>CM038147.1:46518780-47118780 GCA_021437245.1 Aegilops speltoides | reverse complement strand
AACAACTCAACACTAAATTTTAGTGCCAACAACCTTCCACAAAGCAGATAGAAGGTAATATAACTCTTCTATAGATAAAGACAATATGGATGCCGTTAGACTATTAACTATAACTTCACCATACTCGAAGTGTTGGTAGCACAACCATAGTTATGTTTATTTTAGAAAAGGAGGAAGACCCCCGGCCTCTGCATCTGGGCGATGCATACGGCCACTTTATAATTATTCTCACAAGACCTTACAGAGTCATACAACAGCAAGACTAAAGCCACCGTCTAAGCAACAATTGTCGCTACACCTATCCAATCGATGAAGGGGCGCTGATAGTCTGGGCCTAATACCAAACAGACATCGCAGTCAAACCTAAACATCTAAGACCTGAGGTCCCCACCAGGACGCCTACCGGATATGGGGCACCTACCAGTCCGGTGCACTCCTCAACCAGGACGCCTACCGGGTATGAGGCTGCCGCAGCCACCTGGCACCAATCCATCTTCAGAGTCGTACTGTTGCATCTACCTTGCACGGTCTAGCTACCGTCAACGCCACCACGACGCCAGACAGCTTCCTCCTCCTACGCGAGTCCATCTCCGCGCATCGGATGCCGAGACTCAACTGCGCCATGCCGCCGAGAACCACCGTCGATGATACAGTTGATGCCACACCGCTCCACCTACATGTCCTCTGAACTACCAGCAACTCCACCACCCTGAGCAGTCCTCGGCCGACGCCTACAGGAAGGAACACGACACCAAAGTGCCATCGTCGCCCAAACAGAGGAATAGAGGCTTTCGCCTGCGCTCATGGCAGAGGTGGGGGGCGTATGATCCACACCGAAGCCTCCAGGAAGGTAATCGGCGCCGAGGGCATCGACTTTGGTGCGGCCGCCACGCCCCGAGGGCATCGACTTTGGTGCGGCCGCCACGCCCCGAGGGCATCGACTTTGGTGCGGCCGCCACGCCGGCCTGGAGTTTCCCCCGGATCCATGCCCACCCGCCAGATCCGACCAGGCAGTATTGGCGTCGACCGTAGTCGCTACCATAGCCAGTACGAACCGGAGTAGATCGAGTCAGAGATGACGTCTTCCATGGAACTCCGGGCGGCCATCGAGGAGCCGACGTAGCGCCGCCACGTCCACGCCGCCCACACAGCCGTGGAAGGCCCCCCAACTGCACCCATGAGTGCTGCCCGCCAGGTAGGCCGCACCGCGCGCCACTGATCGAGGCTGCCGCCCCGAGATCCCCGCGCCGGCTGAGGCGCCGACGGTCAGATCTGAAGCAGATCGACCACGACCACCATAGTGCGCCCCGAACGGCCCCCCCACGCGACCACAGGGGGAAGCAGCTCCTGCCGTCGCCCCCTGAGCCCTCGCCGGAAGGCCCCGTCGCCAACGCGCCGCCAACTGCCGCCGAACACCACCCGCGCCAGGTCCGGCCGCTGTGGGGAGGAGAGATCCCGCCGCCATCGACGCCAACCGGGCTTTGCCCGGCGGCGCGCCCCGGCGGCGACGGGCAGGAGAGGTGGGAGAGAGGGCCGAGGGCTTGGCGGCGCTAGGGTTCCCCCCGGTCGCCGCACGGGGGCAACCCAGGGGAGGGGAGGGTGCTTTCTCTAAGAAATAAACCTTGCGAAGTTCCAGAAACCCCACGTACATTGATCCAAATACATGGCACAATGTTTTCACCTGATACATGATGGAATAATCCCATTAAGAAAGCAGTTCAAGATGTTCTACCCAATTAGACCTTATTCTGGATGCTAATTACCATAGACTCTAATTCCTTCTTGAGTGTCAGAAATAAATTACAACAAGTAACACCAGCAGCCAGCTTTTCAAGATCATGCATATTTTTTTAAGAAGAAAACATAGCAAGAATGTTGTATTCATCACCTTGATGGAGCAAATTTTGGTTGATTGCTGCAACATCCGGTTGATTAATTTCTCCATGTAATGTCATTGCTCTGCAAGTGCATCTAAATCTGTATGATAGCAAAACAGTAATATCAGCAGGAGAAGATGGTACTTCCATGTAAAGAACCATATAGAAAGGTACTCCCTTCGTTCCTAAATATAAGGTGTATTAGTTTTTCAAAAAGTCAACTGTTGTCTATGTTTGACCAACATTACAGCAAAATGTAAAAATATATAAAATGTAAAAATATAGTTCATGATGAATCTAGTGATAATGATGTGGTATTCTAGATATTGATATTTTTGTCTATAAACTTGGTCAAACTTAGAGAAGTTTGACTTTTTGAAAAAATAATACACCTTATATTAAGGAACGGAGGGAGTATAAATAGGAGTTTGAAGAAAATATATGCTGAAAACCTCGAAAAAGTGACCAGAAACAGGACATTAATACAGATTAGGCATGTGCGTATGTGTATCTGTCAATAACATCTTACAGTAAATGAAAACCTGGCAGGGAAACATGAGTTTAGCAAGGGAAGATTAGGCAAACCGAAATCGAGGAATTTTTAATAAGGAAACTATCAAGTTCGTACCTTTGTTTTAATAGGAACATCCACATTGATGTGGCCATGGACCAAAAAGAAAGGCATAAATGATGAGCTATATTTAGGAACGATGCTAAGGCATAGACTAATCAAGATCACATCGGAATATAATTTCTCCGAGCAGCCCACACTGATACTGCCGAGGGAGATGAGGCGTTTTGGGAGTTAAATCACGAGACCCCTTAAGAGCAAGTACAATAGAGCTGAGTCAGCGGGCTATAAGGAATAAACTAGTATATTTCTGCTTAGTTGGATGAAAGAGAAGAGGAGAGAGAAGGTAAGCGGGCTCTTCGTGAAGAGCTAGCTCTAGCACGTGCTCCTAGACACTTTGTGAGAATGAAAGGTGGGCCACGTAATAAAAAAGTAGTACACTCTTTTGATCTACTATTGTACATGTTGGCTATAAGATGGGCTGTAGATGACATGGCACTGGCTTATAGCCAGCAGCTGGCTATACTATTAACCATGCTCTAAATGAAAAATAGCAGTGGAACAAAGCGCAGCCATGCCAATAAACTAATAATAAATTTTGTGATACATCCGAGAAACACGGGACGGCAGCACAGATTAGAATCTAATTTAATCGCTCGCTCGCTTTTGGGGTTCGCCGGAAGACGGGAATGGCGGTGCTCTCTGTGTTTTGCCTGGTGCGATTTGCTTTGCCTCTCTCTGATTTCGATTTCGAACGGAAGTGGGGAGGGAGGGGGTAGGAGGAAAATCAGGGGGGCTACAGGGGTGTGGGTACCTGGGGAGGCCAAATGCGGCGAGGCTGGTTGCCGGCGGCAAGATCCTCTCCCCTGGCAGCATCGTGTCGACCGGGTATGCCGCCACCCAGTCTGCCCGCCCTCTTTCGCAAGGTCACCCTGCATCTCCTCTTGCCCACCTTCTCCAGTAGCCCTCCCTAGATCCCCACATCACACGACCAGTTGATCTGGGCAGAGCCTCCATTATCAACGGATCATTGCCGCACAACATATCGAGGAGAGGGATGGGGGCGAGCAAGGGTGGAGCGGCGGCGTAGAAGGCGAGGAGTGAACAATAGGAGGGCAGAAGATTGCGTGTGGGCTGATGCATGCATCGTTGGGTTAGATATTTCCTTCACTTCGAAGCATGTGGGCCAATGGGTGATACGTCTCCAACGTATCTATAATTTATAAAGCATTCATGCTATTTTATTATCTATTTTGATGGCTCTCTCCACGAATGAAGAGGGGGTGGAGGGGTATTTATAGCTCCACACAAAATCCAACCATTACACACATTTGACCAATCTCGGTGGGACCGAAGTTGACAACTCGGTGAGACCGAAAGTTCAAATCATGTGAACGTTGGGATTTTCGGTGGGACCGAAAATACAATCTCGGTTAGTCCGATTCGTGCAAAGACAAGAGCTTGCCAATCTCGGTGGGACCGACTTCATCATCTCGGTGACACCGATTTGATGACAGAAGGTTACAGAAGCTTGGCAACTCAAGTTTCGTGAGACCGAGTTCGAATCGGAAAATCCGAGATTTCTAGGGTTTGGCTTTATGGCTGAGGTGGTTCATCTCGGTGTGACTGGTTTGGAAAATCGGTGGGACCGAGATTACTTATGAGTGTATATGGCAGTGAGAGTTGCTGATAGTTTAGGAGATGTATCACTAAGCACTTTGAGCAACCAGATCATTATCATAACCTCATCCCCTTTTAATAGTATTAGCTTTCCTATGGACTCAATGTGATCTTGGATCACTAAACCAAAAATGGAGTCTTGAGCTTTTGCCAATGCTTGCCTTAGCATTTTGAGGGGTCCACTTCTTCAGTCCTTGCCATACCCATATCAATGAACTTTCGAAATGATTCTCAAGTAACTATTAGTTCAATGATATATATGTTGTTATTAATTACCAAAACCACCCGGGGATTAGTTGCACTTTCAATCTCCCCCTTTTTGGTAATTGATGACAACATATAGATCAAAGCTTCGACAAAGGATATAATCAATGAATAATATCGTCGCTTTGAGAAGTATGTGATAAGTAAGAGCTGCCCCTAAATTTGTGCATTATTTAAGATTTGCGTTTGAATGCAAATGCACAATCGATTAGGATCATGGGTCACTCTTCCATGTCACATACATCTTGGTGGAGCGCACAAAATGATAAGAATGAACAGCATGCACCCAATCACCAAGACATGAGTAAATGGTCATATAAGATATGAATAGCATATGATAAGCATTTAAGCACACATTAAAGCATAGTACGACCAAGCACTCATTAAGGTAGAATGAAACGTAGTATCAAACACACTGAATGTCTCGAAAACCAAAAGTATCTCAAAGAAACCGCAAAAGAACGAAAGAGCAAAAGCGCAAAGACAAAAGCACTCTCTCTCTCGAAGTCCTATGATCTATACAATTTCTCCCCCTTTGGCAACAAGTTACCAAAAAGTTCGAAAAGGCATAGAGCTAAGCGTCACTCGGGACTCTGCTGGCGGCTCTATGCAGGTTGATGTTGGAGTTGATATGGCAGCATCTGCGAAGACTTCAGGTGATGTCTGTCTTTGGAGGAGTGGTCTTTGGAGCTGGAGTTGGAGCAACTGATGGAGCTGTGGGAGGTGCTTTGAAGCTGTAGTCCTGGTGTCATCCATCGAACAAAGAATGATCGGGTCTGTGGGAACCGGAGCAGTCTGTTGATAAGCATCTGGACTAAGTCATCCTGCATCTCACGATAAGCTCTTCCTTCTCCTCTTTGCTTCCTCAATATCTGCCTCAAGCTTGTTGTGATTACTTGCACTTGATCCACTTCACATCCAGAGCGTGGATCTTGTCTTCAACAATCCTCTCTAGGCTCTCCCGAGACTGCATAATGCTGGCTGCATTGTTCAATCCTTTGGGTAGCTTCAAGGAGCTGATCTCCAACACTCTTTGGTTTAGCTGCTGCTGCTGCTGCTTCCTTGTCAGCTTTGGCTTTCTTGGCAGCTTCAATCTTTGCTTGACCTTCAACTGATGTTGGATCCTCCTCATCCATCACAACAACATTATCCTCATGCTCAGGCTGCAGTGGTAAGTGTGCTCTATCCAACAAGTATGTGCCCGTGCCAAACTTGGCATTGATAAGCATATGAATATGCGGGGCAAATCCACATGACCTTTTCTGGTCAGCTGCAGTCCTCTTGATGGTCTCAACTATCAAGTCCATCACCTTGAAAGGTGCTCTCTCATCAAGTATATGCAGCATGTTGATAGAGTATCCTCTGATCATGCGATGATCTCCAGACTTAGGCATCAAGGTATGCCTCAGAATAGTGTTAGTGGTAGGTAAACCTGCCTGGAGATAGTACACTGAGCCGAGCTTCCAGATTCCCAAATCCTTAGCTGGAACCTCTTTGTACATGTTCTTCATGGATTCATGATTCTTCTTTGGAATACCATAGACATCAACATCATCCTCTCTTGGCACTGGAGCATTCAGAAGTTCTGCCCATTCTTCAACAGTTGAAGAAAATCTTTGGCCTTCAGTCATCCATACAATCCTTCCATCTGGGTAGAAGTGAGCTGTGGCATAGAATTGCATAATCATCTCATCATTCCAATTTGTCAACTTTTGACCTACAAAGTCTGCAACACCACATGCAGTGAAGCTTTCATGCACATGTGGAAAGAAGTCTCTGTGCTCTTCACTGTCAATGTATTTCCAATCAACATATCTTGTGTCTGCCACTATGGGCTTCTTGTCCATCAAGACAGATCTCATAGAAGTCCTGCTGCTCTCTGGTGTGAAATCTGGGATCAACAGCAGTTCTTCTCCTCACAGCATATGGATCAGCTTGTCTCCATAGCCTGAGACCTCTATCCTTCCTTTCCTTCATGTTCTCAGCTTGAGGATGAGCATCATTGTGAAGTGGCAGTTTCTGTCGAAGTTTCAGCAAAACTGGTGCTTCATCATCTGACACAGCTGGTGGCACATCATCTTTCTTCTTCTCAGATGCTGGAATGTTCCTGACTGTCTTCTTGGGCTTGGCAGCAAGCTTTGCTGGAGCTGCCTTAGCTGGAGCAGATTGCTTGGGCTTTGAAGTGGCTCCAGCCCTGATGGCATCACCCATGAGCTTAGGCTTCTGAGGAGGCTGGGGTGCTTCTTCATCCTCATCTTCTGCTGCTGCATCATCATGCACTAACCTCTTCCTCTTGGAAGTTTTCTTCACCTTGCTTGCTGTTGCCTCTTCCAAATTCAGCTTCTTGGCAACAGTGGACTGCTTGACTTTTCTGGTGCCCTTCTTTGTTTGCTGACCTTGAGGCTCTTTGGCAACAACTTTCCTCTTGGGCTTTGAGGTTACCACTTCCTCAACAATGAAATCAGAATCCTCATCATCTGAGTTCCTCTTCTTTCTGGCTCTGGTGGCTGCAGGAGGCAAACCACTTGGTGTACTCCTCTCACCATCATCTGATGAGCTGCTGGGCTCAGGACTAGTGCCTGCCTCTGGAATATCTGCAATAGGTGACTCTGACCTGTTCTGACTGTCACTGGCATCTGACATGGCTGACAACCTGTGAATAGATAAGGTGTAGGCAGAGAAGAAGAGTTATCACAAACTGCAGAAGTTTTTGCAAACAAATGAGTTCAAATTCTAGTATTAGGTTTTCACAGAAGACATTTCGGTCAGACCGAGTTTAAAATTCGGTGAATCCGAAGTGTTCAAACAGAAGCCTTCACACCACTTTCGGTTGGACCGAAGTGGGTTTCGGTCCTGCCGAAAACACTAGGGTTTCACAGAATCCTCATTTCGGTCACACCGATTTGCACAACTCGGTTGGACCGAAAGGTGCAGTGCAATGGCCAGAGGCCAAATCGGTCATACCGAAAATGTAAAATCGGTCTCACCGAGATGTGTTCGGCGGAAACCTAACCCTAAAACTTTTACTCGAATCTAGTCCAAACGAACTAATCTAGTGTTCAGGAAGATTTCAATCGTGGCAAGATACTAGGCAAACCAAACGTGCATTGAATCGGAGATGGGAGCACGAGTGGGATCGAAACTCACCCTAACTTGGTGGAGTTTCTCTACGGCGGCAACGGCACGGAGAAGATGTCCGTTGACGGCGACGGAGACCTGCGGCGAGGGCGCATAGACGACGATGGAGACGATCCGGAGACCAGGGCGACGGCAGCAAGGGGTGTGGGGGCGAAGCGTTTGAAGGAGTAATCAACGCGCGCGACCCTCGGAGTATATATACCCCTTTGCTGTCGGTGGGACCGAGTTGTAAAACTCGGTGGCACCGAGATGGATAACTGCAGGCAGTTATGCACTTCGGTCACGCCGAAAATCACAACTCGGTTTCACCGAGGTGAAAACCTAGATCAGTCTAAATGCTTTCGGTTCGACCGAGTTTGAGTGAGTTGGTCTGACCGAAATCACTTAGAAGGTTTTGGAAGTTAGCCCTTGACGGATCGGTGGCTCCGAGTGCTCCTCACTCGGAGGGTCCGAAAATGACTTGTTCAAAGTTTGTGATGTAAGCATGAATAGAATTTGAGACAAGAAAGCATAGATAGCTAGGGGAGGTACTTAGGCATTCTTGTCCATCCATTTGGCCAGAAAAATCAAAACGACCAAAACAACAAATGGATGTCCTCGAATGGATAAAATCATGCATCCAACATGCTCACACAATAAGATAGCAAATGAAATATGTGTCAAACATGCACCATCAAAAACTCTAGCTACTATCACACAATTTGTCGATGACTAGGTCATCTTTATATGAGTATATTGACTTAGGAGTCAAATGAGAACATTTGATCATAGGTCATACTCATCGTTTAAGCACAAGTGGGGTTACCACTTTTACATAAAGTATTAATGTGTTCACATCATTTGAAGATGCTTTAGCTCATTTCTTTAGAGCAAAGCTCCCCCTAGATGTGAGAACCCCTTTTAAAGGGTCAAACTAACCTTGGGTTGTCGTAGAAGACTTCATGTAGATGTTGAAGATGTGGATGCTCAATGTTGATGAAGATCATCAAGAGTTGGGAGCAATCCTTTGGATTCGGGCACTTTCAATACCTACATGGGTTAGTCCCACAAGGAACAAACAAGGATATCCATGGACATAGATTGAAGTTCACAATAGATGATGTCCAAGAAAGCAATGATTACCTTGTCCCTTGACTTACCAACAAGAGGGTTTGTGACTCCATGAACTAGTGCACAATGTGGAAGTTGATTGCACAAGTTTTTGCCAAAATGAATGTGAGTGAAGTATGTTGGCGGAGTCACCCTCAAGAACTCTCTAGTTCTTCTTCTTCGGGATCCACATCATCTTGATGGGAATCCTTGGGGTTGTAGTTGAGCTTGACGAAGTAGAACTTGATGTTTCCTTGGGAACCCACTTGACCATGGCTTGAGGTGCTTCAACAAATGCATCAATCTCCTCTTGAAGCTTGTCCTTGCCTTTTAGCTTGTGGTCTTGTGGTGGAAGGTCATCTTGTGCTTGTTCCACATTGGAAGAAGTAGGATCATACTTCTCCTTTTGAGAAACAAACTGTGGTGGGATATTGACCTTCTTCCCATTCAACACCCTCGGCGTTGAACTTTCGCTCAAAACCAATTCCTTGATTCTTTCGGTGCCTTCCTTGCTTGTAACAATTTCCTCAAAGTTCTTGCTTCCGCAAGGCTCTTGTAGACACCTTTTCTATAATCCCTTTCAATAAACTATTTTCTTGCTCAAGTGTAACTTGGCTTGAAACATTGTTAGTGGAATCAAGAGAACTACTAGAAGCAACAATATTTGATTTAGCATGGTTATTGTTACTACTAGAGAAAGAATTTTTCTTATGCTTGTCATGCTTAGTTTTAATAGGTGGCAAGAAATTAGACAAGAGAAGTCGTTTGGCAAGATATGAAGAACTCTTCTTTCGAAGATCGTCATTGATTGCTTTTAGAAACTCATGTTCTTGCTCTAGAGTGAGCTTCTCGAAGCGTAGCTTCTCATGAGATCTTAGGAGCTCTCTATGATCTTCTTGAGTTGTTTCATGAGCTAACTTAAGAGTGTTTAGTTCTTTAGTTAGACGCTCAATCTCCTTCATAGCATTGTCATTCGACTCTTCTCGACTATAAAGACTACTAGCATGTTCATCATTACTAGGCTCACTAGATTTATCATGTAAGAGCTCATCTTCACCTAGCAAGTCATCCTCATCACTATCAAAGTCAATGAATTCAGGGTGTGATACCTTGGGGCCTTTAGCCATGAAGCATCTTCCAATTCCCTCATTTGGTGAATCAAATAAGTCATAGGAGTTGGAGTTGGAGGACACGAGAGCAAGACCGGCAACACCTTCATCTTGACTGTAGTCGGAGTTGGAGTGATAGCTTCTTTCGGATTGATTGTCGGAGTCGGAGCCGGAGACCCATTCACCTACATGAGCTTGATGTTTTCTTCTTGTGTAGCTTCTTGATGACTTGTCTTTCCTCTCCGAATCCTTGCTTCTCCGAGAGGGTCTTCATTCATAACGATCATCTCTACTCCTTCTCTCTTTCCGAGGTGACTCATCTCTTGAGCTTCTTCTTCTTGGAGATTCTTCTCTTCTCTTGTGGGGAGCCGAACACTCATTTGAGTAATGTCCGGGTCTTCCACAATTGTAGCAGTTTCGATCACGACTAGAAGATCTCTTTTCATCATATGATCTAGACTTTGAGCTTCTCTCTTTGCTTCTACTCTTGTAGAATTTGTTGAAGTTCTTCACCATTAGGCTTATCTCTTCATTGGAAACTAGCTTGTCACTTGAGGTTGTGGGAGCATCACTTGTAGCTTTTTAAGCACCACTTGACTTGTTGTGAAGCTCTTCCTTATCCTTAAGTGTCATCTCATGAGCAACAATCCTTCCAATGACTTCGGTTGGCTTGAGATTCTTGTAGTTTGGCATCATTTGGATCAAAGTGCACACGGTGTCATACTTTCCATCCAAAGCTCTGAGAATCTTCTTGATGATGAATCGGTCGGTCATTTCTTCGCTTCCTAAGCCGGCAATCTCATTTGTGATGAGAGCAAGCCTAGAGTACATTTCAGCGACTCCTTCACCTTCCTTCATCTTGAACTTGTCAAGTTGACCTTGAAGAACATCTAGCTTTGATTCCTTCACGGACTCGGTACCTTCGTGCAATTCAACCAAAGTATCCCAAATCTCTTTTGCATTCTCAAGACGGCTGATTTTGTTGAACTCCTCGGGACACAAGGCATTGAAGAGAATGTCACAAGCTTGAGCATTGTTTTGCAACATCCGCAATTCTTCCGTTGTAGCTTCACGATCCGGAACTTTTCCTTCCTCGAAGAATTCACCTTGCATACCAACACAAATAATGCCCCATGCGGCTGGGTTATGGCCAAGAATATGCATTTTCATTTTATGCTTCCAACTAGCAAAATTTGTACCATCAAAGTAAGGACCTCTACCAAAATTACCCTCACTAGACGCCATACTCTCCTAGGTTGTGAAACCAAGCTTATGAAGTCCAATACAATGGAAACCAATACAATGGAGACCAAAGCTCTGATACCACTTGTAGGATCGAAAGTATGTCTAGAGGGGGGGTGATTAGACTACTTGACAATATAAAAATTATGCCTTTTGACAAAGACAAGTTTTTGGCAGATTCACGGTTATGATCAAGTCAAGCATCACCCTACACATGCAATTCTAGAGTATAGGCAGCGGAAAGTAAATTGCACATGTAGTAAAGAGAGGTGGAGAAGAGCAAACGCAATTTTGGAGACGCGGTGATTTTTCTCGTGGTTCCGATAGGTGGTGCTATCGTCATTCCACGTTGATGGAGACTTCAACCCACGGAGGGTAACGGCTGCGAGAGTCCACGGAGGGCTCCACCCACGAAGGGTCCACGAAGAAGCAACCTTGTCTATGCCATCATGGCCTACGCCCACGGAGGGCTAGCCTTACTCGGGTAGATCTTCACAAGTAGGCGATCTCCTTGCCCTTACAAACTTCTTGGTTCAACTCCACATCTCGACGGAGGCTCCCAAGCGACACCTAACCAATCTAGGAGGCACCACCCTCCAAAAGGTAATAGATGGTGTTGATGATGATGAACTCCTTGCTCTTGTGCTTCAAATGATAATCTCCCCAACACTCAACTCTCCTCACCGATTTGGCTGTGGTGGAAGAAAGGATTGAGTGGAAAGCAACTTGGGAAGGCTAGAGATCAAGCTTCATATGGTGGGAGTGGAGCAACTTGATCTCAACACAAGGGAAGGTAGTTCTCTTCTCGAAATGTAAGGTAGGAGTGGTAGTACTTTTCGATGGCTCTCTCCACGAATGAAGAGGGGTGGAGGGTATTTATAGCCTCCACACAAAATCCAACCGTTACACACATTTGACCAATCTCGATGGGACCGAAGTTGACAACTCGGTGAGACCGAAAGTTCAAATCATGTGAGCGTTGGGATTTTCGATGGGACCGAAAATACAATCTCGGTTAGTCCGATTCGTGCAAAGACAAGAGCTTGCCAATCTCGGTGGGACCGACTTCATCATCTCGGTGACACCGATTTGATGATGAAGGTTCTGAAGCTTGGCAACTCAAGTTTCGGTGAGACCGAGTTCGAATCGGAAAATCCGAGATTTCTAGGGTTTGGCTTTATGGCTGAGGTGGTTCATCTCGGTGTGGACTGGTTTGGAAAATCGGTGAGACCGAGATTACTTATGAGTGTATATGGCGGTGAGAGTTCTTGATAGTTTAGGAGATGTATCACTAAGCACTTTGAGCAACCAGATCATTATCATAACCTCATCCCCTTTTAATAGTATTGGCTTTCCTATGGACTCAATGTGATCTTGGATCACTAAACCAAAAATGGAGTCTTGAGCTTTTGCCAATGCTTGCCTTAGCATTTTGAGGGGTCCACTTCTTCAGTCCTTGCCATACCCATATCACTGAACTTTCTGAAATGATTCTCAAGTAACTATTAGTTCAATGATATATATGTTGTTATTAATTAGCAAAACCACCCGGGGATTAGTTGCACTTTCAGGTTGGCACACGTTTTCAAGTACTTTGTGTTGGTTGGATGAATCTGAGATTGTGTGATGCATATCGTATAATCATGCCCACAGATACTTGAGGTGACAATGGAGTATCTAGGTGACATTAGGGTTTTGGTTGATTTGTGTCTTAACGTGTTATTCTAGTATGAACTCTATGATAGATTGAACGGAAAGAATAGCTTCATGTTATTTTACTACGCACTCTTGAATAGATAGAACAGAAAGGATAACTTTGAGGTGGTTTCGTACCCCACCATAATCTCTTCGTTTGTTCTCCTCTATTAGTGGATTTGGAGTGACTCTTTGTTGCATGTTGAGGGATTGTTATATGATCTATCTATGTTATTATTGTTGAGAGAACTTGCAGTAGTGAAAGTATGAACCCTCTGCCTTGTTTCCTATCATTGCAATACCGTTTACGCTCACTTTTATCATTAGTTACATTGCTGTTTTTATAATTTCAGATTACAAAAACCTTTATCTACTATCCATATTGCACTTGTATCACTATCTCTTCGCCGAACTAGTGCACCTATACAATTTACCATTGTATTGGGTGTGTTGGGGACACAAGAGACTCTTTGTTATTTGGTTGCAGGGTTGTTTGAGAGAGACCATCTTCGTCCTACGCCTCCCACGGATTGATAAACCTTAAGTCATCCACTTGAGAAAAATTTGCTACTGTCCTACAAACCTGTGCACTTGCAGGCCCAACAATGTCTACAAGAAGAAGGTTGTGTAGTAGACATCAATGGGCAGAAGGAATCCACACATGGTTCGTTGGGTTTCCCGCCTAGCACCCTCGCTGACACCAGGGCCAGCAAAACGGAAGAACCCACCTGCAGAGACCAATAGCCAGAGTTTCTCTCGGTGATGACAAGAACCAACACCATGCACGGACGTACAACCAATGGACAACGATCACCATGCAACGATGAATAACCAATCGGCAAGGAGCGGACGAACAGTGCATGGTGCCGATGTGGCACACACGAGGGGGCGCCCTTGATGCATACCTTATTGTTTTTGATTACACATGGTTTATATCAACATTATAAGGCTTCATGTTGGCGAAGCTTGAAAACCACATGACATTTCATTTTTGATATTTTTGTGCGCACACGCAGTTTTTGTGCGTACACAACATTTTTCGCAAGAGTTAATGAGGTCTAAGTACATAGATTTAACCGAAAACACTCCATTCCCCGTTAACTTCCAGTTCACGGTGTCTGCTTGGTCTGAGAGTTGAACGTCCATCAACCTCCGCACCAAGTGTAGCCAGGAGTTCCATCATTCCACTACTAAAGCCCTCGTGAACTGGATATTCAAAGGTACCGTCTGCAATACTGTTGCCACGTAATCCTCTTTACGTTGCACAAAATGATCATTATTCTTCTCTTCTTTCCTCCTAATGATGTTAAAACCCCCTCCCACTAAGATTGGTAGCCTCTTATCCCCGCAGATCCTAACCAGATCAGCCAAGAATTCAGGCTTAAATTCGGGTTGGGCTACGCCATACACCGCAACAAGTGCCCATCGGAATCCATCCAATTTGGACCTTACCCAGAACTTAACTGCATAATCCCCTCACACTACATTTAACGCTTATAGTGTTTCACACTTTATCCCCAAAAGAATCTCACCGGATCTTCCTCTAGGGGGAAAGCAGTGCCAGTCAAAATCAATTCCTCCAGTCAAAGTTCCGAGGAATTGCGAGGTAAAGTTATCTCTACCTGTTTCAAGAAGTGCAATGAAATCAAGTTTATCCTCAGTGGATGCTTCAACAAGGAACCTTTTCTTAGCCAAGTCTACTAGACCTCTGCTATTCTGAAAAAGCCCTTTCATTAGTCAACATGGAATTTGTTCTTGAGCTTGACTCTCGCGCTTCTGCAAAAGCCGATGTTGGATATATCTTCCTCTTCCAAGAACGTTTGGGTTTATTCACTACCAACCCCTCATCCACATGACTAGTTGCCGCATGTGCATCTGACACGAAATTAGGTAAATCAGCATGTCCCTCGGACTCCATCCCCCCTGCCTCATCTTCAGCATCCGAAGTAGGCAACAATCCATCACAAAAACTCTCTAGCGCAGAAATGCCCAAATTGTTAATATTAGCGTCCGTCATAGGTCTAACAGTCGCTAAATTCCGGATCAACTCAGACGCTCTCTCAGCATCTAAGTCTAGTATATTATTTACCGATTTAGCAGTTTCTTTCCCGTTAGACCCAAGTGACACTCCTAAATCTTTTGCCTTACTAATAATCTCAGGCTCAGAAAAATGCATAATAGAACACTGCTTATTGACAATCATACCTGTAGTAGACTTTGACATCCCGAAGCTTGGCGGCCCTCATAGCACGCCCAAGCTGGAAGTCGTCAACGTCTGGTTGGTCCTGGATCCGGTTACTGACACGCCTGCCAGCCGACACCGGGTCCTGATGCCCACCAAAAGCGATCACCTCCTTAGTAGTCCAAACCCGCGGGGACTGGATCATCGCCACATACCTGTTCGTCCTGACGAGTCCTGGTGTAGGAGATGAGGCCAACAGGACACCGCCTGCACCTCCTCCCAACGCCCCCTCCTCCGGTGCAACCACTCAAGTGATCTCCGGTTTCGGTGAAGATAGCGATGGCCGAGGCACCGGGCTGCGCACGGGTGAATCAGGAGCCTTATGCCCACAACTCACCCTCGCCGGGACCGCAGCCGCACGCCGAGAAGAACCCTTCGGTCGTCGTGCAGTAAGCTCTGCCGTGGGATCCGATAGTGGAGATGCATGACCCTGGGCCACCTGCTCAGCGTCTCCTTCCCACACCCCGTCTCCCGACAGCGGCCGCGAGGCTGGCACAGTACGCCTCTATACAGAAACCTCATCCAACCCCGCCGTCATGCGAACAGCTCCAGAAGAAGGCGTCGTAATAAGAGGCGGCAACATGCTCTCTGAAATATCATCTCTCTCAACACGATCACTCCAGAGGCGAGGAGGCGCGGAAGAAGACTCGAACGTACCAAATCTTAGTGTGTTCATGGGGTAGAAGTTGGTGGTGCCGCCCCCTTCTCTTGCGCAGACGGAACGGGTTTTCCACCCGACGTGTGAGAATCGTCCCGTGAACCGTTATCATCTCTCTTCTCTTTATTACCCGTACCATCATCCTTATCGGCCATGTCCACTACAATTTCGCATCCAGCCATGATAGATTTCCGTGGGGATGAATCGGAGTTTGAGAAGATGGTTTCCAGAAAAGACCCCCATAATGGTGACTATGTTCCTCCATGGACGGTGCCATACTAAACCAAATCGCAGATCATCAACCATAGCAGCGCCTTGGCCTTGGAAGAGAAAGTTTATGGCAGGGAGAAAGAAGATAGCCTCTATGATGACTTGGATGGGCACAAGAGTGTGGAGCTTGTGTCCATGAGTATCTGCAAAATACTTTTATTTGAAATCTAGAGTTCCTGTGAAATCTACATAAGAGAGAGTATGATGTACGTAGTTCTCTGTGATTATATATGCAAGAAAAGTTAAGTTTATGTTATCTTAGAGGTATGATAGTGCTCGTGAAATCTAACAAGTGGTTAATGTACTATTAGAATATCCTATGATGTGTGTTAGTAATGGTATTCGAATGATGTGTATTGGCGATGCTATTAGAGTGTGGGAACTGCAGTTTAACCTGTACTGTGTATCTGCTTCGGTTAGCAATCACACGGTGCTGCATCTTTGTTGTCGAATTTGGTCATGCTCCCCAGATATGCACTACGCGCCTCGGGAAATTTGGTTGTATTATATGATTTGTGGTTTGTCCTTTCATGATCCAGTTTCGGTTATTTTTTTAGCTGTTTTTATTCTTGCCTAGTCATATCAAATCTGGAATGAATTCTCTAATTGCAATTATCAAACTTGGGCGCACAACTTTTGGGGACATCGAATAGTCCTGCAGAATAATTGGTTACTGGAGAATTGGTCATGACTTGGCGAAGTCAACCCGTTGCACCACCAATGAGTGAGAGCATAAGAGTGGACTTGGCAAAAAACTATTGGCTGGCACCTTATACAATCTAGAGCTGTGTAAATTAGTTAAAGCTAAACTTGGTTGTCATATAGTCTAGAAATCTCTATTGAGTTATTCCCCCATCTTATAATAGAAGATGTTATTACACCCGTGTACTCATATTTGTTGTAAAAGCATCTTATATTATGGGAGTAGTCCATAAATTCTCACTCTGAAAATAAGTGTGTCCATTGATTCAAACACACAAAAATTCTCCAAGTTCTATAGATATTTAATGGCATGTAGAAATGTTGTTGTATTTTTATTGGAGATTTAAGGCGTAGTCCATTATAATCAAATGTTCTTTAATATTTGAACTAAAAAATGCGGTGCAGCATAATTTCAGTTTAGCCAAGAAAAATGCAGTGATAACATAAATATTTGAATTGCATGGTAATATATATGTTAATAGATATATGTTTTAGGGGGATATATGTTAGTTATAGATGAGAATAGTACCGAAGGTAAGTATTTCATATATCATCTCAATGAACAAGCATACAATTACTGTAAGTTGAGTCACTAAGAATTAAAATTGTTTAGTATAAACTAGTCGTCAACCCGTGCAGCTGCACGGGCTAGCATTAGGGAAAAAACTGATAGTGAAAATGATTAAAAGGCATTTGTTGTATGAATAAACTAAGACTATGAATTATGGAGGAAACTAAGTATTGAAGTAAAAATAATGAGTGGATACCTCTTAGTAATATTGCTTTTACATGAGAATATGTGGCAGTTCGATCAATAGGAAAAATATAAAAAGTAGTCATATTACACTGTTTCTGTAATCCAACAACTCCTGCAGAATATCACGTGTTCCTAAAATGGCCCTAAATCAATGTACCAAAAATTGTCAAGCACTTATGTTTTGGAATTTTGCTTAATCTACAAAACAGAAAAATACACAAAACTATGAAGTATTTAGGTCGCCGGATAGCATGTGAAATGTTTCAAAAACGAATTTAGGTATTAGTCAAAAAAACTAATACAACATCCACTTCAGACTTCCCTCCCATGCATATCACTGAAGACAAGGAGGAGATAACACAATTTAAAGTTGATATACAACTGCGTGCTATTATATTTTCAGTGAAAGCACTAAATAAATTCCGGATTGTTTCGCTCTATGCAGGTGCTATTTTATTTATAATCGTGGTCTAAGCCTAATGTGTGGTTGACTTGTCGTTTCCCACCAGTTCTGGCACTACATCCTTACACACATTTACAGCGTTTTTCACTGCTAGCGCCAACTGGAGTCAATGAGCTAAAAAAGGATTTCGTTAATACTGACGACTGAACCTTATCAAAAGATGAAACGGCTGAGAATGATACATTTGTAACGGCAAATGACAAAGTGATCTAAACAATGGGAAGAACGCCAGCTACGGTCACAACACATGGAAATTGAACACAAATTAAATGAGTATTTAAATAGTCAAAACAGAAGCTGCAGAGTAGTAGATGCAACCACACAAACCATTTAACTTAGAAAAGAAGTCGCAGATTACAACTGGCCGTGGATTACACTTTTATGCTCCTTGTTTTAAAATTAAAAAAGGTAAGCTACCGAAAGAGCTTGCAAAACCTGATTGCGCGACGACACTGCAAAATCTATGATGAAATAATCCAACATATGGGCTGCTATATGACAATAATCAAGACAAATTTGTTTGCGATTTTTTAGGTGTTAAAAGCACAAAAAGCAAACAGTCTAAAACAACCTGTAGGGAAGTAAAATAATGAATTTTCACTTGATAATATAATCAAACAACCAATGTTTCTGTATGCGAATTTCATTTTCCTAATCTATGAATAAATACATAAATAAAAGAAGAAAACATGTAGGATTACCCATTAATTTACACACAGGCGTCTTACAAAAAAAATCTAGAGCCTGTGGAACCTGACACTAAACACCTTATCTTTTGGGTCCATGAAAAGAGAATAACAAACAGTCTAAAACCGATCTATATTTGACGCTAAATTTATTTGGGACTATACTTGCTAAATGCTATGTTGGCCCACATTCTCTATACCATTTACCTGCTAGCTAAACATCTCAACCCATCAGTTGGATGCCCTAATATCAACCCATGATATCCCTTTTTTCATGGCAAGCGTAGCAATTGCCCAAGAAGGTACATATTTTTGCCGAATATTTATACCGAGCAAATCACTGTGAAACGACTGCGTAGAGGACAAACCTATCTCAGAAAAGCAGGTAATGCCAAAATGACTAATTGCCTCAGCAACAATGCAGGATATTCCATCAACATCCTGTTTCCTTGACCTGCATCTGAAATTTCCCACTGTACAGAAGCAGTAGCTAAAAGAATATGCAATGAGCAGACAGCTACTCAAGAATTGAATAGAAAGTTTGAAACAGAAGATTAGCTGCCCATAGAAATATCCAGTTCCAGCAGGCCCCATGATGATCTCTGTGCGCGGTTCAACCAAGTTCTCGAATCAGCGGTGCTCCTCTGCAGCCTGTGCCCTTTTCCAAGGGAAGTTTGGCACCTGATCTGCCGCAAATCCCAGGTCTGGCGCCCTAGATTCCAGATCTTCAGAGTTTGATGCCTTCTTGGTAGAAGTTTTTTTGCTTCTTGTCCTAGGAAGTATGCAGTGATGGGGTTGTATGCTACTTGGCATAGACCTTGATCCACTCTAGGTTGCTTCTCTCGTTCAGGAAAACCTCATGTTGCCCAATTGGCCACTTGCAGACACGTACAGTTTTAGCCCTTCTGTGCAGCCATCTTTCTTCGTTAGCGGCTCTTCTTTTTAGTTTGGACACACAGAAAGAAAATGAATATTGACAATAACCTCTGAGATCTTGTTTTTGTAACTAAGCATGCAACCAATGCATTTTAATAGTGCACACGATACACATATCCTTGCCGTCTCTCACACTTGATGCTCACATCGTGTAACTTCTCACACAGAGCTGTACCTCTAACAATTTCATCACTACTATTCAGTGGGCTCCAGCATATGATCAGTGCAGCATCATGGAATTCAAGACTGTTGCATAAATTTCTCCAACAAATCCATCCTGCATCCCTTATAGAAGAAAAGCTTTGCTTCGTTGGGAATACTTTGTCAAGAAGCAAATAGAAAATCAACGCAAGCTTGAGAAAAACCACATCATATAGTCAGCTCTTACAGCAACACTAATAACTGCAAGAAAGGAAATTAACACCCTGACAAAAATAATCAGTACAACGTAATAACCTGAGGTAGGTTATGTCGATTGTATAGGATCCACCAAACACTGATTGAAAATTTGGAACGATAGTAATGGAATCCAGGGAGTTCAGATCAAAAAAATTTGGTTTCAGCGTCTGTATACAAAGCCAGTTAGGTAACCACAAAATTAATGATATGCCCTAGCAGATATTGGATAGAAGGAGCCAAGCAGTATGTCTCCTGTCGGAAGAAAGGTAGGATACCCCCGAAAAAAAAATGTAGGAAAAAGGCTTTGCAAGGGAGTTTACTCCTTCGCGCTCGCTCGTTGGAACGAGCGATCCCACGCGCGAAGTGTTTCGTCTCAGGCAGCCGCCCGCTTTTGTAGGTAGATGCGCAAACCGAGCGTTGTCTGAAACCGAGCGTTGCAGCGCTCGCGCGCGCAATAGCCTCGTCCCTTTGCAAGAGCATCAGTGTGGCACCTCTGTGGGAATAGGAAGAACACCCGCTGCTCCATGCTTAATCGCACAACATGAATCACCATTCATGGAATTGACCTTAGCATATTAGGAAAAGAAAGAAATTGAATCTTGCTTTGCTTGGTGGATTGTGCCACCGGAATCATCACTGATCAAATCATCAAAGTATATTTGGATAGAGGAAAACATCTACCACTTGTCGCTCCATCGCGCCGTGGAAAGAGATGTTGATTGACTTTATTGATATTGCCAGATCGTTGGCAGATGCACGTGCAAAACAGATTGTGGGCATAGCAATGAGGGAGATTAGAGCCTGAGTACGTGAGAAAGAGGTAGAACCACGGAGATTGGCGATCAGTAATCAACTCTGGGGCTCGCAATTTTCCTTAATTATTACCTTTGGGCGAGGAGGAAGATAGGAGAGACCGGCATCTAATGACGACCCATTGATTAGTCTTGAGTTGTGGGCGAAGGAGTCTGGCGATGTGTGTTTTTTCTCTTTCAAACTCAATCGGGAGACTCCATGAAACATGCGCGTGACTTTCCAATCAATAGGATACGTGCGTGACGTTCTTTTTTTTCGTGGAGGATACTCTTCATCTATTTTTTTTTCTGTTTTGAGAAATAGTTGTTCGCCAGATAGGACGGATTGGATCGAGTCAAGTTTTTCTTATGCACAGATATGAGGTCGTGTCCTTTCGGTCGTGTCAGGTTGTTTTTATTTTTTCACCACAACAACGTAAATCGTAGGGTTAAGATAGATCAATTATATATATCGAACGGTTACAATATTTCTAATGATGTGGATTAACGTGATGATTCATATGGTGCCTCCAATTAACATAAATCGTAGGGTTAAGATAGATCAATTATATATATCGAACGGTTACAATATTTCTAATGATGTGGATTAACGTGATGATTCATATGGTGCCTCCAATTAATAAATATAAGATATAAGATGGTCAGCATACAATTATTTCTTCATATAATAATTTACTCACAGAAAGAGAATGTCGAGAATGATGGGGGAATTAGCTTTTAGTGTGGTCCTATGATGTACAATTAGGTCTTTTAACTCAGGTATTGTCGTTGTTACAACGCGCCGCATCTTCGCCGGGCGATTGAAAAGCGTAACATGGGTAAGCTCAAAGTGCGGCGCGCTCTGCGGCTGCCCCATGACCTGCGTGAACCGGGCGACCCAGCGCGGGATGAAGCACACGCTGGAGGTGTTCCGGTCCATGGAAACAGACTGGGGCGTCAGGACACTCGACGTCATACAACCAGGGTCTTTTGTGTGCGAGTATAGTGGAGACGTGGACACCATCGGCGATACGTCTCCAACGTATTTATATTTTTTGATTGTTCCATGCTATTATATTATCCATCTTGGATGTTTTATATACATTTATATGCTATTTTATATGATTTTTGGGACTAACCTATTAACCTAGAGCCCAGTGCCAGTTTCTGTTTTTTCCTTGTTTTTGAGTTTTTACAGAAAAGGAATACCAAACGGAGTCCAATTGACCTGCCAATTTACGGAGATTTCTTATGGACCAGAAGAAGCCCCCGAAGCAAAAGAGTTGGGACAGAAGAGTCCCAAGTCATCCACGAGGGTGGAGGGCGTACCCTACCCTCTTGGACGCCCCCCCTACCTCGTGGCTGACTCGGAGACCCCCCTGACGTGAAACCGACGCCAAAAATTTCTATAAATACAGAAATCCCCGAAAAGAAACATAGATCGAGAGTTCCGCCGCCGCAAGCCGCTGTAGCCACCAAAAACCAATCGGGGCCCTGCTCCGGCACCCTGCCGAAGGGGGGATCCATCACCGGTGGCCATCTTCATCATCCCGGCGCTCTCCATGATGAGGAGGTAGTAGTTCACCCACGGTGTTGAGGGTATGTACGAGTAGCTATGTGTTTGATCTCTCTCTCGTGTTCTTGATTCGGTAAGATCTTGATGTACCGCGAGCTTTGCTATTATAGTTGGATCTTATGATCTTTCTGCCCCTCTACCTTCTTGTAATGGATTGAGTTTTCCCTCTGAAGTTATCTTATCGGATTGAGTCTTTAAGGATTTGAGAACACTTGATGTATGTCTTGCAGGTGCTTATCTGTGGTGACAATGGGATATTCACGTGATCCACTTGATGTATGTTTTGGTGATCAACTTGCTGGTTCTATGACCTTGTGAACTTATGCATAGGGGTTGGCACACGTTTTTGTCTTGACTCTCTAGTAGAAACTTTGGGACACTCTTTGAAGTTCTTTGTGTTGGTTTGAATTGATGCATCTGAGATTGTGTGATGCATATTGATAACCCACAAGTATAGGGGATCTATTGTAGTCCTTTTGATAAGTAAGAGTGTCGAACCCAACGAGGAGCAGAAGGAAATGATAAGCGGTTTTCAGCAAGGTATTCTCTGCAAGTACTGAAATAAGTGGTAACAGATAGTTTTGTGATAGGATAAATGGTAATGAGTAACAAGTAACAAAAGTAAATAAAGTGCAGCAAGGTGGCCCAATCCTTTTTGTAGCAAAGAACAAGCCTGGACAAACTCTTATGATAGGAAAAGCTCTCCCGAGGACACATGGGAATATCGTCAAGCTAGTTTTCATCACGCTCATATGATTCACGTTCGGTACTTTGATAATTTCATATGTGGGTGGACTGGTGCTTGGGTGCTGTTCTTACTTGAACAAGCAACCCACTTATGATTAACCTCTATTGCAAGCATCCGCAACTACAACAAAAGTATTAAGGTAAACCTAACCATAGCATGAAACATATGGATCCAAATCAGCCCCTTACGAAGCAACGCATAAACTAGGGTTTAAGCTTCTGTCACTCTAGCAACCCATCATCTACTTATTACTTCCCAATGCCTTCCTCTAGGACCAAATAATGGTGATGTGATATGTAGTCGACGTTCACATAACACCACTAGAGGTTAGACAACATACATCTTATCAAAATATCAAACGAATACCAAATTCACATGACTACTAATAGCAAGACTTCTCCCTTGTCCTCAGGAACAAACGTAACTACTCACAAAGCATATTCATGTTCATAATCAGAGGGGTAATAATGTGCATAAAGTATCTGAACATATGATCTTCCACCAAATAAACCAACTAGCATCAACTACAAGGAGTAATCAACACTACTAGCAACCTACTAGCACCAATCCCGGACTTGGAGACAAGAACTGGATACAAGAGATGAACTAGGGTTTGGAGATGAGATGGTGCTCATGAAGACGTTGATGGAGATTGCCCTCTCCCCATGAGAGTAGCATTGGTGATGACGATGGTGATGATTCCCCCTCCCGGAGGGAAGTGTCCCCGACAGAACAGCTCTGCCGGAGCCCTAGATTGGTTCCGCCAAGGTTCCGCCTCGTGGCGGCGGAGTCTCGTCCCGAAAGGTTCTCCCTTATTTTTTTCTCATCGAAAGACTTCATATAGGATAAGATGGACGTCGGAGAGCCACCAGGGGGCCCACGAGGTAGGGGGCGCGCCCAGGGGGCGCCCCCACCCTCGTGAGCAGGGTGGCCCCCCTGCCCTTCATCTTTGGTGACGATTTTTCTTTATTTATTTTAAGGTATTCCGTGGAGTTTCAGGACTTTTGGAGTTGCGCAGAATAGTCCTTCAATATTTGCTCCTTTTCCAGCCCAGAATTCCAGCTGCCGGCATTCTCCCTCTTCAGGTAAACCTTGTAAAATAAGAGAGGATAGCCATAAGTATTGTGACATAACGTGAAATAACAGCCCATAATGCAATAAATATTAACATAAAAGCATGATGCAAAATGGACGTATCAACTCCCCCAAGCTTAGACCTCACTTGTCCTCAAGCGAAAAGCCGATAACAATAAATATGTCCTCATGTTTAGAGGTAGAGGCGTCGATAAAAATAAAATACGGACATGAAGGCAACATGATTATTTCATAACAGCAATATATATAGATTTTGTCATAAGGTTACTCATATTCAGTTGATAATCTTTTCACAAAGCCAAAGTATGAATCAGAAACCTTATTGAGCACCAACAAATTATACCCTCAGTCATTGAAACAATTGCAAATTATCATAACATCGAAAAGAGTCTATGTCAGAGCTTAAGAGCAACTCCACATACTCAACTATCACTTGGTCCTTCATAATTGCTAACACTCACGCGATACTTGTGGTTATGGAGTTTTAATCGGACACATGGAAAGATAGGGGCTTATAGTTTTGCCCCACAACTTTTTACCTCAAGGGTAATGTCAACAGTAATAATTCATGCTCCCCAACATGCAAAATATATATATATATATATATATATATATATATATATATATATATATATATATATATATATATATATATATATATATATATATATATATATATCATGTTCTTTCCAACATGCTGAGCTTGCCAAAGGATAAAATGAAAAAGGAAAGGTGAAGATCACCATGACTCTTGCATAAGGTAGAAGATAATAATAAAAGATAGGCCCTTCGCAGAGGGAAGCAGAGGTTGTCATGCGCGTTTAGGGTTGATGCACAAAATCTTAGTGCAAAAGAATGTCACTTTATATTGCCCCTTGTATGTGAACCTTTATTATGCAGTCCGTCGCTTTTATCGCATCCACAACAAGTTCGTACAAAGTTTATTTTCTCCGCACTAATAAGTCATGCATATTTAGAGAGCAACTTTTATTGCTTGCACCGATCACAACTTACTTGAAGGATCTTACTCAATCCATAGGTAGATATGGTGGACTCTCATGGCAAAACTGGTTTAAGGGTATTTGGAAGCACAAGTAGTATTTCTACTTGGTACTAAGAATTTGGCTAGCATGAGGGGGGAAAGGCAAGCTCGACACGGTAGAGGATCCATGACAACATACTTTATCTCAGATATAAGAAAACATAACTCATTATGTTGTCTTCCTTGTCCAACATCAACTCTTTAGCATGTCATATTTTAATGAGTGCTCCCAATCATAAAAGATGTCAATGATAATATATCTATATGTGAAACCTCTCCTTCCTTATTACTTCCTATTAATTGCAAAGATGACCAAAGCTATATTTGCCAACTCCCAACAACTTTAAATCTTCGTATTCTTTCTATGTGAAGTCATTACTTTCAATAAGATCAATATGAACTCTTTAATTCTTTTTATTGTTTTTCTTCTAATCACCCAAGATCATTGCAAAATACTCAAGCCCTTGACTCAACACTAATCTTTATTATATAGCTCACGGACTCGATTACAAAGAAGGACCATAAAGCAAAACTTGAAACTAGATCATGCCATGACTTTATTCTGCTAAATCAAGATACTACTAATAGGATCGAACTAAGAAAAACAGTAAATATACCAGTTGTGATGGTGATACGATACCAGGGCACCTCCCCCAAGCTTGGCAGTTGCCAAGGGGAGTGCCCATACCCATGTGATTATGTCTCCTTCTTTGTTGTTGGCAGTGGAGGTGTTGTTGATGATGCAAGCTTGTCGTCCACCTTCCGTGGCATAGGCTCACCATCATAGAAGGATGATCGAGTCTCTGGAATCCTCAAATCTGCAGCCAAACTCATCCTTTTGAATCCACATTCATACTCACAGTTTTGGTTTTGCAGATCATAGATTTGGCCTTGGAGGTGCTCGATCTTCTCATGTAGCTTGAAGATGGCTTCCTCGGTATTCTTGGCATCCGGCTCGTAGTTGTTGGTGAACTCCGCGAGAATCTTGTGGGTAGCGTTGATTCCATGCTCCACCATCCCCTGGCACTTGAAAACTTGTTGCTCCATTGCTTTGAGCCTCAACTCCACGCTTCCGGTTCCCTTTGGTCCCTCAACATCGCGGATGTGCAGCAACCCATCACGCATCTCAATGGTTTGAGGGTGTCGCAGCACCTCCGCGAGGTAAGGGTTGATCACCTTCTCGAAGAACTTGTCCTTGGAAGCTCTTGGGGTCGTCATGATGATCTAGACCTGTCAGAAAAACAGCTCGAAACAAGAACAGGGGAGATTTGCGTGATACAAGAGTCAAAACCTTCGGGAGTATATATAATGAATTTTTACCGACCAAAATATGTATCGTGCAAGGAAACGGAGTCCAGAGGGCACACGAGGTGCTCACGAGGTAGGGGGCATGCCCAGGGGGGTAGGGCGTGCCCTCCACCCTCGTAGAGGCCTCGTGTCCTCCCCGGCCTGCTACTTATTTTTCTATTTTTCTAAATATTCCAAAACGGAGAAATATTGCCTTAAAAATTGTTTTGGAGTCGGTTTACTTACCGTACCACATACCTATTCCTTTTCGGAGTCTGGAACGTTCTAGAAAGTGTCCTTTATGTATTCCTCCGGGGTTACGGTTTCAATAATATTAGTTCCAACATTTATAGGATTACCTGAGATGTAGTGTTCAATCCTTTGACCGTTTACCACCTTCGGATTTGTGCCTGCGAAGTTGTTGAGTTTTATGGCACCGGAACGATAGACCTCCTCGATAACGTAAGGACCTTCCCATTTGGAGAGAAGTCTTCCTGCAAAAAATCTTAAACGAGAGTTGTATAGCAATACATAATCACCTACATTAAACTCACGCTTTTGTATCCTTTTGTCATGCCATCTTTTAACCTTTTCTTTAAACAACTTGGCATTTTCATAAGCTTGGGTTCTCCATTCATCAAGTGAGCTAATATCAAATAACCTCTTCTCACAGGCAAGTTTGAAATCATAGTTTAGCTCTTTAATAGCCCAATATGCCTTATGTTCTAGTTCAAGAGGTAAGTGACAAGCTTTTCCATAAACCATTTTATACGGAGACATACCCATAGGATTCTTGTATGCAGTTCTATAGGCCCATAATGCATCATCAAGTTTCTTGGACCAATTATTTCTAGACCTATTGACAGTCTTTTGCAAGATTAATTTGAGCTCTCTATTGCTCAATTCTACCTGACCACTAGACTGCGGGTGATATGGAGATGCAATTCTATGATTAACGTCGTATTTAGCAAGCATCTTACGGAAAGCACCATGAATAAAGTGTGAACCACCATCAGTCATTAAATATCTAGGGACTCCAAACCTCGGAAAAATAACTTCCTTACGCATTTTAATAGAAGTGTTATGATCAGCACTACTAGTAGGAATAGCCTCTACCCACTTAGTAACATAATCAACAGCAACTAAAATATGAGTGTATCCATTAGAGGCAGGAAAAGGTCCCATATAATCAAAGACCCAAACATCGAATGGTTCAATAACAAGTGAATAATTCATAGGCATTTCTTGACGTCTACTAATATTACCAATTCTTTGACATTCATCGCAAGACAAAACAAACTTACGGGCATCCTTGAAGAGAGTAGGCCAATAAAAACCGGATTGCAATACCATATGTGCAGTTCTATCTCCAGCGTGGTGTCCTCCATAAGCCTCGGAGTGACACTTGCGTAGGATCTGTTCCTGTTCATGCTCAGGTACACAACGTCTAATAACACCATCTACTCCTTTATAAAGATGTGGGTCATCCCAAAAGTAATGTCGCAAGTCATAGCAAAACTTTTTCTTTTGTTGGTATGTGAAGCTAGGCGGTATAAATTTAGCAACAATATAATTAGCATAATCAGCATACCACGGAGTGCTACGAGAAGTGCTTATGACATTTAGTTGTTCATCAGGAAAGCTATCATCAATCGGTAGTGGGTCATCAAGAACATTCTCTAGCCTAGACAAGTTGTCTGCAACGGGGTTCTCAGCTCCTTTTCTATCAACAATATGTAAATCAAA
This sequence comes from Aegilops speltoides, assembly GCA_021437245.1. Classification (NCBI taxonomy): domain Eukaryota; kingdom Viridiplantae; phylum Streptophyta; class Magnoliopsida; order Poales; family Poaceae; genus Aegilops; species Aegilops speltoides. The sequence continues at coordinate 47,090,717 of CM038147.1, read as the reverse complement.
TTCTTGCAGCAGGAGAACCCATCTAATGAGTCTAGGTTTTGCATCTTTCTTTTCCATAAGATATTTAATAGCAGCATGATCTGTGTGAATAGTTACTTTAGAATCAACAATATAGGGTCTGAATTTATCACAAGCAAATACAACTGCTAAAAGTTCCTTTTCGGTAGTAGCATAATTTCTTTGAGCATTGTCTAGAGTCTTACTAGCATAACGGATAACATTCAATTTCTTATCAACTCTTTGCCCTAGAACAACACCTACAGCATAATCACTAGCATCACACATAATTTCAAAAGGTAGATTCCAATCAGGTGGCTGAACAACAGGTGCAGAGACTAATGCTTTCTTAAGTATTTCAAATACTTCTACACAATCATCATCAAAGACAAATGGTACATCTTTTTGTAATAAATTAGTAAGAGGCCAAGAGATTTTTGAGAAGTCCTTAATGAACCTCCTATAAAATCCGGCGTGACCAAGGAAACTTCTTATACCTTTGATGTCCTTGGGACATGGCATCTTTTCAATAGCATCAACCTTGGCTTTATCAACTTCAATACCTTTTTCAGAAATTTTGTGCCCCAAGACAATACCTTCATTAACCATAAAGTGGCACTTTTCCCAATTCAAGACAAGATTAGTTTCTTCGCATCTCTGCAAAACTCAAGCAAGATTGCTCAAGCAATCATCAAAATAGGAACCATAGACGGAAAATTCATCCATGAAAACCTCACAAATTTTCTCGCAAAAGTCAGAGAATATAGCCATCATGCATCTTTGAAAGGTAGTAGGTGCATTACATAAACCGAAAGGCATACGTCTATAAGCAAAAGTACCAAAAGGGCATGTAAAAGTAGTCTTTGATTGATCTTTAGCCGACACAGGTATTTGAGAAAAACCAGAATAACCAGAAGCAATAATGTGTATGTTTGCATAGTCTTTCTAGCATTTGATCAATAAAAGATGAGGGGTAATGATCTTTCTTAGTAGTCTTATTTAATTTGCGGAAATCAATTACCATCCTATAACATGTAATAATTCTTTGCAGAATCAATTCATCTTTATCATTAGGGACAACGGTAATACCTCCCTTCTTAGGGACACAATGGACAGGACTTACCCACTGACTATCAGCAACGGGATAAATTATACCTTCCTCCAGAAGCTTGAGTATTTCTTTTCTTACTACTTCTTTCATTTTAGGATTCAAACGTCGTTGAGGATCACGAACTGGTTTGGCATCAGCTTCCAAATTTATTTATGTTGGCATAGAGTGGGACTGATGTCCTTACAATCATCCAGAGTATATCCAATAGCTGCACGGTGCTTCTTCAGAGTTTTCAATAATCTTTCTTCTTCATGCTTTGAAAGGTTAGCGCTAATAATGACAGGATATATTTTCTTTTCATCAAGATAAGAATATTTAAGATTATCAGGCAACGGTTTAAGCTCAAACACGGGATCACCCTTGGGTGGAGGGGGATCCCCTAGGATTTCAATAGGCAAATTGTGTTGCAGAATAGGTTCCTGATTAAAGAATACTTCATCTATTTCCCTTCTTTGATTCATGAACATATCATTTTCATGGTCTAGCAAATAGTGTTCTAAAGGATCACTAGGAGGTACGACAATAGAAGCAAGACCAACAATATCATCCTTACTAGGCAATTCTTCTTCACGATGTTGTTTACTAAATTTAGAGAAATTAAACTCATGAACCATATCATCCAAGCCAATAGTAACAACATTCTTTTCGCAGTCTATCTTGGCATTAATAGTATTCAAGAAGGGTCTACCAAATATAATGGGACAAAAGCTATCTTGTGGAGAACCAAGGACAAGAAAATCAGCGGGATATTTGGTTTTCCCACACAAGACTTCAACATCTCTAACAATTCCCACTGGTGAAATAGTATCTCTATTGGCAAGTTTAATTGTGACATCAATTTCTTCTAACTCAACCGGTGCAATATCATGCATAATTTCTTTGTATAAGTCAATGGGTATTACACTAGCACTAGCACCCATATCACACAAGCCATGATAACAGTGATCTCCTATTTTAACAGAAATAACAGGCACGCCTACCACAGGTCTATGTTTATCTCTATCACAGGGTTTAGCAATTCTAGCAGTTTCACCAGAGAATTGAATAACATGCCCATCAATATTATCAGACAAGAGATCTTTAACAATAGCAATATTGGGTTCTACTTTGACTTGCTCAGGAGGTGTATAAGTCATAGTATTTCTTTTACGAACAACAGTTGAAGCTTTAGCATTATCCTTCATTCTAACAGGGAAAGGTGGTTTCTCAACATAAGAAGTAGGAACAATAGGATCATTATAAGTGACAATCTTTTCTTCAACTTTAATAGGTGCAGCTACTTTTACTTCTATGGGAGGATGATATTTAAACCACTTCTCCTTGGGGAGATCAACATAAGTAGCAAAAGATTCACAAAAAGAAGCTACTATCTCAGAGTCAAGTCCATATTTAGTGCTAAACATACGGAAAATATCGGTATCCATAAAAGATTTAACACAATCAAACTTAGGTGTCATACCTGACTCCTTACCTTCGTCGAGTCCCAATCTTCAGAGTTGTGTTTAATTCTATCCAATAAATTCCATCTGAATTCAATAGTCTTCATCATAAAAGAGCCAGCATAAGAAGTATCGAGCATGGTGCGATTGTTATCAGAAAGCCGAGCATAAAAATTCTGAAGAATTGTCACTTTTGAGAGCTCATGATTGGGGCATGAATATAACATTGATTTAAGCCTCCCCCAAGCTTGGGCGATGCTTTCTCCTTCGCGAGGCCAAAAATTATATATATAATTGCGATCACGATGAACAAGATGCATAGGGTAATACTTTTGATGAAATTCCAACTTCACTCTTTTATAGTTCCATGATCTCGTATCATCACATAGCCTATACCATGTCAATGCGTCTGCCTCCAAAGATAAAGGGAAAGCCTTCTTCTTAACAACATCATCGGGTATACCTGCAAGCTTAAATAGTCCACAAATATCATCCACATAGCGTAGATGTTCATCAGGATGCTTTGTTCTATCTCCTGTAAAAGTGTTAGCTAGCAGTTTTTCCATCATACCCGAAGGAATCTGAAAAGGAGTTTCATTTTCAATAGGTTCAGTAGGTTGAGGAGCAACTCTTGGCTCAACTGGACGGGGTGAAGATACCCCGAACAAGCCCCTCAGACAATTACTTTCCATAGTAACAAGTGACAGAAAATTTCAGCACACTAAATAAATTTTTCCTTACCAAATTCCACCTACCAAAGCCGCTTCACTCCCCGGCAACGGCGCCAGAAAAGAGTCTTGATGACCCACAAGTATAGGGGATCTATTGTAGTCCTTTCGTTAAGTAAGAGTGTCGAACCCAACGAGGAGCAGAAGGAAATGATAAGCGGTTTTCAGCAAGGTATTCTCTGCAAGTACTGAAATAAGTGGTAACAGAATGTTTTGTGATAGGATAAATGGTAACGAGTAACAAGTAACAAAAGTAAATAAAGTGCAGCAAGGTGGCCCAATCCTTTTTGTAGCAAAGGACAAGCCTGGACAAACTCTTATGATAGGAAAAGCTCTCCCGAGGACACATGGGAATATCGTCAGGCTAGTTTTCATTACGCTCATATGATTCGCGTTCGGTACTTTGATAATTTGATATGTGGGTGGACCGGTGCTTGGGTGCTGTTCTTACTTGAACAAGCATCCCACTTATGATTAACCTCTATTGCAAGCATCCGCAACTACAACAAAAGTATTAAGGTAAACCTAACCATAGCATGAAACATATGGGTCCAAATCAGCCCCTTACGAAGAAACGCATAAACTAGGGTTTAAGCTTCTGTCACTCTAGCAACCCATCAGCTACTTATTACTTCCCAATGCCTTCCTCTAGGCCCAAATAATGGTGAAGTGATATGTAGTCGACGTTCACATAACACTACTAGAGGTTAGACAACATACATCTTATCAAAATATCAAACGAATACCAAATTCACATGACTACTAATAGCAAGACTTCTCCCTTGTCCTCAGGAACAAACGTAACTACTCACAAAGCATATTCATGTTCATAAACAAAGGGGTAATAATGTGCATAAAGGATCTGAACATATGATCTTCCACCAAATAAACCAACTAGCATCAACTACAAGGAGTAATCAACACTACTAGCAACCTACTAGCACCAATCCCGGACTTGGAGACAAGAATTGGATACAAGAGATGAACTAGGGTTTGGAGATGAGATGGTGCTGATGAAGATGTTGATGGAGATTGCCCTCTCCCGATGAGAGGAGCGTTGGTGATGACGATGGTGATGATTTCCCCCTCCCGGAGGGAAGTGTCCCCAGCAGAACAGCTCTGCCAGAGCCCTAGATTGGTTCCGCCAAGGTTCCGCCTCGTGGCGGCGAAGTCTCGTCCCGAAAGGTTCTCCCTTATTTTTTTCTCATCGAAAGACTTCATATAGGAGAAGATGGACGTCGAAGAGCCACCAGGGGGCACACGAGGTAGGGGGCGCGCCCAGGGGTGCGCCCCCCACCCTCGTGAGCAGGGTGTGGTCCCCCTGGCCTTCATCTTTGGCGACGGTTTTTCTTTATTTATTTTAAGGTATTCCGTGGAGTTTCAGGACTTTGGGAGTTGCGCAGAATAGTCCTTCAATATTTGCTCCTTTTCCAGCCCAGAATTCCAGCTGCCGGCATTCTCCCTCTTCATGTAAACCTTGTAAAATAAGAGAGGATAGCCATAAGTATTGTGACATAACGTGAAATAACAACCCATAATGCAATAAATATTAACATAAAAGCATGATGCAAAATGGACGTATCACATATCGTATACTCAAACCTGCGGATACTTGAGGTGACATTGGAGTATCTAGGTGACATTAGGGTTTTGGTTGATGTGTGTCTTAAGGTGTTGTTTTACTATGAACTCTAGGGCTGTTTGTGACACTTATAGGAATAGTCCAATGGATTGATCGGAAAGAATAACTTTGAGGTGGTTTAGTACCCTACAATAATCTCTTCGTTTGTTCTCTGCTATTAGTGACTTTGGAGTGACTCTTTGTTGCACGTTGAGGGATTGTTATATGATCCAATTCTGTTATTATTGTTGAGAGAACTTGCACTAGTGAAAGTATGAATCCTAGGCCTTGTTTCGAAGCATTGCAATACCGTTTTTGCTCACTTTTGTTACTTGCAACTTTGCTGTTTTTATATTTTCAGATTATAAAAACTTTATCTACCATCCATATTGCACTTGTATCACCATCACTTCACCGAACTAGTGCACCTATACAATTTACCATTGTATTGGGTGTGTTGGAGACACAAGAGACTCTTTGTTATTTGGTTGCATGGTTGTCTGAGAGAGACCATCTTCATACTATGCCTCCCACGGATTGATAAACCTTATGTCATCCACTTGACGGAAATTTGCTACTGTCCTACAAACCTCTACACTTGGAGGCCCAACAACGTCTACAAGAAGAAGGTTGCGTAGTAGACATCAACCAGCGACTGCGAGTTCGTCATGGACGAGGGCTCCATCATGGATCCAAGGAGGAGATTTCCCCAGAGATGGAGCGAGTGGGGGATGCCTCTGCTGCGCTTGGAGATGATGACAGGGTGCCCCGCCCCCAATTACCCCATTTCCAAGAGCCGGGCTATGTGCTCGATGTGTCCTGGTGGAGGAACTTGGCCAGCTACATCAGCCACAGCAGGACTCCCAATGTCTTCGTTCAGTTTGTCGTCCGCGGCGGCGAGAACGAATCATGCCCTCACCTCATGGTCTTTGCCATGGATGTCATCCTGCCTATGCGCGAGCTCAGCATCGACTACGACATGGGTGATAAGCAAATAGTGCCAAGGCATGGTGGTCTTAAAACTATTGCACAGCTGGAGTCCGAGATGCAGAACCTTGCTAGGCCGCTTGGCGTAAGGAAGAATCTTGACAAGGAGAAGAAAATGGTACATGCCTAATGTCTCCCATAAAAAAACTAGGAAATTTCATTCAGTTTTAGCCACAAATACCCTATTTATCATATATACTTATATATCACTTCTAATAACAGAGTTCTACCTGGCAACTTTTTAATTCAGAGTCCTCCAGTTCTTCAAATTCATGCTAGCTCACTTTGTCCAACTGTCATCCCTTAGTGAAACCAATCAAATCACCAGTTCAAAGGGTTTTTGAATCTACGTGTATTCATAAAGCACGAAACAACATGGTCAGGCTGTGATTTCATAAATGATAGCATATCACTCCTTCTACCCCAGATAGGGATGCAAATTATATGTGAATATAAAGTCACATTTGTTACTCGATACTGCAGTTACGTAGAAAACGGATGCCACACAGAACTTTGAGTTTGAAGTGAAGCAGCTAAAGGGAGAATTGGAAGTGATGAAGCCGAAAGACTCTGAATCAAAGATGAAAATAGATGAACTTACTGAGGTGATACAAGAGAAGGATGATGATATAAAATACATGGAATCACAACACGGGATTCTGGTTACGAGGGACCTGATGAGCAATGCTGAGTTGCAAGATGCTAGAAAGAAGCTAATAAAGGTAAGTTATCTCCTTGATCGAACACTTGTACCTACCCATTATTTTGCTGGAATTGCATCTTAGAGCTATCTGTTGCATACGCTGCAGGGCTTGGAGATGTTACAAGTGGCCAAACAAGTATAGGCATTAAAAGAATGGGTGATCTTGATTCAAAATCATTTGTCAATGTTTGCAAACATAAGATGTCAGATATTGAGGCTACCCTTCTTAGTTCAGAGTTGGAGGATGATATTAAAAATCCAAACTGGCACCCTTTCGATGTTAGCCCTGATGACGGGAAAGGCAAACGTGAGGTAATAATCTTCACATTTGTTATTCCCTATTAACTTGTAATCTTGAGATTTCAATTTCACAGGGAAATCACTGTTGTGCAAACATTAACACGGTAAACGTATTTATAAGTAAATTGTGGTGAAAGCTGAAAATTGGAGACAGCAAGTTTAATTTACTGCCCTTGATATTCTTATATAAATATAGGGGAAATAAGCAACAAAAATTCCCGCATTAATAAGAGAAATGGTAGAAATCTAATCTGTTGATCAAAGTATGATCGACGGTAGAATACTGCAGGATACAAACATTGGACTTATCAAGATCTCTTAATAATGTTGTTGTTTTGAACATTGATGTATTTCAGTCTGTCCCAAAAAGAGTAGTTACATTAACAACTCAGATCCATTAATTCCCTTTCATTCATATATTACTTCCTTGGTCTCCTTCATTACGTGCAGAACATAGAGGAAAACAAGAAACTGACAACCACGAAATGTCATCAGCCAAGGGGCAATATTCTTGTGTCTATAAAATAATGTTTTTCAAAAGTTAAAAAATTTCTTTTCATGTTAGTGTGCTGTAAGCTACACATGATGTTTTTTTTACAATTAATCAATTAGCTAGTTAGTTAGGCTGTGCCTTAAATAATTTGTTTTTTATGCATCAGTAATTATTCGATGGATGCTTGATGAAGGAATCAGAAATTTAGCCATGTGTGCCTTTGCTTATAGTTACAGATTAGCTAAGTTTCATTTAGTACCTTGTCGAGATTGGAGACAAATGCATAGATTATGTGCTACTTCTTAATTGCCGGGCCTTATGTTAATGTTAGCTGCTCCTCATCGAGATGTATAGCATCTAATTTAATAAATGGTGATTTGTATTTACTCGATACTGGCCTTCTTTCTGTTGTCACTTTTCTCTCAAGCTAAGGTCAGTTGTAGACCTGTTAAGTTATCTGTAGTTTGTTAGTCCTTAGCACAGAGCTTATCTAGCATTTGCTCATGGAGCTGTGTATGATGCAACCAAACTTTTCACTGATAAAAAACTTGCCACATTGTCGCATGGTAATAACAAGTTTATGATGTTCCTTAGTCGGCTAAATTAGGTGATCATTTTCAGTTCCTTCTTGCTTGGCTAAGTTGGACACATCTCATCTCTTGGCTATTGAAATTTGGCTTAATACATCGATAGTTGGAGCTCAAAGCTTGACAAGAGTTTTTTTTCCTGAACTTGTGGTAAGCATACCAGTGTCTTCGTCTTGTAACACACATAAACAGTATTTCTTTTTCCTTTTTGAGAACGCATAAACAGTTTTTGTTCGCCATGTTTTGTTGTACTGTGGTACGTAGTAGTACTAGTATTTAAGGTTCAGACAACATTTGCACGGTATGCAATTCCTATATATAGTCCTAGGACTAGGGGCCCGTATCGTGGAGTTGGCCATAGGGCCTTCCAATTCCATCCGATGGATCGGAGATCGATCTGTGTTTGTCACCAGCTCAGAGTTCGCGGGCGATCTCATCGTCATCATCGACATGATGAGTGGACGACCACATAGGACGAACCGTCGAATCATTGCCTGCTGCATTGCACAAATCCGACCAACCTCATACAGTCACCACATCACATGGTTCCTGGGCTGTCAGACTAATGTCAAGTGTGCCTAACTAAACGCTAACCGCTGATGATCGACGCCGTCGCTGCTGGCGAAGTGGCGATCGAATGATACGGCTGGTTCAATCGTCCGGTAGCTAACTAGTCGTTGCGGATGTACGTACGTGCCAGACTGCTGGTGATAATGCACATTATTACTACTAGCATTAGGCGTATCAATTGATTCTCTTCCCACATATTCTGCAGGAACCGCATCCAAATACATGCTTGGTATACCAATAGTTCTACTATTGAATTTCAGCACTATCTCCAACAGTAAGACGGTTGGCTGTTACTCTTTTCAGCGTACTGTGATGTGGCTATGTGATGCCCAGTTCATCAGCAAAAAAATGTGATGCCCAGTTGCCGAAATGAACCAGAGTTTTTAAAAAATTAGCCAGAGTTTATATCGGTGAAACAAATTTGCAGGACATCAATTCAATCCAGTATAGTACTAGAAATAATGGCGAAAGGTTTACCGCTTATAAATTGAACGCACGTACACATCCTACTTGGGCATCTGCATATACAGTATCTGAAAGACAAATAATAGAAGGCATAAAAAAAGGTTGGACCTATGTGAACAGTAGTCCAGATCTAGCGCTAGCAGCAACCAACAAACTAATCAAACATGGAGGGAGGGATGTAGGAATGTGATGGGAAGCAGGCAGAGGAATGACAGGGAGGGCCGGTGGTACAGGAGCTTTTGATCTAAGCCAGCCGAGGGCATGGCATTTCCCGCTAATCATTGCTGCTGCTTCCGCTGAATAATTCTCTTCTCGGGGAGGGACGATGAGGCGAAGGAAGGAGTACGTAGCAGCAGCTCGGGGTGTGCAGCAGCGATGGCACGCGCGCGCATGTGGTGGAGCCGGGGAACCCCGATGCACGCCAGCGCCGAGGTGCGTACGGCCGCGTCCCACACGCGTGCGCCCGTCGACCCGGTCAGCGGCGGCTTCCGGCACCTCATGTGTTTGTTGCCGACCTGGCCAGCTCGCCTGGGCCAGCCAGCAATCTCAGGCCTCTGGCCTGGGGCTGGATGTGGCTGCCTGGGATTCATGTGAAAAGGTTGTGGTTGTAGCTAGTATGCTCTTTAGAGGAACTTTAGCATAGTAGCCATATCGGGGTTTTTCTTTTTAGGGCTATAGTAGCCATATCGGTTGCCATAATAATTGTCAATACAAACTTCTGCTTCGGTACTACCCCTGAACACATCAACGGAGGAGATCTCTCGATACCCCTTCATAACTAGTAAACATGCACGTGCAACGCACGTATAGTTTAGAAGCTATGATTTGCTCTCTCTCTCTCTCCTAACCTCTCCCGCTAAGGGGATAAGAGCATCTACGATCAGACTAGCCTCCTACTTCAGTGAACCCAAAAATATGCCACTCCAGAATAATATGCCTGACTCTCCTCCCACCTCGCTCGTGGTTCATTGAACCCAAAAATTATCGATAACACATCATTCCTGGCATATTTTATCTTTCGATGGAAACAAAAGAGTGTACTATGTTAGTTACAACCAGCTGACTAACAAGATCAGGTTAATCATCTAATCAATTTTAGGAACACCTAAATTCTTACCAACACAGGTAGTTCATGCACGAATTTATTGCTCTCCCCACACACGCTTCATTTAAAATAAAACCAGATAACCGAGTCTTCAGATGGTTAATCTTTTCTTAGACGTTCCAGATGCGGCATATTGAGAACATCTTGGCCTATGTGTAAATGAAGAAAAAAAAGTTCATATGAAATATTATGTTAGTAACCTCGAAACACAATTCTCTGATTTGAAACCACAGTCTCCCACACTTAAGTCTTCTTAGACAGTAATAATTGCTATCAAGCAAAACATCAAAATAGCTAAGAATTATCAAGATAGCTCAGAAATAGAAAATTTCTTTCAATATCCAAAATTAGAAACTGTCAATGGTTTAGTATGATTGACACATTTACTGGGGATGTGATCATGTCATCTGCTCTCTGACGTCCCACAAGATTACTAAAAATAGAGAGATTGTTTGCATATAGATCACTGAATTTCTGCTAGAAAATAATGGCTGAATCTTTACTTTAAAATGCAATGCTCAAATGTAGTAAAAACTCATTTCATATTTTCCATGAACATGCTGCGTGTATAAATATATTATTATGAAGAGAATAGTACATCAACCTAATGAAGGCCGACTGGAATAGAGACACCACAAAGTTTAAACAACCGTGAAATAAAAGAAGACACGACCTGAAACTAAAATTTGTTGTCTCTTCAGCAAATTATTTCCATGGATGTGACAAGTGACATGCCAGTTTAAATGAAGTAAATGAACAATGCATTTTCTAGATCTCAGTTCTTAAACCCACAACTAATCATAGTTCCAATTTTACCCATTATCCTAAAATGCAACTCTATTTCTCCACAACTATTACTCCGACCATCACTTCTGTATTCATGCAAAGTCCAAATATGTTGTCAAAGAAAGTAATGCACAAATGGTAGCCAAGTTAGACGAGCGTACTAATTTTGCATTGCCAAATAATCACCTAAACTTTGCCCTAAGACTCCATCCATGCCATGGGGAGTGGGATGATGGCCGCCAAGGCAGTCATAAATGCAATAAATCTTTGAAAAAAATAATCGACGGAGATTCGGGATAAGATGCAGTGGGGCTCAGCTGAAATTTTGTGATGAATTGTTTTTAGAAGAACAGAATATAGCAAAATCAGTGCATGACCGAAGCCAGAGAGATTATTGATCAAAGTATCATCCATTGATAATTGTGTTCATTTTAGATTTTTGGTGCACATGTCAGCATCAAGTATCTAAACATGAGCTTCGCATAGATTTAAAAAATATATGAATATGAATAAATATATTGAATGTCTAATCATGCTAACAATGAAGGATGGTAGAAACTCACCAGCTTCTTGATAGTCCCGGTGTTTATACTTATCTAGCAACATGGCGTCTAGGTAGACAATACGCTGTAAGCACCAGATTGTTCTGGCCGGAGACGCTTCACGAATTGCTTCAGAACCAAGGATGCTGACACTCATCGATCCATTTTTTATCTGGCTCACCAGCTGCCACTTGACACAGTAGTTGTAACTTAAGTTACAGGTTAGTAGAAATTAAACTAGCGAACAAAAAGTAGCTCCAGCTCCTGCTTGAGAACTCATACCATTTCTATTACAATTTGTAAAGTACCTAACCAACAAATGGTAACTGGCATGCATTGCCAATCACCCGGCCGGGAGCACCCTCGACATGACAATGGTAAGTAGCAAAGCGCTGCAATGATTATGTGGTTCCCACCCTCTTCCACTGTCTCCACTCTCCAGCAATCACTGTACTCTTTCTTCCTACGTGCATATCTTTTTTCATGTATAAGAAACATAGAGTATGATGGACAAAATATTTTATGAAACTTATAGCAGTCAAAAGCATCTACAAATGAAAAACCCATAAGTTCACTATTTATCTCTTTTACAACATTGCTGGATTTTCAGTTCATGTATTGGAGCAAATGCAAGGAGGAACATATCGATCAGGTTGATGGCAGTATACTTCAAGACCCTCTCCTACTTCGTCTTAAGTTTTTCTAATTCCTCACCAGATTGGGAAATCACAACTCACCTCAGTTTTTGGTTCATATATAAACAAACGTTTAAAATGCACATACATGGCCAAAACCGGGATTCTGAGTAATCTAATTTAACACCGTTCTCATTGAGAAAAATAACATACATGTCGAACCAGAATGTGGAGCTCGCTGGCACGAACAACGCCCATTTGCCCGACGCCTCCATCGTGGCACACACCGCCGCCACGACCTGTTGGTACGTGACGAAGAACCTCTGTGCGGCCGCCTCCACGGCCTGGAAAGCCTGCACCAGCTCCACCTCTCTTTCCATTTCCTCTGCAGGAAGGCAATAGAGTTTGAGATGCATCAGACTTTTAGAAAGTAACTCTGAACTTCATGTATATTTTTCCAGAACTTTCAATTTCAAACTTGATTGCAGGCCAAAAGCTTATATGCACATGCTGAACCATCCAGATAACAAGTTAGGGCTGCATACTTACAGTTTTTTGTACAGAAAATCACCTTAACAAACTTGTCTATCTAGAATTTCATTAAAGTATTGTAATTTTTCATACATAAAACTAAATGGTTAAGTTTTTGCAGTCTAGATATGTCTTAAAAACACAAATGGTTATGATTTAACATTGAACAGAAAACATCAAATGTGCAGTCATGAAAATAACTGAAAATTGTTCTTCCCCCATAACATAGGATTACAAGGTTGAGGAGCATACTGTTGTCATACCAATTTCCAAAACAACACATGAATTGTGATGTTTACTGGTGGAGCCTGTATAGGTGTCATTTCTCGTAGTGATAGCCAAGATGGCCTTACAGTTGCATGAACTAAATGATGCTACCTAAATCGGTATTAATATAGTGTCAAACATTTATACATACATAGTTTGGATTTGCATAATCACTTACTTCCATGTAGAAAAGTCAGTCATCTTAAGACATTGTCCAATCACCATTTACTCGTGCAGTTCTTGCAACCAAGACACCGTGGTCTGTGGATCCACGCAAGTAACAAATACAGTACCCACACATAGGAAGGAGACTCAAGCAAGCAGTGGTTACCTGCAGGCAGTGAAGGTGCATGCATCCACCCTCTCGATGTTAGATCTTGATGTGCCAATCTGGTGCCCTATAAATTGCTCTCGCTCGTTGTGGTTGACATAAGAACTTGTCCATCAAGTTCAGTACGACGGAAAATCAACATGTCGTCAACTTGCCATCAACTTCACTACACCGCAAAATCAACATGCCATTAGCAAAATCAGTTCATGAAGGAATTATTTCTTAGCTTGATGAAGAGAGAATAGTTTTCATTCGGTTGTTGGTGATGGCGCACCGGGACGCGACTTGGTGAGGCGAGATGCTTCATTGCTTACCTGTAAGAGGTGGCGACAATTCCTTCATGCGGCTGAGGGCTGTGCCAGCAGCGGTTCCGCAGCTTGTATTGGTGGCGCGTGGAGGGACAAGTAGGATGATCCCAGCGGCGGCAACGGCGGCAAAAGTCAGCCCACAGTCATGGCTCCGACGACGGCTCGCATAAGGATGAGGTGGTGGTTCCAATGGCGAGAAGCACTGGTCGCTTTGCTCGGGAAGTGAGGAGCGTCGGTGCGGTGAGGTGATGTATTGGGAAGCGGAGATCCGCGAGGGGAGGAGGAGAGAGAAGCGAGGCGGGCCTGAAGCGGCGAAGGCAGGCGAGGCGAGCGAAGGAGGCTGGGAAACTGTGGTGCGGGTGGGCGGGCAGTTGGCGAAGTGGATCGTGCATATGAGTTGGATCTGCCCTTTCATTACTCTTACAGTGGTAGTAGATAATGGCAATGGTGGGTAATTAAAGTATAAAACGTGTTTAGTACACTAGAGGGATGTAGACCATCAGATTGCAGGTTTCGATGGATAGGATGATTTGGTTCTCCGCCCTCTCGGCCTTTATAGTGGTAGTAGAGGTAGTAGATAGATAGATAGTAGATAAAGGGTAGGATGATCTTTTTGCGTCATATTTTTTTACGGTATAACGAAGTGTATGTACTGCCCTAACACGGCCCGGCGTACATGTGAGGTCAACTGGGCCGGCCCACTAGTGAACAGTATCGTAAAGATGAAACAATGGAAAATCCAAAAAGCAGTGTGGTGCCTCGAACACATGACCTCTGGCTGTCAGGTAACGGAATGAACCACTACACCAAGCAAGTTATGTTGCATAATTTGCAGCGCGGTTTCTTAGGAACTATTACTTCCGTCCGGTTATTTGAAGGCCACTCAGGAAAGGCGTAACTTTCTCTACGAGGCGTCGCTTGGGCTCGCTGGCCTTCAAATCCCGAACGAAGGTAGTATGAACAGCCACAGATTTAAACATTTTAGAAATTTGAACGAGACTTTTTTAGACACGAACAAATTTGAACGTTTATTGGAATTTTGAATGCGACTTCTTTAAGTGTGAAACAAATGCAAACATTTTATTGAGAAGTGGAATACATTTTGAAACTCTAATTTTTTTGAAAATTGAGAAAAAAATGAAATTCGAAACAACTTTTCAAAACACATTTTTTAAAACTCTAATTTTTTCTGAAAACGTGACCATTATTTGAATTCAATTTTTTTGACAAAATAAATAAATATGTTGAACTTTTTTTAAAATTCACGATTTTGAAAAAGAAAAAAGAAGACCGACCTGGAAACTGATTCATGAACCTTCTAGCAGGTATGCAAACCGGTAAACACCGACCTGGAACCATCTAGAAGGTTCCCAAAACCCGCATCTGTAGAGGCAACAAACAAATTGAAATGGGTTGGCCCAACAGCCCCCAACGGGAGCGATGTCGTCACCTAGTTGGGCCAAGGCTTAAGCATTTTTTTTCTTTTCTAATTTTTGTTTTTGGTTAATTCATTTCCCTCCTTTTTGAACATTATTATTATTTTCAAAACTTGTTCAAACTTTTGAAAAAAGATTGGAATACCAAACTGTGTTCTTGTTTTCAAATATTGTTTACAATTTAAAAAATTCCCTAGATTTCAACAAACTATCATATTTTTGAATATTTTAAATTATTCATAATTTGTTTTGGACTAAGTGTTCAACTTTGGAAAATTTCCATATACATTCAGTTATTGATAATGACAGAAATTGCAAACAACAAAAGCATTAAAATTAGGGAAAAACTACATGCTCATGGATGCACCCGACCTGGAGGTTTTTTTGGACTATGGATAAATGACCCAAACTTCTTGCATTACCCTGGCACGGACATATTAGGCATCCATGTCTGGTTTGGATGTGACACGGCTGACCATTTACCGGTCCTTTTTTATCGAGAGAACTCCAGAAAATGCAAAACTCGTCAAAAATCCAAACAACTTGGCATGATGCCTTGAATTGGTCATAGAAGCTTGTGGAAAAAAATTGGGGCCATTCGACGGATGTCGAAACCCGATGTGCTTTCAAATGGACCCTTTTGGTCTATTCGAATACTCTTCATTAAACATGGTCTATTTTTAGACATGCTTGAAATGACCCCGACTTTTGCAAGCAGGTGAGCATACCAATGGTAGGCATTTCATGCTTGAACGACTTTCAACACCGTATGCAAGTTGCGACATGTCTGCAATTTATCGGTCTTTTTTAACAAAGAAAATGTAAAACTTGTCAAAAACTCAAATAACTTGGCTTGGTGCATTAAATTGGTCATACAAGGCCATGAAAAATTTGAAGACATTTAAGGAATGTCGAGAAACTAGGTCCTCCCAAGCAGACCCTTCTTGCCTACCCGAACACTCTCCGTAGAACATGGTGTTTTCTGGAAATCTAGGACTGATCCCATCTTTGCAAGCAGGTGGGGATGCTCATGTTAAGCTTCCATGCCTGATTTGAATGACTTCCAGCACCGTATACATATTGCAACACGTATCGGTCTTTTTTAACCGAGAAAACTCTAGAAAATACAAAACTTGTCAAAAATTAGGGCCATTTGACGGATGTCGGAAAAAAGTGCTCTCAGATGGAGCCTTCTAGCCTATCTGGACACTATATATTGAACATCGTGTTTTTTATATCCATAAAAATGATCCCAAGTTTTGTCACCAAGTGGGCAAAGCCATGCGGCATTCATTCCAGATTTGAATGACTTCTGACATCGTGTGCATGTTGTGACATGTCCGGCCATTTATCAATCTTTTTTGCCGAGAAAAACTCCAGAAAATGGAAAAACTTGTCAAAATGCAAATAACTTGGCATGGTGCTTTGAATTAGTTATACAAGGCCATGAAAATAATTGGGGTCTATCTGGACGCCTCCGTTGAACATAATCTATTTTTGAACATTCTTCAAATGACCCCAACTTTTGGGAGCGGGTGGCATGCCCATCATAGCATCCATGCGAGGTTTGAATGATTTTCACCACCGTATGCAAGTTGCGACACATCCCGCCATTTATCGGCCTTTTTTCACCGAGAAAACTCCAGAAAATGCTCAACATATTTTCTGTTTCCTTTTTCACATATTCAAAATGTTCAACATACTCAAAATGTGCTCCAAAATTTTGAAGATTATTCATATTTTCGAAAATTCTCTCATTTTAAAAAGTCCATAGATTCAAAGAATGTTTTGTGTATGAAAAACAATTCATGGATTTCAAAAAATGTTCACGTTTTCAGATTTTACTTTGGAATTTGGTAAAATGTTTCTTTTAGGAAAATTGGTCACAGAACCTAAAAGAAATTCTGTATTGTAAAAAATGATCACAATTTTCAGTGAAACATTCTAAACTTTGTAAACATTCAAAAATTTCGGCCTATTAAAAAAAGCTTCGGTTTTGTGTGTTCATATAGCTTCTGCGGTTTACTTTTATCAAATGTGGGTGACAGGTAGCGTGGTTAGCAGCACCTGTTCACGAAGGCTATTGTGGTGAGTTCGAATCCCCTGCTCGGCGCTGCATATTTTTGTGACTTTTACGCCTGCTCTGTATCTGACCCTGTTAGTGGGCTGGTCCAGTACTGCTACCTCTCCCCGTAGATGATCCATCGTACATACAGAAGTTGGTATAATATGTGAAATGTCCCTATTGGCTTTTATACGTTTTGTGAGGGGAGTTGTGCCGAAGCAATTTCATAATCGTTATCTTTTTTCCGAAAAGGAGAGTGATCCTTGGCCTCTCATCATCGATGCACACAACCCTCTTTATTATTATTATTACACAGAGTTTGACAACATGAGTACACAGATCAATCTGAAGCCACCTCTCCGCGAACAAAATCGCAACACCTACACTCTTGTTAAAGTGCCCACATCGCATGAACGCGCACAATCTAATTCGGTAGCCTCGCGCATCTCCCAGAGCACCACCCGGTCTAGCCAACCCGTAGCGCACGCCGCATGCGCACGCTTTGGATCTGCCGTCGTCATCTTCCACCATCCCATCTCCGGGATCGATCAATGCAAACATCTTGCAAGGCCATACTGCCATGCCATCGATGCCACCACGAGATGTTTTCCCCTAGGACTATGCTCAAAGATAACATGATCAAGACCACAAGATAAAAAGATGTACATTTTTCATGAATAACTGCCGCCGGTGCAGCTGAGTTATCTCCGAACCTGCATCGACATGATGACAGTCTACATGGTAGTCTAAACTAAATGCAGCAAAGCAGGGCGTGCATGATCATTAGAGGTCTGCTAATCTAGTCTAGTAGTTTAACTCCCTATTGACGATGCACATGAAGAGAGGGAGACAACATGATCAGTAATCACTTGATCATGGGCATGACTCGGACGTAGAGAAGTTAATTGGTGGTTAATTCCATGATGGTACGGTCTGATTCCTGTGACTGTCCAGTCCAGCTAGCATAGCTACCTACCAGTGAACGAGATAGTTTAGGCAATGCGCCACACATGGGGAGGCCCTCGTGTTACGTATATATAGGAGTACAAGGGAGTTACATGCCTTGGAGGCCAAGAGAGATCACAACCATATCATACAAAATCAGGTAGGTTGTGATATTCCTATACATAAGCGATACACGGAGATATACTCTAACATCCCCCCTCAGTTTGTGCGTCAGCTGGCAAGAGGCACAAACTGGACCGGAACTCCGAGAAGAGCTGCGAGGGTAAGCCTTTCGTCATAATGTCAGCATACTGGCGAGATGATGGCACATGGAGCACACGAACCTGACCGAGGGACACCTTCTCCCGAACAAAGTGAATGTCAATCTCGATGTGTTTGGTACGGCGGTGTTGCACCGGGTTAGAGGCCATGTACCTTTGGCCGACATTATCGCAAAAACGCATCGTGGCAGTAGTCAGGGGATGATGGAGCTCTGTAAGAAGCTGACGGATCCAATAGCACTCGGCAACAGCGTGAGCGACAACCCGATACTCCGCCTCAGCACTCGAGCGGGAAACCGTGGTTTGGCGCTTGGAGGACCAAGAAACCAGGGTGTCACTGAGATATACACAGTAACCGGAGGTAGACCGTCGAGTGTCAGGGCAGCCGGCCCAGTCAGCGTCGGAGTAGGCCGTGAGAGACAAAGTCGACGTCCGAGGATTGTGCAAGCGTAGATCTAGTGTACCCTTGATGTAGCGAAGAATACGCTTGACCAAGTGTAGATGCGGCTCACGGGGAGCATGCATATAGAGGCAGGCCTGCTGCACAGCATAGGCGATGTCCGGCCGGGTGAGTGTGAGATACTGTAATGCACCAGCATAACTCCGGTAGGTAGTAGCATCATCAAGCAGAGCACCATCAGTGGCTGAGAGTTTGACCTTGACATCAACGGGAGTAGGCGATGGATGACGACCGCCATGCTCGCGACGCTGAAGGAGATCCACGCGCTCGTTGTCGAGAGAGAACCAGTCCAGTAGCGTCCCGAGTAACCGAGATGCCGAGGAAAAATGATAGGTCTCCAAGATCTGTCATGGCAAACTCCGAGTGTAGCTGCTGCGTCAGTTGCTGAAGGAGTGCGGATGTAGAGGCGGTGATCACAATATCATCAACGTACAGAAGGATGTACGCGAGCTGATCTCCATGGCGGTAGATGAAGAGAGAAACATCCGATTTGGACGCAACAAAACCGAGGCGATGAGCGTAGAGAGCGAACCGCTGGTACCATGCACGGGGTGCCTGTTTGAGCCCGTAGAGCGACTTGTGAAGGCGGCACACATAGTCGGGGCGACTGGCGTCAACAAAACCAGGCGGCTGCTGGCAGTAAACCTCCTCGTCAAGATTGTCGTTGAGGAAGGCATTCTTGACATCAAGCTGATGGATCGGCCACGCACGGGAGACCGCAATGGTGAGGACGATGCGGATGGTGGCCGGTTTGACAACCGGGTTGAACGTCTCGTCGAAGTCGATGCCCGGCTGTTGGGAGTAGCCACGGACCACCCACCGAGCCTTATACCGAGCCAGCCGCCCATCTGAGTGGAATTTATGCTTGAAGATCCATTTCCCTGAAACAACATGAGCACGAGGTGGGCGTGGAACGAGTGACCACGTCCGGTTAGTGACAAGCGCCTCGAACTCATCATGCATGGCACGACGCCAGTGTGGGTCGTTTAGAGCACCCCGGTATGTTTTGGGAAGTGGAGAGACGGAGGAGTCGATAACCAGGAGGTTCATGCGATCGATGGGCTGGAAGAGACCGCGCTTGGCGCGAGTCAGCATCGTATGGGTGTTGGTAGGGGAGGGTGGACGATGTACCACAACAGGAGGGGAGGACGTGGCCGGAGGAGACCCAGGGGAGGCGGGTGCGCTCGGCGGGTCAGCTATAGCAGGAGAGGAAGGAGGCGGACTCGACGGCTCAGCGGGGCTGGGTGGCGGGCTCGGTGACCCAGTGGGGCTGGGTGCGCGGGCGGGCGAGCGGGGAGAGGGTTGGGGGAGATGGAGGGGCAGCATGCATAACGGGTGCATGCATAGCGGGTTGAACCGCAGGAGATGGGGGAGGTGTGGTGTCCGTGGCGGCGAGTTGGAGAAGGAAATCCAACGACGCAAGGCCGTTAGATGGGCGATCCGGAGAGGAGGAGAAGGGGAATATTGTCTCGTCGAAGACAACATGACGACATATGATGACGCGACGTGTTTGAGGATCGAGACACCGATACCCTTTGTGGTTGGAGGGATAACCTAGGAAGACGCATGCGACGGATCGGGGCGCTAGTTTGTGTTTGGCGACGGAGGATTGGTTAGGGTAGCATAGACATCCAAAGACACGGAGCATGCTATAGTCAGGAAGGGAATTGTGGAGGCGGATATAGGGTATGGCGAATTCGATGGACTGAGAGGGGCGTATGTTGATGAGATGGGTGGCGGTGGCCAAGGCTTCCGCCGAGTAGGACGGTGGCATCGAGGACTGAAACAGAAGTGTGCGTGCAACATCGTTGAGGGTGCGGATAGCACGTTCGGCCTTGCCGTTCTGGGGGGAGGTATATGGGCATGAGAGCCGTAGATGAATGTCGTGGGAGGCAAAGAAGGTGGTGACCGTGGAGTTGAGAAACTCGGTGCCGTTGTCGGACTGCATTGCTACTAGTGGACGGGAGAATTGTGTGCGGGCGTAGGCAACAAAATTAATAAGTGTGGTGGCGGTGTCGGATTTGTTGCGAAGGGGAAATGACCAGATATAATGCGAGAAGTCATCCACAATAACAAGATAATACTTAAAACCAGAGTTTCTCAACACAGGAGATGTCCAAAGATCACAATGCACTAATTGAAACGGTTCGACAGAATGTGATGTTGACCTACTGAACGGCAAACGCACATGTTTGCCAAGTTGACAAGCATGGCAAACGTGTGGCGCCGTTTTATTACAAGGGATAGACGACTGTTTATGAAGATGCGACATAGCGTCGCGACTTGGATGTCCTAGACGACGATGCCAAAGCTCAGTGGAGGTGGTGGCGATGAGTCCTCGGGCGTGATGGTTGATGACGGAGGAGGGAAACACGTAGAGATCTCCATGGCTATTGCAGCGAAGGTTCATGGCCTTGGTGCGAAGGTCCTTCACAGAGAAGCCGAAGGGGTCAAACTCAATGGAACATAAGTTGTCAATAGTAAAACGATGAACAGAAAGTAAGTTTTTAACAATGTGAGGTACAAGAAGAACGTTGTGAAGGAGTAGTGTGCGAGCGGAAGTAGGAATAGAGGCGTCGCCTGTGTGAGACACGGGCATGGTGGAGCCATTGCCAACGGTGACAGTGGAGGAGGGAGAGGCAGGAAGGAGATGGCGAAGCATACCAGGGTCGGAGGCCATGTGGGAAGTGGCTCCGGAGTCCATGACCCACTCACCGACGTTGGAGGCCGATGCAGCGTTGTTCAAGGCAGCCATGAGCGCGGCGCAATCCCACTGAGGGGCCGGGTTGTAGCCAGGGACCGGAGGGGCGTTGGTGCCGAAGGCCTGGCCGTGAAGAGGAGCCAGGGAGGTGAAGGCCTGGGCGGGGGGCAGCACCGGGGGACGCGGGCCGAGCAGGCCGGCACCACCGGTCGGGCGTGGCAGGGGAGCGCCCTGGGGCTGCAGCGGCTGGCCAGTGTAAGGGTTGAAGCAGATCCACGGGCCTACCGCAGGTTGGCCGCCTGCACCGACGCGGGAGCCGCCGGCGTTGCTGCCGCCGGAGCCGCCGCCTTGTCGCTTCTTGCGCCAGTTCGCGCCGTTGCGGTTGCCGCCACCGGCGGAGTTCCCGCCACCACCGGGGTTGCTGCCACCACAGTTGCCATCTCCGCGGTTGGAGTTGGCGCTGTTGGAAATATGCCCTAGAGGCAATAATAAAAGTATTATTATATTTCCTTGTTCATGATAATTGTCTTTTATTCATGCTATAACTGTATTATCCGAAAATCGTAATACACGTGTGAATACATAGACCACAATATGTCCCTAGTGAGCCTCTAGTTGACTAGCTCGTTGTGATCAACAGATAGTCATGGTTTCCTGGCTATGGACATTGGATGTCGTTGATAACGGGATCACATCATTAGGAGAATGATGTGATGGACAAGACCCAATCCTAAGCATAGCACAAAGATCGTGTAGTTCGTTTGCTAGAGCTTTTCCAATGTCAAGTATCTCTTCCTTAGACCATGAGATCGTGTAACTCCCGGATACCGTAGGAGTGCTTTGGGTGTATCAAACGTCACAACGTAACTGGGTCACTATATATAAAGGTGCATTACAGGTATCTCCGAAAGTGTCTTTTGGGTTGACACGGATCGAGACTGCAATTTGTCACTCCGTGCAAACGGAGAGGTATCTCTGGGCCCAATCGGTAGGACATCATCATAATGTGCACAATGTGACCAAGGGGTTGATCACGGGATGATGTGTTGCGGAACGAGTAAAGAGACTTGTCGGTAACGAGATTGAACAAGGTATCGGTATACCGACGATCGAATCTCAGGCAAGTAAAATACCGCTAGACAAAGGGAATTGTATACGGGATCGACTGAGTCCTTGACATCGTGGTTCATCCGATGAGATCATTGTGGAACATGTGGGAGCCAACATGGGTATCCAGATCCCACTGTTGGTTATTGACCGGAGAACGTCTCGGTCATGTCTACATGTCTCCCGAACCCGTAGGGTCTACACACTTAAGGTTCGATGGCGCTAGGGTTATAAAGGAAGTTTGTATGTGGTTACGAATGTTGTTCGAGTCCGGATGAGATCCCGGACGTCACGAGGAGCTCCGGAATGGTCCGGAGTTAAAGATTTATATATGGGAAGTCTGTTTTGATCACCGGAAAAGTTTGGGTTTTATCGGTAGCGTCTGGGACCACCGGGAGGGTCCCGGGGGTCCACCAAGTGGGGCCACCGGCCCTAGAGGGCTGCATGGGCCAAGTGTGGGAGGGAACCAGCCCCAGGTGGGCTGGTGCGCCCCCCCACCAAGGCCGAAGGCGCCTAGGGTTTGGGGAGGGGGCGCCCCACCTTGCTTGGGGGGCAAGTTTCCCCCTCTCCACCCCTTGGCCGCCCCCCTAGATGGGATCTAGGGCTGGCCGCCGCCCCCTAGGGGTGGAAACCTAGGTGGGGGCGCAGCCCCCTCTCCCCCTATATATAGTGAGGCATAGGAGCAGCCCAACACATGAGTTTCTCCTCCTGTTGGCGCAGCCATACCTCTCTCCCTTCTCCTCAGATCTCGCGGTGCTTGGCGAAGCCTGTTTGGACTACCACGCTCCTCCATCACCACCACGCCGTTGTGCTGCTGCTGGATGGAGTCTTCCTCAACCTCTCCCTCTCTCCTTGCTGGATCAAGGCGTGGGAGACGTCACCGGGCTGTACGTGTGTTGAACGCGGAGGTGCCGTCCGTTCGGCACTAGGATCTCCGGTGATTTGGATCACGACGAGTACGACTCCTTCAACCCCATTCTCGTGAACGCTTCCGCTTAGCGATATACAAGGGTATGTAGATGCACTCTCCTTCCCCTCGTTGCTGGTTTCTCCATAGATAGATCTTGGTGACACGTAGGAAAATTTTGAATTTCTGCTATGTTCCCCAACAGTGGCATCATGAGCTAGGTCTATTGCGTATATTCTTTGCACGAGTAGAACACAAAGTAGTTGTGGGCGTTGATGTTGTTCAATATGCTTACCGTTACTAGTCCAATCTTGTTTCGACGGTATTGTGGGATGAAGCGGCCGGACCGACCTTACGTACTCTTCGTGAGACAAGTTCCACCGATTGACATGCACTTCGTGCATAAGGTGGCTAGCGGTGCGATCTCCCACTTTAGTTGGAACGGATTCGATGAAAAGGGTCCTTATGAAGGGTAAATAGCAATTGGCATATCACGTTGTGGTTTTGCGAGGTAAGAAGCGTTCTTGCTAGAAACCCATAGCAGCCACGTAAAACATGCAACAACAATTAGAGGGCGTCTAACTTGTTTTTGCAGGGTATGCTATGTGATGTGATATGGCCAAGAAGAATGTGATGAATGATATGTGATGTATGAGATTGATCATGTTCTTGTAATAGGAATCACGACTTGCATGCCGATGAGTATGACAACGGCGAGAGCCATAGGAGTTGTCTTGATTTATTGTATGACCTGCGTGTCATTGAACAACGCCATGTAATTACTTTACTTTATTGCTAACCGGTAGCCATAGTAGTAGAAGTAATAGTTGGCGAGACAACTTCATGAAGACACGATGATGGAGATCATGATGATGGAGATCATGGTGTCATGCGGTGACGATGATGATCATGGAGCCTCAAGATGGAGATCAAAAGGAGCAAAATGATACTGGCCATATCATGTCACTATTTGATTGCATGTGATGTTTATCATGTTTATGCATCTTGTTTACTTAGGACGACGGTAGTAAATAAGATGATCCCTTACAAAATTTCAAGAAGTGTTCTTCCCTAACTGTGCACCGTTGCTACAGTTCGTCGCTTCTAAGCACCACATGATGATCGGGTGTGATGGATTCTTACGTTCACATACAACGGGTGTAAGACAGTTTTACACAGCGAAAACACTTAGGGTTAACTTGACAAGCCTAGCATGTACAGACATGGCCTCGGAACACGGAGACCGAAAGGTCGAGCATGGGTCGTATGGAGGATACGATCAACATGAAGATGTTCACCGATGATGACTAGACCGTCTCACGTGATGATCGGACACGGCCTAGTTGACTCGGATCATGTAATCACTTAGATGACCAGAGGGATGTCTATCTGAGTGGGAGTTCATAAGATGAACTTAATTATCTGAACATAGTCAAAAGATCTTTGCAAATTATGTCGTATGCTCGCGTTTTAGTTCCCTTTGTTTAGATATGTTCCTAGAGAAAATATAGTTGAAAGTTGTGATGGCGATTATGCGGACGAAGAGAAAGCTTATGTCCTTAATGCACCGCTTCGGTGTCTGAACCCCAAGCGTTGTTTGTGGATGTTGCGAACATCAGACATACACGTTTTGATAACTACGTGATAGTTCAGTTAAACGGTTTAGAGTTGAGGCACCAAAGACGTTTTCGAAACGTCGCGGAACATATGAGATGTTTCGAGGGCTGACATTGAGATTTCAGGCTCGTGCCCACGTCAAGAGGTATGAGACCTCCGACGATTTTCTTAGCCTACAAACTAAGGTAGAAATGCTCAATCGTTGAGCTTGTGCTCAGATTGTCTGAGTGCAACAATCACTTGAATCGAGTGGGATTTGATCTTCCAGATGAGATAGTGATGTTTCTCCAAATTCATTGCCACCAGGCTGCTAGAGCTTCGTGATGAGCTATAACATATCAGGGATAGATATGATGATCCTTGAGGTATTCGCGATGTTTGACACCGCGAAAGTAGAAATCAAGAAGGAGCATCAATTGTTGATGGTTGGTGAAACCACTAGTTTCAAGAAGGGCAAGGGCAAGAAGGGATACTTCATGAAACGGCAAATCAGCTGCTGCTCTAGTGAAGAAACCCAAGGTTGAACCCAAACCCGAGACTAAGTGCTTACGTAATAAGGGGAACAACCATTTGGGCGGAATTACCCTAGATACTTGGTAGATGAGAAGGCTGGCAAGGTCGATAGAAGGATATTGGATATACATTATGTTAATGTGTACTTTACTAGTACTCCTAGTAGCACCAGTGGTATTAGATACCGGTTCGGTTGCTAAGTGTTAGTAACTCGAAATAAAAGCTACGGAATAAGCGGAGACTAGCTAAAGGTGAGTGACGATATGTGTTGGAAGTGTTTCCAAGGTTGATGTGATCAAGCATCGCACGCTCCCTCTACCATCGAGATTTGGTGTTTGCGTTGAGCATAGACATGATTGGATTATGTCTATCATGTCTGATTATTCATTTAAGGAGAATAATGGTTACTCTATTTATTTGAATAATACCTTCAATGGTCTTGCACCTAAAGGAATGGTTTATTGAATCTCGATCGTAGTGATACACATTTTCATGCCAAAAGATATAAGATAGTAATGATAGTACCACTTACTTGTGGCAATTGCCATGTAAGTCATATTGGTGTAAACGCATGAAGAAGCTCCATGTTGATGGATCTTTGGACTCACTCGTTTTGAAAAGTTTGAGACATGCGAACCATGTCTATTGGTGTATCGCATGAAGAAACTCCATGCAGATGGATCGTTTGGACTCACTTGATTTTGAATCACTTGAGATATGCAAATCATACCACATGGGCAAGATGGTGAAAAACCTCGGTTTCAAATAAGATGGAACAAGATAGCAACTTGTTGGAAGTAACACATCTTGATGTGTGCAGTCCAATGAGTCTTTGAGGCATCTGATGAATATCGTTATGTTCTTACTTCACAGATGATTCGAGTAGATGTAGAGTATATTTACTTGATGAAACACAAGTCTGAATTGTTGAATGGTTCAAGTAATTTCAGAGTGGAGTTGAAGATCATCGTGACAAGAGGATAAAATGTCTATGATATGATCATAGAGATGAGTATCTGAGTTCTGAGCTTTGCACGCAATTAAGACATGGTGGAAATAGTTTCACAATTAATACTTTGGAACACCATAGTTTGATGGTGTGTCCGAACATCATAGTTGCACCCTATTGGATATGGTGCGTACCATGATGTCTCTTATCGAATTACCACTATCGTTTATGGGTTAGGCATTAGAGACAACCACATTCACTTTAAATAGGGCACCACGTAATTCCGTTGAGATGACACCGTATGAACTATGGTTTAGAGAAACCTAAGCTGTCATTTCTTAAAGGTTTGGGGCTGCGACGCTTATGTGAAAAAGTTTCAGGTTGATAAGCTCGAACCCAGAGCGGATAAAATGCATCTTCATAGGACACCCAAAACAGTTGGGTATACCTCCTAATTCAGATCCGAAAGCAATAGGGATTGTTTCTTGAATCGGGTCCTTTCTCGAGGAAAAATTTGTCTCGAAAAGTTGAGTGGGAGGATGGTGGAGACTTGATATGGTTATTGAACCGTCACTACAACTAGAGTGTAGCAGGGCACATGAAGTTGTTCCTGTGGCACCTACACCAATTGAAGTAGAAGCTTATGATAGTGATCATGAAACTTCGGATCAAGTCACTACCGTACCTTGTAGGGTGACAACGATGCGTACTGCTTCAGAGTTGTACAGTAATCTTGTCTTGAAGGTCATGTTGCTAGACAACAATGAGCCTACGAGCTATGGAGAAGCAATGGTGGGCCCAAATTCCGACAAATGGTTAGAAGCCATGAAATCCGAGATAGGATCCATGTATCAGAACAAAGCATGGACTTTGGTGGACTTGCCCGATGATCAGCAAGCCATTGAGATAAATGGATCTTTAAGAAGAAGACGGACGTAGATGGTAATGTCACCATCTATGAAGCTCGACTTGTGGCGAAGAGTTTTTCACAAGTTCAAGGAGTTGACTACGATTAGATTTTCTCATCCGTAGCGATGCTTAAGTCCGTCGGAATCAAGTTAGCATTAGCTGCATTTATGAAATCTGGCAGATGGATGTCAAAACGAGTTTCCTTACCGGTTTTCGTAAGGAAAGGTTGTATTTGATACAATCAAAAAGGTTTTGTCGATCCTAAGGATGCTAAAAGGTATGCTGGCTCCAGCGATCCTTCTAAGGACTGGAGTAAGCATCTCGGAGTTGGAATGTACGTTTTGATGAGATGATCAAAGATTTTGGGTTTATACAAATTTATGAGAAACTTGTATTTCCGAAGAAGTGAGTGGGAGCACTATAGAATTTCTGATGAGTATATGTTGTTGACATATTGTTCATCAGAAATGATGTAGAATTTCTGGAAAGCATATAGGGTTATTTGAAAAGTGTTTTTCAATGGAAAACCTGGATTAGGCTACTTGAATAATAAGCATCAAGATCTATTAGATAGATCAAAATGCTTAATAGTACTTTCAAATGAGCACGTACCTTGACATGATCTTGAAGGTGTTCAAGATGAATCAGTCAAAGAAGGAGTTCTTGCCTAAGATGTAAGGTATGAAGTTAAGACTTAAAGCTCGACCACAGCAGAAAAGAGAGTCCCGGATGTTGTTCGGAGTCTCGGATGAGATCCCGGACGTAACGAGGAGCTCCGGAATGGTCCGGAGTTAAAGATTTATATATGGGAAGTCCTGTTTTGGTCACCGGAAAAGTTTCGGGTTTTATCGGTAGCGTCTGGGACCAGGGAGGTCCGGGGTCCACCAAGTGGGGCCACCGGCCCCAGAGGGCTACATGGGCCAAGTGTGGGAGGAACCAGCCCCGGTGGGCTGGTGCGCCCCCCCACCAAGGCCGAAGGCGCCTAGGGTTTGGGGAGGGGGCGCCCCGCCTTGCTTGGGGGCAAGTTTCCCCTCTCCACCCCTTGGCCGCCCCTAGATGGGATCTAGGGCTGGCGCGCCCCTAGGGGTGGAAACCTAGGTGGGGCGCAGCCCCTCTCCCCTATATATAGTGAGGCATAGGAGCAGCCCAACACATGAGTTTCTCCTCCTGTTGGCGCAGCCATACCTCTCTCCCTTCTCCTCGAGATCTCGCGGTGCTTGGCGAAGCCTCTTTGGACTACCACGCTCCTCCATCACTACCACGCCGTTGTCTGCTGCTGCTGGATGGAGTCTTCCTCAACCTCTCCCTCTCTCCTTCTTTGGATCAAGGCGTGGGAGACGCCACCGGTCTGACGTGTGTTGAACGCGGAGGTGCCGTCCGTTCGCACTAGGATCTCCGGTGATTTGGATCACAACGAGTCGACTCCTTCAACCCCGTTCTCTTGAACGCTTCCGCTTAGCGATCTACAAGGGTATGTAGATGCACTCTCCTTCCCTCGTTGCTGGTTTCTCCATAGATAGATCTTGGTGACACGAGGAAAATTTTGAATTTCGCCACGTTCCCCAACAGCGCCGCCAGACCGAACCACAGGAAGAGTGGCCGCCGTCTGAAGCGTCTGGTTGGCCACGGCGGAGGTGTTGGCGAGCTGAGTCTCGCGAAAAACCAGTAGAGAGCGCGTTTGCCCGAACGTTGGGAGCGGGTTCTGCATAGTCACGATCGTGGTGATGTCGGCGAACCGCGGGTTGAGCCCGCGAAGGCAGTTGAGGACGAGGGTTTGGTCCGTGACCGGGGTGCCGACGTCGGCGAGGGCGTCGGAGACGGCCTTTAGGCGGTGGCAGTACGCGGTGACCGAGAGATCGCCTTGGACGAGGCCGCGGAACTCGGCCTCGAGGTAGACCGCGCGCGTCATCCGGTTGTCCAGGAACAGGTTGGAGATGAGATTCCAACCCTCAAGCGCCGTCTGATCTTCCGCCATGATCAGATCAAGGATCTCATCGGAGATGGACCCGTCTGACCGAGAGCAGACGGCGTAGTCCTCGCGGGTCCAGTCCGGCGTGCGGTCCGCCGCGGGCGTGGCGGTGGTGATGTGGGCAACAAGTCGTACTTGCCGAGGAGGACGCGGATGAACATCCGCCACTTGGCGAGTTGGAGGTGTTGAGATCCGCGTGACGGGGCGTGGGTGCGACTGCTGGCGCTTACGGCCGGCGAGGCGAGGCGGGCATGGTGGAGTTGATGAGGGCGCCGGCGGTGGTGGAGTTGGAGGCGGGTAGGGAGGGGAAGGTGAGGGAGGAGGTGGTGGAGGCGCCGGTGCCAGACATGGCGATGGGACGGCGATCGAGAGAGAGCTGGCGGCGGCGTGGTAGGATTTAGGAAGAGGGGATCGATCTATCTGATACCAAGTGAACGAGATAGTTTAGGCAATGCGCCACACATGGGGCGGCCCTCGTGTTACGTATATATAGGAGTACAAGGGAGTTACATGCCTTGGAGGCCAAGAGAGATCACAACCATATCATACAAAATCAGGTAGGTTGCGATATTCCTATACATAAGCGATACACGGAGATATACTCTAACGCTACCCGTTGGCCGGTTAGAGCATCTGATCTATCTTCAGAGAATATATTTGTGGTCGTTCAACATGCATAACCAACTCGATTATCACTCATCAGGGGCTCTCCCATGGGTCTGTCTGTGGGAGCTTGATTAGTTAGCTAGCGAACCACTGAATCATTTGCTGACGCACAAAGGCACATGGCCATTTGCATTGGGTGGCCATGATTGTGCGCAGGATATGGAACTTCAAAGTACTGCTGATCATGTGCGCAGCACTGCATTTGCTCCGTACGTGCGAGTTGCGGGAATATTATGTTATATAGTGCTGCCTCTCCAGTGACACATGCGACTTTGGATTGACCGCTGATTAGGTAGTTCCAGTTGGTTCCAAGGCATTTCTATTATTGTATCTGAATCCTCTGATATTGTTTTGTATGACATGATTAATCATGCATGTCGCGGTGTCAATTTAAATGGTTTCTGCCACGTAGGATTCAGTTTTCTTTTGCGGAGTTGTCGGCGACCATGTAAAGAGTGGTTGGCCCGTGCGTGGTTTATGAGCTCGTGAACAGTTGTCACGGAGCAACCATGTGTAATCAACATTTTAGTTCTTACATAGTTCTGGGCCGACTGTAGTTCCATTCAAGCAACATGCAGACACATGCTGTTTTCTTATTGTTTTTGTGAAAACATCGCACATGAGGTTAGCTAGCCAGATGAGATGTACGGTTGACAAAAGCTAGCCAGATCTGGCCCCGGCCAGCAGCCCCTGCGTACAGCGTCGCGATACAGACCGGCTGGCCGGAGGGCCGGGCAGCCGAGGTGGTGGTGGTTTGATTCCACGGCGGGGCGAATGGGGCGATCATTTGCTTGCTCATGTGTGGGATGTGGGCTCGGGTAGCAGTTTAATCCGACGGTGACTGTGCCGCACGTACGCCTCTGGGACTGGGAGCATCTGATGCGCTGCGGCTCGGTCGCCGACATGCCCGCCTCGCGCGGTCGGTCCAGCCTGCTCGTCCAGTCGCCAGACCGGCGGCCGCGTCAAATGCATTTTTTTAGTAGTAGGCGTCACATGTTTTTTTTTAGAATCTCGCAAAGCTTTATTACTGAATCATAATGTTCATAGGTACAAAAAGAAGATCGCCGGGTTGTCCTAGCCAAGTGTGTCGGCCAAACCCTAAAGATAACGCATGCTTTGCGAGATTATGGGCCTCCGTATTAGAGGTCCTATACTCATGAGTAAACGAACATGAAATAAAGGTAGTTGCTCTAGCCTTGATTTCCTCGACAATGGCTCCAAATTCATTGAGCTTCCACATCGATTGCATCTACCACCACCTTGCAATCGGAGGCAACAAGTAAATGGTTGATATAGAGATCTTACGAAAGTGCTAATGCCTCCCGAACAGCTAGTGCTTCTAGCACTGGGGTTGTGCAGATCCTCAAAACGAGAGTCGACGCTCCCATGAACAAACCTCTCTCATCCCTGTAAACCACATCAACTGCGCCAAACGTACCTGGGAGTGACACGGCCGCGTCCACATTGAGTTTGTAGTAATCTGTTGGTGGTGGAATCCATGTACGGGATCGTGGTACTGCTATCCCATGTGCTTCCTCCTTCTTCTTCAAAAACTCTATGTCTGATAAGTAAGCTTTGATGAAGTTGTCAGTGGCAAACGGAGTCTGGTATATATCCTCATGTATAGCTTTCCGTCTTGCACTCCAAATCGCCCATAAAGTAACAATCATCAACTGAAATTGCTTCGGTGGAAGAGAGTCATTCATGGCAAAGAGCCACAGCCGTGCGTCAGGTTCTGAGGTTGCCCACATGTGCTCGACCATCTCGGCTTCTGAAAGTGCCCACACATTTTTTAGTAGTAGGCGTCACATGTGATGGGGCGAGCCCACGCGGGAGGCCAACTAGGTCGGCCCATTTCAGCGTTTTTATTCCTGCTGTTTTGTTCTTTGGACTGCTGCAGCATTTTTCTTTCTTTTCTGGTTTTTGTTCCGGTTTTTCCTGCTGTTTCTTTACACGGCTGCAGCGTTTTTGTTTCTTCAGTTTTTCTGTTGTGGTTTCTGTTCCCCTTTTTAGGTTTATTTACTATTTTGTTTTTGGGAAACATTTCCTGCCGGGGCGCCGGCCGAAACGTTGCGCTGGACACGCACCGCGCGTTGGATCAGGCCTGATCGAACGCGAGCTACGCTGGGCTCCTTTGCATGCAACCTGTGGGCCTCACTAGAAAAAGCAGCGGCAACCTTATCCTTCACCCGTTCCATCCTGTTGCTTCGTCTCTGCCGCTCAATCTCTCCCCGGCTTCTCTCTCTTGTCTCCTTTTCTCCACCACACAACCAAGCAAGTGAGGGTGGGGGAAGTGGGACTGCTGTGAGCCTAGGCGGCCACCTTGCCAGCCAGCATCTGCGACAAGAGGCGGCGACCCGTGCTGGAGCCGGCATATGGCGAAGCGACGAAAATGCTGGGACCGGCATTTTCCAATGCTGGAAATGGCGAAGAAAAAAGCTACGACGGGGCGATGAAAAATGCTACAACGGCACGGATGGCGAGCTACAACCTGCGGCAAAAAATGTTGGAACTGGCGACCTCCACTACTGGGGACGGCCAAAAAAATGCTACGACGGGCGACGGTGATTTGCACGCATGGTGAGCTACATCCGGCAACAAAAAATGCTGGAACCGGTGACCTCCGTTGCTGGAACCGGTGTCGCGGTGTGCTGCGACGCCGCGCAATGGCATCCTGCTGGAACCTGTGCATCATCAACTGCTACGGCCGGTGACGCAAATTTGCTGGAACCGGTGATGAAATTTGCTGGAACTGGGGAAGTCGCAATTTTTGCTCAAACTTATGATGCAATTTGCTGGAAGCCGCATGTCGTTTCGCTGGAACCGGCAACATCAATTGCTACGACGGGCGAGGTCAATTTTTGCTGGAAGATGAGATGCGGCGCAGCAAGCCTGCAACCATACCGGAAGCGGCACCATGATAGCTGCATCCGGCAAAAAAGAAGTTGCAACCGGC
Organism: Aegilops speltoides; assembly: GCA_021437245.1. Taxonomy (NCBI): domain Eukaryota; kingdom Viridiplantae; phylum Streptophyta; class Magnoliopsida; order Poales; family Poaceae; genus Aegilops; species Aegilops speltoides. The sequence continues at coordinate 47,057,730 of CM038147.1, read as the reverse complement.
GATGTTATAAGCTACAGCCGGCGAAAGGGGTTTCAAAGCGACTGGGACGGGGAAGGTTGTCGCCGGGACGACGGCAGTGCGGCAAGCGTCGGAGACGAGGTGGGCGGAGAGGCTGCGGCTAAGAGTATGTGGACTTGCAACCGGTTGCGCACCATGCTTAAGCCTACGGTGGTGACGGCAAGGGTGGCAAGCTCCGAGCGACGACGAGGGCGGCGAGTTCCAAGCTGTGGCGAGGGCGGTGGCCTGGGAACACCACGGAGCGGGGAATGTTCTTTCTGCGTGATGGGGATTTTTTTTTTTGTATGGGACGTTGACCAGCTAGAGGAAGAAGATGATTTCAGATAAGAGCCATCGCACGGTTGCGGGAGTCCAGATCGGACGGGTGCGTGCTGACCGGCCGAATTGTTGGGCCGGTCCGCCGGCGCCTAGTGGTGCCCTTTGTTTTTCCCTTCTGATTTTCTTTTTTCCTAATAAATGGTGAGCAATTATTTAAAGCTGGCGGGCATTATGTCAATACACGGTGAACATTTTTTCAATATAGCTGAACATTTTGTTAGTATATAGTGAACATCTTTTATTGCATGGCTAAATATTTCATTAAACATGTTGAACATTTTTAATACGTCACGATTTTTTAGTATACAGTTAACATTATTTAAATACACGAGAAATATTTCTCGTATATGGCAAACATTTTTAAATATATTTTAACCATTTTTTAATACATGCCAAATTATTAAGGAAAGCCAATCATAAAAAAGTTGAAGCAAGATGAATAAACTAAAGAAAAAATGTTACAGTGCACTCCACTGTGACACGTCTCAAATGTATCCATAATTGTTTATTGCTTAATGTTATGTTTACATCATTTCGAGATAGTTTTATCGATATCATCCAACTACCAAACAATGTCCATAAGTTTTCCTATTTTTTGGAACTATAGAAATATTGATAGGCACCAAAAAATTGAACCTCTAACTTTAGATCATTTCATCTCAATTAAAAACCAAATTCTAGGTTGGTTAAAATTTAGTGAACATATCAAAACCGTTAAAGTTGTTTCTTCAAAACTTATTTTATTAGTTCAGGGGCTCTGAAATATTTCGTACATGGAATTTCTCGGTAGGATTCAAACTCAAGCAAAGGAAATTTAAATTTGGTCAAAAATCAATAAGTTCATATATTCTTCCTGTCTAGTCAAATTTGTTTACTACAGGCAGGGGTTTGACTCACTCCTCCCTCCACCTCACCCCCGAAAAAAAGAAAATTGCATACATATCTGCCATTTCATGGGGTCATGTTTTGGCCCAAAATAGGTACTTACTTTATTAGGGCCAATCACAAATACAACCATTTGTCCCCGTTGTTAATCTTCTAAACTTTTTAGAAGTCCCATATTTTCAAAAAGTAACCAAATATAATCTTTTGTTAGTTCCTAGTTTTCTACACATTTCTATTTTAAAAATATTTCATTGAAAATTTGTGCATGTTTCCTAAAATCTCTTTTGTAGTTATATTTTTCATCACATTTCCATTTTTGGCCCAAAATCACATTTCTATTTTTCCTGTTTATATTTTGATTAGTCGAGTTAAAATAAAAACTCATATGCCATGTATTGTTGTTCGAAATTTCTTAACGTTGTTCCTAACTGGACCCATGCACGTTACAGCCGGCACACATGCTAGGTGACCTACACCCTGGCCCCTCAAACGCACCCATACGCCCGGGTAGACGGCCCAGTCGGTGACCGTTCACAAAATCGTGACCCAGTCGGCCTTCCCAAATCGGTTCTATACATTTGAGCTGACTGACACCCTCCATATCAAGCCAATATTGAGGGCGCATATGAGGAGGCGTGGGCTCGCCCAGGCATGTCTGTCAGATCAGGCTGATGTTCGGGACTCACACAGACACCCGCCGTTACACCCAGTGGCCAGGTGAGGACACCACTCTGATGCGGCTGCTTGAGGGGCCAAATCCGGCTATTTAAGTTGGACGAGGACACCCATCCCTAGCTAGAGTCCAATTTCCGTCCCCTCCGCGCAACCACCTCCCATTCGCTCGCAGCTTGGGGCTCTGGTAGCCATGGCCAGGTAACAGATCACCACCTATAGCATGCTCACTCCAACGCCTCCGACTGCCGGATTCGGCCTAGGCGACACACATGTGGTTTTCGTGGTCGCCCAAGCGGAGGATGTGGTCGAGCAGCAGGCCATCCTCGACTTCATTCAGTCGGAAGCAAAAGTGGAAGCCTACCGCCGCGTCCGCCGTGAGGTGCCGGTGGAGCGTGACGAACTCTTTCGAACATGGAGTCCGACTAGGAGCTGGAGCTGCGGGCGGCCGGCAACGACTGGGAGGCCGGTCATGCTGTGACGGGCCCTGTCCGCCTGCGCATTCGGACGTGTGCACGGACATATGAGTGGTAATTATGTGATATGCGACTGGCTGGCAAAACGTAGGCTGTAGATACAAGCACTGTACCGATCGAGTTTACAGATGGTTGGATCAGTAGTCCAGCACATATAATTTCCCGACAGTGGCACGTGGCGGCAATCATGCATGCCGCAACAAACGACTGAAGGCAGCCGTGCGCGTCATCATCCATTCATCCGATGGATCCGAGATCTGTCTATGCAACCAGCTAAGGTTAACTTCACCGCGCGACCCATCTTGTCTGGATGCGTCTATTTGGGGTAAAACGGACGAATAGCGCGGCCCAACGCGCGGCCTGAAACGGACAAATGTCCGGATTCCGTTTATTTTCGACCCATCCCCGGCCCAAAGTTGTGCTCGGTTTGGAATGTAACGGACGCGCGCGGACGGCCGCGACGCATGCCCTTGCCCCCTGTGGCCCCCTGTCGGGGACACTAGCAGTCCCTCCGCTCCCAACACTTCGACCCTCTCACTCCCGCCCCGCCCCGTCGCCGTCGCCGTCGCCGCCGCGATTCTCCGGCCGCCTCCTCACTGCGCAGCCCCCGGCCGTCCATACCAAACCACGTCTCGACATGACCACCACCACGCCCGTGCTTTCGCCGTAGTTTTGGCTGTCGATCGGAGGAGGTTTGGCCGTCGCCGTCTTTGCCGATGGCAGAGGGGACACGACCGCCGGCAACGTACCACGGCGGCCGCGGCAGCTTCCGACGGCTCCAGAGCAGCCAGTAGCCGACCGGCAACCACCCCTGTTGCGTCGAGGTGATCATCGCGGCCTCTTCGCCACCACGACCGCAAGGTGCTCGACATTTTGCGCACAAAGGTATGGACAGTGGAGACGAGTTTTTCTTCCACCACTTCCTTTATTCATCGGACGATTCGTCTTCGGATGATGAAGATCTTGTGGTGGCTGCACTGGTCGTTCACGATCACATTCAACGGCAGCTTGCTCGGTACAGGGGGTCAGTCCCTGGCCGTGCTCCCAACCTGAACCGCAACAGGTAGAGAGGCCACGCCCTGCTCTATGCCGATTACTTTTCCAACAAACCGCTCTTCAAACCGGATAAATACCATCGCCGTTTTCGAATGGCAAGGCATGTGTTCAATCGTATCCGAGAGGGAGTGGTTGCTCATGACCCATACTTCGAGTGCAAGATGGATGCCCTTGGCAAGTTTGGATTCTCCTCTTACCAGAAATGCACCACGGCCGTCCGCATGCTTGTGTATGGAATTCCAGGCTGATGGTATATATCCCCAGTGGTCAACTTTTGTGAAGACAATCTCGAAGCCCCAAGGTGAGAAAAGAAAGAGATTTGCCCAAATGCAAGAGAGTGCTAGAAAGGATGTGGAACGTGCTTTTGATGTGCTTCAATCCCGATGGGGCATCGTTCGATATCCTGCACTGTCATGGGATGAAAGGAAGCTTTGGGAGGTGATGACGGCTTGTGTGATTATGCACAACATGATCGTCGAGGACGAGCGTGATGACAGTATCTTCGACCAAGGATTTGATTTTCAAGGTGACAATGTTGAGCCCCTGCACTAAGAACCGGCCACGTTTGATCAGTTTGTTCAGTTCCATCGTGAGCTGCGCGATTGGCACACACATGTGGATCTTCAAAATGACTTGGTTGAGCACGTGTGGGATCATATTGGCAACCGATAGATGTATTGTTTCATTTTATGTTCATTGAAGACAATTTCGATTTGGTTGTAAAACTATTTTTATTAGAGACAATTTCGATTGGGTTGTAAAACTATTTTAATTTTTCAAACAATTAATATTTGGACGTGCAAACTTCTTTTCATATGAAAATATGGGCATTTTAGGTCCTGGCGGACGGGATGGGGCAAACGGATGCAGCCACGCGCTGGGCGCACGGCCACCGCATCCCAGGACAGGCCCGGACACGACCCAATCGCCCTACCCAAAGAAACAGAATCCGGTCAAAGCGGACGTCCGTTTGGGATCGCGCGGTGGAATTGGCCTAAGAACTGGCGAGCGATCTCATCATCGTGGATAGGATGAGTGGACGACCACACAAGACTAACCGTCGAATCATTGCTTCCCGCACCTCACGCTCACACAGTGACACATCGATCACATGGTTGCTGGGCTGTCAGACCGTCAAGTGTCGGCTAAATTTCGTGTTTTGACCCTTTTCTGAAACCTATTCGAGATCTGACCCCGGTTCGTAAAAATTTCGGAATCTGACCCTTTCTTACCGCCAAGGCCTTTGGCGGTAGGGTATAACAACCTACCGCCAAGGCCCCTGGCGGTAAGAAAGACCCCTACCACCAAACAGGCTGGCGGTAGGCTGTACAACCGTACCGCCAAAGTGTCCGGCGGTAGGTGCCAGCGTGCACTGTGTTCCATACTTAAAAAAAAACAACCCTACCGCCAGAGGCCTTGGCGGTAGGTTGTTATACCCTACCGCCAGGGGCCTTGGCGGTAGGCTGTTATACCCTACCGCCAGGGGCCTTGGCGGTAAGAAAAGGGTCAGATCTCAAAATTTTTACGAACCAGGGTCAGATTTCAAATAAGTTACGAAAAAGGGTCAAAACACGAAATTTAGCCTCAAGTGTCCCTAGCCGCTGATGAGCAATGCCGTCGTTCGCCGCTGTCGACTAAATGATTCTGCCGCCTACCTAGCTCGATGGTTTGTAGTAGTAGCTAGCTAACTAGTCGTTGCGGATGTACGTACGTGCAAGTGACAATATTATACTAGTAGAAGCTAGCATTATCCCTGCAGATATATGCAATATATATTGCTAACAGTGCATGACATGCGGACATAGTGTGATGAAGTATCAAATGATTCTCACCCGCACATTTTTCTGTCGGAGCCGGATCCAAATATACATGATTCATCTGTCAATAATTATGTTTCTGAAATAAATAAAATAGCAGTATCTAACACACAACGGCTGCCCGTTGTTCTTTTCAGCATACTATGATGCCTAGTTGCCGAATGGAACAATCCTGCATCAAAAATCAGTCCACTATACTAACGGAACAGGTCTACTGTCATTTAACGGCGCAGACCGGTCCTACTTGGGCCTCTGCATAGAGTATTATGAAGACTTTTACAAATAAAGAGCGTAAGAATTAAAGGGTTGGACTTGATGTGAAGAGTAGTCCAGATCTAGCAGCAACTAACAAACTAATCAATCAAACAGGTAGGGACGCGCACACGAAGGGTCCACCACGTCACGAAGCGCTAAGGGGTAGGAGGCGATCGCTCAGGCGATTGTGCGACTACGCTAGGGTTAGGGTTTCGCTGTACGGGGGTGGTTGGAATCTGGCCGAGATCAGGACGGCGACGGCGCTCTCCTGTACTTGGGCCTGCGCGTTTGTGATCTCTGTCGCGGAGCGGAGCTATGGCAGGATCTACAGACAGGAAGGAGGCGGCGGCGGCGGGGAAATCCATGGCCACTCCCTCGACGAAGGCGGCTACGACGCCAACGAAGATGGGAGGCGGGACAGCTAGCGGGGGATCCTCCAAGTCCCCTGTGGAGAGCAGAACCCCAGATCCGGCCGCGAGTCTTTCAGCAAGGTTAGGTGGAATGGTATTGATGGACAAGGAGGTGGAAGGGTTCGTGTTTGAAGATCCAAACCCTCCGGTTCGTAAAACTCATCGCTGGTCTGCTGTGGGGAAGGTATGTTCTCCCAGGCCGATGAAGATGAGCGTGGTGGAGAAAACCATGCCGAGGGCATGGGGCTTGCACAGGGAGGCAAAATTTGCTGAGATCGTCCGAACATCTTTGAAGTTCACTTTGGCAGCGAAGGTGATTGGAGGCATGTGCTGCAGAACGGACCTTGGCAATTTGATTTTAGCACTCTCATCATGAAAGATTATGAGGGGGATAAGAGACCGTCTGAGATGGTGTTTGACAAAATTGATGTGTGGGTCAGAGTGACGGACCTGCCACCGGATAGGAGAACGGAAGCGTTTGGAAGGGCCCTGGGTAATTGGTTAGGGGAAATAGTGAGAGTTGATGTGGACAAAGAAGGTTTTGCTAGAGGACAACATCTGTGGGTTAGAGCAAAAATCCCAGTGAGGGAACCTTTGGTGAGAGGGTTCTATCTGAGGAAGAAGAAAGAGGATGAGGAGAAGACCTGGTTCGATTTCTATTATGAAAAAGTACCACACTTTTGCTTCGCATGTGGTAGGTTGGTGCATAACAATGGTGTATGTGAACCACCGGTTGACTCGGAGCAGCAATGGGGAGGGTGGCTGAGAGCATCACCAGGCAGGAACACGAGAGGAAAAGAAGGGTCAATGGGAGCGGCTGGCAGCAGTAATAACAGCATGAGCAACGCCCACACTGGTGAGGCGTATGCACGCTGTTATGATCACCCGAGAATGAGGGATATCCCAACGAAGTGGAATTTGAATTTTGAGTTCTCGTGTACATCTGAATCCCGCACTGGCGGGGTTGGCCGAAGTTATAGAGATGAAGTAAACAGCCCAAAGAAGGATGGTGCAAGGAAAGAGGACACAAAGGAGCATGATCTTCGCGAAGAACTGGAGGAGTGTCGTGAATATAATCTGCGAAACAAGCTGATGAAGGAGGGTCAACAACGGAAGGAAGAAGAACAAAGGGAACTGGATAGAGAAAGGAAAGGAAAAGACAAGGTAGATTATCACAGGGGTGTGCATGGGGGGGGAGCGGATCGAGTATATCCACTGGGAAGACCCGATATGCATGGGACCCGGGAGAGGAGGCGTGGCTACTACGTACGTAGGCAGCGGGAGGAATGGAGAGAAAGAGGCCGAACTGACTACTATGATAGGAAGGACTATGACAGCAGAAAGAGGAAGCCGACCCAAGTGTGGATACCAAAGGGGGTCATGACAGGCTGGAAGGTGGTGAGGGATTCTTCAGAGACACGAGGCAAAAAACCAACTCTGTGTTTGATCGTATTTCAGAGAAAAAAGCTTCATCGGCGGACCCTGAGACCCAGGGCCGACGGGACCAATGAATCTCTTGGCCTGGAACTGTCGAGGCTTGGGGTTGGACTCGACAGTTGGCGAACTCCGTGACCTGATTAGGTCCTACAACCCAGTGGTGGCATTTCTATGTGAAACAAAGAAGAGGGCAAGAGCTATGGAGAAGATCAAATGGAGCCTTGGTTTCAGGAATGGTGTGGCGGTTGACTGCGAGGGTCAGAGTGGAGGACTGGCTTTATGGTGGCGTGATAACGTGCATGTCACTGTCCGGCCATGGAGCCAATATTTCATAGATGCTAAAGTGGTGTGGGAGGGGAAGGTCTGTAGACTCACTGGTTTCTACGGAGAGCCGTGTAGAGAGCAACGGAAGAAATCATGGGATGCTTTGCGTTATCTTCATGCACAGGATACATTACCATGGATTTGCATGGGGGATTATAATGAAGCAATGTTCCAGTCAGATCAGAGAGGAGGGAATCCAAGGAGTTTTCTACAGATGGAAGATTTCAGGGACTGTACGGCTGACTGTGGCCTTGCGGACTTGGGTTATTCGGGATACCAATACACTTGGGACAACAGGAGAGAGGCGGAGGAGAATATCTAGGTTAGGCTGGACCAAGCTGCATGCAATGATGGTTTTCTGGAAATTTTCCCGGAGACCATAGTGGAAAATATCATGACAGAAGAATCTGATCATCAGGCGCTACTAGTTCGGGCATTGGAGACGGCTCCATGCTCGGATCGTGGTGGAGAGAGACCGTTCCGTTTTGAGGAGGCTTGGACAAGGCATGATAAGTATGATGACATGGTTCGAGAGGCGTGGGAAGCGTCGAGCATGGGTGACAGCACCCTGGCTGGAATTTGCCAACGTCTGGGAACCACAACGGGTAGCATGAGGAGATGGGCGAGGGAAGTGTTTGGCTCCATCAGGCGGCAGATAGCGAAGTTGAAAACACAGCTGAAGGAGGCAAAGGAACGAGCAGTCCATACTGGTTATCGACAGGAAATAAGGGAGATAGAAGAACAACTGAGGGAAATTTATGAAAGGGAGGAAGTGTTCTATAGACAGAGGTCCAGAGTTGATTGGCTGCAAGCAGGAGATCAAAACACCAAATATTTCCAACAAAGAGCCTCACATCGTAAGAGGAAAAACACGGTTAGAGCACTCCGACGCTAGGATGGGACTCGATGCCTTGTCAATGAGGAGATGAGGGAGATGGCCGCTAGCTTTTATGAAGACATGTTTACCTCGGACGGGTCAGCAGGTGCACAGGATCTACTCCAACATATTAAGGTCTCGGTGACAGAGAATATGAACACAAAACTTACTGCTGCGATAACAGACGAGGAGATCGAAGTTGCTTTGTTCCAAATGGGGCCGACGAAAGCGCCGGGCCCAGATGGACTTCCTGCTTTGTTCTACCAAAGGTACTGGCCTTTGTTAAGAATGGATATATGTAAGGCTGTTCGGGGCTTTCTTATGGGGGAGGCGACACCGACAAGTTTCAATGACACGATCCTGGTTATGATCCCAAAGGTCAACTCACCAGAGCTTCTGACGCAGTATTGTCCTATTAGCCTCTGTAACGTACTATACAAGATAGCAACAAAGGTGATGGCCAACAGACTCAAACAAATCTTGCCAGTTCTTATCTCGAAGGAGCAAAGCGCGTTTGTACCAGGTAGACTGATCACGGACAATGTCCTTGTGGCATATGAGTGTGTTCATGCCATTCGCACTAGGAAGAAGAGGAAGGCGTTCTGTGCAGTCAAGCTGGATATGATGAAAGCGTATGACAGAGTAGAGTGGATATTTCTGGAGCAAATGCTATCTAAATATGGTTTTGCCACGGAGTGGATTGCTATGATCATGAGATGTGTGACATCGGCGACGTTCTCAGTTAATTTGAATGGAGGATTGTCTAGGAGATTTGTACCTTCTCGGGGTCTTAGGCAAGGGGATCCTCTCTCCCCTTACCTTTTTCTTTTCTGTGTTGAGGGATTTTCAGCGCTGCTTAAGCAAGCGCAACAGGAAGGCAACATCAAAGGTGTGGCATTTGGGAGCACGGGCCTCCAGGTGACGCATCTTCTTTTCGCTGATGATAGTGTTGTGTTTCTAGAGGGTACGAGGCAGAATATGGAGGCACTAAAGGGTATACTCCAGAGATACGAGGCGGCCTCGGGGCAGCGGATAAATCTTCAGAAGTCGGCGATTTTCTTTGGGAAAGGCTGTCAAGAAGAAACTAAAGTTGAGCTAAAGCAGTACATTGGGATAGAGGAGAGGCTCTAAATGAGAAATACCTTGGCCTACCAACACTGGTTGGGAGGTCAAAAGATGGTACGTTCAAATATGTGACAGAGTGCTCTAAAGGCAAGGTTAGTGGATGGAAGGGGCAGGGCTTGTCCATGAAGGCAAGGGAGGTGCTTATAAAATCGGGCCTGCAAGCGACACCTACGTTCACCATGAGTTGTTTCCACCTCACAAAGAAGATGTGCCGGAATTTCACCTCGATCTCTTCTAAATTCTGGTGGGGTGCAATGGATGATGAACGGAAAGTGCATTGGATTGCTTGGGAGAAGATGTGCGACGCAAAGAAGGAGGGGGGCTGGGTTTCCGCGATCCGGAGGCTTTCAACCAAGCTCTGCTGGCCAAACAAGCGTGGAGAATTCTTCAAGTGCCTGGATCCTTGTGTGCCTGTGTTCTAAAGGCACGTTATTTTCCTGAGGATTCGATCCTATCGGCCACATGTCCATCGGCAGGATCTTTCACTTTTCGTAGTATTCTTCATGGCAGAGATCTATTGAGGGAAGGACTAGTGTGGTGGATTGGCAATGGGACAATGATCAACATCCATCACGAAAATTGGATCCCAAGAGCCGGAAGTATGAAGCCGTTGGGGCAAACTTTTGCTTGGGGCATCACGAAGGTCAGCGATCTTCTATGTCCTGATGGTATGGACTAGAACGAGGCTAGGGTGGATGCGTTATTTACACCAGATGATGCGCGGGATATTAAGAGAATAGCGGTAGGCGGACCGAACTGCCAAGATCGGCTTGCATGGAATTTCACTAAGAACGGGAAGTTTACAGTAAGGTCAGCCTATCATCTTAGAATGTCAATGAACAAGTTGAGGTCAGGACGGCCTGAACCTTCAACGTCTACGAGCAAACACAAAGGCTATCTGTCCCTTTGGGACACTTCGGCACCGAGGAAGGCCAAAGTGCATGCATGGAGGCTTCTCAGGAATGGATTGGCGGTGGGCTCGGAATTGCACCGACGACGAATTAAACCATGGGTCTTCTGCGTGGCGTGCGGAAGGGAGGAAACATCACTGCATCGCTTTTGGACATGCCCACACTTATCACTTTTTTGGCAGCTGGTGCACTCGGAAACGGGAGCTAGGGTGGCTAACCCACCAGAGATGACTAGATCCCAGAGTGAGCTGTCGAACTGGCTAGTTGGATTGTTTGCGGGAGCTACAGAGGAGGAGAAGCAGCTGTTTGTTCAAGCTCTGTACGGTCTATGGCTGGCAAGGAACGACCCTAGAGATGGCAGAAGGATTGCTGAGCCACATGCGATCATGAAGACTGTACTTATGCATGTACATGAATGGCAAGAGGTACACCCTACAGTCCCGAAAATCCCCAAGGTGGTCGAGCAGCAAAGATGGGAACCACCGGAGGAAGGATGGGTGAAGATTAACGCGGATGGAGCCATGTCCAAATATGGCGGAAAAGGAGGAGGAGTAGTGCTCAGGGATCCAAACGGAGCATATATAGCGGGAGCCTCTGTTTTTTTCCCTCAGGTCGCGGATGCGGAGGCAGCTGAGATCCTGGCGCCCAAGAAGGCATTGCATATGGCTGTGGAATACAACGTCAGGAAGATGCACTTAGAGCTGGACTGTCAGATGGTTGTGAATATGATTAACGACCCCGACAGAAACCTGAGCGGAGTTGGACCGTGGATCTGGGAAGTGAAAGAAATGATCAGTTCATTTGAGGAAGCCGAGGTTACGTGGGCGCGACACTCGGCGAATAAGGCGGCACATAAGCTCGCGAGGGTAGGAGTAGGAGATGAAATAAGCAATGTTTGGCGTTTGATGCCTCCAGACTCTATTTTAGATGTAATAGCGGATGAAATTCCGAACCTTAATTAAATAAAGCGGAGCATTTACCTTCAAAAAAAAATCAAACATGTAGGGACTAGGGAGGGGGGAGGGCCGCAGGGCTATGATGGAGGGAGGCACAGGCAGGGCCAGTGGTACAGGAGTTTTTATTCAATTGTTAAATGTGTATTTGATAAATGTTAAACATGTCTAGAGAAAATATTTAGCATGTATATGAAAATTTTATACAAAAATATATGTATGAAACAATTCGATCATGTATTTTAAAATGTTAATCAAGCATTTGAAAAATTGTTTAAAAAGTGTTAGAAAAATGTTAATCAAGCATTTGGAAAATATTTAATGTGTATAAAAAATGTTCACTCTGTATTAAAAAATATAAATTTTGTATGATGATGTATATAAAATGTTAATAAAGCAATTGAAAAAGGATGAACAAGTATTTGAAAAATGTTAATCAAGCATTTGAAAAATGTTTAATGTGTATAAAAAACATATCGATTCATGTATATAAAAATGTTAATCAAGCATTTGAAAAAGAATTGAACAAATATGTGAAATATGTTAATCAAGCATTTGATAAATGTTTAATGTGTATAGGAAAAATCCTTGACCATGCACTAAAAAGATGAATTTTTTATCATGTGTATAAAAATGTTAATAAAGCATTTGAAAAAATTAAACTCGTATTTAATAAATTTTAAAAAAATTTAAAATGTTTAATGTGTATAGAAAATATGGTGGCCATGCTTTAAAATACTTATGAAAAAATTCGATCTTGTATATAAAAATGTTAATCAAGTGTTTGGAAAATACTAATGTCTATAGAAAAACTGTTGACCATATATTCAAAAACATTTAATGCGTATTTTAAAAAATTAAATGTCTATAAAAAAAACGTTGACCTTATATTGAAAACATTTAATGTGTATTTGAAAAATGTTGACCTTGTATTTGAAAACATGTATTTAATAAAAATGTAGATCATTTATTTGAAAAATCTTCAATGTGCATGAAAAAATGTTTCATTTGTACAATAAAACTATTTATTGTGTATTGAGAAAACCTACCGAAACAAAGGTTAAGACAAAGAAAACTGCTCAGAAAAAGCTAAAGTATGACAAAGAAAACAGATGAAAAAACAAAGAAAAACATAGTATATCAAAGAAAAAGAAAAACTGATAAAGAAATAAAGAAAATCAAAGGAAAAACAAAGAAAAAAAATGAAAGAGAGAACCGAAGCGAAGAAAACATGAGCGAGCGATCGAATGGGCCTGCCTCAATAATGTAGCGAGCGGGGGGTCTTGAGGAGAGCTCCTTGCACTCGCTTAATGCGAGACATAACTCTCGAGGGTGCGTGCAGCCGCGTCCCACACATGTGCACCCGTCGGCCTGGCACATTCCCAATTGCTTCCACCGGCCTTCCACGATCTACTAAGGTGGTGTTTGTTTCTCTAGTCCTAGGACTTTTTCTAGTCTCTGGGACTTTTTGAAAAAGACTCTCAAGGAGGTGCTTCTAAGGACTTTTAGCAAAAAGTCCCAAAAAAGTCCCACCCTGTTTGGTTTGCTAGGGACTTTTTCTAGTCCCTACATCAAAAAGTCCCTGGAAACAAACACCCCCTAACAATCCCGCAGACCTAGCCGGGCATGCGCTAGCCCGGACATAGCTTTTCAACAACCAACATGGATGTGTCAAGTCTGATCAAGGCCAGGCCCAAGGCCCAAAAAGCGTTTACCTTGTACTAAAAATATTAGATAGCCATTCAGACATTTCCACTAGAAAAAAAAGATAGTTATTCAGAGATAAAAAAGTTGAGGGAATATACCTATTTTTCTTAAAACAAATAGTCTTGTGCCTTTTTGGCTTTCGGGAGGGAAACCAAGGCACGAGCCTCCCCTGGACACCAGGCTTTCGAGTAGGGCTCCCCATGCCCGGGCGACTCAAGACATAATGTGTGTGGAGAAGGGGGTTTAAACCGAAAACATAGTGGGCCGAGATCCCGATCATGGAAAAAAAAAATCTTATCACCCCCTCCACCACGTTGTTCTCCTTCATTTCATAGATCTCCAATGAAACTTGCGCAACACACACTCCGTTCAGGGAGAATGGGTTATCGATTTAAGAGTGATTTTAGACCTGCGCTTCCATGGAAATGGTGGTGCTCCATCTCCATTCGCATGTGTTGAAAAAGTTTGTGCGGGCATGGAAAATGTGTGTGAAGACGCTTCCAAACCTAGACCGGCATGTGTTGCTGCAAAGTGCTATAAGAACCACATATTATCTTATAACACAATGTAAAAATATGGGGCTGAATGGCTAGAAAATCCTTACGGCCTTTTTTGTAGAAAGCAATAAATGCTAATTAGCTGTTGGTCATGCATTGCCTTTTATTTAGGAATCAACAAGACATTCCCTTGTTAAATTATTTGCTTGGAAATCCAATGTCGTTCCTACGAGGTATTAAAGAAGATGATAGGACATATGTGTGACTAAGTGAGGAACGTACCCTCGAAAGACTAAGTGAGGAACACAACACATAGTCTCCCACAAAAATAATTGTCCTAACACACAGCCTTTCCCCATCAGGGCCTACGCATATTAATCAGGTACGACCGCTTTGACCGAAGCTCCCAGGCGATGGGAAAGGCGAACTGAGGGAGAGGGCCATGGCGGCGGCGGTGCCGCCGGCCAGGTGCCCGGTGCAGACCCGGGAGGTGGAAGCTGGTGAGTTGGGTGGCCTCTCCTCTATGGACTGGAGCACCGGCGGGGGAGCACTACTAGGGAAAAGGCTATACACAGAATCTTAGCAGCAGCGCGGTTCAAAAAACAGCGCTAGTGCTATTTAGCAGTAACGAGCCACTAGAAACCGCGCTACAGACACAAACTTAGCAGTGGCGCCTGTTGAATAAAAAGTGCTACTACTAATATTCCCATTGGTAGAATGCTAGGCTACGCATAGCGAGAGCGATCTTAGCGTAAACGCTCATTGCTACATCACGATTAGCAGCGGCGCTTCAGGAAGAGCGCTACTACTAACAAAAATAAAATAAGATGATAAACAAATAGAAATTTAAATGAAAATGAAAGAAATAGAAAAAGGAGAAAGGGAAAAATAAAATGTAAAGCAAAATAAACGAAAAAGTGAAAAATCGGAGGAAGGCATAGCAGCAGCGTTTGTTTGTAAGAGGCGCTATAGCTAACGTGGCTGCAGCGCGTGCCCTAGACGCCCGCTATAGAAGCAGAATAGGAAATTAGCTATAGCAGCAGCGCTTTTTTTAAAGCGCTATAGCTAACTTAGCTATAGCGTTTTTGCAACGCGCTACCGCTAAGTTTGACTTAGCCAAAAACCGCTTCCCGCCCGCCACCACTTCCCCAAATCCTCAAACCCCACCCGCCAGGCCGCCGTCTCCCGATTCGTCGCCCGCTTCGCCGCGCGACGACGACGACTTGCGCCATCAGAGCCGCTTGCGCGTCGACGACACCGAGCCGCCTCTAACGCCACGGAGCTGCTGACCTCGTCAACGCCACCGAGCCGCGCCGTCGCCACCTTCCTCGCCGTCACCGGAGACGCCCTGCCTCCTCGCGTCACCGGAGACGCCCGCCTCCTCGCCACACACCGCCTCCGTCGCCACCACCGAGCCATCATCTCAGAGCCCCACCCTCCTCTCTCTCATGCATAGGTTAGCCAGTTTTTAATTAGGTTAATTATCTAGGTTTTAGGGCAAAAATTTAGTTAGGGCATTGACAGAGAAGTAGTTAGGTTAACTAGTTTAATTAGGTTAATTATCTAGGTTAGTGCAAAAACTTAGTTAGGGCTTTGACAGAGAACTAGTCAGGTTAACTAGTTTAATTAGGTTAATTATCCATGTTAATTAGTGCAAAAATTTATTTTAGGCTTTGACAGAGAACTAGCTGCGTTAACTAGTTTAATTAGGGTTAATTATCTAGGTAAACTAGATTAACCAACTAGGTTAAATAGGTAGGTTAATTAGGTTCGTTGGATTAAGAAGCTAGGTTAAGTAGATTGGCAAAGGTTTTTGATTTTTCAAAAGACCACTATTTTTCAAGGAAAAGAATTTAGGCAAATTTTATTTTTCATTGAAGTGGTCATGTCATATCTTTTCATTGAAGTTGTTCGATTGTGCCCAAGTGGTGGCTTTGTTGTTTCTGTGAATGATCTTTGAGTGGCCTATGTTTTGCGGAATGTTGATTCATTTCATTCCGGCAAATTTCAGGTTCTCGATTTGTCCACTTTTAGCAAAGGTCATGCGAAATTTCCGTGAATTTCGGCATGACTTGTGCTACAAACTAGGACATATCGAGTGTCCGGATTTGCCGCACCAAGAAGGAGTCAACATTCCTGCAAAACAATAGTCCTTTTTATGTCATTATTCATTTTATTAGGTCTAGAATTAATTGACTAGATTTAATCATAGGAAACATGGCTAGCAACGATGAAGGACGGGGTTACGGTGATTGCGACGGCGTCTACCGGGCGGCGCATTTAATTTTTAGCTTTACCGACGATCAGCAGATGTTGTTGCTGGGCCCGCATCGGGATCGAGACCGACACGCAGATCGGTCTTTGAGACCGACACGCAGACCGGTCTTGAGATCGACACCGCTCGAGATTCAGACCGCATCGAGACCGCGCTGAGACCGGTGCTGCCTCGGGAGCGGATCCGGTAGCACCGAAAGCGAAGAGGCAACGGGTTCCTAACAAACTCGGGACTACTAGACTGGTGGTCACGGAGGTGGACAACGGCAATTTTGAGCCAAAGGCGCCGAGGAAGCAGCGTGCTACGGCAATCAAATAGGCTGCATCATACGGACAACCGCCACCATCAACGATGAGAATCTAAAGAAGATAGAAAATATGAGGAGCCCTCCTAAAGAAGTTTCACCAGATATTCTTGTTCTGGGCGGAATGAGAAGGATTATGAAGATCCGCACAATGACCCGCAATGAAGAAGATAAACAAACACGCCATGACCAAGTTTAGCACGCGTTGGCCGCTGGAAAAATCGAGTGAAAGCAAAGATCAACGACGGAACCCTACTCCGAGATTGTAAAGGAAAGTCCGACAATCACGGAAGAGCAGTTTCAAATATTCAAGGAGGCTTGCGAGGCGAAGCTGCCAAAGAAAAGTCTAAGTACATGAAGGGGCTTCAAAGAGGAACATTGGGACCCACCACCTCGGAAGCCGTGGTTCTGGCGGAAAGAGGTCCAAATGGGCCAAGGAGGACGCGGAAGTCGCGAGTCTGGGCATCCCAGACCCCTTGGCGGATTTCACCGCCCCGCGGGAGCGTGACGTCCTGAGGGCCCGCCACCGTTGGGACCCACTGAAGAAGGTTTATGAGACAACACCGGTCATTACGGAGTTCATGAGACTACTGGTAATTTTAGTTTCTGGTCAATTCGACTGCACACGTTAGTCATATTTGTAAACGATCCTTGTGCCTTTTGCAGAGAGAGCAACGCCGGATTGCGGCCGAAAGCGACTCACCGTCTGAGGCATTGGCGAGGCCCAAGTGGGACACTCCATTCAACCGGGCGTTGAACATATTGAAACGACAACCGGTGGATACTCGACCGTCGTATGGACGCGCGCACGGTGTCGGAGACGGCGCCACGTGGAAGAAGTA
Source organism: Aegilops speltoides (assembly GCA_021437245.1). NCBI lineage: Eukaryota > Viridiplantae > Streptophyta > Magnoliopsida > Poales > Poaceae > Aegilops > Aegilops speltoides. The sequence goes on along the minus strand of CM038147.1, from coordinate 47,040,571 downwards.
CTACCGTGAGACCACGGAGGAGAGAAAGGAAAGACGGAGGTTAACTGAAGAAAGCATCGACAAGAAGGTTGAGATTGCGGTTGAGAAGAAATCATCTCGCATAACAAGAATAGCGATAGCTACCGCAAAACAGGCGGTTGCAGATTTATCTACTTCCTTGGTGACGGGCGTTCACACTTGGACAAGGGAAAATCCAAAAAAAAATGCAGAGGACTTTCCCCTTGGTGACTTCTTGGCAGCACATGCTCCCGCACCGGCTCCCTGACTGCTCCCGCACTGCTCCAGACTGCTCCCCGCGACCAGCTGCCGCGACCGGACGTGCTCGGTGGTGCCTCCTCTTTGGCTGAGCTCGACGCCCTCACGGTATCTTCCACACCGGCCCCCTTCAATATAAATGTATAATCTCCCGTTTTCGTTGCCTTTCGGATGTCTCACGTCGCAGACTTCTATTTGCAGGCCGACGAAACCCCGTGCACCATATTGTACACCATCGGCGAATAGAAGGTGGATGTGGGGAAGGGGACGATAATGGAGCCGAAGGAACCATTGTTCCACAGCCGGCCGATCCCCCCGAACGTCTTCAAGGTTTCCGTGGCCAGTGTCAAACCGGGCCACGAGAATTTGCCTCCTCTAATACTAGTGGGGATGACGACGAGACCCATGGCGGCTTGGTGATTGTTGCAATGGGTGGGTCTGTTGTGGCCAAAGAGTCTGCTTCGTCTGGAGGCGGCCGGGAGCACACCCACGAGCACGCAACCTCAGCAAGGTATGAGCATCAACACCCCACCTACCCAATTAGCGTCGGGTGTCGGGTTGGGTGATAGCGGACGGGGTAAGCAGGTGGCTCCATTAGAGGCTGATGACGTCGCCATGGATGAGGATGAGGATGACGATGGCGCTGAACGGTATGTCTATCTTGGCGCCTCCTCGTGGTTTGAGCATCATGAGTCGATGCACGAATTACCGTCTCAACGTGTTATTGACGACCATCCGGTGGTAAAGAAGCCTAGGAAGAGAGCAAGGAAAGGCAAAAAGCTGATTCTATGATCCAGCCGCCTCGGCAGCCTCGGCCGGGACCGTGTAGATATCCCGATGCGGATAAATGGCATATCGGTAAACCAATCCTACGAAACAACGCTACGGGCCAGATTCGGCGATCCGAGGAGACTTCATGACGATGTGCTGCGGGTAGAGAAAGGCCTCATCGCCTCGAAAGATCCGGGATACCCACTCTCGTGGTTAATGTTCCGCAGCAAATGTAAATGACGTCAAGGGCTTCCCGCGGATAAGTTCTTCCTCCGATTCGATTACATATTCGACATGTTTCACGTGAAGAAGCTGGATTTTACTTTTGTCCGCCTTTATGCCTTGCACATGAGCTACATCATTGGGGTTGAGCAGATAGCTCATATCGTGTCGCTGACCCGTACTACATGGACGAGGCCTTCTTGGGAGTCTGTGCACGCATCGTGAATCTGCGAGGATTACATCGTCGGTTTCATGCTCGCCAATAAGGACAAGGAGGCGATTCTCGTGCCTTATCATCCCGTGTAAGTCATCCGCTGCTATCCTTCCTTCGATTTCAATAATTCATTTGCACGGTGGAGGCTAATTAATTTGAGGTGTACTTATTTTGCTTGCTTGCGGCGCGCCGTCCTCATCATCCTCTACCCCGATTCTCCCACGCTCTTTACTTGGACTCGTCGAAGAACATTCACAAAAGGATTACACCCACATCAAAGATGTTCTCGACGGTGCTATGTTTTACTACCAAGCAAGGGGTGGAGATGTTAGGGACAAGAAGAAAAGGGCGGCAGCACGCCTTCAGCCATAAGACCGACTTGCTGCATCCAAAGAACCGAGCGATTCTCTTAATGATGGATTCTATGTCCTACACCACATCTTTGGAGTACCGACGGGATCACCGGAACCTTCACATGGCACCTAGATCTGGCGATGCCCATATTACGCAATGGGCAAAGGACATAGGAGATATCGAGGATCATCGACTTGAGCTGAGTTCTATAACATCCAGCGAACTTGCCCAAATCATCATGAATGAGGTCGTCGGAAAAACAGGGATGTTCCATGCGAAGGACAAATGTCGCGGGAAGACGTCCGAACATGGATAGCCTCTCGGCGTCTCGACATGAAGCCTTTCACAAAGCTCGATGACTATCTCCCGACTTGGATGGATGGCACGACATCTTTGGAGTGATTGTCGATATATGACAATGTGTCCGTTTAGTCCATAGTTTCTTTTATGACAAAACTTTGAGTTATGCACGGTGAAACTTTATTTGTGATGTAATTAAACCGTCCTCCTCGACTAGCGAAAATCACTCATTTGGGTACGATGAACTTTGTTATTTATGCTTATGATATGTTGTTTCTATTTTTGCCAAGTCTGTCTCTTTGTGTTGCTCAACTATATATGTTGCATATCATCGACTCATGTGACGATGCAGGTGCATAGATCATAAATGGCGAAGAAGTGCTACGCCAGGAGTATATATCGACAAGTGGCGGAGTGAAAGGCCAAGGTGTACGGTTTTCGGTTTCGAGCGACACGCAGTACTTAGTTTAGGTTCACGCTAATGCGAGAGAGGGATACGAACTCATGTACTCAAAGTGATAGCTATTCTCATGTATATCATTGTTTAGATGGATGACGATGTATTTGCAAGTAATCGAGACTTGTATCGCTATTTTCGAGATTGATGACGAGATCGAGACCACTTTGTGTTGGATGATGATTATGATGATGACATGATTTGATGAGACTAATTGTATGTATATGCTATGATTACATTTGTATGTGGATGATATGCTAAAGATTATTGTATAAAGCCTATTCAAATGCAAAACAAATAAAAACAAATCTGCAGGGCAAAAACTAATAAAACTAGTAGTAGCGAGGGGGATTTAGCGATGGCGCGGATTACGATGGCGCTTACACCAAAACGGCGTTGTAGCTAATACCGAGAGCGCCCTTTCCTAAACCGCGCTGCAGCAATTAGGTGTGTAGCGATGGCGTGTGTCAAGACGCGCGCTCGCTACTACGTTAACTATAGCGCCTTATTAGTAGCGCCGGTACCAGCGCCATCGAGGGTGTAAACCAGCGCTGCTGCTAGGCTTTTCCCTAGTAGTGGAGGAGATCCTCCGTCGGCGCACGATCCGGGCAGTGTGTCCGCGCTGCGGCCAAAGCGTCGGCGTTTTTCAATTCAAGCCAGATCTGATCGAGATTAGAGGAGGTTTGGATGCAAAGGATCCCGTGGCTTTAGTGGCTGTAATTGGGGGGATTTCGACCCCTGATTCCGCCGGAAGGTTTGAAGATCGGGGGAGTAAAGGTCAGGTATTTCCGTCAGTTTCATTTGGAATAAATTCAATTTTGGATCAGGATGGAAACGGACAGCAGGTGATGAGTAATTTGGGGGTTAAATTCGAGGATTCGTGGGAGAAATTTGAGGAGGAGAAAGTGTATTTCAAGAGAGAAATCAGTGGGTCTCTTACCAAGCCTGTTCATCCTACTACACCTTCTCTCGCTGCTGCCTCTGTCTCTGTCTTTGTGTTCCAGGGCTCGATGGGGGAGCACGATTCTGCGGCGATGGACATGACCGGCAATGATTCTAGGCAAGGGTCGGGCCTTGGTTCGCTGGCCTCGCCTGCTGGTCTTCCTGCTGCGGCGGGCAGTGCTGGTTCGGACTCGCTAGCCTTGGTTGCAGGGAGCGGCGTCGAGGGGCTGGAGGACGCCCTTGGTTTGTCTGCTCCGTCAGGGACGCTCGCTTCTCCAACTTCGCCTGTTCTCCGGGGTGCAGGGGAGGGGCGGGCTGATCAGGCGTTGCCTCCGGCTCCTCCTTCTCCACTTCAGGGGAGGGCTAAGGTGGGAGGGCCTTCTATCTTGGCTCTCACTGTCATGCCGTCGGCCACCATTGGCTTCGCTGCGATGGCGGTGAATCCTCCTTCTCTCTGGAGAGCTAGCAAGAGCAAGGCGCTGGCGGGACGAAGGGCGGTCCACGAGCCGGCTATCATCGACATGGAGGCCGCTGTGCGTGCGGTGGCGGGGAAGCTTGCGGTGGCCCGTGTCCTCTCGCCGTACCCGGTCGACCACAAGGTGGTCGTCAGCGAGCTTCGTGGCCCGTGGCGGCTGCGGGGCAATGCGGTGGCCCAGAAGGTCACGTGCAATGATGGCCGCTTCGTCATCAACTTCTCGGAGGAGGGGGACCTGAAGCATGTGCTTCGCGCGGGTCCATGGCATTTCAGAAACAACGCCGTGTTGATTGCGGAGTTCGACGGCATAAGCAATGCCGAAGATGTCCGTCTGGACTCATTCATGGTCTGGGTGCAAGTTCATGGCCTCCCGATGGCGATCAAGACCGAGGCCACGGGCTGGATTCTCGGTGACCATCTCAGGAAGGTGGTTGCTGTGTCGCATCAAAACAAGTAGATCGTCGACGAACAAGGTGGAAGAGCCGCTGAGGAAGACTGTCGGCTTCATCCCTTTGGTACCATTGAGGAAATCAGTTTCAAAGTCAAATATGAGAAATTGCCAAACTTTTGCTTATGTTGTGGTGTTGTGGGACACATGACGGCGAAGTATTGCAACATTCCGTTAGAGCAGCGCATGAACAACTACTCCATCAAGCTCAAGGCGCCAGCATGGGGTGGGGCGACTCGAAGGAACCTTGATTTTTGGAGCAAGTCGGGGGCAGTGAAGGTGAGGATTACATGAAGAACTCCAGGCTACCAGATAAGGTGATCTCGGTGGTCGCTACGGCTGTCCAGAACCTATCTGTGGCGGCAGGACCGGTGCTTCAGACTTCGGCACGGCTCGGAGAGGCTGGGGCGACCACGACGACTCCGGAACCGGGGTTGCGTGTCTTGGGGTTCTCCCAGGAGGGGAGGCCAGTTCTAGCTGGCTCAGGGTCCAAGAGAGCTCCCCATGCAACTCTGGACATGGAGTCTTCCGGGAAGGCTGCTGGGGACACCAACGCCACCAACAAGGGTGCCCCTAGTCAGGCTGTGTTGCCGGAGCAAGACCCGGGCGTTCCCCTCGACTCCAACCTGGGTGTGGCCGTGGGCCAGCATGGTGGGTTGCAACCACTTGTGGAGGATGTGGTGCAGCCAACTGAGGTTGTTCCTGGTGTCCAGCAAATGGCGCCTAATGGGCTACCTGAGGATGGTTCGGTGGAGGGTCTAGCAAAGCCGGCTCATGGAGGACAGCGCCCGAGCTTCGACGCAAAGGGCGCCGAGACAATCTGGGGACGCTGGAAGCGTATCCATAGAGAGGAGCACGAGGAGCGTGCTGTGGTGCAGTACGCAGGTGTCAAACATGCCATGTTCGGTGTGCCGCCGCCGCCGAACAGTGGGAGTGAGCTATCCAACCGCAAAGCTGCTTTCGTGGGCATCCTTGAGAGTTCCGGGGTGTCCAAGAAGCGTCGTCCAGATGACCAAAACTTCATCATCAACATGAATAGCACTAGTTCTGAGAGCATTGAGTTTTCTTCTTGTAAGAGAATTTGTGTTGAGAGAGTTGAGGCTGTGGTAGGGGTAGATGGATTAGTCACTCATGTAACTAGGGAAGTGGATGGGGGAGAGGAAGTGATGCAGGGGGAAAAGAGGGAATCTGTAGGTGAGGGAAGAACTGTAGGTGAGCCATCTAAGGATGCTACCGGCCCTGGGGATGCCGGTCAACTGATGGGCGCGGATGTGAGCGCCCGTCAGGAGCCATGAAAATCTTAAGCTGGAACAGTCGAGGGTTGGGTCAACCTCGTACAGTTCAAGAGCTTGTGTGTCTCTCTAAGACACATCAACCCAATGTTATCTTTCTTTCCGAGACAAGAAAAAATAAAGATTATGTTGAATATTTGTGTTTCCGTTTGGGTATGAAAAATATGTTTACCGTTTCAGTTAAAGGCAAAGGTGGTGGGCTGGCCGTGTTCTGGGATGATATGTACACTCTGGAATTGAACAAGTATGGTGAGCACTTCATTGACATGTATATTTGCTCTGCTAATGGCACAAAGTGGAGAAGTACATTTGTTTATGGGGAGTCTAAGGCAAGTCAAAGGTATGTCATGTGGGATCTTTTGCGAAGAATTAAATCCCTCGGTGTTGGGCCGTGGTTTATGGTTGGGGATTTTAATGAAGCGATGTGGCAGAATGAGCATTTTTCTCGTCATAAGAGGTCCGCATCGCTGATGGCCAACTTCAGGCAGGTTCTTTCTGACTGTAATCTTTTTGATTTGGGCTTTCATGGTGTTCCTTGGTGTAGGATCGAAGAAGGTGAGAGTGTCTAGAGGGGGGGTGATTAGACTACTCGGCAAGATAAAAATTATGCCTTTTGACAAAGACAAGTTTTTGGCAGATTTTGCATATCACACAAGTCAAGTAGCATACTACACATGCAATTCTAGAGTATGGGCAGCGGAAAGTAAATTGCACAAGTAGTAAGGAGAAGTGGAGAAGATCAAATGCAATTTGGAGACACAGAGATTTTTCTCGTGGTTCCGATAGGTGGTGCTATCGTCAGTCCACGTTGATGGAGACTTCAACCCACGGAGGGTAACGGCTGCGAGAGTCCACGGAGGGCTCCACCCACGAAGGGTCCACGAAGAAGCAACCTTGTCTATGCCATCATGGCCTACGCCCACGGAGGGCTAGCCTTACTCGGGTAGATCTTCACAAGTAGGCGATCTCCTTGCCCTTACAAACTTCTTGGTTCAACTCCACATCTCGACGGAGGCTCCCAAGCGACACCTAACCAATCTAGGAGGCACCACCCTCCAAAAGGTAATAGATGGTGTTGATGATGATGAACTCCTTGCTCTTGTGCTTCAAATGATAATCTCCCCAACACTCAACTCTCCTCACTGATTTGGCTGTGGTGGAAGAAAGGATTGAGTGGAAAGCAACTTGGGAAGGCTAGAGATCAAGTTTCATATGGTGGGAGTGGAGCAACTTGATCTCAACACAAGGGTAGGTAGTTCTCTTCTCAGAAATGTAAGGTAGGAGTGGTAGTTCTTTCTGATGGCTCTCTCCACGAGTGAAGAGGGGCTGGAGGGGTATTTATAGCCTCCACACAAAATCCAACCGTTACACATTTGACCAATCTCGGTGGGACCGAAGTTGACAACTCGGTGAGACCGAAAGTTCAAATCATGTGAGCGTTGGGATTTTCGTGGGACCGAAAATACAATCTCGGTTAGTCCGATTCTTCCAAAGACAAGAGCTTGCCAATCTCGGTGGGACCGACTTCATCATCTCGGTGACACCGATTTGATGATGAAGGTTCTGAAGCTTGGCAACTCTAGTTTCGTGAGGCCGAGTTGTAATCGGAAAATCCGAAATTTCTAGGGTTTGGCTTTGTGGCTGAGGTGGTTCATCTCGGTGTGACTGGGTTTGGAAAATCGGTGGGACCGAGATTACTTATGAGTGTATATGGCAGTGAAAGTTGCTGATAGTTTAGGAGATGTATCACTAAGCACTTGAGCAACCAGATCATCAAAATAACCCCATCCCCTTTTAATAGTATTGGCTTTCCTATGGACTCAATGTGATCTTGGATCACTAAACCAAAAATGGAGTCTTGAGCTTTTGCCAATGCTTGCCTTAGCATTTTGAGGGGTCCACCTCTCCAGTCCTTTTGCCATGCCAGAGTGATTGAACTTCCTGAAACATACTTGATAAAAGCATTAGTCCAACCACAAAGTATGTTGTCATTAATTACCAAAACCACCCAGGGAGCAAATGTGCTTTCAATCTCCCCCTTTTTGGTAATTGATGGCAACACACAAAATAAGACATCAAAGCTTACTGAAAGAAAGGCAGAATTATCACGAAAGCTTTGACAAACATGTAGTACATAGGCTCCCCCTACAAGTGTGCAAGATTTTCATAGAATATGGTTTTGGACTACCACAAGCACACAAGAGAGAAAGGCAAGATGTGCTACATGCAGCTTGGCTATATGCATCAGAGCAGATGAAAGGAAGTGAGTGATAATGCATATGTGCATGGTAATTTCTTGCAAACAAGTATTCACAAGCAAGTCACCATCATGCACATTCTGCAAGGTGCATATACTTACCTTGAGGTTCCTTGGCATTGTACCTGAAGAGATAAACTTGGGAAAACAAGGTTAGATAACACAAGAGTATTTCTTCAACCAACAGCAAGAAGATCAAGAGTACCAAGCCAGGGATGACATGTATAAAGAGTGTCTCATATTGAGCACAAGCTTGAATCAGCAAACATGTCTCCCAAAACTAAAAAGATTTCCAATGAACTCTGAGAGATTTTGCTTTCCATAAGATATCAATTGTGAAGGTACCTCTCCCTTTGAGTTGTCTCAGATCAAGGGATATGATGGAAAGAGCAAAATCAAAAGAATGATGCCAAATATAATATCCAATATGGAACACGGCAAAGCTTTGATGTGATTCTCTCCCCCTTAAGGTAAGATTGCTCTTCTTCTCCTAAATCTCTTCTCCCCCTATCTCCCCCTAAATCTTCTCCCCCTTTGACATCAAGTGCCGAAAAGGACAGCAGACTAGGAAGGTCAGGAAAGATGGAAAGAAGTGGGATCCTTAAGAATCACAACAGGGTAATAAGAAACATGCATAAAGAATCATTTAGTGGAGCTGCAGAAGATGATATCCTGAAAGAAAATCGGTGACACCGAATTAGATGGATCGGTGGGTCCGAAAGTCAGAGACTTAGGGCAGATCCTTTTTGGTCAGACCGAAATGTTTAAGTCGGTGACGCCGAGTTTAATTCCAAGGAAATACAGAAATAATTCAGCTCACTTTGCAAGGAATGTTTCAAAGGATTTGCAATGAATTTGTAAATGATTTTCAAGGAATTGAGCAGAGCCAAAAGTATATTCACAAAGACAGAAGAATAGAAATGAAAAAGATTGCTAGATGAAGTTTTTTTTTTGTTTTGTTTTTTTAAAAGAACACAATGAGAGAACATAAGAGAGAATAGAAGGACTCCAAAAACATATGTACTTCATCTAGATAGGGGTCGGCGACAAGGTCACCTATGTTTGAGTATATTGACTTAGGAGTCAAATGAGAACATTTGATCATAGGTCATACTCATCGTTTAAGCTCAAAATGGGGTTGCCATTTTTCCATTAAGCATTTGATGTGATCACATCTTATGAAGCTTCTTGTACTCATGTCTTTGAGTAAAGCTCCTTTAAGATGTGAAGAACATACCTTGGGCTTGTTGTTGCTTTGCTCATGTAGGTGAACTTGATGTAGGTACTCATCGAATGTGAAGTTGGAGCACCATTTCCACTTGTGTAGTTCATCTTCCTACATGGGTTAGGCAAGCAAGGAAACACTCAAGGATATCCAAGATGACTAGAGTAAAATACTAGATGTATAAGGTGTCAAAAAGGATATGTGGAATTTTGTTCCTTGAACTCAACATCCCAAAGGGCTAGATTCTTGGTTAATGACAAGATTACTCATGATTTGAGTGTGTGGTAATCTTGTGGAATGTAGATCATCCAAGTACCTGCAAGGAGTTAGATGCAATACAAAGAGGCAAATGTGTCCAAGACATATGATCATCATCATAAGAGAAATATCAAGGATTAGTCAAGTAGGCTCATGCCTTGCATGCATCAATGGAGTTTTCACTCCAAGTTTGAAGCATCGATGATGTTGAACTCACTCCTTAAGCGACAAAACACCTTCTCATCAAGAGGTTTTGTAAAGATATCAGCAAGTTGTTTGTCAGTACGAACATGCTTAAGATTGATGTCACCCTTGGCAATGTGATCACGAATAAAATGGTGACGAACTTCAATATGTTTCGTTCGAGAGTGCTGCACGGGATTATGTCCAATCTTAATTGCACTCTCATTGTCACAAAGCAAAGGAACATGTCTCACATGTATCCCATAATCCTTCAGCGTTTGTGTCATCCATAGCCCGAGCACAACATGAACCAGCAGCAATATATTACGCTTGGCGGTGGATAAAGATACCGAATTTTGTTTCTTGGAGGACCAAGATACAAGGGATCGACCAAGGAATTGACACGTACCCGAAGTTGACTTTCTATCAATCTTGTCTCCGGCATAGTCCGAGTCGGAATAGCCAACAAGATCGAAAAAGGCCCTCTTAGGATACCAAATGCCAAAGTTAGGTGTGTGTATCAAGTATCTCACAATTCTTTTAACAGCTTTAAGATGACATTCTTTAGGGGCAGCTTGATATCGAGCACACATGCATACACTCAACATTATGTCAGGACGAGAAGCACAAAGATATAGTAGAGAACCAATCATAGATCGGTAAACCTTTTGATCAACGGGTTCTCCATCTTTTGTCAAGTCATTATGTCCACTTGTAGGCATGGGGGTTATCATACCTTTGCTTTCTTGCATGTTGAACTTCTTGAAGAGATCCTTGGTGTACTTTGTTTGTGAGACAAAGGTACCCTCCTTAGATTGCTTGATTTGCAACCCAAGGAAGAATTTGAGTTCACTCATCATGGACATCTCAAACTTCTCCGACATTAGCTTCCCAAACTTTTCACTAAAATGAGGGTTAGTTGAACCAAATATAATATCATCAACATAGATTTGGCACACAAATAGTTCACCATTAACCCTTCTAGTAAAAAGAGTAGAGTCAATTTTCCCAATTTCAAAGCCTTTTTCAATAAGGAACTTGGTCAAGCATTTATACCACGCTCTAGGAGCTTGTTTAAGACCATAAAGAGCTTTGTGAAGTTTGTAAACATGATTAGGCTTTTTAGGATTCACAAATCCGGGAGGTTGTTTCACAAATACTTCCTCCTCTATTTCACCATTTAGGAAAGCACTTTTTATATCCATTTGATAGAGAGTAATATCATGGTGATTGGCATAAGCAAGAAGAATGCGAATGGACTCAAGTCTAGCAACGGGGGCATAGGTCTCACCATAGTCCATACCTTCGACTTGTGTGTAACCTTGAGCTACGAGACGAGCCTTGTTGCGGATGACTTGTCCATCTTCATCTTGCTTGTTCCGAAACACCCATTTGGTTCCAATGACGTTTTGATCATCATTGGGCTTCTCTACCAAAGTCCATACATTGTTCCTCTCGAAGTTGTGTAGCTCTTCGTGCATAGCATTCACCCAATCCGGGTCTTCAAGTGCTTCTTCTACCTTCATAGGTTCAATACTAGAGATAAATGAGTAATGCTCACAAAAGTTAGCTAAGCGAGTTTTAGGGCGAGTAATTCTCCCGGAGTTGATGTCGTTCATCATTTGTTCCACGGGATGATTCTTCTTGACTCTTGCTCGAACTCGGGATAGCTTTTGTTGTGGTTGTGGCTGAGCTTCCTCATCATCCTCATCTTCCTCTTCTTCTTCATTGTTGTTGGTGTTGTCTTGAGGCGGTGGAGAAGGAGGTTGTGGTGGATCTTCTTGTTGCACTTCCTCATCTTGGTGAGTTCCACTTGTGGAGGCCTCCATGTTGCCTTGAGGTTCATCTTGCCGTGAGGTAGGGGCTCCACATATGTAGATGAGGTACTCTCCTTCACTTCCATGGGACGGATCTTTCCAATAGATAAATCTTGGATGGCTTCCGATGGGTCCTTGTCTCCTACATCAATAGGCATTTGCTCTACTTATGAGCCATTAGATTCATCAAACTTCACATCTACCGTCTCTTCAACCTTTGGGTGAAATTATTGTAGACACGGTAGGTGTGGGAGTTTGATCCATAACCGAGGAAAAAGCCTTCATGAGTTTTAGGAGCAAATTTAGACCGACGATGCTTATCAAGGATATAGCATTTTGAACCAAAGACACGAAAGTATCCCACTTGGGGTTTGTTACCGGTGAGGAGCTCGTATGAAGTCTTGCCGAGAAGCTTATGAAGATAAAGCCTGTTGATAGCATGACAAGCTGTCTCGACGGCTTCTCCCCAAAAGTGCTTCGGTGTCTTGTATTCATCAAGCATCGTTCTCGCCATCTCTATGAGCGTTCGGTTCTTCCTCTCAACAACTCCATTTTGTTGAGGAGTGTACGTAGCCGAGCACTCATGTAGAATTCCTTCCTCATCGAGAAAAGAGTCTACATTGGCGTTCTTGAACTCCGTTCCATTGTCACTCCGAACTTTCTTGATCTTCACCTCAAATTGATTTTGGGCCTTTCTGGCAAAGGTTTTGAAGATTCTCTGAACCTGCGATTTGTCATCAAGGAAAAATACCCACGTAAATCTGGAATAATCATCAACTATAACTAGACCAAAGGAGTTACCACCAAGGCTTTTGTAAGCATTGGGACCGAAGAGATCCATATGAAGAAGCTCAAGCGGTCTCCTTGTGGTCATGATGTTCTTCACGGGATGACTTCCACCAACTTGTTTTCCTGCCTGACAAGCACTACAAAGTCTATCTTTGTCAAAGAAAACGTCTTTAACACCAAGAATATGATCACCTTTGATTAGCTTGTCTAGATTACGCATACCAACATGTCCAAGCCTTCTATGCCATAACCAACCTTTTGCGGATTTAGCAATGAAGCAAGTTCTAGGTTGGGCTTTCTTAGTGAAATCAACAATATATAGATCACCTCTACGGATACCGGTAAATGCCATGTTATGATTGTCACGACGAAAGACTTGGCAATCTACTTCGGTGAATAGCACATTGAATCCAAAGTCAGCTAATCTAGATACGGAAAGTAAATTGTATCCAAGTGATTCAACAAGCATGACATTTTGAATAGAGCTATCATGAGATATGGCCACCTTACCAAGGCCAAGTACTTTACCTTTGGAGTTGTCTCCAAAAGTCACATACTTGCGTGGACCATCGTTCTTTGCAAGCTCTCGAAAGATGTCTTCGTCTCCGGTCATGTGATCGGTGCATCCACTATCAAGAATCCACTCTTTTCCACCTGATATGTAGTCTCTCAAATTTGCCATAAGATTGAGACTCTTCATGATCTTGTCTAACTCGGTGTCAGAATCGGAGTAATCATCATCATGCTCATGCTCATCATCATATTGACCCATAGATAGTTCATCATCAACACCTAGGTCAATTTGACAACAACTTGCATTAGTTTTGTCAATGTGACAATAATCATCGGAATGCAATTCAAGAGCATTTCTAATTAGAGCATTGATAAGACAAGGATCACCCTTCTTTTTCGTAAGATCACGAAGCTCAAAGAAGCATTTATCAAAGTTGGGATCATTGGGGCGCATCATATCAAATTCAATAGTCTTGTATAGAATTTCATCAAGACCTCTCAAAGAGTAGTCCGGATAAAGTTCTTCCAAGAACTTCCACATAGCATAGGCGCACTCAAAGTTTGTAACGAGCTTAAGCAAGTTATCGGGCAAACCTCTAATGATAAGATTAACAGTTCTAAGGTTACGAAGCAAATCAAGCTCTTCATCCATGGTAGGGTGCAAGGGGTCAAATGGAGGCACATATGGGGATTCAACATATTTGTGCAAGTTATACATCTTAAAGATAATAAGCATTTCAATCCTCCACGAGTTATAGGACACTCCATCAAGAATAGGCACTCTATGGCTAACACTCCCAAACGTAGACACGTCCATCTTCCTCCAATGGTGTGTAAACCAAAGCAATGGAGACCAAAGGTCTGATACCAATTGTAGGATCGAAGAAGGTGAGAGTGTCTAGAGGGGGGGTGATTAGACTACTCGACAAGATAAAAATTATGCCTTTTGACAAAGACAAGTTTTTGGCAGATTTTGCATATCACACAAGTCAAGTAGCATACTACACATGCAATTCTAGAGTATGGGCAGCGGAAAGTAAATTGCACAAGTAGTAAGGAGAAGTGGAGAAGATCAAATGCAATTTGGAGACACAGAGATTTTTCTCGTGGTTCCGATAGGTGGTGCTATCGTCAATCCACGTTGATGGAGACTTCAACCCACGGAGGGTAACGGCTGCGAGAGTCCACGGAGGGCTCCACCCACGAAGGGTCCACGAAGAAGCAACCTTGTCTATGCCATCATGGCCTACGCCCACGGAGGGCTAGCCTTACTCGGGGTAGATCTTCACGAAGTAGGCGATCTCCTTGCCCTTACAAACTTCTTGGTTCAACTCCACATCTCGACGGAGGCTCCCAAGCGACACCTAACCAATCTAGGAGGCACCACCTCCAAAAGGTAATAGATGGTGTTGATGATGATGAACTCCTTGCTCTTGTGCTTCAAATGATAATCTCCCCAACACTCAACTCTCCTCACTGATTTGGCTGTGGTGGAAGAAAGGATTGAGTGGAAAGCAACTTGGGAAGGCTAGAGATCAAGTTTCATATGGTGGGAGTGGAGCAACTTGATCTCAACACAAGGGTAGGTAGTTCTCTTCTCAGAAATGTAAGGTAGGAGTGGTAGTTCTTTCTGATGGCTCTCTCCACGAGTGAAGAGGGGGTGGAGGGGTATTTATAGCCTCCACACAAAATCCAACCGTTACACACATTTGACCAATCTCGGTGGGACCGAAGTTGACAACTCGGTGAGACCGAAAGTTCAAATCATGTGAACGTTGGGATTTTCGGTGGGACCGAAAATACAATCTCGGTTAGTCCGATTCTTCCAAAGACAAGAGCTTGCCAATCTCGGTGGGACCGACTTCATCATCTCGGTGACACCGATTTGATGACAGAAGGTTACAAAAGCTTGGCAACTCTAGTTTCGGTGAGACCGAGTTCAGAATCGGAAAATCCGAAATTTCTAGGGTTTGGCTTTGTGGCTGAGGTGGTTCATCTCGTTGTGACTGGGTTTGGAAAATCGGTGGGACCGAGATTACTTATGAGTGTATATGGAGTGAAAGTTGCTGATAGTTTAGGAGATGTATCACTAAGCACTTGAGCAACCAGATCATCAACATAACCCCATCCCCTTTTAATAGTATTGGCTTTCCTATGGACTCAATGTGATCTTGGATCACTAAACCAAAAATGGAGTCTTGAGCTTTTGCCAATGCTTGCCTTAGCATTTTGAGGGGTCCACCTCTCCAGTCCTTTTGCCATGCCAGAGTGATTGAACTTCCTGAAACATACTTGATAAAAGCATTAGTCCAACCACAAAGTATGTTGTCATTAATTACCAAAACCACCCAGGGAGCAAATGTGCTTTCACTTGGACATATAATAACAAGCAAGACGGCAACAAAAATATCAAGGTGAGACTGGATCGTGCGGTGGCTTGCCCCCAATGGTCTTCCTTATTCCCAGAGTGCAAGATTTCTCATATTATTAGTTCAAGGTCAGATCATTGTCCTCTGCTCATTCAATTGATGGGTTTTCCTCGTTCGGGTAAATTAATTAAACAACTGAAGTATGAAGCCTACTGGGAAAGGGAGGGTATGGTCTTTGAGGATCAGATTAAAGCTTCCTGGAATGAAGGTACGTATGTTCAGGATCTGAAGGATGTGGCCAACAATTTGAATAGTGTGCTTGGTAAATTGCATGCTTGGAGTAGGAAGTACATTGGATATATTCCCAAGAAACTTGAGCAGGCTAGGAAGAGACTTGATGTACTCTATAAAAGGAATAATCACGATGATATTTGGAAAGAAAAGAATTCTCAAGGACATGGATGAGCTTTTTTAAAGAAGAGATATTATGGAAACAAAGATCTCGGATTGATAAAATTAAATGGGGGGATAGGAATACAAAATTCTTTCGATCAAAGGCTTCCTGGAGGTCCAAAAAGAATAACATCTCTAGGCTGAGGAGGAACGATGGTACAAGTACTGAGAATGTGGATGAAATACATGAAATCGCTAATTCCTTTTTTAAGCATTTGTACACCTGCAATGGTATGGTTGATCCTTCTCTTATTATTCCGCTTGTCAACCCAATTGTTACTGATGAGATGAATGATGATTTATGTAAGCCGTTCTCAGATCAAGAAATCAGTGATGCCCTTTTTCAAATTGGACCCCTTAAAGCTCCAGGTCCAGATGGCTTTCCTGCAAGGTTTTTTCACCGGAATTGGGGATTGCTCAAAGAAGATATTATTCGTGCAGTAAAAAGGTTCTTTGGCACTGGGGTCATGCCGGAGGGTGTAAATGATACGGTTATTGTTCTAATTCCTAAGGTGAAGAACCCCCAGTCGATTAAAGAGTTCCGGCCTATCAGTCTGTGCAATGTTATTTATAAAATTATCTCTAAATGCCTCGTCAACAGATTGAGACCGCTTCTTGATGGTATGATCTCTCCATCCCAAAGTCTTTTATCCCTGGGAGACTAATCTCTGATAATGCGCTTATAGCCTTTGAATGTATGCATTCTTTGAGCACGCTTAAGGATGGCCGGGGTGAATTTTGTGCTTATAAATTGGATATGGCAAAGGCGTATGACAGGGTCGACTGGCACTTTTTGAAGAGCATGTTGGGGGCATTGTGATTCGCTCCGGGGTGGATAAAATGGATTATGGCTTGTATTACATCAGTCAAGTTTTCTGTTCGCTTCAATGGCCAACTGTTGGAATCATTCTCCCCGTCCTGTGGTATTAGACAAGGGGATCCTCTATCTCCGTATTTATTCTTGTTTGTGGCGGAGGCGCTATCTCTGTTGCTTCAGGATGCATGTCTAGAGGTGCTCTTCTGGACTTCAAGGTTAATAGGAATGCCCCGGGTGTTTCCCATCTTATGTTTGCCGATGATTGCCTATTATTTTTCAAGGGGACTATTGATCAAGCGTTGGTAATTAAAAATGTTATTGCCTCTTATGAAAAGGGCACTGGTCAGTTATTGAGCCCAGATAAGTGTTCTATTATGCCTGGGAAGAACTGCAGTATGGAATGTCAAGTGGCTGTTATGGTAATCTTGTGCATCACCGCTGAGGGTTTTGAGGACAAATATCTTGGATTACTGGTGCCTCAAGGGAGAATGAAGGCGGGTAAGTTTCAATCTACCAAAGAAAAAGCTCTCAAAATTCTTTTGGATTGGATCTAAAAATATGCGTCTTGTGGGGCGAAGGAAACGTTGATTAAATCTGTCTTGCAGGCCCTTTCGGTGTACGCTATGGGCATCTTTAAATTTCCGGCGTCACTTTTTGAGGAATTATCGCAGATTATTAGGAACTTTTGGTGGGGTGATGAGGAGGATAGGAGAACTCATTGGCTGGCTTGGGATAAATTGACTAGGCCCAAGGGTGAGGGAGGCATGGGATTTCGCGACCTCAGATTATTTAATCAAGCTCTCCTAGCTAAGCAGGCCTGGAGGTTGGTTGTTAACCCTGAATCCTTGTGCGCCAAGGTGATGAAGGCAAAATATTACCCCCAGGGGCATCTCCTTGATACTGTTTTTCCACAATCAACATCTCTCTCTTGGCAAGGTATTGTGCATGGATTGGATCTGCTAAAATCAGGAGTAATTTGGAGAGTGTCTGATGGGTCTAATATTAATATCTGGAGAGATAACTGGCTCCCTAGAACCTCTGGGCTTAAAGTTACTGCAAGGAAGAACAGGACCAGAATTAAATGGGTATTTGACTTGATCTTGAGTGGTCCTAGGAGATGGGATGAGGATTATTTGTTCAAGCATTTGTTTTCCCCGCATGATGCGGAGGAGATCCTTAGTTTGCGCATTCAATCAGCAGGGGATGGTGACTTTGTTGCTTGGCATTTTGAGAAGAATGGGTTGTTCTCGGTTAAAAGTGCGTACAAGCTTGCGCTCAATCTTAAGGAAAAAGAAGAAGATGAGGGACGTAGGGCTATGAGGGGGGAGAGAAAAATTTGGGATTTGATCTGGAAAGCCAATGTTCCTCAGAAAATTAAATATTTTTGCGTGATGGTAGCTACCAATAGCTTGGCTGTCCAGGTTAACAGAGTGGCGCATCACCAAGCTACGGTTAGTACTTGCTCAATTTGTGGAGTGGAGGATGAAAGTACGTTTCATGCGCTTGTCCACTGTCCAAAGGCTTATGCTTTGCGTATGGCCATGAGGGACACTTGGGAATTACCTGCGGAGGAGGTGTTCAGGTATACTGGATGTGATTGGTTTCTTATCCTTCTGGATCAATTGAGTCCTCTGATGCGTGAAAGAATTATCTTCATCTTTTGGAGAGCCTAGCATTTGAGAAATGATTTGATTTTTGGTAAGGGGAAGGAATCTGTCACATGCTCTGCTAGTTTTGTGGATAATTACTGGTCGTCGTTTGTTGCTTGCCAGTCCTATCCACTGGTGGACTCAAAGAATAAAGGAAAAGGTACCGCTCCTGGTCTAAAATATGTTCCTAATTCCTTGGGAACTCAGGTGGCTTGGCAACCCCCTCCTTCGGATTATATCAAGATAAATGTCGACGCAAGTTTTGTGGAGAGCATTAGCGCTGCAAGTGTGGGTGTGGTGGCTAGGGACTCCTCTGGAAATGTCATTGTCTCCTCTTGGGATTTCATTGGATGTTGTAAAAGCGCAGAGGAAGCGGAACTTCGGGCTTGCATTGCTGGTCTCTATATAGGTATTACGCTCCACAATCCTATAATTTTAGAGACTGACTGTGTGCTTGTTGCTGCGTCTCTTGCAAAGGAAAGTTTTGACAGGTCAGCGCTATTTGATTTGAAGAAGGAAGCAATGAGTATCTCCAAGATGCTACCTATGGTCAAAATTTCAAAGATTAACCGCTCAACCAATGTACTGGCTCATCTTATTGCTAAGTATAGTTTTGATAATAGGTCAGACGGTATTCTTGTTAATGATGTTCCGGCCTGTGTGATGAATTTTGTAATGAGTGATTGTAATAACTCTGTTGGTTAATTAATATATGAGGTGGTTTTTAAAAAAAAAAAATTGGGCCCTCTTGTGAAAGCAACGAGGAACAACTTGGAGACCGGGAAGAAAAACATTTTCGCCCTTCGATAGCTGTTTTTCCTACTCAAATCTGGGGTGAACATGTTTTACATTACAATATATGGTTGTGTACATTAATAGATGTCGAGACAAGGAATTATCGTCAATGAAAAAAAATACTTCCTCCATCCCATAATGTAAAACGTTTTTGGCACTGTGCCAAAAAAATGTCTTACATTATGGGACAGGTGAAGTACTTCATTTAGCAACGCACTTTCAAAAAATAAATTAGCCACACACATTTATTGTAAGCTAAGGAGAAGAAAAAAAGAAGCTTGGTCATACACGCATTATCTATATACAAAGGCTTGTTAGAAGATATACAAAGGCTTTAGGCTTGTGAAACATCAACATGGATGAATGGATGATCATGGGCGTGACTCGGACGTAGAGAAGTTATTTGGTGGTTAATTCCATGATGGTATAGTCTGATTCTCGTGGCTGTCCAGTCCAGCTAGCTTAGCTTAGCCAGCTAGCCGTTGGCCGGTTAGAGCAGCTAATCTATCCCGAGAGAATATATTTGTGGTCGTTAAAGATGCATAACCGAAAATCCTACAAATGCATGATTAATGGTTACAATATGCATTATCGTTTCCAGAATGATTAGATTGTCAGATAGCACATAAAGGATGTGTCCATTAATTAGTTAAGCTGAGGCGATAATTATTGCTTAACGAAATCTTACTTCCGGCCGGCCAGTATAGGGAATGGCTTTATTTTATTAGCCCGACAAGAGCATGTTATTTGAATCACGCATGGTGTGCAACCAATTATACTTCGTAGCAAACCCGGTCATCAGTGGTTAATTAGCTAGCGAGCCATCTGGCTAACTACTCATTGGCTGTGGCACATGGCCTTTTGGTGGCCATGATTGTGTAGGCAGGATGAGTGAAACTCCAAACTCCAATGCACTGCTGATCATGTACAAAACAACACTGCATGCATTGCTCCGTACTTCCTCAGTCCGGAAATACTTGTCAGAGAAATGGATGAATATAGATGTATTTTAGTTATAGACACATTCAATTTTATTCATCTTTACGATAAGTATTTCGGGACGGAGGGAGTACCTGCAAGTTGGAAATATACATGTTTAGATGCCAGTGCGGCCTCTGCAATGATACAAACGACTGACTCCATTTGACCGCTAACTAATTTGCACCACATTATTATCTCAGTATCAAGGCATGTTTGGTTCATGGAAATATCTGAGAGGGAATTTTCGTTCCTGTACTCCAATCATTAGCATTGTGATGAACAGTGTCACGGAGCAACCATGGAGCAGGTTCCAAGTTAGGGTGATTAACATTGAAGGTCTGTATTTTCTTATCCTCCCCCGTCCCAATATTCTTGTCTTAAACTTTGTCTAAATACGAATGTATCAAGTCACATTTTTAGTATTAGATACATTCGTATCTAGACAAATCTAAGACAAGAATTTTGAAACGGAGCGAGTATTCACAAGGAACTCATGTCGACTATACCACTAATCACTATGACCAGCAGTAGATTCACGTGGCCCTATTAGGTAAGAGCATCTCTAGCCGTTGGCACCCCCAAAAACACCACCGAATCAAAAGAGTTGGTGTCTTGGGGGTCATCCGGCGAAATAAAGAGGGCATCTTTTCAATCACACCTCACCCCAAGCAAAAATTTGTGAGAAGAATGATTAAGTGGGCCAAGAAAAAGGACATGTGGTGAGACACAATTTGCCGAAACGTCCGCCGGCGCCCTCAAAAGCCCCCCAACACGTCGGATTTCGCCTGGGTTTGCCGGCGCTATTTTGAAAGTCCTAGGGGCGTTGAGGGCATGGCTGGGCCGTTTTTCGGCGAAAAGTAGTGTCCAAGCTTAAAACCGAGCCTAAAAAGATATCCTGGGAGACGTCGAGATCTAGCAACCTCCGGCCGGCCAGCCAACGACGTGATAAAGATCAGCCGGACGGGCAACCAGCCGGGGCGGTGGAGTTGCGGGCCGTCCGGTTCCACGGCGGGGCTAATCATTTGCTCATGTGTGGGGGCTCGGGTTGTTTCATCCAACGAAGACTGTGCCGCACGTACGCCCCCACTGCCTCAAACGATTGATTAATAGGAGCATGTGATCGAGGTGGCTCGATCGCCCGACATGCCAGGTGGAGCGGGCGGTCCAGCGTGCGCCCCCATCCGGCAAACTTTTCATGGGTTGCCTTTTTTTAAGCATCTCCAATAGCCGCCGGACTCGCCGCGCGCTAAAAACTACTTTGCCGCACGCCCATCGTCTGGCTTGGCGCGGCGCGCAATAGTGGCTCCAGCGACCGCGCGCGCAGCTTCAACAGGCGCGCTAAAATGCAGCGCACGCATGTTACAACATTTTTTTTATAAAAACTTTGCATAGATAAAAAATAATACATAGTTCTAGCATAGATAAAATACGATACATAGTCATAGCATAGATAAAAAGGATACAAAGGTATTTTACATCATTCGAAAGCATAGATAGATAGAACTACGGTGCAACTAGATAGAAACTACGGTGCAACGAGACAAACTACAGTGAAGCCCAGCCGCCATCATCATCACCATCATCATCCTCGGTGCTGTTGTCCGAGGTATCGAGCCACATGTCCTCCCAACGCAGATTGTTTGGGGAGAAGATAGACTGCCCGCCGTTCTCGACGATATCGCACTGCGATAAAGCGAGGTTTTGCGCCGACGCTTTGTCGGCACGCGCTCCATGTGGCGCCTTGCCGCCCTCTCGCCCGTAACTCGTTTCGCAACGACGCGTCCTCCGGGTGGCGTCGCTCGTCCTCCTCGATGATGAGGAGACGGTGCTGCTGCAGCACGTGGTCCGCACAGTCCTTGTCGGTGATGAGACGTCGTGGAGGGGCGACGCGCTGCGCCTGCTCGCCCGTGAAGACGTCGCGGAAGTTCATCTGCGACCGGGGCCTGTCCAAGCGCCACGCCGCTGCGTCGTACGCGCGGGCCGCCTCATGCGCGCTCTGGAATGAGCCGAGGCCGAGCCGGACGTCGCAGGACCGGATCTCGGCGGAGTACCAGCCGTTGGGGCGCTCGCGGACGCCGCGGTAGCCCGAAGAACCCCGGCGGCGCGGCGCCATGGTGGTGTTGTGGTGCGGGAAAAGCGGCGAAGCGACGAGAAAGGCGACGAGGTGGCGAGGGGATGGCGCATGGCTGTGTGCTGTGCGCGTGGTGAGCGCGGGATTTTATAGACGCGCACAAAGCGGCGCGCCAAATCTACCGCGCCGCGTGCCGCTTTCTCCCGCGCGCGATAAGTTCCCGCCACCTCCGAAGCGCGCGAAACCAGCCGGTGCACGCTAAATGTAATTTTACCGCGCGGGCGCGCCTTTTGCCGCGCCCGTTGGAGATGCTTTTAGCAGTTTTCCATGGATTGCCTTGGTGCACAGAAAATGGAATTCCCAGAAGATACCCGCAGGCCGGAGGCGGTCGGCTGCACTAGGCTCGCAGGCCGACATTTCCGCTGGACGCAAAAAGATTTGGTCCAAAAGATGGTGTGTCTGTTTGGCCCGCACAAGGGATGGATGCTCAGCCCAAACCAGGACCGTCGGGCCGGGTCGAGGGCACCTCCAATCCGCATGTAAGAATCAAAACACCTCACTGCACAGTGGCCAGTCTAATTCGGCCGGTTTTGTTCATTTTAGTGGGCTAGGGTGCTACTGTTGCATGAGTCTGAGCAGACCACTTCAGAGCCGTTTTTTTCTCTCTTCAAAATGGCTACATCAGAAGTTTTAAAATATGCACATCTCAAAAATGTTCTGGATTTTAAAAAATGTTCTTGAACTTCAAAGATACATACTAACTGAAAATATGTTCACAATTTAAAAAAATGTCCCTTAATTTTTGAAATATCCACAAATTTAAAGAGAGGTTTCTGAAATTTAAAATATTCAGGAATTTAGATTTATAGATATTTAAATGCTCAAATATTCTCACAGATTTTAGACAATGTTCATGAATTTTCATTAAAGCGTTCAAGAAATTCAGAATTTAAGATAAATATATTCATGAATTAATGAAAAAGTGTTCATAAATTTAAAAATAAGAAGCCTGGAGAATGATAGAATTGGAAATTTTCAAATTAGGAAAAACAAAAGGGAAAACCGAAAATTGTAAAAAGAACAAAGTCAAAAGGTGGGGAGCTCGTGCGGTGCCCACATAGGGCCGGAGGACTAACCGCTGGCACGGGAGCCAGGAGGAGACCGGGGTCTGTGTGGAATAGGAAGCCTCATGCAATAAGTTATAAAAAAACTTATCTAAAAAATATATATAAATCCCTCCCACGCAAGGACCACACCGTCTATAATTCCCCTATTCACTCCCATTCACGTGGCCCATCGCAAGTTTCCAATGTCTTTTTGTGACAGCTATATTGGCGTAACCATCAATAAACAAGAAGATAACCCAGACGTTGCCGCGGCCGCACGATGCTAGGATGGTAGGCTGAAAACATGAAAAATTAGGTTGATGACGTGAATAATTATGGGAATTAATTATAATGTTATGTTAAATGATTGGGCAGCTATGCATGATTTGTTGATGTGAAAATGGTTGCATGCATGGGAAAATAGTTAGTGGGATGGGAGATTAATGACAGATATGCATGGTTTGTTGATGTGAAAGCTTAGAGAAATTAGTTAGTGGATTGCAACTATTTAAGAATAGAAGATTATTATGCAATGTCTGTTGGACAAAATGGACTAGTACACCCTTGTGACGAAGTTGTGCAAGAAAACACACATGAGGCATATTACCGAAAAAGGCTTTCGTCCCGGTTTATATATAAAGCCACGACCAGAGAAACAAATCCGGATACAACACGTCACCACCCCACACAACTCACACATCCAAGGCAAGATACAAAGGTGCCGATGCACCGCAACACTACCCAATCGACCACCAAGCACTACGGATGAGCCAAAAGAAACTACTTGGGGCCGACAAGGACCTCCCGAGACCTAGCCACCGAGAAGTGAAGCCGGACAGTGACGAAGCGTGGACTCCAAGGCGGTGCCTTCAAGAAGGCCAAGACACCGATAGTCGCCACCGCCCGACCCCGAGGATCAAGTTTTCACCTGGAACAACGTGGAGAGAGGAGAACACCACGACAGAGCCTTCATGAAGGAAATGACGCCCGTGGCTGCCGCCACCGTCGGCCGGAGAAGACCGGGAAAGTTATGCACTTTGGTGTTAACCCTCCGCCAAACCACCGTGCTACGCCAAACATCACCAACCATGCCACCCGCGTGACCATGGCTGCCCGACCGCACCCAAGACGCGCGCTTCGCCCACGAACACCGCGTCTCCCGCCGCCAGGGCCGCCGCCCTGCATCCAAGCAACTCCGAGAACGCCCAAAGGCCCTGGCTTTGGCCTGACTGGCAGCACCCGCCAATGGAGCAGCCAACAACCGCCCTGCCTCGAACATCGTCAGAACCTCGCCAGAGGACACACGGCTGAGGAAATGGGAAGGAGGAGCGGATGCGTCCGGACCGGTGCACCCCCGCACCGGCGACGGGTGGCCCGACATCAGGGCCTCCCATCCCTCCAGAGAACTCCTCTCCGGACACACCCCGTGTCGCCTCACCGTGGCGGCCGACGCGGCCCGACGCAAGGCCACCAACGACAGCCTGCCCAGCCATCGACAAGGAGCTTGAAGCCACCCCTCACCCGGAGCCGAGAGCACTCACCGGAGAGCCATCCCGCGCCGCTCGCCGCCGTCTAGGGGCCGGAACAGGGGAGGCCCGAATGGAGCTCGGCCAACACGCACCACCAGCACGCGCGCCCGCCGCGAGCCCGACCACTGCGCTGCACGCAGCAGTAGAAGCTCCCGCGCCCGCCGCCGGCGCCGCGCGTGCCGCGCTGCCGGATCGCCAGATCTGGCCGAGCCCAAACCTGGCTGCCGCCGCAGCCACGAGCGTGAGCCGCCCCGTGCAGCCCACCGCGCCGCCACCAAGCTCTCTCTACCCGCCATAAGGGCCCGCCGCCGGGCCTCCGCGCCCCGCACCAGGGCGAAGCACCGCCGTCCGCCGCCGCCCCGTGCCAACAGCCTCCGAGCAGGATGAAGAAGAGCCCCGCCGCCACCGGCGCCGGTGGGCTTTGCCCGGTAGCGTGGTCCGGCGGCGGCGAAGGAGGGAAGGAACGAGGGGAGGCGCGAAGCCGGCGGCTAGGGTTTCCCCTCCGGTCGCCACACGGGAGCGACGCGGGGAGGGGAGAGGGGTCAAGATCACATGAGGCATATTGAGAGCGGCTAAAACGAAATCTACCCCGTGACGGAAGTTTGGCAAACCATGGATGATTATGGTGTTGAACAAAATACATGCTTATTATTACATCTAAAAAATACATTGCTTATTTAGAGGCTGTAGCACAACTGTGATGTGGTCGCTTCTTCACCATGCCGCTGTGACGGTCGAGTCACTCATCACTACCGCTTCACTGCACGGCTGCTGCCTTGACCATCGACGACCTGTACCTTTCCTTGTTTTTGGTGAAGTAGGCAACGAGCTCCTCTCTGTCTGGCAGGGACTGCCTGACCACCTCGTCGGAGGTGTACTCCTTGGCCCACCGGTGCAGAGCAGGGTACTCGCCATCCTTCATCAGGCGCACCCCGGCGACTTCCTCCAGCACGCCGAGCCAGTGAGCCAGCGTGCATGCGGCGAGGTCGACGAAGCCGAGTGCGTCGCCCCCGAAGAACCGCTTCCCCTCCAGCTGCCCTTCCAGGATGCCTAGGCTCTCCTTGGTCTCCCTCGCCAGCCGCGCCTGCTCCTCGCCGTCCGTCCACATCGCCTGCCACAGCGGCTTCAAGCACTTGTTGGCGATGAAGTCGGCCCAGAAGCGGGCCGTGGCGCGGTCGTAGGGGTCCGCCGGGAGGAGCCGGGGCGCCGTCCCGTCGCCGTCGTGGAAGGCCTCGTCCACGTACTCGACGATGAGGAGGGACTCGCAGACGGCGCGGTCGCCGTGGAGGAGGACGGGGACCGACTGGTGGACGGGGTTGTGGGCGAGCAGCAGCTCGCTCTTGCTGGTCAGGTCCTCCACGAGCAGCTCGTATGGCACCCCCTTGAGCGTGAGCGCCACCTCCACGCGGTGCGCGAACGGGCTGCCGAACGCCGTGATGAGCCTCACCGGCGCCGGCCCCTGTGCTGTCTGCTGCGACATCCTGAAATCAAGTCAAATTTGCTGTCTCGAGAACGAGATATATCGATCGCCGTAGGTTTTTGTTTCTTGGAGGATGAACTCAAACTGCTCATGAACTGAGTGTATTTATATGGCTGAGGAAGAGTGGTGGTTGTGCATGGTCAGCAATGGCGGGCTGCACGCCTTTTCTCCAAGGAAAGGATCCGTCGATATCTTATCCTTTTCACACCACTTGGACCGGGGCTGCTGAAATTTTAAACGAAAGCAACGACGCATGTTTGCCAGTCAGAAGTAGCTGGTTGTTGGATGGATCAGGTGAGAACTTGAGAAGCTTCGTGAGGGATGGGAGACTATTACACGTACAGTACAATCGACTGGTACAACTCAAGTGAGATAGAAGCAATGCAGCATTTGATTTCCGTAAGCTGGTCAGGCGGATAGGCGGATAGCAGATAACGTAATATAGTACAGTAGTAAACTGCATGTATCTATCCATGATGCGTGTCATAAGCAATGACTTCAGCATTATATGCAGCGGGTTTGTTAAATCTGAGTCCACTGAGATTTAGTGAAGTCTCGGTCAGATGCTTGTAGCTAGTTTGGTTAAATCATAGGAAGCACAATTAGTCTCTCTAGGAGCATGCTAAAAAATAATAGACGAAAAATCACACGCAAGGTGATATATCATCAAGGGCCAGTTCTTTTCAGCTCTGGCTTATGCAGAAGCCACTGTGGAAATAAGCCCCTGACAAGCCGCTGTGGAAATAAGCCCTGTGAGAATAAGCCATCCAGTTCTTTTTAGCCTCTGTCCGTTTAGCTTATTTTTTATATACCCAATAAAAAGTCTGTAATACCCCCTGAATTCTGTTTCGTTGAAATAATAATTGGGTTATTTTGTAGTGTTTAGCCGCACATACGAACATAAGATTTCTTTTGAAACGTCGCTAAATTGTAACAAGTCCACATAAGGAAGATCATTGTCCCACATACGGAAAAAAATCGTCTGTAGTACTTGAGAAGAAAGAAAGATATTCTAAATGTTACATGGTTCTCCCAAGAAAAGCATACACAATAAAGCTAGTCATCAAGGAAAGACACTCGCAGCAATAGCATCTCGTACGCTTCCCATATTGCCTTCATCATAGGGTGCAAAGTGATGAGAAGCGCTCTCCTCATGAACATAGGATCCATTCTCAACCATGTCAAAATGCTCATCAGGTAGTTTGCTCTCACGGATGTAGTTATGAAGACAAGTACATGCAGTAATTATCATTGTTTGTGTTTCAACTTTGTAACGCCTAATGCCAAGAAGGATTCGCCATTTCATCTTGAGAACACCAAAAGTTCTTTCGATGACGTTTCGTAGTGAGGAATGTAGATGGTTAAAGGTCTCATTTCTTCCTCGTGGAGGTACTTGTTGGAAATCAGGTACATGGTACCGTTGTCCTTTGTATGGTGCTAGATAGCCATCTCTGTTTGGGTAGCCTGAGTCAACAAGATAGTATTTTCCTATACAGGGAACAAAAATACAATGAAGAGCGGTAATTTAAAGCAAAAGGCTAGTGTAAAAAAAATGCATGTACGAGTAATTACCATTCGGAGGGTGTGGGAAACTGGGATATTCAGCTCGTGCATCAGCCCATACACGGGTGTCATGAACAGATCCAGGCCATCCAGCAACAACAAAAATGAACCTCATATCAAAATCACATATTGCCATGACATTTTGAGTGGTGACACCTTTTCTGTTCCGATATTTGGGCTGCTCTTTTTCCGGCACAATACAAGGTATGTGTGTTCCATCTATGGCCCCAATGGCATCCTTGAAGTGAGGCCAAAATCTTGGTTTTTTAAGCGAGTCGTGAACTTGGGTGAAAGTTTCATCTTTGGGTCGTAGGTAATCACCAGCCATACGATATACACACCTTAAAACCTCTTTAAACTTTTTGTTAATGGTAGACCGACTGTGTTCAAATCGATCTGCAATATTGTCGGTGGTCTGGCATGTCCCCAAAGTCCATAAAAATAGTGCTAACGCTTCTTTACTTGACATGTTGCAAGTTGACCTTAAACCGTATTTCTCAACTAGCATGTCATGCAATGGGTAAAACACTGACCTCCGCATCCTAAACATTGAGTAGAATGCTTTTGGATTCATCTCTTTCTCTTGCACCCATTGCAACCCCGTCATCATTGGTGCTCTTCTAGGTGCATAGGGCACCCTCTCTTTGTTTTGAAGATAATGTGCCATTGCAAGAATGCAGAAATCTAATTCTTCATCTTCATCCTCAACAGAGATATCCATCTGTCATATAAAGAACACAATATAGATGCATTATAATTTGGTACACAATAAAACAAAATAATTTGAGCCATCAAACACGATACATGGCTTTAAAAACAAGTAGAAAAGATCCATGATGCATACGAATTGATGACAAACAATCCACTTTCCCTATATTACAATCTGAGTGCAAACAAGAGGTTCAAAAAAAAACATAGGTTCACGATAGTACAAGTCGATAGCAAGTAATTTTGTTCAAAGCAAATAATATCACAGAAGTTCTAATCTTTTTTCATAAAGAGATCCCATGTCCTCTTGATCCATTCAAGCCTCACACTAGCAGTCTCATCCTTGAGGGCACTGAACACATCACGGTGTTCCTTCTTCGTAAACAGCTGTAGAGCATAGAAATACACATCACTTCCAGGCCGACCTCCATCGTTCACCACCATGGTTGTCATCTCTTTTATCTCATCTCTCACATGATCCACATTTGTTTGAGGCGTCCGAATTGCGGCTAATCTCCTCCTCTCCCAAAGGTCAACCATACGGTTAAATACCATTTTATCATCACTATCTTTTGCCGCCTTTTGGACCATCTTGGGACTCGGTGAATAAGGACATGATCTCTTCTTTCGACCTTTAGATGAAACATTGGTGGGTGCAACTTGGTTAGCATCTAACTCACATCCCGAGCCGTCCTCATTATCCTCTTCAATGTTAATTTGAGAGGCATCAACTTGAGACGAGGGAGTTGCGACCCTTGCATATGCATTCGTCACACTATGGTCATCAAATATAAAACTCATTCTTTGCTCATCAACTAATGGAGCATATCGAAACTTGGCGGCAATCTCATTCCTCTGCAGAAAAATCACACAAATAAATTAATTAAGAAATTGGATGGCAAAGTAACAAGTAAAAGTAATATGAATGCTTCAATACCTGTATCTCATTCGCCCACCATTCATCGGTAGCCGCAATGCTCCTAGTAACAGGATCTATTCCAATGCCAGATGCCTTTTGGTTCAACGTCTTCCAACAATTGTACTCTTTCTTAAGTAAATCCCACCTATTCTTGAATTGCTTGCGAACATAATTTCTGTTTGTCCGCTCATTGAACTTTCTTATCATATTTTCATACCCAATTGGGCTCAGATGTCCATCAGAACGGTTATTTGCATTCACTTCTTCAACACAAATGTCAAGGAAAATTTTATGGGCAACAGGGTCCCAATTTGCTTTCCCAGATTTACCTTTATCCATCTATCATAAAATGAATGTTACAATTTTAATCAAATAGCACATACCCCATACCCCCATACCACATAACACCTAGCAGTAATAAAATCCCACTACGTATTTAATAAAAAAAAATAGCTCACTGCCACAACACCAAATTCATACATGACAAAGTATTTTTGGTCATACAAATACACGTACATATATATAGCAATCAGTGTACAATTAGAAGTATTTTTGTTCACTCTCTAATGTGCCATATGTTGGCCCAGTCCGTGCGCCGAGTGCTTCCGACGACAGCGACGAAGAACGACGACGACTAACACGAACAAAGCTAAGCTGACTAGTTGTTTCTGCCCCAAGCTGGCTAGACCTACGAGCAATGGATTAGCAACACCAAGATAATACTCGCACATCACTGGACGATCTTCGCTTTGATCTTTATAGTGCTACTAGTACTAACGTACGCGTAGATCATTCGGCCGATTGCCACAGGAGCGTATCTATAGGCAACCAGCAATCCTACCCGGTGATAATTGTTCAAACCTACAGACACATACACATGTATTGAACCGGACACAGATACATTCATAACATCATGCCTCACATGCAGATCTGGAAAGAAGTCCAGAGCAGAAAGATAAGAGGACAGACGGTGCTTACCTTGGACGGGGACGATCGGACTGGAGCTTGCCGTGAAGATGGGAGTAGTGTGCAGGCCGAAAGTGCAGCAGGACGGGAAGCAGCAGAGGGACGAGCGGAGGCCAGAGATTGCGACGTTGGGAGCGACGTTGGTTAACCTCCCTGCATGGCGTCAGGAAGGACGACGGCGGCGGCGGCTAGCTGGACAAGAGGCGGCGGCGAGGAAACCTAGCAGACGCGCGAAGCGGATGATGCGTCGGGAGAGATGGCTTCGATGCCTGGGGTTATATCTTTCGCGGGTGGCATTTCTCTCGTAAATACTGCCAACACGGAGGGCATAGCGATGTACCGCTTCAATTTTTAAAGGGCTGCGCTCGGGAAGCTGCTCTCTCTCGGCTTCTCCCAAACGTGAAGGGACCGGCTGTGGCTGGAAATTAAGTCGAATACAAAAAAACGAGTTCTTTTCAGCTTGAGCTTATTTTCCACCGTAAGTCGTCCATAAGCCAGAAAAGAACTGAGCCCAAAACTGCCGCCGATAGACCGAAAGAGCGACCTTCATTCAGATTATTTGATATGCATCAAACAACTTCAGATTCATAATAATCAATCCAACACAAAAAACCTTCAAAGAGTGTCCCAAAGTTTCTATCGGAGAAAGTAGGACGAAAACGTGCATCAACCCCTATGCATAGATTACCCCAATGTCACGATAATTTGCAAGTTGAATATCAAAACATATATCAAGTGAATCAATATAACACCCCATTGTCAGCACGTATCCACATGCAAGACATACATCAAGTGTTCTCAAATCCAAAATTTATTCAATCCGATAATAATGATACCTCAAAGGTAAAAACTCAATTCATCACAACAAAATAGAGGGGGGGGGGCATATGATCCAACCACATTAACAAAGCTTGCACGGTACATCAAGATCGTGTCAAATCAAGAACACGAGAGAGAGAGAGAGAGAGAGAGAGAGAGAGAGAGAGAGAGAGAGAGATTAAACACATAACTAGTGATACATACAGCCCCGAGGGTGAACTACTCCATCGTCGTCATGGAGACAGCGGGTATGATGAAGATGGCCTCCAGTGATGATTTCCCCCTTTGGCAGGGTGCCGGAAAAGGTCTCCAAATGGGATCTCTTCGGAACATAGCCTTGCGGCGGCGGAACAACTCATCTAGGTTAACTTTAGGGAGTTTTTGAATATATAAGAATTTTTAGTGTTGGAATCACGCGAAGAGGGGCTACAGGGGGCCCACAAGGTATCTTGGCACGGCCACCCCCTCACAAGCCCAAGTACCTTGTCACCTCCTCGTGGCTCTTCTGGTACTCCCACGAAGCTTCAAGGGAATCTTATGTTCCAAAAAAATCATTACAAAGTTTCGTGGCATTTGGACTTTGTTTGGTATGGATTTTCTGGAAAACCAAAAACATGCAGAAAACGACAACTGGCATTGGCACTAGGTTAATATGTTAGTCCATGAAAATCATATAAAAGTGCACCAAAACCATAAAAAGATATAGTAAACATGTAATGAATACTTCTTAAATTATAGATACGTTGGAGACGTATCAGAGCCTTCCCAAACCTCAACCTCAAGCTCGAGATTTATTGACGGGAAATCTAGCGGGATGGTGAGTTCATTCGTCCTGAAGGGAGAACATGTTGGACATTGCCAGCTTCAGCATGTGCTGCTCAGCTTCTTCAGTGCGAGCCCCGAAGCATTCGTAGGTGGCATGCACACTGCGCTAGCTACCGGCAAGCGGCTCTGCTTCGCAAGCAGCTCCAGTGAGAGGTTGAGTGCAAGCATCAAAGCACTGGGCGTGGTGTTGGCAGGACCGGCCCATAGGTCAGGCAAATAAGGTGACATCCTCGGCCCGAAGAGGAGGAAGGCCCCAAATATTAAATATATTACTAACCGCTATAATATAAGTCCAAAAAATCATTGCATACGGGTAAAATAAAATCTTAATTTTAAACAATATGACACATCAAAGTGATAGCCAATCTAATAGGCGGCAAAAAGCTTCATTAGCCTGCTACTCTCTCCGATAGACATCCTAAAGTTTGTAGTGCAATATATGTAAACTAGAGTTCTACGTTTCATCCGTACATCACCTTTGTCTTTCAGAAGCTGACATAACTCTTGTATACACCATATGAAACCAAATGTCTATATTAACACAACAAATAAAGGAATATATGTATGCATAACGGAATCGGTGGTATGTTTACGTTATTCGGTGGTCGGTGCTATTACAGTACCATGCATAAGTTGAAATGATTACCGAATCTAACTTACAACACATTTATAAATGGTAAAACTTATACTCTACATGGTTCTATAAATATACACACTTAATAATATACTAGAAATTACCATTAAGATATTAGTTATACAATCCTTTTTAGAAACTTCTGATAGTGAATGAAACTAAACTATACATGAACATATGCACATACATACAAAAATGTACGTGTGGACAATATAATTTGTGGATTCTCACAAAACAATTTAAAGATAATTTCCATTATAGCACTTGATTTTTAGTTTACCATAAACAAATGATCGATGACATACACTACAATTGATAACCAATATAAATTGGTTAACTATACCACCTAAATTATGTGGTTATATATGCTAACAAAGTAATAAAAATTAAACTTCTTAACATTACAGTATGATGGAGTATAAAAATAAATAACTACAAAAGTTAGGTATAAAAATATTTATTTTATTTCGCCCCGGGTGTCAAGTATAGAGAACCAAATGCTCGTAGTAGTAGTCTTTCAGTTGTAGATCTTCGAGAAACTCATAGCTGAAAGCAGTTCTGCATATATCTTCTCATTGGTTGACCAAAGTTCTTGAGAATATCATGTACTAGTCGCTCTATGAGCATCAATTTCATATGGGCGTGCTAGTTGTACGTATGTAGGATTGTAGGGATCTAGCATAGATTTTCTTGTTAGATGGTGGTTTATGAATCTGATTCATTTTCTGATTCGAATGGACAGAACAAAAAAACCACTAGTATTGCTAAAATAGAGATTCATTATCTGATTCCATCACGGTATGCTTTATTGATTGAGTAAGCAAACTTACATCGTTCACAAGAGATACATGAATGAAATAAGTGGCGTAATCAACCCAAATACAAGATACATGATTCTCATAGCTATTTCTAGCGATCTCATGTGCGACACCATTGGCTTCCCGAGGACAGTGAGAAAATGCAGCACTTCTTATCTCCACAACTAGATCAAAACACTCAGCAATAATACGTGAGCCTTCGTGCCACCATGTGTTACCTCCACTAAAAGCTTGAACAACTTGTAAGCAATCCCATTCTGCAGTAATTTGATGATACCCTACAGATGCTACCAAAAATAGGCCTTCTTCCATTGCCACCGCCTCCATCAAGCAGGCAGATGATGAATTTGGAATATAATGGCAATGTACTGAATTGACACAGAGTTGCCATACTAACCTCTTAAAATAGCACCCGTCGACCCATCTCCTTCTTAACTATGATACAGAAAAAAAATGAAAAGAAGGTAACATTGAATGTATGCAATATGTATGGAATATCGGTTGCAGACTTGATACCCAAGAGATCCTCCGCCAGTACTGCCATATGCAAGCTTCCCTCATGTTTAATAGGCTGAAGTGAATGTGCTTATTTCTTATTTGTGTTCTCCAGGGTTTAAACAATCTTCAACACCAAAGAAGGTAGCACTGAATAAGATGTTCCGGCGTAAGTTAAAATGATCGTGCTATGGTACAGACCAAGTTTGGTGGTGAAAATCATCCAAAAAAACAGAGTGAAAACCATCAGAAGTTCAGAGCTCAGTGTGCTCTGAAACTAAAACAAAGTAATAGTGCTTTCTATTGAACTCTTTGGGCTTTGGACTACACACAACCATGTATGAATGGGCCATGAGAATTCTAGACTATAATTGGGCTTTGGGCCAAAAGCATACTAGCAAAATCCAACAATCCCCACAAAGTCTCATTGGCACATCTCATCATTTAGTTTCAAAACATAGTTTATATACCGATGCTTAGTGGAGATTGTTAAGTTGAACTACCACTTAGAATTTTATACTACACTAGATCACAACTTTAACAGTGGACTGTGCCTTGAACTACAAGTTTTCTACGAGACTAGCTTCACATAAATTCTTGACCGATACTGGGCTGCCACAAGGCTTCCCCGCGGGTGGAGCGTATACATCACACTTCACGACCTCTCATGAATTTATTAGAGAACACCCAATTCTCGCATACTGCGACGTTTAACAGTCAAATTCATATAGGTTCGCTCCTCGGGAGATGCTCTGCAGGACAACATCTCTGCTTACACAAATAAGCCACTTGGAACACATTAAGACTAGTAGAGTGCCCGTGCATTGCCACAGGCTCTTGAAATAGTTCGCAAAAGTTACATGTTAAATTTCACACGTACAAACAATATAACACTAACGCAATTATTGAATAATTGAAGTCCAATTTTGCAATGCAAATTGATAACAAATAGAAAGATTAAGGACATGTGCATGTAACGAACTGAGCGATGTTCGACCTTAACATCTATTACAAAACTATCAATATCTAGATGATGCGCTTAAAAAATTCTTTCACAATATCAAGAAAGTTGCCTTTAGCTTCATTCCTATGATGTTTTAGCAAGTATATTAAAAACTGTTTCCTCAACTCATACCCATCTTGCACAACCATTATATGTAGTTAGTATGAAAATTTCACACCGAACGTCTTAAAACATGTAACGGACAATACTCACGCTGCAAACCGGCTTGACCAATTCTTTACCATTCCACCAGAGCATAAAATGAAAAACAAAATAGCCAGACACATTCCTGCAATTTTTTAAATTAATAATATAAAGAATATAGTGATAACAAAAATAAATGTTTTTATTATGAATTCTTACCCGTCTATACTCGTTGAAATACCAAATGGAAATAAATGTTGTCATTTAGATATATCGGAATTTCAACCAGGCAGCTTTATTTCGAGTGCTTCTTTGAAATCCCTTGCAAAACTTTTTAATTTCAGTGCATGCCTCAAACATTTATCCTCTAACGATTGTGATGTTTGAATAGGGTCCATAATATATAGACGACATGCCTCATTATCGATGACGTATAAAATGTATCGGCCGATGGATGCATAGGGAAGATAAATCTAAAAGTGAAGCTATTAGAAATAACAATAAACCATGATAACAATAGAAAAAATACTTTACTTATCATGTTGCATGATAAGACGTCGTTGTCTATCCCAAGCCAGCTATTAAATAATGTTGCCAACGTACGGATAGTTTCCTTCTCGCAAAACTTCTGACCACGTGTTGACTCTAGCATAATGGACCTCGTGTCCCCCTCGTAACCGATTCTCTCACTGCAACCACCCCTCACACCCGTTCTCTCTGCCATGGCGTTGCTGCCACCATATCTCCCCACCATGGCATGTCGCTGCCACCTTCCATCCACACTCACCATCCCCTCCCATCAATCACTATGTCGCCCATCCCCTCCCCGGTTATCTGTTTTGGTCGGATCTGATGAGCTGTGGTGAGCACATATATGTCACGGTGAGTAGCCGGATTCAGCGACGACATCAATATGGCCATCCCATGGCGATTTCCGGTGCCATGGGCTTCATACAATATGATTTCTACCTCGGCGATCTGTGTCATCGATCTGGCCCTCCCAGGTCGATTTTCAATGCCGAGGGTGACCTCCAGGTAAATTGGTGTCTTGTGCAACCACGTCGATGGCTCCTCCCCCCCCCTAGACGTTAACTGGATGGTGTATTTCCCTGAATCCATCGCAAGTTAATGCCCATCCGTTGCTACAGAGCATACATATTTTTGTAGTTTAATATAAACCTTTATGATACTCGTGCAAATAGGGTGGTGTTATAGACAATTCTTTTACCATTAAATAACGCTTCATCTTCTTTTCTTTTTCTTATTTCATCCACTATTTTCGTCTCTCCACCCTCTATCCAAACTTGCCACCTCTGGCAGTTGTGCATAATGCAGTCAGCTCAAATTTCCTCTTACACCCCACTCACACACACATCAAAATTCAAACCCATCGGTCTGTGGTAGTGAACTAGGGATGTAAATGGTACGGATAATTTCCGTTCCGAATCCGCATCCGCATCCGTTTTTAAGGATATGGTATGCACTTTCATGAATCCGGCGGATATGGATGCGGATACGGACTTTTGTCAACCGGATATCCGACGGATATGGTAGCGGATATGGTATTGGCAATATCCGATGGATATGGATTATCCGGTACATTTTTAGGATTACCCGACATTTTCAAATAGGATTATCCGATAAGTTTAGCCCAAATATCCCAATAGTCCACCTTTCAGAATCACATATATAAATATAATATAAATAATTCCTTATTACAGTCTTACATGCACGTACAAGCACATCCAATAAACTTAAGAACACGTGTTGTACACTTAGTAATTAACTTAGCTACTATGGTTGATTAGAGAACAATATGATTATATGAAGCTGTGATGTAAGCTATTAATCCCATTAAGAACACATATTGTACTAGTTAACATGCGCGTACAAGAATAAGCTGTAAAAAATGATTGGTTACTGATATACGTATTGTTCTTCTCTATATAGATCGCCTGTAGAAATATAATATTGCGGAAAATATCTACATAAATATTTTTTTCCGTTTTCGATCCGAGTCCGCTCCGCTTCTGCTCCGAATCCGTAGTCCGATATAATCCGCATTCGAATCCGCATCCGGTCATTATCCGCTCCGCTCCGAATCCGACAAAAAAATATGGTAAAGGATATGGTGAAAGCATTATCCGATCCGGTCCGATCCGTTTACATCCCTATAGTGAACCCCTGGAGATAGCTGGACCTTCAACTTGTTATAGCTCATGTTGACTGATAATCACATATAAGTGCCTCACCTTGATACTTGATACCGCAATAGTTGTGGTAGAAACTGGTTGTGCCATCCTAAACGGGTCAAGACAATACAACTGAAAAGAGTTTCACACATGACATCTGCATAACAAGATGTCCATACATCCATCCATTTCATCGATCAAAAATAGTTTTCTAATCAATCATTTCATTTGCCAAGATAGGAGAACATATACCTACGAGCATGCACAACAATTTCATTGATACAAACAGATTCCTAATCCTATATAGGTGCATTATTCCCTGGGTGTTCATCTGCGTGCGCTTGGTACATCCTCGCCACAACTTCTGGTGTCTGACTTCGGCAACCTCAAGAAGGATTTATACAAGCATGATTCAAACAAAAGATTAGTAGGTCATCAAAGATATTGTAATAAACCAGTGAAACAGTAGCATCAATAACCTAACCTCAACCTCGCACATACCTCATGCATGACGGAGAGAGCCAAAATTTCCTAGGCTATTAATTCTCAAGTACCGAACAGTGATAGTTCAGAATTCCATGACAGAAATTATGCATCCAAACAATAGTCCGAGGAAATATTTAAATCTCAACACTATCAGGTAAATTTTAAAAAGGGATGATTTTTCAGTCACTCATGTGAGGCCTTATCCCATTGTAGAAGCTAAAGCTTGTTTGAAAAAGGTAACCATGGACAAATATATGTAAGAAACAAAATTCATGCCAAGTTTTTAAGATAAGCATCGACAAGAGGTTGGGACCTTTTTTATTTTGTTCCTAGGGGACTCCCAGTGTTCTGTCGCGGCAGCCTGTAACCATGAATCATGTTAGCACAAAACATTATGTCATGCTGAGTTAATGTAACAAGAGCACAACTGAAGTAAAGAAGATCAAAAGATGAAAAAATAGATCAGCATTATAGACAAAAAAATCCAGATGAATGAATAAAACAACTCTTTCTCCTAAATCTAACATAGCAGAGTATGCATGTCTAGCTACTAAAATTACTACACATGTAATGTAGTTTGTTTAAGATCCAATAAGCTCATAACCATGTTTAACACAATTTCTTTCAAACCCAACAAGGATTAAGGTTGTAATACTAAGAGAGAACGCCCAAAAAGCTACATGATTTTCTTGATTGACATATTGTATAGAGTTCTTTCAAGGTCTTTCATAAATGATTATGTTTA
Organism: Aegilops speltoides; assembly: GCA_021437245.1. Lineage (NCBI taxonomy): Eukaryota > Viridiplantae > Streptophyta > Magnoliopsida > Poales > Poaceae > Aegilops > Aegilops speltoides. The sequence goes on along the minus strand of CM038147.1, from coordinate 47,002,232 downwards.
GTACAAAACTAACATAAGGAAAACTGATTGCCGCATTAGTAAGAAAACTGAAACTTCTTTTGGCATCCCCAATAAAGTTGCTTTGCTCAAAGAACGAATTATCTGGACCTAATTCTTTTGTCATCCAGAAGGAGGTTGCTCTGCTCACAAAAACAAACAAGAAGAAATGACCTTGTAAGAGTGCATGATAAAAAAAGTTGTGACATTAGAACGTTGTCAATGACACATATAGGAGCAAGCTATATCACAAATTATTCTCAGGAGCTAGTTAAGTTACCAACAATCATTTATTATTAACCTCAAGCCCTACTTTAATTCAAAGAACATAACAATGAGGAAAATCTGAACAAACATAACCATTTGGATTTTGGACACTGCTGAGATCAATATTCAGATAGCTTGATGTTTAAAAAAGCCTATCAATGCTTTTGGAATAGTTATGGTCAGAATGGGCCATTTGTTGGGGAACGTAGTAATTTCAAAAAATTTCCTACGCACACGCAAGATCATGGTGATGTATAGCAACTAGAGGGAAGAGTGTCGTCTACGTACCCTCGTAGACCCGAAGCGGAAGCGATCACAATGTAGAGGAAGTAGTCGTACGTTCTCCTCGCGATCCGACCGATCCCGGCGCCGTTACTCCGGCGCCCCCGAGTTCTTGACACACGTACAGCTCGATGACGTCCCTCGTACTCCGATCCAGCCGAGTGTCGAGGAGAGTTTCACAAGACGACGTGGTGACGATCTTGATGTTTCACCGGCGCGAGGCTTCGCCTAAGCTTCATGCGACGGTATGATCGAGGTGGAATATGGTGGAGGGGGCACCGCACACGGCTAAGGAACGATCCGTAGATCAACTTGTGTGTTCCAAGGTGCCCCCTGCCCCGTATATAAAGGAGGAGGGGGAGGCCGGCCGGCCTAGAGGAGGCGGCGGGAGGAGTCCTACTCCTACAGGGAGTAGGACTCCCCTTTCCTAGTTGGATTAGGTTTGGGGAGGGGAAGAGGAGAGGGCGCCCCCTCCTTGTCCTATTCGGACTGGGGGAGAGGGCGTGCCACCTCTGGCCGGCCCTCCTCTTCTCCCTCGAGGCCCACCGAGGCCCATTTACCTCCCGGGGTTCGGTAACCTCCGGTACTCGATAAATTCCGTTTTCGCCGGAACCATTCGAACTCCAAACATAGGCTTCCAATATATCAATCTTTATGTCTCGACCATTCCGAGACTCCTCGTCATGTCCGTGATCACATCCGGGACTCGAACTTCTTCGGTACATCAAAATACATAAACTCATAATAACATCGCCATCGAAACCTTAAGCGTGCGGACCCTACGGTTCGAGAACAATGTAGACATGACCTAGAACTATTCACGGTCAATAACCAACAGCGGGACCTGGATGCCCATATTGGTTCCTACATATTCTACGAAGATCTTTGTCGGTCGGACCGCATAACAACATCGTTGTTCCCTTTGTCATCGGTATGTTACTTGCCCGAGATTCGATCGTCGGTATCCAATACCTAGTTCAATCTCGTTACGGCAAGTCTCTTTACTCGTTCAGTAATACATCATCTCACAACTAACTCATTAGTTGTAATGCTTGCAAGGCTTAAGTGATGTGCATTACCGAGAGGGCCCAGAGATACCTCTCCGACAATCGGAGTGACAAAACCTAATCTCAAATACGCCAACCCAACATCTGCCTTTGGAGACACCTATAGTACTCCTTTATAATCACCCGATTACGTTGTGACGTTTGGTAGCACCAAAGTGTTCCTCCGTAAGCGGAGTTGCATAATCTCATAGTTACAGGAACATGTATATGTCATGGATAAAAGCAGTAGCAACATACTAAACGATCGTGTGCTAAGCTAAGGGAATGGGTCATGTCAATCAGATCATTCTACTAATGATGTGACCTTGTTAATCAAATAACAACTCCTTTGTTCATGGTTAGGAAACATAACCATCTTTGATTAACAAGCTAGTCTAGTAGAGGCATACTAGTGACATGTTGTTTTGTCTATGCATTCACACATGTATCATGTTTCCGGTTAATACAATTCTAGCATGAATGATAAACATTTATCATGAAATAAGGAAATAAATAATAACTTTATTATTGCCTCTAGGGCATATTTCCTTGATCTCCCACTTGCACTAGAGTCAATAATCTAGATTACATAGTAATGATTCTAACACCCATGGAGTCTTGGTGCTGATCATGTTTTGCCCGTGGAAGAGGCTTAGTCAACGGGTCTGCAACATTCAGATCCGTGTGTATCTTGCAAATCTCTATGTCTCCCATCTGGACTAAGTCCCGGATGGAGTTGAAGCGTCTCTTGATGTGCTTGGTCCTCTTGTGAAATCTGGATTCCTTCGCTAAGGCAATTGCTCCAGTATTGTCACAGAAGATTTTCATTGGACCCGATGCACTAGGTATGACACCTAGATCGGATATGAACTCCTTCATCCAGACTCCTTCATTAGCTGCTTCTGAAGCTGTTATGTATTCCGCTTCACATGTAGATCCCGCTACGACGCTTTGTTTAGAACTGCACCAACTGACAGCTCCTCCGTTTAGTGTAAATACGTATCCGGTCTGCGATTTAGAATCGTCCGGATCAGTGTCAAAGCTTGCATCAACGTAACCGCCCACGATGAGCTCTTTGTCACCTCCATATCGAGAAACATATCCTTAGTCCTTTTCGGTATTTCGGGATGTTCTTGACCGCTGTCGATGATCCACTCTGGATTACTTTGGTACCTTCTGCTAGGCTTATAGCGAGGCACACATCAGGTCGGTACACAGCATTGCATACATGATAGAGCCTATGGCTGAAGCATAGGGAACATCTTTCATTTCTCTCTATCTTCTGCAGTGGTCGGGCATTGAGTCTGACTCAACTTCACACCTTGTAACACAGGCAAGAACCCTTTCTTTGCTTGATCCATTTTGAACTTCTTCAAAATTTTGTCAAGGTATGTGCTTTGTGAAAGTCCAATTAAGCGTCTTGATCTATCTCTATAGATCTTAATGCCCAATATGTAAGCAGCTTCTCCGAGGTCTTTCATTGAAAAACTCTTATTCAAGTATCCCTTTATGCTATCCAGAAATTCTATATCATTTCCGATCAACAATATGTCATCTACATATAATATCAGAAATGCTACAGAGCTCCCACTCACTTTCTTGTAAATCTGAGGCTTCTCCAAAAGTGCAGTACAAACCCAAATGCTTTGATCACACTATCAAAGCGTTTATTCCAACTCGAGATGCTTGCACCAGTCCATAAATGGATCGCTGGAGCTTGCACACTTTGTTAGCTCCTTTTGGATCGATAAAACCTTTCGGTTGCATCATATACAACTCTTCTTCCGTAAATCCATTCAGAATGCAGTCTTTACATCCATTTGCCAAATTTCATAATCATAAAATGCGGCAATTGCTAACATGATTCGGACGGACTTAAGCATCGCCACGGGTGAGAAGGTCTCATCGTAGTCAATCCCTTGAACTTGCCGAAAACCCTTTGCGACAAGTCGAGCTTTATAAACGATAACATTACCGTCGGCGTCGGTCTTCTTCTTGAAGATCCACTTGTTTTCTATTGCTTGCCGACCTTGGCAAGTCAACCAAAGTCCATACTTTGTTTTCATACATGGATCCCATCTCAGATTTCATGGCCTCAAGCCATTTTGCGGAATCTGGGCTCACCATCGCTTCTTCATAGTTCGTAGGTTCATCATGATCTAGTAGCATGATTTCCAGAACAGGATTACCGTACCACTCAGTGCGGATCTTACTCTGGTTGATCTACGAGGTTCTGCAGTAACTTGATCTGAAGTTTCATGATCAACATCATCAACTTCCTCACTACTTGGTGTAGGTGTCTCAGAAACTGTTTTCTGCGACGAACTACTTTCAAGTAAGGGAGAAGGTACTATTACCTCATCAAGTTCCACTTTCCTCCCACTCACTTCTTTCGAGAGAAACTCCTTCTCTAGAAAGGATCCATTCTTAGCAACGAATGTCTTGCCTTCGGATCTGTGATAGAAGGTGTACCCAACTGTCTCCTTTGGGTATCCTATGAAGACACATTTCTCCGATTTGGGTTCGAGCTTATCAGGTTGAAGCTTTTTCACATAAGCATCGCATCCCCAAACTTTAAGAAACGACAACTTTGGTTTCTTGCCAAACCATAGTTCATAAGGTGTCGTCTCAACGGATTTCGACGGTGTTCTATTCAGTGTGAATGCGGCTGTCTCTAGAGCATAACCCCAAAAGCGATAGCGGTAAATCTATAAGAGACATCATAGATCGTACCATATCTAGTAAAATACGATTCTGACGTTCGGACACACCATTACGCTGTGGTGTTCCGGTGGCGTGAGTTGCGAAACTATTCGCATTGTTTCAAATGTAGACCAAACTCGTAACTCAAATATTCACCTCCACGATCAGATCGTAGAAACTTAATTTTCTTGTTACGATGATTTTCAACTTCACTCTGAAATTCTTTGAACTTTTCAAACGTTTCAGACTTATGTTTCATTAAGTAGATATACCCATATCTCGCTTAAGTCATCTGTGAAGGTGAGAAAATAACGATATCCGCCACGAGCCTCAACATTCATTGGGCCACATACATCAGTATGTATGATTTCCAACAAATTTGTTGCTCTCTCCATAGTACCGAGAACGGTGTTCTAGTCATCTTGCCCATGAGGCACGGTTCATAAGTGCCAAGTGATTCATAATCAAGTGACTCCAAAAGTCCATCAGCATGGAGTTTCTTCATGCGCTTTACACCGATATGACCTAAGCGGCAAGTGCACAAATAAGTTGCACTATCATTATCAACTCTGCATCTTTTGGTTTCAACATTATGAATATGTGTATCACTACTATCGAGATTCATCAAAATAGACCATTCTTCAAGGGTGCATGACCATAAAAGATATTACTCATATAAATAGAACAACCATTATTCTCTCGATTTAAATGAATAACCGTCTCGCATCAAACAAGATCCAGATATAATGTTCATGCTCAACGCAGCACCAAATAACAATTATTTAGGTCTAAAACTAATCCGAAGGTAGATGTAGAGGTAGCGTGCCGACCGCGATCACATCGACTTTGGAACCATTTCCCACGCGCATCGTCACCTCGTCCTTTGCGAGTTAAGCAATCAGTAGTCCCCTGTTTGAGTTGCAAATATTAGCAATGAACCAGTATCAAATACCAGTGCTACTACGAGCTCTAGTAAGGTACACATCAATAACATGTATATCACATATACCTTTGTTCACCTTGCCATCCTTCTTATCCGCCAAATACTTGGGGCAGTTCCGCTTCCAGTGACCAGTCTGCTTGCAGTAGAAGCACTCAGTTTCAGGTTTAGGGCCAGACTTAGGTTTCTTCTCCTGAGCAGCAACTTGCTTGCTGTTCTTCTTGAGATTCCCCTTCTTCTTCCCTTTGCCTTTCTTCTTGAAACTAGTGGTCTTATTGACCATCAACACTTGATGCTCCTTCTTGATTTCTACCTCCGCAGCCTTTAGCATTGCGAAGAGCTCGGGTATAGTCTTTACTAACCCTTGCATATTATAGTTCATCACGAAGCCTTTGTAGCTTGGTGGCGTGATTGAAGAATTCATCAATGACACAATCATCCGGAAGATTAACCCCAATTGTGTCAAGTGATTGTAGTACCCGGACATTACGAGTATATGCTCACTAATGTAACTATTCTCCTCCATCTTGCAGCTATAGAACTTATTGGAGACTTCATATCTCTCAATCCGGGCATTACTGTTGGAATATCAACTTCAACTCTGGAACATCTCATATGCTCCATGACGTTCAAAACGTCGTTGAAGTCCCGGTTCTAAGCCGTAAAGCATGGCACACTTGAACTATAGAGTAGTCATCAGCTTTGCTCGCCAGACGTTCACAACATCTGGCGTTGCTCAAAGAAGCGAGCCTGTCACCTAGCGGTGCATCCGGGACGTAGCTCTTACGTGCAGCAATGAGGATGATCCTCAAGTTACGGACCCATCCGTGTAATTGCTACCATCATCTTTCAACTTTGCTTTCTCAAGGAACGCATTAAAATTCAACGGAACAACAAAGACGAGCCATCTATCTACAATCAAACATAAACAAGCAAGATACTATCGGTACTAAGTTCATGATAAATTTAAGTTCAATTAATCATATTACTTAAGAACTCCCACTTAGAAAGACATCTCTAGTCATCTAAGTGATCACGTGATCCAAATCAACTAAACCATAACCGATCATCACGTGAAATGGAGTAGTTTCAATGGTGAACATCTTATGTTGATCATATCTACTATATGATTCACGCTCGACCTTTCGGTCTCTGTGTTCCGAGGCCATATCTGCATATGCTAGGCTCGTCAAGTATAACCCGAGTATTCTGCGTGTGCAAAAACTGGCTTGCACCCGTTGTAGATGGACGTAGAGCTTATCACACCCGATCATCACGTGGTGTCTGGGCACGACGAACTTTGGCAACGGTGCATACTCGGGGAGAACACTTCTTGATAATTTAGTGAGAGATCATCTTATAATGCTACCGTCAATCAAAGCAAGATAAGATGCATAAAAGGATAAACATCACATGCAAATCAATATAAGTGATATGATATGGTCATCATCAACTTGTGCTTCACGATCTCCATCTTGTAGCACCACCATGATCACCATCGTCACCGGCGCGACACCTTGATCTTCATCGTAGCATCGTTGTCGTCTCGCCAAACTTATGCTTCTACGACTATCGCTACCGCTTAGTGATAAAGTAAAGCATTACAGTAGCGATTGCATTGCATACAATAAGCGACAACCATATGGCTCCTGCCGATTGCCGATAACCGGTTACAAAACATGATCATCTCATACAATAAAATATAGCATCACGTCTTGACCATATCACATCACAACATGCCCTGCAAAAACAAGTTAGACGTCCTCTACTTTGTTGTTGCAAATTTTACGTGGCTGCTACGGGCTTAAGCAAGAACCAATCTCACCTACGCATCAAAACCACAACGATACTTCGTCAAATAGACTCGTTTAACCTTCTCAAGGACCGGGCGTAGCCACACTCGGTTCAACTAAAGTGAGAGAGACAGACACCCACCAGTCACCTTTAAGCAACGAGTGCTCGTGGCGGTGAAACCAGTCTCGCGTAAGCGTACGCGTAATGTCGGTCTGGGCCGCTTCATCTCACAATACCGCTGAACCAAAGTATGACATGCTGGTAGGTAGTATGACTTGTATCGCCCACAACTCACTTGTGTTCTACTCGTGCAAAACATCAAACCATAAAAACCTGGCTCTGATACCACTGTTGGGGAACGTAGTAATTTCAAAAATTTTCCTACGCACACGCAAGATCATGGTGATGTATAGCAACGAGAGGGAAGAGTGTCATCTACGTACCCTCGTAGACCCGAAGCGGAAGCGATCACAATGTAGAGGAAGTAGTCGTACGTTCTCCTCGCGATCCGACCGATCCCGGCGCCGTTACTCCGGCGCCCCCGAGTTCTTGACACACGTACAGCTCGATGACGTCCCTCGTACTCCGATCCAGCCGAGTGTCGAGGGAGAGTTTCGTCAGCACGACGGCGTGGTGACGATCTTGATGTTTCACCGGCGCAGGGCTTCGCCTAAGCTTCGCGACGGTATGATCGAGGTGGAATATGGTGGAGGGGGGCACCGCACACGGCTAAGGAACGATCCGTAGATCAACTTGTGTGTTCCAAGGTGCCCCCCTGCCCCCGTATATAAAGGAGGGAGGGGGGAGGCCGGCCGGCCTAGAGGAGGCGCGCCGGGAGGAGTCCTACTCCTACCGGGAGTAGGACTCCCCCCCCTTTCCTAGTTGGATTAGGTTTGGGGGAGGGGGAAGAGGAGAGGGCCCCCCCCCTCCTTGTCCTATTCGGACTGGGGGGGGAGAGGGCGCGCGGCCACCTCCTGGCCGGCCCCTCCTCTTCTCCCTCGAGGCCCACCGAGGCCCATTTACCTCCCGGGGTTCCGTAACCTCCGGTACTCAGTAAATTCCGTTTCGCCGGAACCATTCGAACTCCAAACATAGGCTTCCAATATATCAATCTTTATGTCTCGACCATTCCGAGACTCCTCGTCATGTCCGTGATCACATCCGGGACTCGAACTTCTTGGTACATCAAAATACATAAACTCATAATAACTGTCATCGAAACCTTAAGCGTGCGGACCCTACGGTTCGAGAACAATGTAGACATGACCTAGAACTATTCACGGTCAATAACCAACAGCGGGACCTGGATGCCCATATTGGTTCCTACATATTCTACGAAGATCTTTGTCGGTCAGACCGCATAACAACATACGTTGTTCCCTTTGTCATCGGTATGTTACTTGCCCGAGATTCGATCGTCGGTATCCAATACCTAGTTCAATCTCGTTACGGCAAGTCTCTTTACTCGCTCGTAATACATCATCTCACAACTAACTCATTAGTTGTAATGCTTGCAAGGCTTAAGTGATGTGCATTACCGAGAGGGCCCAGAGATACCTCTCCGACAATCGGAGTGACAAAACCTAATCTCGAAATACGCCAACCCAACATCTGCCTTTGGAGACACCTGTAGTACTCCTTTATAATCACCCGATTACGTTGTGACGTTTGGTAGCACCAAAGTGTTCCTCCGTAAACGGAGTTGCATAATCTCATAGTTACAGGAACATGTATATGTCATGGATAAAAGCAGTAGCAACATACTAAACGATCGTGTGCTAAGCTAAGGGAATGGGTCATGTCAATCAGATCATTCTACTAATGATGTGACCTTGTTAATCAAATAACAACTCCTTTGTTCATGGTTAGGAAACATAACCATCTTTGATTAACAAGCTAGTCTAGTAGAGGCATACTAGTGACATGTTGTTTTGTCTATGCATTCACACATGTATCATGTTTCCGGTTAATACAATTCTAGCATGAATGATAAACATTTATCATGAAATAAGGAAATAAATAATAACTTTATTATTGCCTCTAGGGCATATTTCCTTCACCATTTGTTTTGAGATTTGACCCATACGCAGTATATTCTCATATGGCAACCTGTACATGAACACCAACCTATTGAGATCAATTTTTTGCGAACGTACTTGCTGAATAATATATAGTCTGCAATTGAAATATTGTATCTCGGCCTTTTGTCAACAACATCTAAGATTTCGTAAGCTTTGACAGTAAAAGACCAACATGTGCAAGAATTGGAACATGGAAGAAGCTTACGTGGGCATGATGCCATCGGGTTGTATGCCAAGATTGTGGTTGTAGAGCTCCCTCTATCTCCCTTGCCAAGCTCTCCCTCCGACCAGCAGTAGAACAACTGCTCCTGCTGCTTTTGAACACTCCTTCCACGCTGCCGCAGATCAGTTGGCGGCATAGGCCAACTCTTGCTTGTATCATCACGTTGAACACAATATGCGTCTATGTTTACTTTCCTTCGATTCCCGGCATAGGGGTGCATTGACGCGAGAAATAGCACCGAGTGCCTAGGTATCTCTAGCCGTGTTGGATGGGTCGCTGCTACGCCGACCAATTATATTAGCATCAGGTACCGTCTGCGTTGAAATAGATCTGCGCTTGGGTGTTTCTTTTTACTGTACTTTACAAAAAAAATTAGTTCTCTTAAGCACGTGTATAAGAGTCTTGCATTGAAGATGTCCTAAAAAGCGCATGTCTTCTAGTTTGGTGATTGCAGAGAGTATAAGACATTCAAAAGGAGTCGAAGGAGCATAAATAAATAATGTAGGTGCCAGAACAGAAACAGGTATACATTTTTTTCATATGCATTATAAACTCAATAGAGGAAGAGAAGTGCAGAAACATCCTCATATGTTTTTGCTAGTTGGACCTTTCTTGCCTATTGAGAAAACAAGATAACACTTGGTTCAAAAATCAAGAGAAACGACCGTCCAGAGTTACTTGACACTGTAATGGATGTATCTAGACGTGCATTTCAGTGTCAAGTAATTCTGGACGGAGAGAGTATATGATTATTTTAGTTCTCAAGAAATAATTGGATTGAAAGGAGAAAACAGAGGAATAATACAGGTATGAGACTTGGAAAGTATGTCTAGAAACTAATTAAAGGCACACTGTTATCAACACATATGAAAGAACACTCTTTAAGTTACAAAAGGAACTTCCTTTGATGTCCTAAGCTAATTCAGTCTCCACTGTATGCACTGTTATTATCTTATAGTACAAAATAAAATAAAAACTAATTATACCTCCAGATGTTCATACTACATGGAAGATAATTATTGGAGAAAAACGACCAATAAAGCATGACTGAAGTTTAAAATTTGCATCCCTAAAAATTAATCATTGTACCAAAGGATTTGATCTGTGAGCATTTTCCTTTTTCCCAAGCAACAACATCGAACTTTTCAGGAGAAGGGTATATACAATATTTACTAAACTGAATGCTTTCCACCTGTTTCTAAAAGGAATGGATCCTTCATCTAGTCCTTTGCTATCTCCTACAAATTATTTAAAGAGTACACCTACACTGCGGCAAATAATGCAATGCCTAGAGGTAAATCTATCAATTTTGGCACATACGTACTTGCATGGTGTTCTCCTCCTCTATCAGCATTTGTCAGTCCAATTTGTGCCTGCATGAACAATCCACTTCAGTTAAGAACATTGTACAAAAGTAGGCACATTAGTTTATTGGATGGAAGTGGTAAGGAATAAACACTAAAACATAGTTCCTGATATTAGCTAATAAAGCAGGAGCATAATTTTCACACCAAGTAAGTCCCTACAGAAAACACATATCAAAAGATGAGAGAACTTTCATGGACATGAAACAAAATAAATCTGAACGAATCCATTTATATGATTTATATGTAAGAACAACGTGTGGCTGCTGTATTAGAAGATGTCCTTTGAAAGATCTATTCATCAGAAGGCAGCAGGATTTGTATTGATCCTCATATATTGCCCAAATTTCTATATTGGAACCCAACAGAAATTGCACACATTTAGCTTGTAGTGCAGATTTATAGAAATTAACTGCGAGCGACATTCTCTAATAATTAATCGTATGTTCTGATTTCCAACTAACCCATGATCACAGAAGCAGAAGCAAACAACTCATTTCCTTCACAATAGCAAGCCAATTTGATCACAGAAGGCAATCATTAACTGACTTATCCATGTGTGTGTATATATTAAAGTTTACAACACAATATCTATTCAGCAGCAGAACCTTGATTTTATTTTCTTGTATGTGCAAAAAGTTGAACCGCTAGTGGCCTCACCTCTGAGCCCATGCCCCACCTTTGAAAGCCTGTGATCCACGGGAGATGGGAGTAAGCACAGTATCCTGCAATCAAATGAGAGAGGGGTTGACAAAGGGTAATTGAAAGTGAACCAAAAGAAAAGCAAATTCTTGAGGTGAACTCTTCCCCAGAACTGAGAAAGGAGAACCATAGTATTATGGTAGCATTATGAGAACATCAATTAGTTGTGGCCCTTCCTGCATTCCATGTCAAATATGCACGTGACAGATAATTCTTCTACTGTTCACTTGGACATAATCAAATTATTATTCAGAATATTACATATCAGAATAATATGTGCCAATGTTGCAATAGACTGGCACTGAGATGTGAGATGGTGTCATCTGATCAATTTGCCTCCTTCCAAATAGAAGTTCAAGAAAAATTAAACTAATGGACCAAGTGAACATGAAAAGACCCAAGTATACGAAAATAAAATTGTTTTTTCACCATATATTATTGGAAAAAATATTGAACATCCATGTCTTCATGGCCCCCCTCTAGTTTGGTGCATAAATCAGAGGTACAAAGATCTTTGATTTCTTTAAAAAATCATGCATAAAGAAACCGTGACCATGTCTCAGAAAAATAGTACAAGAACATTAAACCTTGACAGAAGGAGATCTAACACTAAAAAGTGAATGAGCTACCAGAGGCTGAAGGACATTGGTCAGGAGTTAGGACACAGCGAGGCGCAGCAGTGATCACTCGACCTTGGGTACTATAGGGACTTCAGGCCTGAAGGACATTGGTCATAAGTCAAGACCATCGGCGTGAATCTCATCGGTGTGCAAGGAAGCATCTAGAGATGAAGGTCGTTCGTGCCGCCGCCTGGTGGATTGCTATAGTTGGAGGAGGGGGGGCTCGCCGTCGTCTCCTCCTGGCTGTTGTGCCGCCATTGTCACCTTATGATCGGACACAGTGGATCGAGTTACATCTAGAAGAAACAAAATGAATGTCATAATTAGTAAAGAATTTTCAGCGACAAGAGGATAAACAAGAATTGGAATGTTAAAACAAAACCTGCACCTACACAAGTACTGTATATTTTATATTAGCACAAGTGTAGATCATGTCCCACTCTTCACTTTGTTTACAAAAAAGTTCAGAATAGCAATCTTGGCGAGCCCTATAAGGAAGCATTCCATGATCTCGGCCGGGTTCCATCCGCGTAGCGCGCTGCTGATTCTGCCATGAGTGGGTGATGAGAGGAATTTGGAGGAGGTGAGGGAGTAGGGTGGGGATCACGAGAACTCACCCATATCTTGGGAGATGGCAGACCAGGTGGCGTCGTGTTGGTGCTTCGGGGGCTGCCTCTTAGCTCCGACAGTTGCCATATGAAAAATAAGCTTAGTAGTGTTTTATGATCATGAAATGAAAAGGCATTCTTCGTTTTTTGTTTAGTCTTGGCCCTGCTCCTCAGACATCCTCCTATTTTATCTCGTCCCCTTCATTGTTGTGTGCCATCACGAGCCTCCTACAGAAAAGAGATATGTAGAGCGAGAAATCTATGTTTATATTCTTCTGTCCCTGCCATTTTCTTTAGTGTTCAATGGCAACAAAAAAGAGAGGAAACCTCTGAACTAATGATCTATCACTACTAGGAAAAAGGCTACTAGCAGCGCGGGTAAAATGCTACTAGTAGCGCGGGTACTCGCGCTACTAGTATCGCGCTACAGCTAAAAGTTAGTAGCAGCGCGGGTGCACCCGCGCTACTACTAACCTAACTACTAGTAGCGCTCACATATATCCCACGCTACTACTAACCTAACTACTAGTAGCGCTCATTTCTTATTTCCCACGCTACTACTAACCTAACTACTAGTAGCGCTCATTTGTTTCCCACGCCACTACTAATAATTTAGGAATTAAAAAAAATAAAAGTTAGATGTAGTATTCATGAATGGCAATACGCCCAGTGCAAACCAAACCAACGTCACATAACATTCTCAAGATTCCATTTAACATCAGACACACACAATGATCATCGAAAGGTGGGTACCTTCCCTGGTGTTCCATCACCAACCTAAACAGACAACTTTCCTAAATGTATCTACCAAGGCTCGGAGCTTAGACGCCGGTGGACCCGAATCCTCCCTCCCCCCGGACGGTGGCGTCGAGGTCCTCCACCTCGGCAACCCCCGGCGTCGAAATCACCTGGACAATCATCTATGCGACATGGCCACCAGCTTCACCCCTGCGCCCACCGGCTGCGCTAGTCAGCGTCGATCACCCCTGCGCCCATGTCGAGAAAGTGAAAACTTGTTAGTACGCAAATTGCATCAGTTCAACTAAATGGTATATTCCAATTCACAAGACCCATTAATTAAGTCAATGTTCTTTCTCATCTAGCAATTTAAAGGGGCTCATGCCGAAAATATATGCTTAATTCCTCACTGGCTATTCAAACTAAATGGTCCAAGAACTTTGGGACAATCAACAACCTTTCCACTTGATCTCCGCTAGCTACTTTGGATCCAACAAGAAAAGGAACATTTATTTGAACTGAAAAGAACAAGCAGGCAAGCATGCTATCAATCTTCTGGCTAGAATTTCTAAAAATGCACCTGTCAAGTGTACTCTAACAATCGACGTGTCCCATCTCCTCATGATTAAGGACTCTAGCTGAGCCGACAACATGGAGCAAGATGTAGTCGTTTCCGAGCATATCAAAATACTGTACCCAGGAACATATATTTCGGGACAGCAAACTAAATTGATGGCTGCTCTCAAACCGTACATCCAAACGACACAAATAAATATTCTAAAGAAACCTTGGAACTTTATATAAAACTTATGTAAAGGGGCCAACTCAAAATTCTAAGCCTAGCTAACTCATTTTTCAGATATAAGCTTGCTGTCCAAATTGGACAGTGCAGTTTTTAACTGAACCAAGTTCAGTTTACAGCCATGATGCAGAACTAGATGCTAAAACTAACACCTGGAGGGGGGTTCCCCGACATTACTTCACTATGGATTGGATAAAGAATCAATAAGGACAACACCCACGGTAAAACTCTTGTGTCAATGTTTGCAGTTTGGACCATCAGTTAAAATAAATGCACTAGCAAGTTAGCCTCTACATCAACCAGCATCAATGTTTGCAGTTTGGACCATGAGATTAATATTCAAATCCTAAAGTGAACTCTTCAAGCGTGGGATGTGCTCAGATTTCAAGAGAATTCTGAATACAAGATTCAGGAGGCTACTGGCTAGCATCTGGGTAGTCGAATTACTGTCCAATCTAGAACCAATCTAGAACCAAGCCATGCAGTAAATCTAGAACAGCTCACAAATCTAACCACGACAGCTCTCCCAGGATCCAATCGTAAAACAGTAAAGGCGGCCCAAGCTAAGATTGAATTTTAGGCCTGGCAAAGATACAGAAAAGAAAGAAGAAAACATAACATTCAATCCTTATTCTGTACACTACATACACTAGTATGACCATATTTAGTTTACTGCAATTACCATGTACAATTCAAATGAGAACATATAAGATCAAAGGTAGGAGTAAGACATGGATAAATACCTCACTGGCTGCACAACGTCTAACTTTTTCTTCCACTTATTTGGTTGCCTCAGTCCCTGTAGAATAAATATTTGAAAATCTGTAATCCACACGTGATCAATGGAAGAATGAATAAAAGATAAATGGTGAATTTCACATCGTTGATTCATGGTTCATATGGTAACATCAAGCACATAACTAAGTACCTGATTCAAATGAAGTCTGCAAGTTATCACCAATTCACCGTATCAGACATGTTCCCTGCAGAACACAGGACGACGCAGGACGCCAACGCCGGACGCCAATCTCTGTCTGCCGGCGGCAATCGTACCTCGCGCCCTCGCATTAGCGTCCTCGTTGCCAGGGTTGCCGCAGGCCCGCACGCAGCCACGCACCAACCGCTGAAGCCTTCTCCACTAGTTCCTCTGATTTTTTTTGAGGCGCTAATTCCTCTGATGGCTTCCCTACAGGCTACATGTAGGTGGCTGGTTCACAACGGCTTTCCAATTTACCAAGCCCAAGGCCCAAATAATGGTTCAGAAAATTAACCATGGAAGCTTTTATGTCACTATGTGGGTGTGAAACAAACAGAACTTATATGCCAGCAGTGCATATTAGAAGATGAAAATGCATGTCCCTCCGTAACATTTCTACTGCATGTTCATACTATGTTATGCATCTGATCCTTTCATGGAAGGGATCTAACATACAGCGCCCATCCCAATTCCTACAAAGCAAACAACCATTAGTCAGTTGGTCTGTCCCACAAAAAATCCCCTTCTATTATTATGATACATGAAGAAATCTTTCAGAACAAACAAAGGCTGCAAGCAGGGGAATCACAGATAAGACCCACATGTCTGAGGCGCTGCTAGTGGGTTAGCTACTGTACTGCTCATGCATATCTATCTGAGTATAGCTTTTTTCTCAAGAACCGTTCTAAGCTTCCAAGCTATTGCTACTCCGGATCAAATTATATCATCTACTATATATGTTCATATGATTAAATTTTTAAAATGTAGCCCTTCATATCACTTCCAAAGATCCAAAATTTCTAAATCTTTCTGAATCTCCTCCTAGAGGATACCTTGGTGAAAACAAACAAATTATGCAGCGTTCAACAGCAAGGGTGCTTTGTCCACCGGAAGAACTCAATTAACTATCTATGAAAAAAATATTATGCACAGATATGGACGGTTGTAGTAAAATCTAAATGAAAATACTTTCTAAACAAAATGCTATAGAAGTAAATCTGAAATTGGTAGCAGCCTCACAAATAAGGTCACAGCTTAGAACAGGTGCTTGTTCCCACAAGGTTGAACAAGGTCGCAGCTTAGAATAGCTACAAAATTAACTCTGAATTACCTCTGGACGCTGGAGCAGGGTACCCTCAAGTTCTTGTGTGCACAAGGTTGACGCTTAGAACACAGTGAGGTCCACCGGGGTAACCAGATCGCCAAACAGCCACAAACAGACTTTGAGTTGCTGCGCATACTACAAATAAAGGGGGAACTGATTCAACAAGCCATCAAAATTAGCAAGGATAATGTGTCCTAGAAAAATATAATAGTAGTATGTTCTTTGCAGCAGGTAAATTTCTTAGCACTAGGAACATACAGCATTTTGAGGCACTTGCAATATGCAGTCCCACTACTGTATCGGCCGCGAAGGGAACAATGACCTGAAGAAGACGAAGAAGAGGATGGCTGCTACTCTGCAAATCGACAGTACCCAAACAAGAAGAGCGAGATTGACCTTCCCAAGGGCAAGGTCCCGATGCGCAGCGCCGACGAGGTGCCGGCTCCCGCCTTGCTTCGCAACCAGGGTAGAAAACCCCCGCAACAGCGCTCCTCGTCCTCCACCTGATGGCGCCATTCGATTCCATCAACATTCATCAAAGGGGGGAGTAGATCGACTTGCTGCTGCTGTAACTAGTGTAAATCAATTCGATCAGCAAAGGGGGACGGTGAACCCTAGACAGCTTGCTCACATTGGGGATGGCGGCGGCGGCAGCGCAGGTGGGAGGAGGGGCGGCGGCGAGGGCGAGGCGGCGGCGCATGACACTCCGCCCGACCGCCGCGCCCGAAACCCTAGCCGCGGGGGAGGGTTGCTGGTAGGCACGAGCGTCGAATCCAGCCGAAGGGGACGAAGTAGCGGAGGGAGGCAAGCTCAGGAGCGTGCCTGGCGGTGGAAGGAGTCGCCGGAGCGAGGCGAGGCGACCGGCGTATGTGGCTGTAGCGGCAACGAATCACAGTAGAGAGAGAGAGGGGGCTCACGCGAGAGAGGGAGGTTTTTTTTTGACAGGGATGGGTGCCCTTAGTTGTAGCGATGCTCTTGAGCCACCCTACCGCTGCAATCCAAACCGTAGCGCCGCCTAGCAAATACGCGCTATTATTGAGTAGGGTCAAAAAACAGGTTTCGTCGAAAGATAGTAGTAACGCTAGTTGTACCCCGCGCGCTATTACTATTTTAGTACTAGTAGCGCGGGTTTATAACCCTCGGTACTACTATGGCATGGCCCGGGGGGCACGGTAGAGACCGCTTAGTAGTAACGAGGGTTAAAAGCACGCGCTACTGCTATCAACTTAGTAGTAGCGAGGTTTAAAAACCTGCGCTACTAGTAAGTAGCAGTAGCGAGGGTTTTTAACCCTCGCTACTAGTAAGATTCTGTGTATAGGCTTTTCCCTGGTAGTGTATAATGTTCAATATGGCAACAAAAATGACACCGTCATGTTCAAGAAAATCCATCCATGTCAATCCTGAAAATCGTCGTTCCTTCAATCGGGGCCAAGAATGTGATCCTGGGCTTGCCTCCCTGTCATCAGAGGAAACAAAAATCAACGTTATTCTATTTCCAGTCATGGTATAGAAAGGCACCACCGCTGCTCCATGACTCGAAAAATAACATTAGGTGTAAAGCATTGCAATGTAAATAGGATGCATGATGTGATCCATTAAGCACCAAAGCAAATAGTTCTAGATCATTTACATTCATTATTTGATGCCAAGTAGAACGTCATTTGTTGAGGTAAACTGGGAAATAAATTAAATTATACATAGATTTTTGCAACAAAGGACATATGAAAAAAGTATGCGGCATATTGATTAAAACACCAGATATCTGTATTTCAGCAAATTGCACACACCTGGTACTGGCTCTAGAAGGAAAGGGTGATGGAGACCATGTGTTTCACCTAGGCACACCCTCGAACAATGCCTTGTCGAGCTTTGTTGGTAAAGGTCAATTTGGAAAGCCTTGAGAACACCAGTGATTCAACACATAAAAAAGAAATTATTGCTTACGGACTCCCTCTTTAGGAGTAGAGACTACCATAAAAATTAAGAATAAAAGCATATGTTTGTTGTAATCATGCATCGTACAAATAGATGAAAAACCTTGTATAAACTATTGATATTCTGCTAGCTTACAACAATTGTTGCTTCTAAAAATTAATTCCATATCTAAAAATGAATAGACAGTTGAAAACATCACTTCGATAAACACATAAACCAAATCTCTTGATATTTAGTGGTGCGGAGTGGGGGTGTTAAGTAGAAAATCCTTTTGTACCTGGCAAGAGTTGAGCATAACTCTCACGACAACATTGTTGTTGCTCTAAAAAAAGTGTTGTAGCTTATGCAAGGCTCTCAGATTTTCTCCCTTACCTTTCATACTGCAGAATGATACATTTTAATGTACCTTGCCAAGCCAGGTTGGAGTGCATGTTGTATCATCGGCCAATCTGATCATGACAAACAAATGCTTCAATTAGGTCACCTTCAATTAATTTAACTAAATAGAATAGAACACCTGAAGAAGAAGTAAAGTCAGTCTCCGCCGCGGCAACTTTCACTTAGTAGGATATATCCGTCCCAGGAGGCCCGACAACATCCTCCTGACTGCAATTTTAAGCCATTGACACATAGCACCATGGTACCCTGCAGAACCTGCTTGTCACTGTCGAGCACTGCGATGCGTGCTGCTTACGTTCATAAGAGATAAAAAAGCACCATGTTATAGAAGAATATGAGCTAAAGAAGATAAAGCAAAAAACCAGCAGAAAATTAAACCGGATTTCTTTAAGGAGAAATAAAACCAGCTCTGAACTGTAGAGCATGTACAAATTGGTAAGAAAAATGGCCTCTGAATCTGCGGCAAACCACTTCACAGCCTTCACCCCAGCAGAGAGCCAAGTCTGAAGGTCCTCCAGATTATATTATGCTATCATATCATGCATTAGCCCACAAAATTTGCAGCTCTGTCGCTGAAAGTACAATCAAGTTCGTATAAAGAATGATTCTAACAAACGTTCTGAAAGTAATACCCACTCGTGGATCCTTATCCGTATGTGATATGCTCATATGCATACTTTTTGTAGGAATAGGCAGCTTTTACTTCTTGTATACAGAGTGCAAAGAATCTTCAGTTCTTCTGACTTTGATTTCCCTTAATTTTCTACCTGCAAAAACTAAGAATAAGGGTAGCGATCTCAGCAACAACAGTGTACAAAATCAACTTTGGTACCTAATATGTGCAAAATCAGATGCCATAGCATAATTAGGATCTGGAGGACCTGGACGTGGGCGATACAGGCCATCGTTGGAGGAACACGGATGGCACGGCGGCGAGCATGCCGGCGGAGGATCCACTCCCTTCCCTTCGAGCCCAACACCGCTCTATCCATGCCCACTCCGCAAGCAGCCGGAACTCAGGAAACCAGGATGGTAGGAGTGAGAGAGAGAAGAGATAGGGGAAGGGGAAAGGCTACACCTCAAGCATGCCGGCGGCTGATCGAGGGGAGGGTGGCGGCCTCCAGTGCCTCGCCCCGACAGGAGCTTGGGGAGGCACCGTCCGCCACGGATTTGACCGCTCTGCTCATCATATCCTTCCCGAAACCCTAGTGGCGGCCGGGCATGGGGTGGGGGTCTGGAGTGTTATCACGTGGGGGAATGGAGAGGTGGAGCTGCTCCTGCCGTCGCGCTCGAAGAAGAGGTCGGACCGGTGGAGCAGAGGGCGGCGGCGGCGGGAGCGGGAGGCGGCGGCGGTGGAGCGGGAGACGAGGGAGAGAAAGAGGTCGCAGCGGGAGCGGTGGATCGAGAGGAGGGGCGGCATGGCATGTGGGGACGAAAAAAACCGACAAAACTGAGAGGTGGGATCGTTGCTGGGGGGAATTGAGAGGTGGGAGGGAGGACGAAAAAAACCAGCGAAAATAAGCCGCGCAGACTATTCACCAACTGCTTCATTAGGAGTAGAGATAAGTACCAACCTGCCATGCAGATCAAGAGAGTATTGCATCTTCATGGAGTACGATAATTTTACCTGGAACTATATTTTTATTCGTCACATATCATGAGTGCTCGGAGCGTCTTGTATTACATGAGTCTTTGTTTGTTTTGCTTTTTAGTTTGTCATAATCATTCTTGCTGGACACACCTATTTGAGAGAGCCATAACGATATTATGATTTGTTAGAATTGCTCTATACAACAAGGAAATGTGATTGTTGTGGCACCCTCACATTTTACAGTGTGCACCCTCACATTTCTATTTTCATACAAACAAGGACAAAATTTTGACAAACTTCACAAAAAGGGCCCCAACATTTTGCAATGTGCACCCTCACATTTCTATTTTCATACAAACAAGGACAAAATTTTGACAAGTCGGAAAGAAATTTGCTATAAATTTTGACAGCATAATAGGTGTCCACTAATTTGAGAAGCATGTTGCAACAATGGTACTATATATCACATATATTGTTTGAGTGTAAATACAACAACCCATCAGGTGCTTTTTCTCGTCCTATACCATCAATCAATACCAGCATGTATGATCTCTAAGACCTACTACCTACCTACTCCAATGCATCCAACATGCCAACACAACCCATCAACAACTCTCAAAAGAACTAATGGCTCCATCCATCATCATGCCTTAGGCTTCACCACCACAACTTCTGCCTTCTTCAGCCACACCACAAGCTAGCAAGAACCAGCCAGCACATTCTTGAATACAAACATGAGTTCTACAGCTCATAACAACCACCTTTCTCCTCCATTGTAGAACAGCCAAGCAAAACACTTGGGAGTCACAGGCATAGCGACGCCAACAAAGCTTTTGACGCATCATTGCACAAGCACCTACACACCAGTCCGGTAAACTGTGAACATCACTACCAATGCATCTTCCATATATGATATAATGTCGACAGAGAAGCGGATATCGTAATATCATAACACATCTCAAGCAACACCATTCCATTGCTAAAGCTGCTCAAATCTCAAAAAAATATAAGCAGTCGAAGACATGACTAGATAATTAATAGATTTGAAATTTCGAGCAAAGAATATCATGATTTCACATATGATTTAGCAGTTAGCTAAGTCTGACCCTTTCACTTGACAAATAAATCTAGACTCGTGACTGCTGCAAGCTACAAGAAACCTACGCTTTAAGTGTAGTACATATCAAGCAGGGAATCAAAGGGATGTCACTTAAGAGATAAAGTCCAACATGCATGGAAGTTGGAGACAGAGGAAGGTACCGATGAGTGGCTTACCATCAGCCATGCCAGAGCAAAAGAGGGATATAGGGGCCATCGAAGAGATCGAAGTGAAGCCAGCTTTGTCTTGCACCTGTGCGCGTATCATCATTGTGGAGCTACAAATATATCCAACAAGTTTGTATCAGGCACGCTAGCACTAGCATTATAATCGCAAGACAAATGAACAAAGAACCAAGCAGTTGGATCATCATTATACAAGGAGAGGAGTGTATACCTCGGCTGGGACCTGCAACTCGTCGGGAAGGGGTCGTAGATGCTGCTGTTGCAAGCTCCTGGTCCTCTATGTGAGGCCGAGGCGCCGTATCGAAGGCCGACAAGAGGGGACGGGTGGTGCTCATGGCCCTCGTGGGTACATACAAGAAACTGAGTTACATCAGTTTTAAGCCACCGAACGAATAGCTATTAATCAGCCACCTATTCTGAATGAACAAAGGAAAATTGCTGCAAAGGTCAACCTGGAAGAACAACATGGCATGAAGAAACAAATGTAAGGCAGTGGTATAGCTAATTTACCAATATGTAAGGCGGTAGCTAGCTATTGAGTCAGAGTAGAAAAAAAGAACAAGTAAAAAAAATCATAAAAGCCTACATTTGTACAGCCGCCTTGTCAAACTACGTAGCACATTTGCCTTGCCTAGCTTCATACTTGTAAATTTGATAGTTATCTTAAAGCAATTCTTCATCACCGGAAAAGACGCAAATAATCTATGTGAGGAAAGTGTGCAGATCAACACATCATGTATGTGCGCTCCTACTGCTCCACTGGTCAAAACTTGATGCTATTAACACACACATATGCCCGTAATAGCCATGGCTGGACGAACAGTACTGATACTAATTACCGTAGCAGCTGTCATGCTTCATTCTGGGTACATTGTAATACACTACTTTGTTGAGTGATCTCCTCTAGATTCAGACTTAAATTGTATTATACACTGAAAAATGTGTAGATGCCGATGAGTATTTTCGAACTATAACCACAGATGATTTTGAGTTCCATCTTTTCCTGGATCTCCTCTAAGTCACGTGGTGGAGGATCTAAATATATGTTGTGTATCCTGGCATATGCACTTCGGTGGAATTTGACAACATATAACAAATTGATAGATAAAAAAAATAAACTGGCAACATATGTCCACTTGGTACATGGAATTGATATAAAAGGTTTCTTCGTCATTATTTGAACCCTTGGAAGCCTAATCGTGGCACTGAAATATTGTTTAGAACTAACAATAACTGCTACCATTGGAAAAACGACCTAGAGGTCCATAAAGTTCCTGTTTATTGGTTTACTCTGAATCAGAGAAGCAGCAGCAGACTGAGTTTCAGAGAGGAAGCGGAGCAGCAACAGTTTGGGTTCAGAGAAGATTAACAACAGTTCGTTGGAGAAGGAGAGGTACAACAGTCGAGGGCAGTATCTGTAACATCCCAAATTTTTAATTTGAAATGTTTTACACTAGATCATCATTGCATATCATATTTAATTGCATTTTGGGTTCATCCTAAAAATTCTACGCAACTCAAAGACCCATGGAGAGAGAGTTGGAGATTTCGTTATTTTCATATTTGAGATTTTCTCAAATTTTGAAAAGAGGATCATTCGGTTTAATTTATTTTTCTCTTTGGATATTTCATATATGAAAATAAAAGAGAGGGGATAAAATGACTTCTGCAAAATATAGAAATAATGGAGGAAAAATATTAAAATCAAATAAGAATTTTATTCGGAGTTTTATTGCAATTTTATTTGAATTAGAAAAAATTGCATGTTTTCAAATTTGCATTTTTAGGCCAAGAAAATGTTCACCTTGTTCCAAATATTCCAATTAGACGGTGAAAATTTGTTTTGTTATTTTTAGATTTTTCTTTTATTTATTAGGTTCTTTCTCTTCGGTAAAATTTTGTTTTTTAATAAAAAAAAGATCCCGCCCGACTGGGCCGGAGCCCAGCCGAGCAGGCCGGCCCACCTAGCGCGCCGCCTCGGCCCGCTGTGCACCTGTCGGACTCCCGAGTCCGACCCCGACCCGCCGCCGGCCGCCCCCTTGCCCAAGTCGCCACCACCCCTGCCCCCCCTTTTATAAGCCGAGCTCGGGGCCCCTCGGGACCCCAAGCTGCCGCCCCCAACGCCCTCCACCGCCGCCTGCAAGCCGCCGCCGCCGTCGCCCTCGCCGCCCGCCGCCGACCACCCCGAGTCCCGCCACTTGCAGCCGAACCACGCCAGAGGCACGCCGCCTCGCCGGAGGTATATGCCGCCACCACCGTTGTTCGGTTTTATTTTAAAACCGTTCGTTTTTTTAGAAAACCCTAGGTTTATTTTTTATAGATCGATTTTATTTTTTTCCGGTTTAGTTAAATAACGGACGTTCGTCCGTACGTTCGTTTTGACAAACAGTGTTTATTCGTTAGCCGCAGAGAGCGAACGTTCGTTCGTTAGTCTGTTCGTCCGTTTTTATTTTTACAGGGTTTTTCCGCGAATATTTTTTTATTACGATTTCTACCCTGATCTTCGTATTAGTTTATCTTTTCGCTCCTTTATCAGAATCAGGCGATTCAAGTGCCTAGATCTTTGTCTCGAAGCCCTGTTTCTGTTTAAACAACTTGAACAAGATTTTGGTACTGTAAAATTTGAGTTTAGTTCAGATTAGTAAACGGATCTTGTTTTTTTTTGCAGTTTGAGTTTCGTTGCTTCGTTTGATTTGATATTTTTTGCAAACCGTAGTTCTTAAGTTGAACTTTCTGGTTATATCTCTTATTTGAGTTTTACCCGTGCTTCTAGTTGAGTGCTTATGTATGTTATTGTTTGTTTGCGATAGAGTACCCGGAGTGCGAAGCGTGCTACTACGAGTCTCTAGGTTTCACGGATCATCAGCAAGGCAAGTAACACTTTGATCATACCTCTTTACTACTCAGTTTTATTGCATTAGATCAACCCTCAAACAATTGCATGATTCGGGTCTGTTTAACATGTGGGTTTTGGGAACTAGATGACGAGGTAGAACCTATTGCCATGTTTATTATCAAACCTTTGGGAGTTACTTCTACGTTATGCTTATATTACTATGCTATGCTCGTAGACGTGGTTTGGGTGAGTGTATCCATGACAGATGTGAGTATTGTTAAATAATGGTTAACTTAAGGTGGCTACTTAAATACACATCTGGGTGGATTGCTTGAGGCACCCTGGAGTACCCAGTGGTTGTCAGGGCACCTGGAGAATCCAGTGTTGTCCTAGGATATCCCGGAGTACCCGTGTGATCATCCTACGGTCCGCCACCTAGGCTCAAAGGGACCATAAGATTTTTCATGCTAGAAACTTCCGTGTGCAGCCACAAGCCAATATGGGCTCTGGCATAGTTGAGTAAGTTGCGTGAAGCTCTTGAACAGGTAGATTAGCAGATGTAGTGGGTTGTAGGTGGTACTGTCTATCCAGAGTAGAGAGTTAATGCTTCAGAAAGACTATGTCTCGAATCTCCGACCATGGATGTATTCGAGCCTTGTGTGGAAAAGTGCGCAAACCTCTACAAAGTGTATAAACTAATCATGGTTAGCCGTGTCCCCGGTTATGGACATCTTGAGTATCTGGTTCTTGGATTATCATGTTGATCTCATCACTCTAAATTAATTTGATTGGGTTTAATGATGTTGTAATTGGGATTGAGTTGGAGGAACCTTCTCAATGTTTAACAACCACCATGATAGTTAAATAAAATTTATTCCTTTGTTGTAGGAAAAAATTGGCTTTATGCAAAGCTGTAACCATAGAGCTTTCCACCAGCCAAATATGCATGTAGTGATAGCATTCTTTCTGTTCATTATTCCATGTGTTACATTGCCAGCATATTCCATGTGCTGACCCGTTTCGTGCTGCAACATTTCATGTTGCAGACTTTTGAGACGACGAGTAAGGTGCCATAGGTCACTGTCTTTCACTCAGCTATGCCATTGGAGTTGATGGACTCACTTTATCTTCCAAGCCTTCCACTGTTGTCGATTTTAGATGGCCTTAAGCCATATTATTGTAATAAGTTCTCTTTTGATATATTCGATGTAATAAGTGTGTGATTGCTACTCTATTATAAATCCTCGAGTACTGTGCATGTCAGCATTACCGATCCAGGATGACAACGATGCATGATATCGACTGTTTGAGGTCCGTCGCACAAACATCGAGAGCGTAGCAAGAGAGTTAGGGCGGCAGCAGAGGATCAGAAGAAGAGATGTGTTCGAGGGAGAAGAAGAGCAGCGGCCAGCGGGCGAGGAGATTCGGTGAAGAACTTGGGGGACACACAACAGCAGAGGTCTTGGAGATGAGCTGCGGTGGGCTTCGCCAAGAACCAGAGACCAGCGCCCATTCGTCCGGTGGTTTTGGCTTTTCTTCCTCACCACCCTTACCGATGTTGGCAGTGTTCACCTAATCCTAATGTGTCTAAATGTGTTCAATCACAATGCAATGAGTTGACCCACTACACAACATGCCCGTGAGGGGCAGACGTGTTGAGGAACTTGGTCATGAGAGTCACCTCAGGACATACGACATCAATAAGGGTTAGCCAGTTCAAGGAACTGGGTCGCGGGAAATATGGGGATGCTACACAAACTTGAAGTGTTATAGAATGCAAATATTTTACCATTTCAGAGTGCACATATGTGTTGCAGATGTTTTAAGAAGGATGAGTTTCACATCTGAATAATGTAGATATAGATTAGTAACATGATCAAGAAGGTACCTCACTGCAGCAAAGATGGTCAACATCTCTTTCATCAGTTGAGTCGTTGCTTGCTAGATTTGTTCTTAAGCAGCCAAACAATAACAAATAAACTACACAGAGAGTGAAGGAGGTCCTTTGGTTTTAGTATGTGTGAATCTTTCTTTGCTGAGATCATGTGTATCCAAATAATTTCCAACTCCCAAACATTTTCTCAATGACGGACTAAACAAAAAAATGTTTGCAGTTATAAGACATAAATGTTTGTCACATTATTCACGTAAAAAGCTACTTTGCAAGCCTATCTTCTTCATATTCAGAGAGTAGATGAATGAAACATTGGAATTGGCGGATATCCAGAAACATACTCCCTCAGTAACAAATATAGGACCTGTTAGATCACTACTTTAGTTATCTAAAAGGTCTTATATTTATTTACAGAGGGAGAACATGATAAGCGAGAACATAATACATCATCCAAGAAACTGAATACTTGAGCACTCCCAACTGATGTATCCTTTGAGGATGTGTGTGCTATTCTAGTCCCAACTTGCATTGTTTCTGTGTTGAAATGTGAAAGCTCTACCGAAAGCACAACAGACCAAGCAGATGGCGGTAATAGTATTACCCATTTTAAAAATATCCTCCTATAACTGAAATATTTATCTTGGACCTATCCAGCAAATTATGTGTCATGTGTCTTTCATAAAAAAAATTCCAAAGAAACATTGCAGATCAAGTAAGATAATTTATATAATATCACATAAAGGAAAGCATCCATCCTTTCACAATGATATTGTGGATAGTGTGGATAGAATGCAATTTAAGCGCACTGCTAGCCTTTGGAAAAAGTGGGTGATAAACCACAATTCAGCGGCATCTGAAATGAAGGAGGATCCTGTGACAGATGAGATTAAGGATATGAAGGACATGATGGTGAATGATGGAGGTAAACCTGGAAGTGAAGTGTATTTCCCTGCTCTAGAACTCTTTATGAAGAAGGAACATCACGATGTCTTCGATGTCCTAAAGGAGGAACATCTAAAAGTGAGAGCCTTGAATGGATCAAGAGGGCATTGAATACATTTATGAAAAATAATTAGAAGAAGTCTTTGTTGGGGAACGTAGTAATTACAAAAAATTTCCTACGCAGACGCAAGATCATGGTGATGCATAGCAATGAGAGGGGAGAGTGTTGTCACGCCCTCGTGAGACCAAGCGGAAGCGTTCACAACGTAGAGGAAGTAGTCGACGTTCTCCTCGCGATCCAACCGATCCCAGCGCCGTTACTCGGCGCCTCCGAGTTCTTGACACGCGCGACAGCTCGGTGGACGCTCCTCGGGCTCCGATCCAGCAGAGCTTCGGGAGGAAGAGTTCCGTCAAGACGACGGCGTGGGACGATCTTGATGTTCTACCGACGCAGGCTTCGCCTAAGCACCGCTTCTGATATGACCGAGGTGGAATATGGTGGAGGGGGCACCGCACACGGCTAAGGAACGATCTCAAGGATCAACTTGTGTGTTCTAGGGTGCCCCCCCCCCCGTATATAAAGGAGCAAGGGGAGGGCGGCCGGCCCTAGGAGGCGCGCCAAGGGGGGGAGTCCTCCTCCTAGTGGGAGTAGGACTCCCTTTCCTAGTCCAACTAGGAAGGAGGAAGGGGAAGGAAGGAGAGGAGAGGAGAGGAAGGGGGCCGCGCCCCCTCCTTGTCCTATTCGGACTCCTGGGGGCGCCACCACCAGTGCGGCCCTCTCTCTCCCTCTTGGCCCACTAAGGCCCATAAATTCCCGGGGTTCCGCTAACCCCCCGGCACTCCGTTTTCTCCGAAACTTCCGAACCTTTCCGTGTCCGAATATAGCCGTCCAATATATCAATCTTTATGTCTCGACCATTTCGAGACTCCTCGTCATGTCCGTGATCACATCCGGGACTCCGAACTCCTTCGGTACATCAAAATACATAAACTCATAATATAACCGTCATCGAAACCTTAAGCGTGCAGACCCTACGGTTCGAGAATAATGTAGACATGACCGAGACACGTCTCCGGTCAATAACCAATAGCGGGACCTGGATGCCCATATTGGTTCCTACATATTCTACGAAGATCTTTATCGGTCAGACCGCATAACAACACACGTTGTTCCCTTTGTCATCGGTATGTT
This sequence comes from Aegilops speltoides, assembly GCA_021437245.1. Lineage (NCBI taxonomy): Eukaryota > Viridiplantae > Streptophyta > Magnoliopsida > Poales > Poaceae > Aegilops > Aegilops speltoides. Next base: position 46,973,911 of record CM038147.1, on the reverse strand, counting down.
ACTTGCCCGAGATTCGATCGTCGGTATCCAATACCTAGTTCAATCTCGTTACCGGCAAGTCTCTTTACTCGTTCCGTAATACATCATCTCACAGCTAACTCATTAGTTGTAATGCTTGCAAGGCTTAAGTGATGTGTATTACCGAGAGGGCCCAGAGATACCTCTCCGACAATCGGAGTGACAAAACCTAATCTCGAAATACGCCAACCCAACATCTGCCTTTGGAGACACCTGTAATCACCCAGTTATGTTGTGACGTTTGGTAGCACCCAAAGTGTTCCTCCAGTAAACGGGAGTTGCATAATCTCATAGTTATAGGAACATGTATAAGTCATGGATAAAAGCAGTAGCAACATACTAAACGATCGTGTGCTAAGCTAATGGAATGGGTCATGTCAATCAGATCATTCAACTAATGATGTGACCTTGTTAATCAAATAACAACCATTTGTTCATGGTTAGGAAACATAACCATCTTTGATTAACAAGCTAGTCTAGTAGAGGCATACTAGTGACACTCTGTTTGTCTATGCATTCACACATGTATTATGTTTCCGGTTAATACAATTCTAGCATGAATGATAAACATTTATCATGAAATAAGGAAATAAATAATAACTTTATTATTGCCTCTAGGGCATATTTCCTTCAGTCTCCCACTTGCACTAGAGTCAATAATCTAGATTACATAGTAATGATTCTAACACCCATGGAGTCTTGGTGTTGATCATGTTTTGCTCGTGGAAGAGGCTTAGTCAACGGGTCTGCTACATTCAGATCCGTATGTATCTTGCAAATCTCTATGTCTCCCACCTGGACTAAATCCCGAATGGAATTGAAGCGTCTCTTGATGTGTTTGGTCCTCTTGTGAAATCTGGATTCCTTCGCTAAGGCAATTGCTCCAGTATTGTCACAGAAGATTTTCATTGGACCCGATGCACTAGGTATGACACCTAGATCGGATATGAACTCCTTCATCCAGACTCCTTCATTAGCTGCTTCCGAAGCTGCTATGTACTCCGCTTCACATGTAGATCCTGCTACGACGCTTTGTTTAGAACTGCACCAACTGACAGCTCCTCCGTTTAGTGTAAATACGTATCCGGTCTGCGATTTAGAATCGTCCGGATCAGTGTCAAAGCTTGCATCAACGTAACTGTTTACGATGAGCTCTTTGTCACCTCCATATACGAGAAACATATCCTTAGTCCTTTTCAGGTATTTCAGGATGTTCTTGACCGCTGTCCAGTGATCCACTCCTGGATTACTTTGGTACCTCCCTGCTAAGCTTATAGCAAGGCACACATCAGGTCCGGTACACAGCATTGCATACATGATAGAGCCTATGGCTGAAGCATAGGGAACATCTTTCATTTTCTCTCTATCTTCTGCAGTGGTCGGGCATTGAGTCTTACTCAACTTCACACCTTGCAACACAGGCAAGAACCCTTTCTTTGCTTGATCCATTTTGAACTTCTTCAAAATTTTGTCAAGGTATGTGCTTTGTGAAAGTCCAATTAAGCGTCTTGATCTATCTCTATAGATTTTGATGCCCAATATGTATGCAGCTTCACCGAGGTCTTTCATTGAAAAACTCTTATTCAAGTATCCCTTTATGCTATCCAGAAATTCTATATCATTTCCGATTAGTAATATGTCATCTACATATAATATCAGAAATGCTATAGAGCTCCCACTCACTTTCTTGTAAATACAGGCTTCTCCAAAAGTCTGTATGAACCCAAATGCTTTGATCACACTTGTTGGGGAACGTAGTAATTTCAAAAATTTTCCTACGCACACGCAAGATCATGGTGATGAATAGCAACGAGAGGGGAGAGTGTTGTCCACATACCCTTGTAGACCCGGCGGAAGCGATCACAACGTAGAGGAAGTAGTCGACGTTCTCCTCGCGATCCGACCGATCCCGCGCCGTTACTCCGACGCCCCGAGTTCTTGACACACGACAGCTCGATGACGTCCCTCGACTCGATCCAGCCGAGTGTCGAGGGAGAGTTCCGTCAAGACGACGGCGTGGTGACGATCTTGATGTTTCACGGCGCGAGGCTTCGCTTAAGCAGCATGACGGTATAACCGAGGTGGAATATGGTGGAGGGGGCACCGACACGGCTAAGGAACGATCTCACGATCAACTTGTGTGTTCAAGGTGCCCCCTGCCCCGTGATATAAAGGAGCAAGGGGGAGGGCGGCGGCCAAGGGAGGCGCGCCAAGGAGTCCTACTCCCTCGGGAGTAGGATTCCCCCAATCCTAGTTGGACTATGATTCCGGAGGAGGAAAGAGAGAGAGGGGCGGCCCTTCTCCTAGTCCTAGTAGGACTAGGGAAGGGGAGGGCGCGCCACCTTGGGCTGCCCTTCTCCTTTCCACCAAGGGCCATCGAGGCCCATTCACCTCCCGGGGTTCCAGTAACCTCCGGTACTCGATAAATTCCGTTGCCGCCGGAACCATTCCAACTCCAAACATAGGCTTCCAATATATCAATCTTTATGTCTCGACCATTCCGAGACTCCTCGTCATGTCCGTGATCACATCCGGGACTCGAACTCCTTGGTACATCAAAATACATAAACTCATAATAACCGCCATCGAAACCTTAAGCGTGCGGACCCTACGGTTCGAGAACAATGTAGACATGACCTAGAACCATTCACGGTCAATAACCAACAGCGGGACCTGGATGCCCATATTGGTTCCTACATATTCTACGAAGATCTTTGTCGGTCAGACCGCATAACAACATACGTTGTTCCCTTTGTCATCGGTATGTTACTTGCCCGAGATTCGATCGTCGGTATCCAATACCTAGTTCAATCTTGTTACCGGCAAGTCTCTTTACTCGTTCCGTAATACATCATCTCACAACTAACTCATTAGTTGTAGTGCTTGCAAGGCTTTAAGTGATGTGCATTACCGAGAGGGCCCAGAGATACCTCTCCGACAATCGGAGTGACAAAACCTAATCTCGAAATACGCCAACCCAACATTTGCCTTTGGAGACACCTGTAGTACTCCTTTATAATCACCCGATTACGTTGTGACGTTTGGTAGCACCAAAGTGTTCCTCCGTAAACGGAGTTGCATAATCTCATAGTTACAGAACACGTATATGTCATGGATAAAAGCAAGTAGCAACATACTAAACGATCGTGTGCTAAGCTAAGGGAATGGGTCATGTCAATCAGATCATTCTACTAATGATGTGACCTCATTAATCAAATAACAACTCCTTGTTCATGGTCAGGAAACATAACCATCTTTGATTAACAAGCTAGTCTAGTAGAGGCATACTAGTGACATGTTGTTTTGTCTATGCATTCACACATGTATTATGTTTCCGGTTAATACAATTCTAGCATGAATGATAAACATTTATCATGAAATAAGGAAATAAATAATAACTTTATTATTGCCTCTAGGGCATATTTCCTTCAGTCTCCCACTTGCACTAGAGTCAATAATCTAGATCACATCACCATATGATTAACATTCACAGTTCACATCATCATGTGATTAACAGCCATAGTTCACATCGCCATGTGACCAACACCCAAAGGGTTTACTAGATTCAGTAATCTAGTTCACATCGCTATGTGATTGACACCCAAAGAGTACTAAGGTGTGATCATGTTTTGCTTGTGAGAGACTCTTAGTCAACGGGTCTTTCACATTTAGATCCGTTATGTATTTTGCAATTATTCTATGTCTACAATGCTCGCATTTAAGCTACTCTAGCTAATTGCTCCCACTTTCAATATGTATCTAGATCGAGACTTAGAGTCATCGGATCAGTGTCAAAACTTGCATCGACGTAACCCTTTACGACGAACCTTTTGTCACTTCCATAATCGAGAAACATATCCTTATTCCACTAAGGATAATTTTGACCGCTGTCCAGTGATCTACTCCTAGATCACTATTGTACTCCCTTGCCAAAATCTGTGCAGGGTATACAATAGATCTGGTATACAGCATGGCATACTTTATAGAACCTATGGCCAAGGCATAGTGAATGACTTTCATTCTCTTTCTATCTTCTGCCGTGGTCGGGTTTTGAGTCTTACTCAATTTTTCACACCTTGTAACACAGGCAAGAACTCTTTCTTTGTCTGTTCCATTTTGAACTACTTCAAAATCTTGTCAAGGTATGTACTCATTGAAAAAAAACTTATCAAGCGTCTTGATCTATCTCTATAGATCTTAATGCTCAATATGCAAGCAGCTTCACCGAGGTCTTTCTTTGAAAAACTCCTTTAAAACACTCCTTTATGCTTTGCAGAATAATTCTACATTATTTCCGATCTATAATATGTCATTCACATATACTTATCAGAAATGCTGTAGTGCTCCCACTCACTTTCTAGTAAATACAGGCTTCACCATAAGTCTGTACAAAACTATATGCTTTGATCAACTCATCAAAGCGTATATTCCAACTCCGAGATGCTTGCACCAGTCCATAGATGGATCGCTGGAGCTTGCACACTTTGTTAGCTCCTTTGGATCGATAAAACCTTCGGTTGCATCATATACAACTCTTCCTCCCGATACCCATTCAGAATGCAGTTTTACATCCATTTGCCAAATTTCATAAATTGTGGCAATTGCTAACATGATTCGGACAGACTTAAGCATCGCTACAGTTGAGAAAATCTCATTGTAGTCAACAACTTGAACTTGTCAAAAACCTTTTTGCGACAAGTCGAGCTTTGTAGATAGTAACACTACTATCAGCGTCCGTCTTCCTCTTGAAGATCCATTTATTTTCTATGGCTTGCCGATCATCGGGCAACTCCACCAAAGTCCATACTTTGTTCTCATACATGGATCTCATCTCAGATTTCATGGCCTCAAGCCATTTTGCGGAATCTGGGCTCATCATCGCTTCCTCATAGTTCGTAGGTTCATCATGGTCTAGTTACATGATTTCCAGAACAGGATTACCGTACCACTCTGGTGCGGATCTCACTCTGGTTTACCTACGAGATTCGGTAGTAACTTGATCTGAAGTTACATGATCATCATCATTAGCTTCCTCACTAATTGGTGTAGGTGTCTCAGAAACTGGTTTCTGCGACGAACTACTTTCAAGTAAGGGAGAAGGTACTATTACCTCATCAAGTTCCACTTTCCTCCCACTCACTTCTTTCGAGAGAAACTCCTTCTCTAGAAAGGATCCATTCTTAGCAACGAATGTCTTGCCTTCGGATCTGTGATAGAAGGTGTACCCAACAATTTCCTTTGGGTATTCTATGAAGACGCACTTCTCCGATTTGGGTTTGAGCTTATCAGGATGATACTTTTTCACATAAGCATCGCAGCCCCAAGCTTTAAGAAACGACAACTTTGGTTTCTTGCTAAACCACAGTTCATATAGTGTCGTCTCAACGGATTTAGATGGTGCCCTATTTAACGTGAATGCAGCTGTCTCTAATGCATGATCCCAAAACGATATTGGTAAATCGGTAAGAAACATCATAGATTGTACTATATCCAATAAAGTACGGTTATGACGTTCGGACACACCATTATGATGTGGTGTTCCAGGTGGCATGAATTTGTGAAACTATTCCACATTGTTTTAATTGAAGACCAAACTCGTAACTCAAATATTTGTCTCCATGATCAGATCGTAGAAACCTTATTTTCTTGTCACGATGATATTTCCACTTCACTCTGAAATTCTTTGAACCTTTCAACTATTTCAGACTTATGTTTCATCAAGTAGATATACCCATATCTGCTCAAATCATCTGTGAAGGTCAGAAAATAACGATATCCACCGTGAGCCTTAACACTCATTGGATCGCATACATCGGTATGTATTATTTCCAATAAGTCAGTTGCTCGCTCCATCGTCCGAGAACGGAGTCTTAGTCATCTTGCCCATGAGGCATGGTTCATAAGCATCAAGTGATTCATAATCAAGTGATTCCAAAATCCCATCAGCATGGAGTTTCTTCATGCGCTTTACACCAATATGACCTAAACGGCGAGTGCCACAAATAAGTTGCACTATCATTATTAACTTTGCATCTTTTGGTTTCAATATTATGAATATGTGTATCACTACGATCGAGATCCAATGAACCATTTTCATTGGGTGTGTAACCATATAAGGTTTTATTCATGTAAGCAGAACAACAGTTTATTCTCTTACTTAAATGAATAACCGTTTTGCAATAAACACGATCAAATCATATTCATGCTCAACGCAAACACCAAATAACATTTATTTAGGTTCAACACTAATCCCGAAAGTATAGGGAGGGTGCGATGATGATCATATCAATCTTGAAACTATTTTCAACACACATCATCACTTCACCCTTAACTAGTTTCATTTATCTCGCAACTCCGTTTGAGTTACTACTCTTAGCAACTGAACCAGTACCAAATACCGAGGGGTTGCTATAAACACTAGTAAAGCACACATCAAACACCTGTATATCAAATATACCTTTTTTCACTTTGCCATCCTTCTTATCCACCAAATATTTAGGGCAGTTCCGCTTCCAGTGACCATTTCCTTTGCGTGTAAGCACTCGGTTTAGTGCTTTGGTTCAGCTTTGGGCTTCTTCGTGGGAGTGACAACTTGCTTGTCAATCTACTTGAAGTTCCCCTTTCTTTCCCTTTGCCCTTTTCTTGAAACTAGTGATCTTGTCAACCATCAACACTTGATGCTCTTTCTTGATTTCTACCTTCGTCGATTTCAACATCACGAAGAGCTCGGGAATCATTTTCGTCATCCCTTGCATACTATAGTTCATCACGAAGTTCTACTAACTTGGTGATGGTGACTGAGAATTCATCAATCACTATCTTATCCGGAAGATTAACTCCCACTTGATTCAAGCGATTGAAGTACCTGCATAATCTGAGCACATGCTCACTAGTTGAGCGATTCTCCTCCATCTTTTAGCTATAGAACTTGTTGGAGACTTCATATCTCTCAACTCGGTATTTCCTTGAAATATTAACTTCAATTCTGGAACATCTCATATGGTCCATGATGTTCAAAACATCTTTGAAGTCCCGATTCTAAGCCATAAAGCATGGTGCACAAAACTATCAAGTAGTCATCATCTTGAGCTAGCCAAACGCTCATAACGCCTCGCATCCGCTCCTGCATTAGGTCTGTCACCTAGCGGTGCATTAAGGACATAATTCTTACGTGCAGCAATGAGGATAAACCTCCGATCACGGATCGAATCCGCATCATTGCTACTAACATTTTTCAACATAATTTCTCTAGGAACATATCAAAACAAACATATGAAAGCAAAACGCAAGCTATTGATCTTACAACATAATTTGCAAAATACTACCAGGACTAAGTTCATGATAAATTTAAGTTCAATTAATCATATTACTTAAGAACTCCCACTTAGAAAAACATCTCTCTTGTCATCTAAGTGATCACGTGATCCAAATCAACTAAACCATAACCGATCATCACGTGAAATGGAGTAGTTTTCAATGGTGAACATCTTATGTTGATCATATCTACTATATGATTCACGCCGACCTTTCGGTCTCCGTGTTCGAGGCCATATCTGCATATGCTAGGCTCGTCAAGTATAACCCGAGTATTCTCGTGTGCAAAACTGGCTTGCACCCGTTGTAGATGGACGAGAGCTTATCACACCCGATCATCACGTGGTGTCCGGGCACGACGAACTTTGGCAACGGTGCATACCGGGAGAACACTTCTTGATAATTTAGTGAGAGATCATCTTATAATGCTACCATCAATCAAAGCAAGATAAGATGCATAAAAGGATAAACATCACATGCAAATCAATATAAGTGATATGATATGGTCATCATCATCTTGTGCTTCATGATCTCCATCTTGCAGCATCACCATGATCACCATCGCCACCGGGCGCGACACCTTGATCTCCATCGTAGCATCGTTGTCGCCTCGCCAAACTTATGCTTCTACGACTATCGCTACCGCTTAGTGATAAAGTAAAGCATTACAAGCGATTGCATTGTATACAATAAAGCGACAACCATATGGCTCCTGCCATTGCCGATAACCGGTTACAAAACATGATCATCTCATACAATAAAATATAGCATCACGTCTTGACCATATCACATCACAACATGCCCTGCAAAAACAAGTTAGGCGTCCTCTACTTTGTTGTTGCAAATTTTACGTGGCTGCTACGGGCTTAAGCAAGAACCGGTCTCACCCACGCATCAAAACCACAACGATACTTCGTCAAATAGACTCCGTTTAACCTTCTCAAGGACCGGGCGTAGCCACACTCAGTTCAACTAAAGTGAGAGAGACAGCACCCACCAGTCACCTTTAAGCAACGAGTGCTCGTGGCGGTGAAACCAGTCTCGCGAAGCGCACGCGTAATGTCGGTGGGCCGCTTCATCTCACAATACCGCTGAACCAAAGTATGACATGCTGGAAGGTAGTATGACTTGTATCGCCCACAACTCACTTGTGTTCTACTCGTGCAAAAACATCAAACCATAGAAAAACCTAGGCTCGGATGCCTTTGTTGGGGAACGAGTAATTTCAAAAATTTCCTACGCACACGCAAGATCATGGTGATGAATAGCAACGAGAGGGAGAGTGTTGTCCACATACCCTTGTAGACCCGGCGGAAGCGATCACAACGTAGAGGAAGTAGTCGACGTTCTCCTCGCGATCCGACCGATCCGGCGCCGTTACTCGACGCCCCGAGTTCTTGACACACGTACAGCTCGATGACGTCCCTCGACTCCGATCCAGCCGAGTGTCGAGGGAGAGTTCGTCACAAGACGACGGCGCAGGACGATCTTGATGTTTCACGGCGCAGGGCTTCGCTAAGCTTCATGACGGTATAACCGAGGTGGAATATGGTGGAGGGGGCACGCGACACGGCTAAGGAACGATCTCACGATCAACTTGTGTGTTCCAAGGTGCCCCCCTGCCCCCGTATATAAAGGAGCAAGGGGGGAGGGGGCCGGCGGCCAAGGGAGGCGCGCCAAGGGAGTCCTACTCCCTCTGGGAGTAGGATTCCCCCAATCCTAGTTGGACTATGATTCCCGGAGGAGGAAAGAGAGAGAGGGGGGCCGGCCCCTTCTCCTAGTCCTAGTAGGACTAGGGAAGGGGGGGGGAGGCGCGCGGCCACCTTGGGCTGCCCCTTCTCCTTTCCACCAAGGGCCATCGAGGCCCATTCACCTCCCGGGGGGTTCCGGTAACCTCCCGGTACTCCGGTAAATTCCCGTTTTCGCCCGGAACCATTCCGAACTCCAAACATAGGCTTCCAATATATCAATCTTTATGTCTCGACCATTCCGAGACTCCTCGTCATGTCCGTGATCACATCCGGGACTCGAACTCCTTCGGTACATCAAAATACATAAACTCATAATAACCATCATCGAAACCTTAAGCGTGCGGACCCTACGGTTCGAGAACAATGTAGACATGACCTAGAACCATTCACGGTCAATAACCAACAGCGGGACCTGGATGCCCATATTGGTTCCTACATATTCTACGAAGATCTTTGTCGGTCGGACCGCATAACAACATACGTTGTTCCTTTGTCATCGGTATGTTACTTGCCCGAGATTCGATCGTCGGTATCCAATACCTAGTTCAATCTTGTTACCGCAAGTCTCTTTACTCGTTCCGTAATACATCATCTCACAACTAACTCATTAGTTGTAGTGCTTGCAAGGCTTTAAGTGATGTGCATTACCGAGAGGGCCCAGAGATACCTCTCCGACAATCGGAGTGACAAAACCTAATCTCGAAATACGCCAACCCAACATTTGCCTTTGGAGACACCTGTAGTACTCCTTTATAATCACCCGATTCGTTGTGACGTTTGGTAGCACCAAAGTGTTCCTCCGTAAACGGAGTTGCATAATCTCATAGTTACAGGAACATGTATATGTCATGGATAAAAGCAGTAGCAACATACTAAACGATCGTGTGCTAAGCTAAGGGAATGGGTCATGTCAATCAGATCATTCTACTAATGATGTGACCTCATTAATCAAATAACAACTCCTTGTTCATGGTTAGGAAACATAACCATCTTTGATTAACAAGCTAGTCTAGTAGAGGCATACTAGTGACATGTTGTTTTGTCTATGCATTCACACATGTATTATGTTTCCGGTTAATACAATTCTAGCATGAATGATAAACATTTATCATGAAATAAGGAAATAAATAATAACTTTATTATTGCCTCTAGGGCATATTTCCTTCAGTCTCCCACTTGCACTAGAGTCAATAATCTAGATCACATCACCATATGATTAACATTCACAGTTCACATCATCATGTGATTAACAGCCATAGTTCACATCGCCATGTGACCAACACCCAAAGGGTTTACTAGATTCAGTAATCTAGTTCACATCGCTATGTGATTGACACCCAAAGAGTACTAAGGTGTGATCATGTTTTGCTTGTGAGAGACTCTTAGTCAACGGGTCTTTCACATTTAGATCCGTTATGTATTTTGCAATTATTCTATGTCTACAATGCTCTGCACGAAGCTACTCTAGCTAATTGCTCCCACTTTCAATATGTATCTAGATCGAGACTTAGAGTCATCCAGATCAGTGTCAAAACTTGCATCGACGTAACCCTTTACTTACCTAACCTTTGTCACTTCCATAATCGAGAAACATATCCTTATTCCACTAAGGATAATTTTGACCGCTGTCCAAATGATCTACTCCTAGATCACTATTGTACTCCTTGCCAAAATCTGTGCAGGGTATACAATAGATCTGGTATACAGCATGGCATACTTTATAGAACCTATGGCCAAGGCATAGTGAATGACTTTCATTCTCTTTCTATCTTCTGCCGTGGTCGGGTTTTGAGTCTTACTCAATTTTTCACACCTTGTAACACAGGCAAGAACTCTTTCTTTTCTGCTCCATTTTGAACTACTTCAAAATCTTGTCAAGGTATGTACTCATTGAAAAAAACTTATCAAGCGTCTTGATCTATCTCTATAGATCTTAATGCTCAATATGCAAGCAGCTTCACCGAGGTCTTTCTTTGAAAAACTCCTTTAAAACACTCCTTTATGCTTTGCGAATAATTCTACATTATTTCCGATCTATAATATGTCATTCACATATACTTATCGAAATCTTTGTAGTGCTCCCACTCACTTTCTAGTAAATACAGGCTTCACCATAAGTCTCATACAAAACTATATGCTTTGATCAACTCATCAAAGCGTATATTCCAACTCCGAGATGCTTGCACCAGTCCATAGATGGATCATTGGAGCTTGCACACTTTGTTAGCTCCTTTGGATCGATAAAACCTTCGGTTGCATCATATACAACTCTTCCTCCCGATACCCATTCAGAATGCAGTTTTACATCCATTTGCCAAATTTCATAAATTGTGGCAATTGCTAACATGATTCGGACAGACTTAAGCATCGCTACTGCTTGAGAAAATCTCATTGTAGTCAACAACTTGAACTTGTCAAAACCTTTTTGCGACAAGTCGAGCTTTGTAGATAGTAACACTACTATCGGCGTCCGTCTTCCTCTTGAAGATCCATTTATTTTCTATGGCTTGCCGATCATCGGCAACTCCACCAAAGTCCATACTTTGTTCTCATACATGGATCTCATCTCAGATTTCATGGCCTCAAGCCATTTTATGAATCTGGGCTCATCATCGCTTCCTCATAGTTCGTAGGTTCATCATGGTCTAGTTACATGATTTCCAGAACAGGATTACCGTACCACTCTGGTGCGGATCTCACTCTGGTTTACCTACGAGATTCGGTAGTAACTTGATCTGAAGTTACATGATCATCATCATTAGCTTCCTCACTAATTGGTGTAGGTGTCTCAGAAACTGGTTTCTGCGACGAACTACTTTCAAGTAAGGGAGAAGGTACTATTACCTCATCAAGTTCCACTTTCCTCCCACTCACTTCTTTCGAGAGAAACTCCTTCTCTAGAAAGGATCCATTCTTAGCAACGAATGTCTTGCCTTCGGATCTGTGATAGAAGGTGTACCCAACAATTTCCTTTGGGTATTCTATGAAGACGCACTTCTCGATTTGGGTTTGAGCTTATCAGATGATACTTTTTCACATAAGCATCGCAGCCCCAAGCTTTAAGAAACGACAACTTTGGTTTCTTGCTAAACCACAGTTCATATAGTGTCGCCTCAACGGATTTAGATGGTGCCCTATTTAACGTGAATGCAGCTGTCTCTAATGCATGATCCCAAAACGATATTGGTAAATCGGTAAGAAACATCATAGATTGTACTATATCCAATAAAGTACGGTTATGACGTTCGGACACACCATTATGATGTGGTGTTCGGTGGCATGAATTTGTGAAACTATTCCACATTGTTTTAATTGAAGACCAAACTCAGAACTCAAATATTTGTCTCCGCGATCAGATCGTAGAAACCTTATTTTCTTGTCACGATGATATTTCCACTTCACTCTGAAATTCTTTGAACCTTTCAACTATTTCAGACTTATGTTTCATCAAGTAGATATACCCATATCTGCTCAAATCATCTGTGAAGGTCAGAAAATAACGATATCCACCGTGAGCCTTAACACTCATTGGATCGCATACATCAGTATGTATTATTTCCAATAAGTCAGTTGCTCGCTCCACCGTTCCGGAGAACGGAGTCTTAGTCATCTTGCCCATGAGGCATGGTTCGCAAGCATCAAGTGATTCATAATCAAGTGATTCCAAAATCCCATCAGCATGGAGTTTCTTCATGCGCTTTACACCAATATGACCTAAACGGCAGTGCCACAAATAAGTTGCACTATCATTATTAACTTTGCATCTTTTGGTTTCAATATTATGAATATGTGTATCACTACGATCGAGATCCAATGAACCATTTTCATTGGGTGTGTAACCATATAAGGTTTTATTCATGTAAACAGAACAACAGTTTATTCTCTTACTTAAATGAATAACCGTTTTGCAATAAACACGATCAAATCATATTCATGCTCAACGCAAACACCAAATAACATTTATTTAGGTTCAACACTAATCCCGAAAGTATAGGGAGGGTGCGATGATGATCATATCAATCTTGAAACTATTTTCAACACACATCATCACTTCACCCTTAACTAGTTTTTGTTTATTCTGCAACTCCCGTTTCGAGTTACTACTCTTAGCAACTGAACCAGTACCAAATACCGAGGGGTTGCTATAAACACTAGTAAAGCACACATCAAACACCTGTATATCAAATATACCTTTTTCACTTTGCCATCCTTCTTATCCACCAAATATTTAGGGCAGTTCCGCTTCAAAGGACCATTTCCTTTGCGTGTAAGCACTTTCGGTTTCAGGCTTTGGTTCAGCTTTGGGCTTCTTCGTGGGAGTGACAACTTGCTTGTCAATCTACTTGAAGTTCCCTTTCTTTCCTTTGCCCTTTTCTTGAAACTAGTGATCTTGTCAACCATCAACACTTGATGCTCTTTCTTGATTTCTACCTTCGTCGATTTCAACATCACGAAGAGCTCGGGAATCATTTTCGTCATCCCTTGCATACTATAGTTCATCACGAAGTTCTACTAACTTGGTGATGGTGACTGAGAATTCTGTCAATCACTATCTTATCCGGAAGATTAACTCCCACTTGATTCAAGCGATTGAAGTACCTGCATAATCTGAGCACATGCTCACTAGTTGAGCGATTCTCCTCCATCTTTTAGCTATAGAACTTGTTGGAGACTTCATATCTCTCAACTCGGTATTTCCTTGAAATATTAACTTCAATTCTGGAACATCTCATATGGTCCATGATGTTCAAAACATCTTTGAAGTCCCGATTCTAAGCCATAAAGCATGGTGCACAAAACTATCAAGTAGTCATCATCTTGAGCTAGCCAAACGCTCATAACGCCTCAGATCCGCTCCTGCATTAGGTCCATCACCTAGCGGTGCATTAAGGACATAATTCTTACGTGCAGCAATGAGGATAAACCTCCGATCACGGATCGAATCCGCATCATTGCTACTAACATTTTTCAACATAATTTCTCTAGGAACATATCAAAACAAACATATGAAAGCAAAACGCAAGCTATTGATCTTACAACATAATTTGCAAAATACTACCGGGACTAAGTTCATGATAAATTTAAGTTCAATTAATCATATTACTTAAGAACTCCCACTTAGAAAAACATCTCTTGTCATCTAAGTGATCACGTGATCCAAATCAACTAAACCATAACCGATCATCACGTGAAATGGAGTAGTTTTCAATGGTGAACATCTTATGTTGATCATATCTACTATATGATTCACGCCGACCTTTCGGTCTCCGTGTTCCGAGGCCATATCTGCATATGCTAGGCTCGTCAAGTATAACCCGAGTATTCTGCGTGTGCAAAACTGGCTTGCACCCGTTGTAGATGGACGAGAGCTTATCACACCCGATCATCACGTGGTGTCCGGGCACGATTTAACTTTGGCAACGGTGCATACTCGGGAGAACACTTCTTGATAATTTAGTGAGAGATCATCTTATAATGCTACCATCAATCAAAGCAAGATAAGATGCATAAAAGGATAAACATCACATGCAAATCAATATAAGTGATATGATATGGTCATCATCATCTTGTGCTTCATGATCTCCATCTTGCAGCATCACCATGATCACCATCGCCACCGGCGCGACACCTTGATCTCCATCGTAGCATCGTTGTCGCCTCGCCAAACTTATGCTTCTACGACTATCGCTACCGCTTAGTGATAAAGTAAAGCATTACAGTAGCGATTGCATTGTATACAATAAAGCGACAACCATATGGCTCCTGCCATTGCCGATAACCGGTTACAAAACATGATCATCTCATACAATAAAATATAGCATCACGTCTTGACCATATCACATCACAACATGCCCTGCAAAAACAAGTTAGACGTCCTCTACTTTGTTGTTGCAAATTTTACGTGGCTGCTACGGGCTTAAGCAAGAACCGGTCTCACCCACGCATCAAAACCACAACGATATTTCGTCAAATAGACTCCGCTTTTAACCTTCTCAAGGACCGGGCGTAGCCACACTCGGTTCAACTAAAGTGAGAGAGACAGCACCCACCAGTCACCTTTAAGCAACGAGTGCTCGTGGCGGTGAAACCAGTCTCGCGAAGCGTCACGCGTAATGTCGGTCGGGCCGCTTCATCTCACAATACCGCTGAACCAAAGTATGACATGCTGGAAGGTAGTATGACTTGTATCGCCCACAACTCACTTGTGTTCTACTCGTGCAAAACATCAAACCATAGAAAAACCTAGGCTCGGATGCCTTTGTTGGGGAACGAGTAATTTCAAAAATTTCCTACGCACACGCAAGATCATGGTGATGAATAGCAACGAGAGGGAGAGTGTTGTCCACATACCCTTGTAGACCCGGCGAAGCGATCACAACGTAGAGGAAGTAGTCGACGTTCTCCTCGCGATCCGACCGATCCGGCGCCAGCACTCGACGCCCGAGTTCTTGACACACGACAGCTCGATGACGCCCTCGACTCGATCCAGCCGAGTGTCGAGGGAGAGTTCCACAAGACGACGGCGTGGTGACGATCTTGATGTTTCATCGGCGCAGGCTTCGCTTAAGCTTCATGACAGTATAACCGAGGTGGAATATGGTGGAGGGGGCACCGACACGGCTAAGGAACGATCTCACGATCAACTTGTGTGTTCCAAGGTGCCCCCTGCCCCGATATAAAGGAGCAAGGGGGGGGGGCGGCCAAGGGAGCGCGCCAAGGAGTCCTACTCCCTCCGGGAGTAGGATTCCCCCAATCCTAGTTGGACTATGATTCCCGGAGGAGGAAAGAGAGAGAGGGGGGCCGGCCCCTTCTCCTAGTCCTAGTAGGACTAGGGAAGGGGGGAGGCTTGCCACCTTGGGCTGCCCCTTCTCCTTTCCACCAAGGGCCATCGAGGCCCATTCACCTCCCGGGGGGTTCCGGTAACCTCCCGGTACTCCGGTAAATTCCCGTTTTCGCCCGGAACCATTCCGAACTCCAAACATAGGCTTCCAATATATCAATCTTTATGTCTCGACCATTCCGAGACTCCTCGTCATGTCCGTGATCACATCCGGGACTCGAACTCCTTGGTACATCAAAATACATAAACTCATAATAAGCGCCATCGAAACCTTAAGCGTGCGGACCCTACGGTTCGAGAACAATGTAGACATGACCTAGAACCATTCACGGTCAATAACCAACAGCGGGACCTGGATGCCCATATTGGTTCCTACATATTCTACGAAGATCTTTGTCGGTCAGACCGCATAACAACATACGTTGTTCCCTTTGTCATCGGTATGTTACTTGCCCGAGATTCGATCGTCGGTATCCAATACCTAGTTCAATCTCGTTACCGGCAAGTCTCTTTACTCGTTCCGTAATACATCATCTCACAACTAACTCATTAGTTGTAGTGCTTGCAAGGCTTTAAGTGATGTGCATTACCGAGAGGGCCCAGAGATACCTCTCCGACAATCGGAGTGACAAAACCTAATCTCGAAATACGCCAACCCAACATTTGCCTTTGGAGACACCTGTAGTACTCCTTTATAATCACCCAGTTACGTTGTGACGTTTGGTAGCACCCAAAGTGTTCCTCCGGTAAACGGGAGTTGCATAATCTCATAGTTACAGGAACACGTATATGTCATGGATAAAAGCAGTAGCAACATACTAAACGATCGTGTGCTAAGCTAAGGGAATTGGTCATGTCAATCAGATCATTCTACTAATGATGTGACCTCATTAATCAAATAACAACTCCTTGTTCATGGTCAGGAAACATAACCATCTTTGATTAACAAGCTAGTCTAGTAGAGGCATACTAGTGACATGTTGTTTTGTCTATGCATTCACACATGTATTATGTTTCCGGTTAATACAATTCTAGCATGAATGATAAACATTTATCATGAAATAAGGAAATAAATAATAACTTTATTATTGCCTCTAGGGCATATTTCCTTCAACACTATCAAAGCGTTTATTCCAACTCCGAGATGCTTGCACCAGTCCATAAATGGATCGCTGGAGCTTGCACACTTTGTTAGCTCCCTTTGGATCGATAAAACCTTCTGGTTGCATCATATACAACTCTTCTTCCAGAAATCCATTCAGGAATGCAGTCTTTACATCCATTTGCCAAATTTCATAATCATAAAATGCGGAAATTGCTAACATGATTCGGACAGACTTAAGCATCGCTACGGGTGAGAAGGTCTCATCGTAGTCAATCCCTTGAACTTGTCGGAAACCCTTTGCGACAAGTCGAGCTTTGTAGACAGTTACATTACCGTCAGCGTCAGTCTTCTTCTTGAAGATCCACTTGTTTTCTATTGCTTGCCGACCCTCGGGCAAGTCAACCAAAGTCCATACTTTGTTTTCATACATGGATCCCATCTCAGATTTCATGGCCTCAAGCCATTTTGCGGAATCTGGGCTCACCATCGCTTCTTCATAGTTCGTAGGTTCATCATGATCTAGTAGCATGACTTCCAGAACAGGATTACCGTACCACTCAGGTGCGGATCTTATTCTGGTTGATCTACGAGGTTCTGTAGTAACTTGATCTGAAGTTTCATGATCAACATCATCAACTTCCTCACTATTTGGTGTAGATATCTCAGAAACCGGTTTCTGCGACAAACTACTTTCAAATAAGGGAGAAGGTACAATTACCTCATCAAGTTCTACTTTCCTCCCACTCACTTCTTTCGAGAGAAACTCCTTCTCTAGAAAGGATCCATTCTTGGCAACAAATGTCTTGCCTTCGGATCTGTGATAGAAGGTGTACCCAACTGTCTCCTTTGGGTATCCTATGAAGACACATTTCTCCGATTTGGGTTCGAGCTTATCAGGTTGAAGCTTTTTCACATAAGCATCGCATCCCCAAACTTTAAGAACGACAACTTTGGTTTCTTGCTAAACCATAGTTCATAAGGTGTCGTCTCAACGGATTTTGACGGTGTTCTATTCAGTGTGAATGCGGCCGTCTCAAGAGCATAACCCCAAAACGATAGCGGTAAATCTGTAAGAGACATCATAGATCGCACCATATCTAGTAAAGTGCGACATGACGTTCGGACACACCATTACGTTGTGGTGTTCCGGTGGCGTGAGTTGAAACTATTCCGCATTGTTTCAAATGTAGACCAAACTCGAACTCAAATATTCACCTCCACGATCAGATCGTAGAAACTTAATTTTCTTATTACGATGATTTTCAACTTCACTCTGAAATTCTTTGAACTTTTCAAATGTTTCAGACTTATGTTTCATTAAGTAGATATACCCACATCTCGCTTAAATCATCCGTGAAGGTGAGAAAATAACGATATCCGCCACGAGCCTCAACATTCATCGGACCACATACATCGTATGTATGATTTCCAACAAATCTGTTGCTCTCTCCATAGTACCGAGAACGGGTTTTAGTCATCTTGCCCATGAGGCACGGTTCATAAGTGCCAAGTGATTCATAATCAAGTGACTCCAAAAGTCCATCAAGATGGAGTTTCTTCATGCGTTTTATACCGATATGACCTAAACGGCAAGTGCCACAAATAAGTTGCACTATCATTATCAACTTTGCATCTTTTGGCTTCAACATTATGAATATGTGTATCACTACTATCGAGATTCATCAAAATAGACCACTCTTCAAGGGTGCATGACCATAAAAGATATTACTCATATAAATAGAACAACCATTATTCTCTGATTTAAATGAATAACCGTCTCGCATCAAACAAGATCCAGATATAATGTTCATGCTCAACGCAGCACCAAATAACAATTATTTAGGTCTAAAACTAATCCCGAAGGTAGATGTAGAGGTAGCGTGCCGACCGCGATCACATCGACTTTGGAACCATTTCCCACGCGCATCGTCACCTCGTCCTTTGCCGTTGTTCGCAATCAGTAGTCCCTGTTTGAGTTGCAAATATTAGCAATGAACCAGTATCAAATACCAGTGCTCTGCGAGCTCTAGTAAGGTACACATCAATAACATGTATATCACATATACCTTTGTTCACCTTGCCATCCTTCTTATCCGCCAAATACTTGGGGCAGTTCCGCTTCAAAGGACGATCGCTTGCAAGAGAAGCACTCAGTTTCAGGTTTAGGTCCAGACTTGGGTTTCTTCTCTGAGCAGCAACTTGCTTGCTGTTCTTCTTGAAGTTCCTTCTTCTTCCCTTTGCCTTTCTTCTTGAAACTAGTGGTCTTATTGACCATCAACACTTGATGCTCCTTCTTGATTTCTACCTCCGCAGCCTTTAGCATTGCGAAGAGCTCGGTATAGTCTTTACTAACCCTTGCATATTATAGTTCATCACGAAGCCTTTGTAGCTTGGTGGCGGTGATTGAAGAATTCATCAATGACACAATCATCCGGAAGATTAACTCCCGGTTGAGTCAAGTGATTGTAATACCCGGACATTACGAGTATGTGCTCACCGACAGTAACTATTCTCCTCCATCTTGCAGCTATAGAACTTATTGGAGACTTCATATCTCTCAATCCGGGCATTCTGTTGGAATATCAACTTCAACTCCTGGAACATCTCATATGCTCCATGACGCTCAAAACGTCGTTGAAGTCCCGGTTCTAAGCCGTAAAGCATGGCACATCGAACTATAGAGTAGTCATCAGCTTTGCTCGCCAGACGTTCTTAACGCCGTCGGTTGCATCAGAAGAGTTCTGGCACCTAGCGGTGCATCCGGGACGTAACTCTTACGTGCAGCAATGAGGATAATCTTCAGTTACGGACCCGATCCGTGTAATTGCTACCATCATCTTTCAATTTTGCTTTCTCAAGGAACGCATTAAAATTCAACGGAACAACAAGCACGAGCCATCTATCTACAAACAAACATAGACAAGCAAGATACTATCAGTACTAAGTTCATGATAAATTTAAGTTCAATTAATCATATTACTTAAGAACTCCCACTTAGACAGACATCTCTCTAGTCATCTAAGTGATCACGTGATCCAAATCAACTAAACCATAACCGATCATCACGTGAGATGGAGTAGTTTTCAATGGTGAACATCTTATGTTGATCATATCTACTATATGATTCACGCCGACCTTTCGGTCTCCGTGTTCCGAGGCCATATCTGCATATGCTAGGCTCGTCAAGTATAACTCGAGTATTCTGCGTGTGCAAAACTGGCTTGCACCCGTTGTAGATGGACGAGAGCTTATCACACCCAATCATCACGTGGTGTCTCGGCACGACGAACTTTGGCAACGGTGCATACTCGGGAGAACACTACTTGATAATTTTAGTGAGAGATCATCTTAAAATGCTACCGTCAATCAAAGCAAGATAAGATGCATAAAGGATAAACATCACATGCAATCAATATAAGTGATATGATATGGCCATCATCATCTTGTGCTTGTGATCTCCATCTCCAAGCACCGTCGTGATCACCATCGCCACCGGCGCGACACCTTGATCTCCATCGTAGCATCATTGTCGTTACGCCATCTATTGCTTCTCGACTATCGCTACCGCTTAGTGATAAAGTAAAGCAATTACGTATGCTTGCATTTCATACAATAAAGCGACAACCATATGGCTCCAGCCAGTTGCCGATAACTTCGGTTACAAAACATGATCATCTCATACAATAAAATATAGCATCACGTCTTGACCATATCACATCACAACATGCCCTGCAAAAACAAGTTAGACGTCCTCTACTTTGTTGTTGCAAATTTTACGTGGCTGCTACGGGCTTAAGCAAGAACCAATCTCACCTACGCATCAAAACCACAACGATACTTCGTCAAATAGACTCCGTTTTAACCTTCTCAAGGACCGGGCGTAGCCATACTCGGTTCAACTAAAGTGAGAGAGACAGACACCCGCCAGTCACCTTTAAGCACGAGTGCTCGTAACGGTGAAACCAGTCTCGCGTAAGCGTACGCGTAATGTCGGTCCGGGCCGCTTCATCTCACAATACCGCTGAACCAAAATATGACATGCTGGTAGGTAGTATGACTTGTATCGCCCACAACTCACTTGTGTTCTACTCGTGCAAAACATCAAACCATAAAAACCTAGGCTCGGATGCCACTGTTGGGGAACGTAGTAATTTCAAAAATTTCCTATGCACACGCAAGATCATGGTGATGCATAGCAACGAGAGGGAGAGTGTTGTCTACGCCCTCGTGAGACCGAAGCGAAGCGTTCACAACGTAGAGGAAGTAGTCGACGTTCTCCTCGCGATCCAACCGATCCCAGCGCCGTTACTCGGCGCCCGAAGTTCTTGACACGCGCACAGCTCGGTGACGCTCCTCGGGCTCCGATCCAGCAGAGCTTCGGGGAGGAAGAGTTCCACAAGACGACGGCGTGGTGGACGATCTTGATGTTCTATCGACGCAGGCTTCGCCTAAGCACCGCTACGATATGACCGAGGTGGAATATGGTGGAGGGGGGCACCGCACACGGCTAAGGAACGATCTCAAGGATCAACTTGTGTGTTCTAGGGTGCCCCCCTGCCCCCGTATATAAAGGAGCAAGGGGGGGGCCGGCCGGCCCTAGGAGGCGCGCCAGGAGGGGGAGTCCTCCTCCTAGTGGGAGTAGGACTCCCTTTCCTAGTCCAACTAGGAAGGAGGAAGGGGAAGGAAGGAGAGGAGAGGAGAGGAAGGGGGGCGCCCCCTCCTTGTCCTATTCGGACTCCCACAGGGGGCGCGCCACCACCGGTGCAGCCCTCTCTCTCCCTCTTGGCCCACTAAGGCCCATAACTTCCCGGGGTTCCGTAACCCTCCGGCACTCCGGTTTTCTCCGAAACTTCCGAACCTTTCCGTGTCCGAATATAGCCGTCCAATATATCAATCTTTATGTCTCGACCATTTCGAGACTCCTCGTCATGTCCGTGATCACATCCGGGACTCCGAACTCCTTCGGTACATCAAAATACATAAACTCATAATATAACCGTCATCGAAACCTTAAGCGTGCGGACCCTACGGTTCGAGAATAATGTAGACATGACCGAGACACGTCTCTGGTCAATAACCAATAGCGGGACCTGGATGCCCATATTGGTTCCTACATATTCTACGAAGATCTTTATCGGTCAGACCGCATAACAACATACGTTGTTCCCTTTGTCATCGGTATGTTACTTGCCCGAGATTCGATCGTCGGTATCCAATACCTAGTTCAATCTCGTTACCGGCAAGTCTCTTTACTCGTTCCGTAATACATCATCTCACAGCTAACTCATTAGTTGTAATGCTTGCAAGGCTTAAGTGATGTGTATTACCGAGAGGGCCAGAGATACCTCTCCGACAATCGGAGTGACAAAACCTAATCTCGAAATACGCCAACCCAACATCCGCCTTTGGAGACACTGTAGTACTCCTTTATAATCACCCAGTTACGTTGTGACGTTTGGTAGCACCCAAAGTGTTCCTCCGGTAAACGGGAGTTGCATAATCTCATAGTTATAGGAACATGTATAAGTCATGGATAAAAGCAGTAGCAACATACTAAACGATCGTGTGCTAAGCTAATGGAATGGGTCATGTCAATCAGATCATTCAACTAATGATGTGACCTTGTTAATCAAATAACAACCCTTTGTTCATGGTTAGGAAACATAACCATCTTTGATTAACAAGCTAGTCTAGTAGAGGCATACTAGTGACACTCTGTTTGTCTATGCATTCACACATGTATTATGTTTCCGGTTAATACAATTCTAGCATGAATGATAAACATTTATCATGAAATAAGGAAATAAATAATAACTTTATTATTGCCTCTAGGGCATATTTCCTTCAGTCTTATATTATTTCCTTTGTTGTAAACGCATTTGCTTTGTTGAGAACTCATCTGTATTGTTGTGAACTTATTTGCTTTCTTGGGAACTCATTTGTATTGTTGTGAAGTAATTTGCTTTGTTCTGAACTCATTTGTACTGTTGTGAAGTAATTTGCTTTGTTGTGAACTCATTTGTATTGTTGAGCAATTTATTTTGTTATGGATAAACGTTAATGATATGTCTCTTGTGTTGTTTATATCACAGATGGTCTGAGGAGGATGGTGAACTTGATTTTTGCATTGTTCCAATGGAATATTGTCTTTGAAACAAACAGAGTCTGCCTTATGGACCTAGAAGAGCCCCAATGATGGCAAGATTGCAGTGGGTGGAAGAGAAACAGAAGAAACCACAAATATTCTACTCCAATTTCATGATGCGGAGGTCAGTGTTTTTCGCACTACATGACACTTTAGTTGAGAAGTACGGTGTGATGTCAACTTGCAACATGACAAGCAAAGAAGCATTAGCACAATTCTTGTGGACTTTGGGGTCACGCTAGAGCACCGGAAATCTTGCAGGTCAATTTGATCATAGTCAATCTACCATTGACATGAAGTTTAAAGAGGTTTTGTTGTGTGTGTACCGTATGGCCGGTGATTACATTCAACCCAAAGATCGATCTTTCACCCCAGTTCATGACTCGCTTAAAAAGAGAGATTTTGGCCTCACTTCAAGGATGCTATTGGGGCAATTGATGGAACACACATTGAATGTGTTGTGCCTGGAAGTGAGCAACCCAAGTATAGCAACAGTAAAGGTTTGGCAACTTAGAATGTCGTGGCAATTTGCGATTTTGATATGAGATTTACGTTTGTTGTTGTTGGATGGCCTGGATCTGTTCATGACACATGTGTGTTGAATGATACACAAGTTGAATACTCCTACTTCCCACACCATCCGGACGGTAATAACTTGTACATGTATTCTTGTGCTCTAATGTTTTGCGTTAACTAATTGGTTTTGGTTTTCCTTATTATCAATGCAGGCAAATACTATCTTGTTGGCTCTGGATATCCAAACATAGTTGGATATCTAGCTCCATACAAAGGACATTGCTACCATGTACCTGATTTCCGACAAGTACCACCACGAGGTAGAAATGAGACCTACAATCATCTACATTCATCACTACGGAACGTCGTCGAATGATTGTTCGGTGTTATGAAGATGAAATGGTGAATCCTCCTTGGCATCACATGGTACAAACCTCCTACACAAACAAAGATCATTACTGCATGCGTGTGTCTTCATAACTTCATCAGTGAAACCAAACTAAGTGATCAACATTTTGACCTGGTTGAGAATGGATCTTATGCTCATGAGGAGAGCCTTTCTCATCGCTTTGCACCCATCGATGACAGTACTATGGGGTCCATCCGTGATGTTATTGCTACAAGTGTCTCCCCATGATGGTTAGCTCTAGGGTGCATGCTGAAGAACCATGTAATAATGTCAAGGTCTTCTCTCTCTATTCATGTCTTCTTCTCAATTACTCGTCCTCGTACGTGAGATTAGGATGCATGTATGATATTCGTATGTCAGACAATGACCTTCTTTATGTTTGATTATAACATATTGTGGTGTTTGGATATCGGATCTAGGTTCATATAAGCAACAAAATGATAACAAATTGTGTAATATCATTTAATCTGAACAATTACAGACTTTTGCCGACCATTCCATAGATAAGCTGAAAAAACATGCTAGCTTGTTATCTGGAGCTTATTTTCACAGCATAGCTTAAAAGAAGTGGTCCTTACTCTTATTCTTACGCTTCTTGCTTCCAGGCATGGGTTGGGCCTGACAGAGCACCATTTCAGCCGACGCCTTCTTGCTTCCGGGCATGGGTTGGGCCCTGGCAGTCAGAGCACTATTTCAGCCGGCATATGTGGCGTGCGGAGCCACAGATATGAGCTGATGTTGCTCAACCCCTAAAAAAAATTGATGTTGCTCACGGCCAGCGTGTCCACGAGCGTGAGGTGGACGGAAGGCGCAGCACAGGGAGCAGAGTAGCGGCACGGAGCAGGAGACGATGCCTAGTTGCACGTGGCCATGTCGCTGGTCTCTGACCACAACCGGACGTGCAGATCATGTGGTCGTGGCGCGTGCTCTATCTGATGGTGGCTCTCTTGGACGCCACGGCCGAGGGCGTAGGATAGCCGCCACTGGTCCACGGCGCAAGAGTCCTGAGACTCAGAGCTGCCCGCTGGTACGCCCACGCAATACCTGTGCACGGCGACCCGGAGAGTGTACAGGTGCGACGGCGGTGACTCCTGTGTGGGGTCAAGGTCCTACGCACCATTGGCGGGACAGGAGTGTTGAGAACCGACATCAACGACGCATCTTTAGCGAATCGTCGTTAGGAAACGTAGTTAGCGGTGATTAGTGTCCAAGCGTCGTACGGACGCATCTGTCTGTATAGACGCCTCTTTGTACAGACGCCGTCACAATGCGTCCCAAATCTTGTATAAATATGTGATTCTCAATCAATGAAAGCATCAGATCATTCGTACAATCACTTTTATTTTTACACGTTATCAACACTGCTCTGCCGAAAGAGAGATAGAGCCATCACGGGGAAGGACAAGAAAAGGTAGGTCATGGCAGGGAAGACGGTGGCATGGTCGTTCTGAGGGCATCTCCAACAGTCGTAAGACTAGCCACAATGGGTAGTAACATAGAGTAGTAACATGCCCATGTTACTACTCTATGTTACTACCTCTACAATGGGGACTAACATATGTGTAGTAACATGCAACACTTCATTTATTAGGCTATAGACTCATCTTGCCTTGATATGTGTGATGTTACTCATACTAGTAGTAACTAGCTATGTTACCACATACCTCTCTTTCTTCATTTATTACTTGCCACATCATCTATTTTATCTAGATATGTGTGATGTTACTACCTATGTTACTCCCATTGTGGGTAGTCTAAGATAGGTGTTGGTTAATTTGCCACCTAGGACATAGTGATAATGTGGCATATAATAAATGTGAAGAGAAAGCAAAGTTGTACGTAGATTAACCAACAACCTTTGCACGAGCTCCAAGGTGAAATAGAGAGCAACCACATTTATTTTTTCACCATCTATTTGGTAGCTTACATACAATCTATTGAAGTAGTTGTATAATAACTTGTTCGTTGATGACCTGAACATTTTACCAACAAAACTAACATACAACCTATTGGAGATGCCATGAGACGACGTGGCCAAGGATGGTGTCCGGGAGGTCGCGTCGGGCCGTCCGCTTGCGCTCCCAAAATGATCCTACACATCCACGGACATCCGAGCCACCGCTCGCCCCGAGGGCGACCTCCCATGTCGACTCGCTCAGCATTCCCTCCAGTCTGGCGCTGTGCGGAGGTGCGCGCAATGGACGAGACGAAGACGACGGTCTCCCGTGCCGCCTTACTCAGCTTGTGCGGGTGCGGCCGCGGGATGGCCACCTCCCCGGGCCCGAAGTCAAATTCCACTTGAGCATCCAAATCTGGATCAATACCAGCAAAAACATCTCGGAACAATGTTCTAGCGCCATGCCAAAATTTCCGAAAAAGAATTGAGAACGCCGGGAAATTTTTGAATTAGACCTTGGCTGCTTTGAAATCTGATGGTGATTTCAAAGTAGTCCAAGGGGTTGGTTCTAAAATTTTGGTCATGCTACCTTTGCTTTGCTCTTCTTTTTCGGACACATTTGGCATGGCGCTAGAACATTGTTCCGAGATGTTTTTGCTGGTATTGTAGTCCCTGTGGGCCGTGGCCGTACCAGCTCCGGCGCTTACGTGTCACGAGGAGATGGACGATCGAGTCCGCTTGTTTTGCTCACGGTCATGCGCCGCGGAGTCGCCGGAGATGCGGCCCGTTCCATAGGTGCGCCATGAGAAAAGAGAGACGCAGGGTGGTTTTCTAAAGGAGATTGCACTGACATGTGGGTCACGGGATGATAAGTCAAACAAAATATTCTGGTCACCGTGCCACATGAGCAAAACCACTGCCCAAAATTGCTCCAACGAGTGTTAGAAATAATCTTGAGCAGTATAGTACGGATGTATGCATGCATGTACATGTTGATGTCAAAGTGGTGTACATGCTAGTTTTCTACGTACTAACTAGCAGAGTAGTAGTGGAGTTGCATTAGAGTGTCCCAGTAGTATACGTGAGATCAACGTGGTAGTACTAGTTGGAGTCGGTTTGGTTTCCTAGTGTGCTTGGACGTGGATTCCGGTTAGGATTCTATTAGACTTGTCCGTGTAGGACATGGTCAAGTAGGTCGGCCGGGTCAGGTCGTGTATATATACAGAACACCGGCCGTGAAGTTGTAACACCGCGAGGACCAGAAAAAGAGAAATAAAGGAAAAAGAACAAGGCACGACAGGTGCCTTTGGCTACAGGTTTTTTGTGCGCGTGTTCGTCATACTGTGATGTGATCGATCCTGTGGGCAAGTTCCAACAATAGAGCAAGGTTCAGGTTTGAGCGCTTGCCCCGGGGTGGCGATCTACTAGCGCCTCGGGGTGGGCCATGAAGTCGCTGGATGATGCGGCGAAGAGGAGGAACATGCGATCGTCGTTCGATGGAGCGACAAGGAGGGAGACGGCGGGTTGTCGTCGGCAAGGCGATGGATGGAGATCGTTGACGGGAGCGGTGGTGCGGTGATGCGGTGCCGGAAAGTCGTCAAGATCGTCATCCAGTAGTTAGAGTCAAGGAGTCGTGCGGGTTAGCACGGTCGGTCGGTTGGTCGGTCAGTCGTCGTCGTCGTCGTCATGTCCAAGTGCTTGTCTGTGTGAGAAGGCATCGAAGATGAAGCGCATCCAGGTCGTCTATGTGTCTCGACGAGGGGATCAAGTTCAGATATGTGGGGGCGGTAAACCAGTGAAGGTGAGTCTCTTCAATGAGGCCATGTCTCTACATGAGGCTGGAGTGCATGGAGTAGTGCACGGGGTGGTGTGATCCACAAGGAGTCGGCATGTATCTCGCTAGGGTGGATGGTGTAGTCTATCGGGTGGTGTTTTCCACAGGTTACTAGCGAGGCTGGGTAGTCCAAGGCATATTTGAGGTGGTCCGTAAATCTGCCAAGTTGAAATTGAAGGGGAGATTGTTGCGATCAATGAAGCCTAGCAATTTAACTTGTCGTGGTGCGAGCGGATGAGCCGACAAGGGATGATGAATCGTCAATGAGCCAAGACCGGAAGAGGACGGAAGACATGGTGTCAAGATTAGGGAGAGATTGTTAGAAATAATCTTGAGCAGTATAGTACGGATGTATGCATGCATGTACATGTTGATGTCAAAGTGGTGTACATGCTAGTTTTCTACGTACTAACTAGCAGAGTAGTAGTGGAGTTGCATTAGAGTGTCCCAGTAGTATACGTGAGATCAACGTGGTAGTACTAGTTGGAGTCGGTTTGGTTTCCTAGTGTGCTTGGACGTGGATTCGGTTAGATTCTATTAGACTTGTCCGTGTAGGACATGGTCAAGTAGGTCGGCGGGTCAGGTCGTGTATATATACAGAACACCGGCCGTGAAGTTGTAACACCGCGAGGACCAGAAAAGAGAAATAAAGGAAAAGAACAAGGCACGACAGGTGCCTTTGGCTACAGGTTTTTGTGCGCGTGTTCGTCATATTGTGATGTGATCGATCCTGTGGGCAAGTTCCAACAATAGAGCAAGGTTCAGGTTTGAGCGCTTGCCCGGGTGGCGATCTACTAGCGCCTCGGGGTGGGCCATGAAGTCGCTGGATGATGCGGCGAAGAGGAGGAACATGCGATCGTCGCTCGATGGAGCGACAAGGAGGAGCGGCGGGTTGTCGTCGGCAAGGCGATGGATGGAGATCGTTGACGGAGCGGTGGTGCGGTGATGCGGTGCCGGAAAGTCGCCAAGATCGTCATCCAGAGTTAGAGTCAAGGAGTCGTCGGGTTAGCACGGTCGGTCGGTTGGTCGGTCAGTCGTAAATGCGTCGTCGTCATGTCCAAGTGCTTGTCTGTGTGAGAAGGCATTGAAGATGAAGCGCATCCAGGTCGTCTATGTGTCTCGACGAGGGGATCAAGTTCAGATATGTGGGGGCGGTAAACCAGTGAAGGTGAGTCTCTTCAATGAGGCCATGTCTCTACATGAGGCTGGAGTGCATGGAGTAGTGCACGGGGTGGTGTGATCCACAAGGAGTCGGCATGTATCTCGCTAGGGTGGATGGTGTAGTCTATCGGGTGGTGTTTTCCACAGGTTACTAGCGAGGCTGGGTAGTCCAAGGCATATTTGAGGTGGTCCGTAAATCCGCCAAGTTGAAATTGAAGGGGAGATTGTTGCGATCAATGAAGCCTAGCAATTTAACTTGTCGTGGTGCGAGCGGATGAGCCGACAAGGGATGATGAATCGTCAACGAGCCAAGACCGGAAGAGGACGGAAGACATGGTGTCAAGATTAGGGAGAGATTGTTAGAAATAATCTTGAGCAGTATAGTACGGATGTATGCATGCATGTACATGTTGATGTCAAAGTGGTGTACATGCTAGTTTTCTACGTACTAACTAGCAGAGTCGTAGTGGAGTTGCATTAGAGTGTCCCAGTAGTATACGTGAGATCAACGTGGTAGTACTAGTTGGAGTCGGTTTCGTTTCCTAGTGTGCTTGGACGTGGATTCCGGTTAGGATTCTATTAGACTTGTCCGTGTAGGACATGGTCAAGTAGGTCGGCCGGGTCAGGTCGTGTATATACAGAACACCGCCGTGAAGTTGTAACACCGCGAGGACCAGAAAAAGAAAAATAAAGGAAAAGAACAAGGAACGACAGGTGCCTTTGGCTACAGGTTTTTGTGCGCGTGTTCGTCATCTTGTGATGTGATCGATCCTGTGGGCAAGTTCCAACAATAGAGCAAGGTTCAGGTTTGAGCGCTTGCCCGGGTGGCGATCTACTAGCGCCTCGGGGTGGGCCATGAAGTCGCTGGATGATGCGCGAAGAGGAGGAACATGCGATCGTCGCTCGATGGAGCGACAAGGAGGAGACGGCGGGTTGTCGTCGGCAAGGCGATGGATGGAGATCGTTGACGGAGCGGTGGTGCGGTGATGCGGTGCCGGAAAGTCGCCAAGATCGTCATCCAGTAGTTAGAGTCAAGGAGTCGTGCGGGTTAGCACGGTCGGTCGGTTGGTCGGTCACCGCCGCCGCCGCCGCCATGTCCAAGTGCTTGTCTGTGTGAGAAGGCATTGAAGATGAAGCGCATCCAGGTCGCCTATGTGTCTCGACGAGGGATCAAGTTCAGATATGTGGGGCGGTAAACCAGTGAAGGTGAGTCTCTTCAATGAGGCCATGTCTCTACATGAGGCTGGAGTGCATGGAGTAGTGCACGGGTGGTGTGATCCACAAGGAGTCGGCATGTATCTCGCTAGGGTGGATGGTGTAGTCTACGGGTGGTGTTTTCCACAGGTTACTAGCGAGGCTGGGTAGTCCAAGGCATATTTGAGGTGGTCCGTAAATCCGCCAAGTTGAAATTGAAGGGAGATTGTTGCGATCAATGAAGCTGGCAATTTAACTTGTCGTGGTGCGAAGCGGATGAGCCGACAAGGGATGATGAATCGTCAACGAGCCAAGACCGGAAGAGGACGGAAGACATGGTGTCAAGATTAGGAGAGATTGTTAGAAATAATCTTGAGCAGTATAGTACGGATGTATGCATGCATGTACATGTTGATGTCAAAGTGGTGTACATGCTAGTTTTCTACGTACTAACTAGCAGAGTAGTAGTGGAGTTGCATTAGAGTGTCCCAGTAGTATACGTGAGATCAACGTGGTAGTACTAGTTGGAGTCGGTTTGGTTTCCTAGTGTGCTTGGACGTGGATTCCGGTTAGGATTCTATTAGACTTGTCCGTCTAGGACATGGTCAAGTAGGTCGGCCCGGTCAGGTCGTGTATATATACAGAACACCGGCCGTGAAGTTGTAACACCGCGAGGACCAGAAAAAGAGAAATAAAGGAAAAAGAACAAGGCACGACAGGTGCCTTTGGCTACAGGTTTTTGTGCGCGTGTTCGTCATCTTGTGATGTGATCGATCCTGTGGGCAAGTTCCAACAATAGAGCAAGGTTCAGGTTTGAGCGCTTGCCCCGGGGTGGCGATCTACTAGCGCCTCGGGGTGGGCCATGAAGTCGCTGGATGATGCGGCGAAGAGGAGGAACATGCGATCGTCGTTCGATGGAGCGACAAGGAGGAAGACGGCGGGTTGTCGTCGGCAAGGCGATGGATGGAGATCATTGACGGGAGCGGTGGTGCGGTGATGCGGTGCCGGAAAGTCGTCAAGATCGTCATCCAGTAGTTAGAGTCAAGGAGTCGTGCGGGTTAGCACGGTCGGTCGGTTGGTCGGTCAGTCGTCGTCGTCGTCGTCATGTCCAAGTGCTTGTCTGTGTGAGAAGGCATTGAAGATGAAGCGCATCCAGGTCGTCTATGTGTCTCGACGAGGGGATCAAGTTCAGATATGTGGGGGCGGTAAACCAGTGAAGGTGAGTCTCTTCAATGAGGCCATGTCTCTACATGAGGCTGGAGTGCATGGAGTAGTGCACGGGGTGGTGTGATCCACAAGGAGTCGGCATGTATCTCGCTAGGGTGGATGGTGTAGTCTACCGGGTGGTGTTTTCCACAGGTTACTAGCGAGGCTGGGTAGTCCAAGGCATATTTGAGGTGGTCCAGAATCCGCCAAGTTGAAATTGAAGGGGAGATTGTTGCGATCAATGAAGCCTGGCAATTTAACTTGTCGTGGTGCGAGCGGATGAGCCGACAAGGGATGATGAATCGTCAACGAGCCAAGACCGGAAGAGGACAGAAGACATGGTGTCAAGATTAGGGAGAGATTGTTAGAAATAATCTTGAGCAGTATAGTACGGATGTATGCATGCATGTACATGTTGATGTCAAAGTGGTGTACATGCTAGTTTTCTACGTACTAACTAGCAGAGTAGTAGTGGAGTTGCATTAGAGTGTCCCAGTAGTATACGTGAGATCAACGTGGTAGTACTAGTTGGAGTCGGTTTGGTTTCCTAGTGTGCTTGGACGTGGATTCCGGTTAGGATTCTATTAGACTTGTCCGTGTAGGACATGGTCAAGTAGGTCGGCCGGGTCAGGTCGTGTATATATACAGAACACCGGCCGTGAAGTTGTAACACCGCGAGGACCAGAAAAAGAGAAATAAAGGAAAAAGAACAAGGCACGACAGGTGCCTTTGGCTACAGGTTTTTTGTGCGCGTGTTCGTCATACTGTGATGTGATCGATCCTGTGGGCAAGTTCCAACAATAGAGCAAGGTTCAGGTTTGAGCGCTTGCCCCGGGGTGGCGATCTACTAGCGCCTCGGGGTGGGCCATGAAGTCGCTGGATGATGCGGCGAAGAGGAGGAACATGCGATCGTCGTTCGATGGAGCGACAAGGAGGAAGACGGCGGGTTGTCGTCGGCAAGGCGATGGATGGAGATCATTGACGGGAGCGGTGGTGCGGTGATGCGGTGCCGGAAAGTCGCCAAGATCGTCATCCAGAGTTAGAGTCAAGGAGTCGTGCGGGTTAGCACGGTCGGTCGGTTGGTCGGTCAGTCGTCGCCGCCGCGTCGTCATGTCCAAGTGCTTGTCTGTGTGAGAAGGCATTGAAGATGAAGCGCATCCAGGTCGTCTATGTGTCTCGACGAGAGGATCAAGTTCAGATATGTGGGGGCGGTAAACCAGTGAAGGTGAGTCTCTTCAATGAGGCCATGTCTCTACATGAGGCTGGAGTGCATGGAGTAGTGCACGGGGTGGTGTGATCCACAAGGAGTCGGCATGTATCTCGCTAGGGTGGATGGTGTAGTCTATCGGGTGGTGTTTTCCACAGGTTACTAGCGAGGCTGGGTAGTCCAAGGCATATTTGAGGTGGTCCAGAATCCGCCAAGTTGAAATTGAAGGGAGATTGTTGCGATCAATGAAGCCTAGCAATTTAACTTGTCGTGGTGCGAGCGGATGAGCCGACAAGGGATGATGAATCGTCAACGAGCCAAGACCGAAGAGGACAGAAGACATGGTGTCAAGATTAGGAGAGATTGTTAGAAATAATCTTGAGCAGTATAGTACGGATGTATGCATGCATGTACATGTTGATGTCAAAGTGGTGTACATGCTAGTTTTCTACGTACTAACTAGCGAGTAGTAGTGGAGTTGCATTAGAGTGTCCCAAAGAGTATACGTGAGATCAACGTGGTAGTACTAGTTGGAGTCGGTTTGGTTTCCTAGTGTGCTTGGACGTGATTCCGGTTAGGATTCTATTAGACTTGTCCGTAGGACATGGTCAAATAGGTCGGCGGGTCAGGTCGTGTATATATCGAGAACACCGGCCGTGAAGTTGTAACACCGCGAGGACCAGAAAAAGAGAAATAAAGGAAAAAGAACAAGGCACGACAGGTGCCTTTGGCTACAGGTTTTTTGTGCGCGTGTTCGTCATACTGTGATGTGATCGATCCTGTGGGCAAGTTCCAACAACGAGGAGGTCTCGCAGGGGATGGCGACGCGGCCTCGTCGTCGTCGACATCAGCATCAGCTGGCGGCGCCTTCCGTGTCCCGACTGATGAACCCTGCCGGCGACAAGGCGAGCGCGTCCGCTTCCTCCTGTTGCCACAGCGCATGCTGCGCGCGCCACCTTGGCCCTCGTCCTCGTCGTCCCGTCGTTGCGGCTGAAAACGCGGGTGCACATCGTTGCCGCCTGTCCTCGCCGTGGTCCTGCCTGCCATCGCCGCGCAGGCCCTTTGTGTTGAACATGTGTACATGTACGTATGTCTGGGTTCTGTATGCAGTACATGTAGTATCTGTCTCCCTCTGTATGTACGTGTATCTTAGCAGACAAGATACCGATCGCACCCTTTGTACCTATATATATATGTGCCTAGTGCACGATCAATCAATTATCGATGCACCAAATCATTCTCTACATGGTATCTATCGCAAATCGATCTCCCCGCTTCCGCTAACCCTAGCCGCCGCCTCGGGCCGCCGCCGCCGCCACCACCCCTCCTCCTCGCGCGCCACCTCCTCCCCACCGCGCGCCTACACGCCGCGCCGCCCCTTCCCGCCGCGCCGCCTGCTTCCCGCCACCGCGCCGCCTCTCCTTAGCCGCGCCGCCGCCTCCCTTCCCACGATCTCATCGTCATGTCTTCCAACGCCTCCTCCTACTTCAACCCCTTCGCCGTCGACCCTGCCGAGATCCGCGGCATCAACGTCCATGCACGCGTCCCCGTGACCCTCGACGCCTCCAACTCCACGTACTTCGCGTGGAAGACGTACTTCACGCTGCTCTTTCGCGAGAACAATCTCGTGGATCACGTGGATGGCACCGTGGACTCCCGCACCATGGTGGACGACGCCGAGTGGACCGCGATTGACGCCACGATCATCCGGTGGTTCTTCACCACCATCTCCAAGGACTTGTTCCACACGGTCGTGACCGCCGGCGACGATGCCCGCGCCATGTGGGTCAAGCTGAACGGCCTCTTCACCGACAACAAGCTTCAGCGCCGCGTTTTTTTGCAGCAGGAATTTTTTGACTGTCACCAGGATGACCAGTCCATTGATGACTACTGTCGCCGCCTGAAGACGTTGGCGGACGAGCTCCGTGACATTGGAGCCAAGGTGGACGACAACCTCCTCCTCAGCACGCTCACCGCCGGCCTCAACGAGAAATTCGGCAACGCCGTCTCCAACCTCACCTTGATGCCGGAGCCCTCCTTTCCCAAGTTTGTGGCGTACTTGAGGTTGGAGGAGCGCCGGATGAAGGGGGTCAAGAAGCGTGTGCAGCACCACGCCCTCGCCGTCGGCACCTCTCGCGGCGCCCCTCCACCGACCGCCCCACCCGTGCCGCGCCAGCAGCCGCCGCCACCAGCGCCTCCGGGGTACTTCCCCTCCCGCGCGCCTCCGCCCCTCCGCTGCCCCCGGCAAGAGTGGTGGCGGGCGCCAGAAGAACCGCCTTGAGGGGCAGCCGCAAGCAGCAACAGGCGTCTGGGAGGGCCCTCGTCAGCAGCAGCAGGTGACTCCCCCATGGACCTACGACACCAACCCGTGGACCGGCATCGTCCACGCGTACTCCATGCCGGTCCCTCGGGCTCCGGCCACGGGCATCCTTGGGCCCCGCCCGGCAGGTCACCAGGCCCTCTTTCGCCGCGCAGAACGCCGCTCCATACAGCAGCTATGGTGCCGCCCTCCGCCGCCGCCCGCCTACGGGTCCGCGCCGGCTTATAGCGCCGCCGCCGTGCCGACCTATGGGGCCGCGCCCGCCTACGGGGCCGCCGCTGCTCCGGCCTTCGGGGCTGCTCCCGCGCCGGCCTATGGAGGGTTCTACCCTCCTCAGGTGCCGCCGCCGTGGGACCCGGCCCTGCTCGCTGCACTGCACTCCGCCCCGTCACCGAGATCCTATGGTGGCGGTGGTGGATCGGTACATGGACTCGGCGCCCTTGCTCACATGACTGCTCATCCGGTAACCTCACATCCGCCACTCCCGCTCATACTCCCACCAGATCACCGCTGGTAACGGTTCCTCCCTCCCATTACTCACGTCGGTCATATGTCTTTCCCTTCTACTTCCACTCCTGTGCATATGTCTAATATTCTTGTGTCTCCTGACTTAGTCACTAATCTTGTTTCCGTTCGTCGCCTTGCTCGTGAGAATCCTATAACTGTCGAATTTGACGATATCGGTTTTTTCGTGAAGGACGCCTGCGACACGGATGGTGCTCCACCGATGTGATAGCCCGGACGAGCTCTATCCAGTGCATCCCTCCGGCACCACCACCACCCGTCGCCCCGCCGCCTTCGCCGCCAGTGTCGATCTTTGGCATGCCCGTCTCGGTCATCCCAACTCCACCGTTATGCATCAGATTCTTCAAAGTTTTTCTTTCTCATGTAATAAGGTCGACGATCACACTTGTGAGGCTTGCCGTCTTGGCAAGCACGTTCGTCTTCCCTTTAGCGAGTCTACAAACATTTTCACCTTTCCGTTTCAGTTATTGCATAGTGATGTTTGGACGTCCCCGGTTGCTAGCAACACGGGCTATTCATACTATCTGGTGATATTGGATGATTTTACTCATTATGTGTGGACATTCCCTCTCCGTCGCAAGTCCGACGCTCTTGCCACACTCACCGCCTTTTATTCATATGTCACCACACAGTTCGGTCGTCCTATTCTCGCCTTGCAAACCGACAACGGCAAGGAGTTTGACAACGTCGCCGTCCGCAATTTACTTGCGTCCCACGGCACCATCTTTCGCCTCACCTGCCCCTACACGTCTCAGCAGAATGGTCGCGCCGAGCGTGTCCTTCGCACGCTTAATGACTGTGTCCGCACGTTGCTCTTCCACTCCTACGTGCCTGCTCGGTTCTGGCCAGACGCGCTCGCGACCGCCAGCCTCCTCATTAACATTCGCCCCTGTCGTTCCCGCTGGAACTACACCCCTCACAGCTCCTCTTCGGTGCGGTTCCATCTTATGATGGTCTTCGCATTTTTGGGTGTCTCTGTTATCCTAGCACTACGTCCACTGCTCCTCACAAACTCCCGCCCTGGTCCCTTCCTTGCATCTTCCTTGGCTATCCTCCCAACACCAAAGGTTACCGGTTCTATGATCCAGTCTCCCACCGCGTTTTCACTTCGCGACATGTGTACTTTGATGAGCTCGTGTTCCCGTTTCAGCAGGTACCGTCACCTTCGGAGTCCCCTGCGGCGCGGTCCGTCCCTGCCTCCACCTCTGGCGGACCGCCCATCCGCGCCAGGTCCGCTCTGCCCGCGCCTCGCAAGGCGGCAGCCTGGCGCAGCCCCCGCTGGCCCGACGCGCGCAGCCTCCTCGGCCTGGCGCTGCGCCCCTGCCGCGGCCCCTCGGCCCTGGCGCTGCGCCCCTGCCGTGGCCCCGACACCGTGGCCTCCTCGGCCGCCACCGCGCCCCCCGCCGTGGCCCCCTGGCCGCCCCGCCCGCTGCCCCCACCGCGGCCCCCATTGCCGTGGCCCCCTTGGTGGCTCCCGTCGCCACGGCCGCACCCCTCACCGGTGTGGTCACCCGGGCTCGGACTGGGACCCTGCGTCCCAGCACGCGCTACTCGTCGGACGAGTACGCCTGCGCAGCTTCTACCTCGACGCCGTCACCGCTCCCCACCTCCGCTCGCGCAGCCCTTCGGGATCCGAACTGGCTAGCTGCGATGCGTGAGGAGTTTGACGCCCTGCAGCGCAACCGTACGTGGCAGCTTGTCCCGCGGCCACCCCGTGCCAATGTCATCACTGGCAAGTGGGTCTTTCGCCATAAGACTCGCTCCGACGGTTCTCTCGAGCGCTACAAGGCGCGTTGGGTGGTGTGCGATTTTCGCCAGCGCGCCGGCGTGGACTTCACCGACACCTTCGCCCCGGTTGTTAAACCGGGCACCATTCACGCTGTTCTCCAGCTCGCTGTTTCTCGCGCTTGGCCTGTTCACTAGCTCGATGTGTCTAATGCTTTCTTGCATGGTCATCTCGATGAGCAGGTGTTCTGTCAGCAGCCGACTGGTTTCATCGACACCGACTATCCGGACCACTTGTGCTTGCTCTCCCGTTCTCTCTACGGGTTGAAGCAGGCACCTCGGGCCTGGTACCAGCGGATCGCGGCCTTCCTACAACAACTGGGGTTCCGGTCCACACGGTCCGATGCCTCCTTGTTTGTCTACCACCAGGGCCACGCCACCGCGTACCTCCTCCTGTACGTCGATGACATCATCCTGACTGCGTCCTTGCCAGCGCTTCTTCAGCAGATCACAGCTCACCTCGGCACCGAGTTCGCTCTCAAGGACTTGGGGGCTCTCCACTACTTCCTCGGCATCGAGGTAGTGCGCCGGGCTACTGGCTTCTTCCTGCACCAGCAGAAGTACGCCTATGTGCTTCTGGAGCGAGCGGGCATGCTTAATTGCAAGCCTGCTTCCACACCTGTCGATACGAAGGCTAAGGTGTCCGCCGTTGAGGGCTCTCCGGCGTCCCACGCTCCCTTCTACCGCTCCATCGTCGGTGCACTTCAGTACCTCACACTGACGCGTCCGGACATTCAGTATGCTGTCCAGCAGGTGTGCCTCCACATGCACGCTCCTCGTGACACCCATTGGGCTCTCGTGAAACGTATACTTCGGTACATACGTGGCACCACAGCCATGGGTCTCACCTTGACGGCCTCGCCAGACACCAACCTTGTCGCCTACTCCGACGCCGACTAGGCTGGGTGTCCCGACACTCAACGCTCCACCTCCGGCTACTGCGTCTACCTCGGACCCTCTCTGATTTCGTGGTCGTCGAAACGACAACCCACGGTCTCACGATCGAGCGCCGAGGCCGAGTATCGGGCCGTGGCCAACGCCGTCGTGAGTGTTCTCGCACGATAGCTACTCGGGAGTTGCTATGTGAGGTCACCAAGGCGACGCCGTCTCTCGTGATAACGTCTCCGCGGTGTACCTTGCTGCCAACCCTGTCCATCACCGATGGACGAAGCACATCGAGCTCGACATCCACTTCGTCCGGGAGCACGTCGCACTTGGTCGTGTTCGTGTTCTCCATGTGCCCACCGATCAGCGATTCGCCGATGTGATGCGAAGGGCTACCTGCCTCGACTTTCGAGGGTTTCGGTCCGATCTTTACGCCACGGTGACGCTCGATCGCTGGGTGTTGAACATGTGTACATGTACGTAGGTCTGGGTTCTGTATGCAGTACCTGTAGTATCTGTCTCCCTCCGTATGTACGTGTATCTTAGGAGACAAGATACCGGTCGCACCCCTTGTACCTATATATATGTGCCTAGTG
The DNA here is from genome assembly GCA_021437245.1 of Aegilops speltoides. Lineage (NCBI taxonomy): Eukaryota > Viridiplantae > Streptophyta > Magnoliopsida > Poales > Poaceae > Aegilops > Aegilops speltoides. The sequence goes on along the minus strand of CM038147.1, from coordinate 46,935,202 downwards.
CACGATCAATCAATTATCGATGCACCAAATCATTCTCTACACTCTGAAGCGCCACGGAAGTCGAAATAGGGGTCAATGCAGACGCCCGTGTCACCGCCGGCATGTTGATGGAGTCGTCGTCGATCTTCTGGAGCGCGCAGCGCAACTCGATGATCCGCCCGTTGATGGCCGGCGTCCAAGCCAACACCAAGTTCGCAGGAGCTAGTCACATCCAACCCCACATCCCCGCATAATTGTCGATGAACACGCGCGCCGACGGCAGACATGGCTCGCCACGGCGCCCTGTTCGTGCGGGTGCCCCTCCCCGTCGCGGCTGCAGGAGCGGCGCAGGACGTGTCGACCGTGGAGGCCGTGCTCGCTCGTCATCGGGCTGCCGACGTAGCTGGCATGGGTGCGGTGCGCTAGCCACTGGAGGCTGGCATGGGAGGACAACAACCTGGCGCCGTGGATCGCCGTGCCCGAGGAGTGCACCGTGCATGGGCCATGCCTACCGCTCCGACCTCGAGCTCGTCGCACTGGAGGCCTACGCCTATGCCCGCGCCGCCGCCGCCGCGCCACGCGTGTGTCTTTGACGTCGACAAGACGGTGCTCTCCAACCTCCCTTACTACACCCAGCACGGATACGAGGTGACGAGATTAAACAACCCGGAGTTGGACAAGTCGGTGGAGAGGGAGGCGCCGGCGATTGGAGGTCGGCCGTCCGCGACCTCGGCTTCAAGACCTTCCTGCTCACTGGACGCGGCGAGGGTCACGAGGGGGTCACCGTCGACGATGTCAGGAAACAAGGCTTCGACTGATGTTGCCATTGCACATGACTTTCACCCACCCTGCCTTGGTGGTACTGTATTAGTTTGGCAGTTCTATTCCAAATATTTTAAATGGTTATGGGAAAAGTCCATTTTAAACCTTAAACTCGTAGAGGTTCGGCGAATCAAACCCTCAAGTCCAAATCCCTGTCATTTGCACCATGAACTATGAAATCCCAGTCTAAATTAAACCCTGAAGTCGTTTGCCAAATAGGGATTGCAAAGGAGGGGACTGCTGGCAGAACCTATTTGACGCCCGGGGGTGGGCTGGCCCATTTCGCGGCAGCGCGCTGCCCGTTCACTGTTTTGTTTTTCTGTTTATTTCTTTTGTTGACCTTTTGTTTTAATTTATTTTTTAGGTTTTTTCTTTCTGGTTCTTTCATGTTCTTTCTTCCTTTTTCTTTCGGTTTTTCTTTCTTTTCTTTTTTGTTTTCCTTTTTCTTCCATTAATACATTATAGGAAATGTTTTATTGTGTATTTTTTCATTACTAATACTTTAATACGATGAACAATCTGTGTTTCTTCTGTTTATTTTTACTTTTTACTTTTTTATGTATTATACAAGAGTTTATCATGTTATGTTTCGTTTAAAAAATTGGTTCCGTTTCAAAAGTTGTTCACAAAATTTAAAAAATGTTAGTGTGTTCTAATTTTGTTCTGAAGTTTGAAAAAATATTCCTATATTTCACAAAATTATAATTTTTTTTGTGTTTTCAATAAAAAACAGGAGTTTAAAAATGTTTCCGTTTCAAAATTGTTTGCAAATTTTAAAATATGTTCATTTTCCTAATTTTTTCAGGTGTTCTAAAAAATGTGCATGTTCCAAAAGTTTTTTTTGAATTCTCCAAATTTAGTTTCGTCAATTTTTTCAGAAATTTGAAAAGTGGTCGCTTTTCATAAACGCTCAAAAAGAATCAAAAAAATGTGTTCGATTTTTTAAAAAATATTCAAATCTGGTGTTGATTCTTATAGTTTTGTTTTGCTTTTTTAGGTCTATATTGTTTTGTGTTGCTGTTTGAACAGATTCAGTCCGTATCTCAACTGGTTTAACCTGCGTATGTGGAGCTGCAGGTCCTGGGTTTGATGGGAAAATATCTGGTGCACCGGAGCTTGTGCTGCTACCGGTGCACCGAATTCACATTGTGCTTTTAAAATGTACAAAAAATTCTGAAAAAATTTAGCACACTCACACAACATCAATGTAGGTTGTCACAACATTTCAAGTCAAAACTTCAAACATAACTTGAAAAACAAAAATGACAAATTCGACACTGAATAGTACGTAAACATAACTTGGGCTTTAGATTTGGCCCATTATCACACTGATGTCAAATTTGTCATTTTTATATCTCAAAAAATATTTCAAATTTTTATACGAAATTTTATGACATCATACATTGATGTTGCGTAAACGTGCTAGATTTTTTTTTCACATTTTTTCAAATTTTCTGTGGCATCCGGTGCACCGGTAGCACCACAAGTGCGGGTGCACAGGATACATTCCCTGCGTTTGATACCTTGCTAGCGCGCATTTTTCTTAGCGTTACAGGCTCGCGGTACAGTAATGTCAGCTGGCGGACGCCAGTTTTCATCGGCCGGCTCAGTCGGAGTTCCGCCTGTAGTGCGACAGCGTGGGTGTTCGCTGTGAGTTACTCCCTCCGTTCGGAATTACTTGTCTCGAAAATAGATGTATCTAGAACTAAAATACATCTAGATACATCCACTTCTGCGACAAGTAATTCCGAACGGAGGGAGTAGTTAGCATTACCGACATAAAATTTTCTTAAGTTGTACAGCTCCTTCCAACGCTGCACGCTTGAATTAACACGAATTAGTAACACAAGTTTTATCAAAAAAAATTGGCGAGTTCCGCCTGTGCGTGCGACAGAAAAATAAAGACAACTTTTTTTTAGCAAAAAATAATAAATGGGCTGGCCCATCAGACAAATCCCGGTTGACTTTTGCCAGGGTTTGATTTAGACCGGGATTGAATAGTTCAGGGTGCAATCGACAGGGATTTTGACTTTGGGGTTTGTTTCGGCGGACCTCTACGAGTTCAGGGTTTAAAATGGACTTTTTTTCAGTGGTTATTGATGTGTGATCTTTACAATCTGGCTGAGACATGCACTAGAAGGGCTAAAATGCCGTCTTTGTCAAAAAAAAATAAATCTGTGATGCAGATTGGCCCTTGCATGGGCAGTAGAGAGTTCATTACTATGTTGGACTGAATACTCTGTTCTAGGTACTAATGCTTTTCCGGATCTGAATTTAGTTAAGGCCAGTCGTTTCATCCAAATGCTCATATGGCAGTATCACAACCTGAGAGTAAATTGAGGGTGGAATCACCAAGTCAAGTGCGAGTCCTTGTACTGAATTTAACCATGGTGAAGTCCACTGATCTCGTTTTATTAATGTAATTCTGAAACGTCCAAGATCCGACCTGCTTGGCTACTCCATGAGCGTCAGTTCCTTCAAGTTCCACTGACAGAACGGAGCATGATGGGCATAGGGTAAGAAATGCAGTGTCTATTTATCCGGTGCATCTTTTCGAAAGAAAAAAAATTATCCGGTGCATTCTTCACGCCGGCCCGATTATTGAACCGTGTACTGACTGACTGAGCGTGCAAAACAACACTAAACTGAGAATGGGATTGAGACGGAAGAATTTACACTGCACAAAGGCTTGGCTGACTTCCTGTAGCATACATCCATTGGACTTGTGAGCTTGATTGTGACAGATGGGATGAGAAACTGTTCCATGATACAGTATATCCTATGATTTTTTCTGTTGAAATAAGCTTGTAATCTCTTCACGTAATCTACCAGAAATCTCTCAACCTCTGCTCTCTGCTGAGCAACACTTGGTAGGATCTCTTCGGTTTGGAGACTGCATCATGAGATTCTGAACAGACACTAATCTCTGTTTGAGCGGGGATCTATCTACAGAAAGCAACAGTATCATTTCCCCACCTTGTTCCGCACAACCACACACGCAACACTTCTTTTTCTTTTTGGAAAAGTTGGATCCTTGATTCATCATCAACCTCCGAGACAAAGTGCAGAATGTGATGCTTCCAAGAGCAAGCCTTGATTACAACGGCAGGGTGAGAACATCAAAACCTGGTTCTTATAGTACAGTAAAGTAATGCATCAAAACCTACGATGTTAATCAGCCAGAAAATAACTCGGAAATCTCTTGGACACATTGTACTACAAAAGCCTCGGCTGAACACACCAGATAGCAGACCCTGCGTAGAGTACTACCAACTAACAGTAAACTGCAATACTGCACGCCAAAATCCACGTCCATACGCTGACACGTTTTTTTTCGAAAAGGAGGAATACCCCCGGCCTCTGCATCTGGTCGATGCATACGGCCACTTTATTAATTATTAGCACAAAACCTTACAAAGTCGTACAATAGTAAGACCAAAGACACCATCTTCGCAACCTCTGTCGCTACTCCTATCTAACTGATGAAGGGGCGCTGATAGTCTGGGCCTAATACCAAACAGCCCTCGCAGCCAAACCTAACATCTAAGACCTGAGGTCCCAACCTGGACGCCTGTCGGGTATGGGCACCCACGAGTCCGGCGTGCTCCTCAACCAGGCCGCCCGCCGGGTATGAGGCCGCCACAACCACCTACCACATATCCATCTTCAGAGCTGTACTGTTGTAACGGCCTTGCCCGGTCTTGCTGCCGCCGACGCCACCACGACGCCAGACAGCGTCGACCTCCTGCGCGTGTCCGTCACCACACATCTGACGCCAAGCCTCCGCTGCTCCATGCCGCCAAGAGCCGCCGCCAAGAATATGTAGAACGAAACACCGCTCCACCGAAGGGAGGCAGCACACCCCCACCCCTCACCTGCAGACCCTTCCATCCGATCCCAATGTCCTTGGCGTCGCCTCCGGGAAGGTTACGGTGCCTGGCGCCGCCGACGCCCGATCCGCATCGGATCTTGGGCTTTCACCGGACATGGGTTGGAGAGGAGAGATGGTGCCCTCAAAGAACGCCCCAAGGAGGAAAGCGGCGCCAAAAATCAGCGTCGCCGCTGCCGGTCAGCCTAAGGCAGCCAAGGTTTCCCGGACACCGATCCGCTCCACTGAACACACCGGAGGTGGATCCGCAAGATCCAAACCGAACCGGGACCGGGAAGGATGCATGGAAGGAGAGGGCAATACCTCCAGATCTGCACGCCACGGCTCGCCGTCCTCACGGCGAAACCACGTGCATGCCAAGACGCCACCAGATCGCTGCACCAGATCGATGATGGCCAGCCTCGGCGCCGCCCCACTCTCCCGACGAGGGAGAGGAGGAAACAATGCCGCCGCCGAGCCGGGGCCGCCGCCCGCTTGCGCCTTGCCCGCCTGGCAGACGCAGCCGCCGCCAGATGAGCCTTCGTCGAGGTCAAGACTTGCGGCGCATGACGAGTGCCCGCCACCGCCGTCCGCCGAGTGGGCTTTGCCCGTCGGCCTCCTCCGGCGGTGGCAGGCGGAGCGAGGGAGGAAAGGGGAGCGGGGGCGGCGGCGCCTAGGTCGCCCAAGCCGCCCCCCAGGGAGCGACGCGAGCGAAACTCTTAAAAATGGGAGAGATTTTCACCTCCCGGCCTCTGCACCAACTAAGGATGCATACAGCCATTTTAGTATGAGTACCAAGATAAACATGATCCTCAGAATTTTTTAAATGAGTATCAAGATATTTATTGATGAGTGGTTCCACCACACACCAAGCTTGATCCTCAATAAATAAACGGGGGAAAACCCCTGTGCATCACCTGTCAATTCTGGGAATTGAACTCGGGTCGTTGAGCTGCACAACTGCATACCCAACCACCGAGCTAAGGCTCTCTCTGCATACGCTTACACGTTAGTGGCCAGATATTTATCTTGAGACCATGCTCTGCCCTTGACTCTATATTGAATCTCAAACTCCAACAGGTTTTTTTTACGGGTGAAACTCGTTATTGGCAGACACGGTTGCAGCAGATGATGGTGTGACCTTCTCTTGTAAGGAGACAACGGAAATGTCGACGAGCTCCACAGCGGGATCCGCCCCGCGCTTCCTCAGCAGCTTTCGTCAACCCTTGGGCATGTGGTACCGCAACAACCATCCAGTCGGGTGAGAGTCTACATACAACCATGGTGGCGATGGTGAACAAAGATAAAGCATATTAAGTAAATGCATCATATTCAAGTTATTCCTATGATCCTCTCCAGGCCATATCCCAGTTCTCTTGGTCATCCGGCCAACATTGTCATAGTCACCTCATGGCCCAATCTGAAGTTCAACCTATTGTCACAGGGTCTCCATGTAGCTATGATGAACCTTAACTTTCCATCACTGGTGGAAAAAAGGCCTTTGGTCGCGGTTCGCAACTGCCATTAGTCGCGGCTGCGCAACCGCGACCAGCAAAGCGCGACTAAAGCCCACCACCTTTAGTCGCGGCTGCTTAAGAACCGCGACTAAAGGCCCGTCCACGTGGGCGCCAGGCGGCCGTCGGGGCGGAGGACCTTTAGTCGCGGTTCTTCTGGCCAACCGCGACTAAAGGCCGCCGCAGGTTTAGGGTGTTAGCCCCACCCCCCTAAACCTGTTTTCTGTTTAATTTGTATTGTTTTATTTCTTTTGTGCTTTATTTTAATTTTGAAGGAGTTTCATATATTCTACGGTACTACATACATGCATATGAATGTACAATTTCAAATAAATTTGAAATTAGAACCAAAAAGAATTCAAGAGGAATATACAATATATATTCAATATCATCGGATGACCATATACAATTTTGAACAAGTTTCCATACATGATTTAATCCATATAAAGTTCTACGTCCTCGTGATAGTGTTCTCCTTTAGGATGGAGGACTTCCTGCAGAACCATCCAGCTAGTTCCTCTTGAAGTGGTCGGAAGCGAGCTTCGACTAAGCATCCACGGAGGTTATTCCTCTGAGCATTGGTATCACTCGGATCAACCCGCTCAGAGGTGTATCTCGGATCATCTCCTGCACAAAGTATGCACATAGATTGGTCAACGGTGGCTGAATATCCCCATCTTAGTCTTTACCCTTTTGAATTCTAGCTCTTTTTGAATTCACCGACCTTTGTATCTACGAACCGTCTCCAAACCCTACGAGGCAAAGAAAATTAAATGAACAAGAGAGTTATTAGTTACTTGATATTAGGAAATGAGCGAAATAGGCCGATCGATATAGGCGCAAATGAATGAAAATAATTACTTCGCAGCATTTTTTCGATGTCGCCCAAAGCTTTGGATCCTTATCCGGAGAGTCGTGGACGAGACATTCGAGGTGTTAACTTTAATTACTAGCAGAATCCGGTGGAACCTGCGGACACGATACATGCACAAGACGTCATGCATAACTCATCGATTAGCCGCCACATACCATGCATGGAGTAAACAAAAGAGAATGTGCTCAAGACGAAACACTCACCCAAAATGGTAAGGAAATAGAATATCACTTTTGAGTTCCTGCTTTGTAAGAAACTGCCACAGTCCGCCTCCACGTCGGTGGGGTAATGCTTCAACACAATATCATTAACGATGTGTGGGTCAATGAACCCAACATCATGGATGTTCCTTACTCTGCATTCCTTAATCTTCATTCTGCATGTATAATAGAGGACACAACAATATAGTTAGGACATATATATAGTGCAGGCAATATGAACGAGATGGGGTAGAAATTAATAAATCACTTACGAGCGTAGCAACCGATGATAGATTTGTCGAGCTCAAGCAGATTGAAAAGCTGGAACAATTCACTCAGTTCAACTTGTACATAGTAATGTTTGAAGTGATGCTCATGTCTAACTTCCGCATAAATATAATCTTTGGCGTTTTTAATTTTTATGTAACCCTTGTACCAATTCAGCAGACGTTTCATTTGGTCGGGTAGATCCTTTTCTGCAAGAGCTCGACAGAGGCCCATTCTTGACATATGTAATTACTACCTCCTTCACTGGCAACTCATCAAGGTCTAATAGTTCACGAAGAGTAATACCTAAGTTGGCGCTTGTTCTCCGCTTTTCGTTCTGATCAATCCTGTGCTGCCGCAGCTTGTATGATCTCGGGGCATCCGGATGAAGGCTTCCACTATAAGCGGGCAATCGATTGTTTACTTTGTTCCCGAGCTGGGCAACTTGTTTCCGCTTTTTATACTTTCGGCCTTCTCCGCTCTTTGTTCTCCTTGAACATGAATGCCTGCCTGAAGTTCACGTGCATAGTCGGTAGGCAGATTCTTGTGCTTGGGACGGTGTGCTCAAAAATGACTTAGCCCACTTCTTTTGCTCATTAGAAAATCTTGGCTTGGGCTCGGGCTCTCTTTTCTTCTTGCAGTCCGCCTTCCATTTCTCCAAATCAGCAGCAGCGCCGCGTCGACTTCCTCGGCACTACGTTCCCAAGGCCTTGTGGGAGAGGCTTGATGATGGCTCCGTACCTTTGTGGTCTTAGGTACATAAGGGTCCGGGTTAATAATCCAGACTGCTACCTTCTTTGCCATAGGTGGATTGGGGGCGGCGTCGATCACCCGCCCGGACGAGGACTGGGGCGGCGGATGATCACCCACCGGACGTTGTGGGTGGGGCGGCGTCGGCTGATGTGACGGAGGTGTAGGTGAACCGCCACCACCACCACCACCACCACCACCGCCACCGCCACCACCACCACCGTAGGGGTGGACTTGTTGTCCTTGGCGCCTCGCTTTGAAACTTGATAAACTTCTTTTGCCATAGAATGTAATGGCGCTTGACATCTTCAAGTCTTTTCTCCCTTGGTGTAGCAATTTCAATCTCGTGTCCTCAAACCCTTGGACTATGTCCTCCACCGTGACACGAGCATAGCCATCTTTAATGGGGTTGTTGTGGTGGAGTGCTCTAGGTAAACATGGTAAAGCATTGCCGATGGCTACCTTCATGGACATGTTCCCGATAGGATAATCTGAGATGACATTCTTTCATCTCCTTTATCTCGCCCACGGGTAGCGAGGAGGCTCCGGTGCAGTAATTTCGACCACCGAGGCTCCGGTGCAGTAATTTCGATCGTCGGTGCATCCGCACCAGCCGGTGGGGCCTCCGTGGAAGCCACGCTGCTTCTCGCTGCTGGCTTCCGAGATCCGCTGGATGATCTTCATGCTGCACCCGAGCTGAATCTCTTTCGCTACTAGTACACTCATGGTTTTCTTCATCACTTCCATTTCCGATGCCAACCGCGCCACAACATCTCGCTTCCCGATCCATCTTTCTCTTACGGCTTCAGAATCGACGGGTCATCGCTCGGGGAACCCTATTTTCCACGGAATGTGCCCCATGCCTCGTACACGTCCTCCGTGTTCAGGATTCCCGAGGGCTTTTGTCAGCGCGTCGTTCTCTCTGTTGAACTTGATCTTCCCCTCTTGAGCATCCTTCATTGCGTCAATAAGGGCTTGGGTGGGTTTTAAGTTATTTACCGTTTTTGTTAAACTAATTAACTAGTTAAAATTAAAAAGAACAAAAAAAAAGAAAAAAAAAGAAAAAAAATTCCTTTTTCCTTTTTCCTTTTTCTTCTTCTTCCTTTTTCCTTTTTCTTTTTCTTTCTTCTTCTTCCTTTTTCCTTTCTTCTTCTTTCTTCTTCTTTCTTCTTCTTCCTTTTTCCTTTTTGTTTTTCTTTGGCCGGTTTTCTGTTTTTTTTTTGTTTTTGGGTTTAGGGTTTTAAGTTATTTACCGTTTTTGTTAAACTAATTAACTAGTTAAAATTAAAAAGAACAAAAAAAAGAAAAAAAAATTCCTTTTCCTTTTCCTTTTCTTCTTCTTCCTTTTCCTTTTCTTTTCTTTCTTCTTCTTCCTTTTTCCTTTATTCTTCTTTCTTCTTCTTTCTTCTTCCTTTTTCTTTTTTTTCTTTCTTCTTCTTCTTCCTTTTTCTTCTTCTTTCTTCTTCACATGGCCTTGAGGACGGCAGTGGGCTGCTGGCGGGCGGCGTCAGGCGCATGGCGCGTGGCGGCGGTAAGGGCGCAGGCACGGCGGCAGGCAAGGGCGGCGGCGCGGCGGCTTGAGGCAGGGCGCGGCGGCGGTAAGGGCAGGCGGGGCCACGGGCGGGGCGGCGCCATCGGGGCGGGCGTGGCGGCAGAGGCCGGCGTCGGCGTCGATCGGCGTCGAGGCGGCGCCGGTGTCGGCGTCGGCGTCGATCGGCTGGGCAGCGCCAAGGCCGAGAGAGAGGCGAATGGGAGGCAAAACTGCTAAGTGCAGTAGTTATAGACTAACCTTTAGTCGCGGTTGGGGAGGCGGACCGCGACTAAAGGTATTTTTAGTCATGATCGCCTCCCCACCCGCGACTAAAGGATTTTTGCCGCTTTCGTTCACACAGAAAGACCCTTTAGTCGCGGTTGGGGACAACAACCGCGACTAAAGGGTAACTTTAGTCGCGCCCGCCTCCCAACCGCGACTAAAGGTGTGTGCTGGAACTGGCGCGGTGCGGTGGGATGTTTAGTCCCACCTCGCTAGCCGAGAGGCTTCGACAGTGGTTTATAAGCGCGGCTGCGCTCACCACTTCGAGCTCCTCTCAAATGCAAAGCTTACGGGCCTATTCTCATTACTATGAGCTCTGTGGGCCTATTGGGCCTTCGGGCGGGCTGAATCTGGCCCATTAATGGGTTTCTAGTCGTATTCAGGCCGTGGTGGCCCGATGGGTGGCATATTTTTATTTTTTGCCTGTTTTTTGTTTTCATTTTTGCTTTATTTATTTTGTTTTGTTTCTACTTACAACAAAAAACTTATTTATTTTATTTTATTTTGTTTCTAATTACTTATTTATTTTACTTTATGATAATTATTTTTGCTATTAAAGTTTCTAATTACTTATTTATTTATGTTATTAAAATCTTAAAAATACAATTATATATCAAAAAATCAGAAAATAAAACTAATTCATTTTAAATTCTTGTTTTTCTTCTTCTTTTTTTCTTCCTTTTTCTTCTTTTTTTTTCTTCTGTTTGTTTCTTCCTTTTCTTGTTTTTCTTCTTTTTTTCTTCCTTTCTTCCTTTTCCTTTTTTCTTCTGCTTTTTCTTCATTTGTTTTTTTCTTATGTTTTTCTTCTGTTTGTTTTTTTCTTCTGTTTTTCTTTTTTTTCTTCTGTTTGTTTTTTTCTTCTGTTTTTCCTTTTTTCTTCTGTTTTTTCTTCTGTTTTTTTCCTTTTCCCTTCTTTCTTCTTCTTCCTTTTTCCTTTTAAAATCAGAAAAATAAAACTAATTCATTTTAAAATCTTAAAAATACAATTATATATCAAAAAATCAGAAAAATAAAACTAATCCTTGAAGGTTTGACAAAGGTTTGATACATCATTCAGTTCATCGACCAAATACAAAGTTTGGTACAATAAATTATTACACATCAATTCTTCCCTTGTGTCCTCGCTTGCTTACGATTGTGCCGTATCCATGGAGCATCCTCATCATTTAACTTAATGCTTGGGTCGGTGTTCACTTTGAAGGGCGGAATTTCAGCAAACATATTATAATCTTCGACATGTCTGTTTTGTCCTCCACTCCCACGATGTTTCTTTTCCTGAAAGAACAATGTGGCGCTTTGAATCATCGCATGATGTCTCGATCGTTTTCTTATCTTTCCGCTTTCTCGGTTTGCTACTCATGTCCTTCACATAGAAAACCTGAGCGACATCTTTCGCTAGGACGAATGGTTCGTCAAGGTAACCAAGATTGTTGAAATCCACCATTGTCATTCCGTATTGCTGGTCCACCTTTACCCCACCTCCTGTTAGCTTGAACCATTTGCACCGAACAAAGGGACCTTAAAGGAGGGTCCATAGTCAAGTTCCCATATCTCCTCTATGTAACCATAATATGTGACCTTTTGCCCATTCTCGGTTGCTGCATCAAAGCGACACCACTGTTTTGGTTGGTGCTCTTTTTATCTTGGGCGATCGTGTAAAATGTATTCCCATTTATCTCGTACCCTTGGAAAGTCGTTATAGTCGAAGATGGTGTCTTGGCCAACATGTACAGCTGATCTACAACATCATTGTCATTCATTAAATGTTTTCTCAACCAACCGCCGAAAGTCTCCATGTGGGCCTTCCTAATCCAGATTCGGGCTTCCCGGGTTGTCCGGCGTAAAATATTCTTGTGTTTCTCAAAGTACGGAGCCACCAAGCTGGAATTGTTCAAAGACAAAGTGTGGTGTGCTTGATCGAGAGAATGGCCGTCCATACATATCGTTGATTTCCTTCCGATCATGCCTTTTCCACTTAGTCTCCCCTCGTGCGCGATCGAGGAAGACCAATCGGCTTAAGGTCGGGAACAAAGTCAACACAAAACTCAATTACCTCCTCATTTCCATAGCCCTTGGCGATGCTTCCTTCTCGCCTAGCACGGTTCTTAACATATTTCTTTAATACTCCCATGAACCTCTCAAGGGGAACATATTGTGTAGAAATCTGGGACCGAGAACGGAAATCTCTTCGACTAGGTGAACCAGGAGGTGCGTCATAATATTGAAGAAGGATGGCGGGAACACCAACTCAAACCGACAAGACATTGGATCACATCGTTCAGTAACCGTGGTAGAACTTGGATTGATTACCTTCTAAGAGATTGCATTGAGGAATGCACATAGCTTCACAATGGCTAATCGAACATTTTCCGGCAGAGCCCCTCAAAGCAATCGGAAGCAATTGCGTCATAATCACGTGGCGATCGTGAGACTTGAGGTTTTGGAACTTTTCTCCGCCATGTTTATTATTCCCTTTATATTGGGCGAGAATCCAGACGGGACCTTCATCTGCTCGGGCATTCAAAAAGATGACCTTCTCTTCTTTGGTCGAGCGTAGCTGGCACGACCTTGAAACCATTCGGATGCGGTCATCGTGGTCTTTCAAACGTTGCTGGTCTGCCGTGCTTCCTTTGTATCATTTGTCTTCCCATACACGCCCAAGAAGCTTAGGAGGTTCACGCAAATATTCTTCGTAACGTGCATCACGTCGATTGCAGAGCGGACTTCTAGGATTTTCCAATATTCTAGCTCCCGAATATAGATTTCTTCTTCCACATGGCTGCGTGCCGTCGGCTCCCTTCGAACTGATTGTCCGCGGGACCTTTCCAAAGATGACTTTCAAATCCTTGACCATATCAAATACCTCGGCACCGGTCGTTCCGCGAGCTTCGCCGGTGATCTGCCTTGCCGTTGTAATGCTTGCCTTTCTTTCTTCTTGGATGAATTTTGGAAGAAATCGACGATGCCCAAGGTACACGTTCTTTTTACAATTTGGCAAATGTACACTTTCGGTCTCATGTAAGCGGTGCGTGCATGCATTGTATCCCTTATTTGACAGTCCGAAAGGTTACTAAGAGCAGGCCAATCGTTGATGGTTACGAAAAGCAACGTCAGAGGTCAAATTCCTCTTGTTTGTGCTCATCCCACACACGGACACCACCCACAGCTGTAAAAGTTCATCAACTAATGGCCTTAGGTACACATCGATGTCGTTGCGGGTTGCTTCGGACCTTGGATGAGCACGGCATCATAATGAACTTCCGCTTCATGCACAACCAAGGAGGAAGGTTGTAGATGCATAGAGTCACGGGCAGGTGCTATGGCTGGAGCTCGCTCGCCAAAAGGATTCATGCCATCCGTGCTTAGAGCAAATCTTATGTTCCTTGCGTCATTTGCAAAATCTGTGAACCATCGTCGATCTTTCTCCATTGCGTTCCATCTGCGGTGTGTCTCAACTCCCGTCCGACTTACGTTTCTCTTTGTGCCATCGCAACAACTTGGCATGCTTTTGTTCATGAGCAGACGTTTCAACCGTGGTATTATAGGAGCATACCACATCACCTTGGCGGAACCCTCTTCACGGTTTCGGCCCTCAACATCGTCACCGTGGTCATCGACTCGATCTTATAACGCAATGCGGTGCATACGGGCATTCATTCAAATTCTCGTATTCACGCGGTAGAGGATGCGATCGTTGATGCATGCATGTATCTTGTAACCTCTAAACCTAGAGGGCGACAACCTTCTTTGCTTCGTGCGATTGGCGGGCAACTCGTTATCCTTTGGAAACATATTCTTCAACATTTTCAGCAAGTTTTCAAATGCCGAGTCAGCTACACCTGCCTCGCCTTCCATTTCAGCAAATCCGATTGTGCAGCCCAGCTTTTTCAGACCATCATCGCATCCGGGTACAGCGCCTTTCGTGATCCTCTAACATGCGATCCAAATTCTCCTCTCCTTTTCGGCCAGCAGCGTCTCCGTGCATCAAGCAATGGTCCGACCAAGATCATCAATGGGATCATCACGTGCCTCTTCTTCACCTTCCCTTCACCTTGACATCCTCCATGAAAGTATCACCGAAATGAGCAAGATAGCTTTCATCGATGAAATCATCCCTTCTTCATCTTCTTCCATTATAACCCTCTTTCTCCATGCTTGGTCCAACAATTATAGCTTGGCATGAAACCCTTACAAGCAGATGCATGTGAACAACTCTTGAGGAAGAGTAACCCTTCTCATTCTTACAGATAACACATGGACAGATAACAAAACCCCCGCTTGTTCGCATTAGCCACTACGAGGAAATCTTTCAAACCCGTAGTGAACTCACGGAGAGTCGGTTACCGTACATCCATTGCCGATTCATCTGCATTATTATAATATAAAATATATAATTAACCATCATGCATTTGTTATGAACTACACACATGCATATTGACACATCAAAGGTTCATCAAGTTGCTAACCGCGATCGAAGAGTGTGGCTCCAACACTTCATGTCATGTTTGTTTCATGCTCTTGGGGCATTTCATCAAACACCTTATGTGCATAAGAGGAACCAAAAGCAAACCTACACCCACTTGTGAAGAGAATGGCTCCAAATGGCTAAGTGTTGGCTGCTGGATGGGTATATATAGGGAGGGCTTTAGTCGCGGTTGGCACGGCAAACCGTGACTAAAAGTGCCGAAGGCCTTTAGTCGCGGTTGGCCTGGCCCGCGATGACAAGCCCCTCACGCACCAGCTGGCCACCGAGCGCCCAGGGCCCAGCCTTTGGTCGCGGTTCACCTCGAATCATGACTAAAGGTCCCATTGGTCATGGTTCCTACAACCCATGACTTATGGGCTGGACGGAAAGCCTGTTTTTCCACTAGTGCATGGTTCACTGATAATATCATTTCTTGATGTTTATTCCTCCACATTCGACCCAGACCGGACAATACAGACTGTGTTCGCGGCCGCGGACACAGATATTCGAATATATTGACACTATGCAGAGATTGTGCACATTACCCACACTATGGAATTATCCTGGTTGATCGTGCCGATTTCTTAGGGCGAGCCAGGTTCACTCCAACAGAGCCGTTGTACCAATATGACATTTTTACTCATCGGTAGTACCAGTGGGCACACCACAAGGGAGAACTGTTGGACGCTTGCCATATCCATGGCACTTGTCACATCCCTGTCGAGATTCAATAACTAACTAGTCAACTTTTAAACTAGCCTAGACTCCTATAGGTTAGACGCCGCCTACCTGGCCAGGGTAGCTCTGCGTCCAACATTCCTAGTATGATGACAAGAAAATGATACATTATTATAATAAGCTACGACCTTTTCATGGTAAGGGAAGTGTGGTTTCATGTTATTTAGTTCGGCTTGGTGGCACTATCACTCGATCTAGCCAATGGTGAAGTATGTTACCACATTCTTTATCATTGTAACACCTAATACTAAAAAATTTCACCTGCATAAGAATGTTACTCGTGATAAATACAAGGCGCACCAACGCAAAAGTGTGACAACCGACTCCATCATACCACATGAGTCATTCGGGCATGATGATTTTATAATGAAATGGCTAATCATGGAAGTTTCTCGCAAGCTCTCAATAAGCATCACATGCAACATGACAAAGATATAACATACACATGCACAAGCAAGTCGAAGTTAATGTATCTCATTTAGGTTGGGCATTAATGATCTTCTGAACCTTTGCTGGAAAACTGGCAAATAAATCGATAGCCACCAGAACGACAGTTCAACAATAGCTCAACAGCTGACCCAATTCAATTGGCTATACGGGGTAGCATAACACTTACCGCGCGGAACTCAATAGTAGTGTTAATAAGAAGAACTAGATACCCAAAACAACTGGCTACGAAGATCTCTTATCACGCAGAACTTAGGAATAGTGCTAATAACAAGAAATTTTAATAGCTGCACAAGACGGTTGGCCATGGGTAGCTCTTATCTCACAGAACCTGGGAGCAGTGTTGAAATGAGAAACTCAACAATTGCCCCAAGATGGTTGGCTGCGAAGCTCTCTTATGACACAGGACTTGGGAGCAGCATCGAGAAAAATAAAGCCAGTAGTTGCCCAAGACGGTTGGCTACGAGGAGCTCTTGCCACACGAAACCTTGGAGAAGTGCCAACATAAGAAAAAAATGTTCATCCGGATCATGTCAAATTTATTAAGGTTATTCTACAACTATTTCACACATTCGAGATCATTTCCGTTCACGTGCAAGTCTGCAAGTTTTAAATTATATTGGGTCTAATAGTAACTCCAAAATGAGAAGGCATGCAACCAACATGTGCACACAAGTAAACACACACACATTTGTCACGCATAAATGCTTATAGACCTAGGAGCAATGCTTTGGGACATATATTAGTTGGTTGGCTTGGGCCTTGGGGTAAAGATTCTCCGGAACGAAGTGTGGTCATCTCGCGGAAAGGATTCATCAGAAAAGACCTTTTCCAAAAAAACCTATATGAAGAAGATTAAGAAAGATGCAATTTTAAGTTTGTCTAAACATCATGAAAACGACACGGTTAGAACAGTCTCTTTGAATGGAGAACGTGGGTGTTGGGATCATCTCGATCGGAGTAACAAGGGAAAGTTATGAATGATGCAATGCTAATCTGTAATTAAAATAACTACATTCGGGTCTTGACAGTTTTTTCCCCTATGAAATGAATGAGATACGCCGGCTGGGCCGAAGGGACTAGACTGTGGCCGTTTTTGGGCCACGACAGCGAGGCCGGCCCAGCTGCTCTGCAGGTGGCACACACCGGTGTACTCCCCTAAAAAACCCGGTGTACTCCATCGTTCCGCTACTGGAGGGAAGGCTTGAGAGGCTGACGTCGCGGGCCCACCTGTCGAGGTCGAATGTTTGCGTCTTCAACCTCGCGCCCGAAGACGGAGTCGACGCCTGTTGTGGCCGTTCCGGCGACTGGAGGCGCCTCTGCTGACGTAACGCACACCGAATTGTTTCAGGGGAGAAACTTGCATCCGATGGCGGTGAGGGAAGGCGCCGTCGAGCTCGTTGGTGAGCGCACCGTTGACCGAGGCGGATGGTGGCGATGGTGATGCTGGAGAACTCGCCTCAGCCGCGGGAAGGAGGATAGGGATCTCGGGTTGTCTCCGAGGTGATGTTTATGATTCTCTGGGGCGGTTTAATGGAAATGGCCGTGGAGGGCTGGAAGCTCGGATTGGACAGAGGCACGGGCGGCGGGAATGGCAGCCGAAAGGGAGCACGGGAGCTCGATTATCTTGTCCAGGAGATTGTTGGGGAATACTGGAGGATCCTAGATTCGCGCAGGTGGCCTCGGAGAGGGGTTTAAATAGGGGTGGAGCGTTGGTGGCCGGCCGGACTCTCTGAATGCCGCTCGTGTGCTCGAACTCGAAGTTGTGGAGGGTATATGGCATCGGGGAGCAATTCAGGGGGGTTGTGTCGGTGTCAAAACCGGCGGATCTCGGGTAGGGGGTCCCGAACTATGCGTCTAGGCGGATGGTAACAGGAGACGAGGGACACGATGTTTTTACCCAGGTTCGGGCCCTCTTGATGGAGGTAAAACCCTACGTCCTGCTTGATTAATATTGATGATATGGGTAGTACAAGAGTGGATCTACCACGAGATCAAGGAGGCTAAACCCTAGAAGCTAGCCTATGGTATGATTGTTGTAATGTATGTTGTCCTCACGGACTAAAGCCCTCCGGTTTATATAGACACGGGAGGAGGCTAGGGTTACAGTCGGTTACAATGGTAGGATATCTACATATCCGTACGCCAAGCTTGCCTTCCACGCCAAGGAAAGTCCCATCCGGACACGGAACGGAGTCTTCAATCTTGTATCTTCGTAGTCTTGGAGTCCGCGGATAATGATAGTCGGCTGTCCGGACACCCCGATCGAGGACTCCTCGGTAGCCCCCGAACCAGGCTTCAATGACGACTAGTCCGGCGCGCATAATGTTCGGCATTGCAAGGCGGGTTCCTCCTTGAATAATCCAGAGAAGATCATGAACACCAGGATAGTGTCCGCTCGCAAAATAAATTCCACATTCCACCGTAGAGAGAATAAAATATGCACTAGCTCAATCTGGCGACGTATTATGCGGCGTGATATCACACGCTGCCAAGCCACGATTTGAATCGTTTTTACTATACCACCTCAAAGACGTTTAGCTAAGCGTTTCCTTGGCACGTCTTGTCGAGCGTAGATCGTGTTCCCCTTATTCCGGATTCTCATCAATACGTGCGTGGGTAACCCAACCGTTCCCGTTGCCACGCCTCCTCTATCGAAGGTGAATCCCAAACGGTCACGGAGACGGCTCTTGGTATTTTTTCCTCTTTATAAGAGGACCAAGGCTTGTCCTTGTTCTTCAATCTCGCATCGAATGTCCTCCTCGCTTCGGTTCCAACACCCGAGCCTCAGATTCGGCGCCGGATCCTCAACCATGTCCGGCTCCGACCTCCAGGGCCGGTGGATGCCCTCCTCCGTCACGGAGGAGGACATATCGAAGTTACGTGAGGCCAAGTACCTGGCCTACGAGGTTTCGCACAGGTTGCCCGCCCAAGGGCAGGCCGTGCCCGCCCCCGAGCCCGGTGAGTTCGTTGTCTTCGTTTCCCACCTCCGTCAGGGTTTAGGCTTCCCGACGGACCCCTTTGTGAGCGGGCTCATGTTCTACTATGGGCTGGACTTTCACGACTTGGCTCTGGAGTCCATCCTTCACATCTCCGCATTCATTATCGTCTGCGAAGCCTTCCTCCGCGTCACCCCCCACTTCGGCCTGTGGTTGAAGACCGTCAAGGTGGAGCCGAAGATGATCGGGCGCCGAGGAGTGCTTGGTGACCATAAGCAAAAGGCCGATGCCCGTGCCCGAGGGTTCTTTCCAAGAGGAACTCGGACTGTGGCAGCAGGAGTGGTTCTATATCACCGCTCCGAAGGGCAGCAGGCAAAAGCCGCCGCCTTCATTCCGCCCGGGACCTCCATGCCAGCTGATGTCGTGGGTCAACCAAGGGCTCAATTGGGGGCCGTCCGAAGACGTGCCCTCACTGCAGGGCCGGATTCGAGACCTCCAATCGAGGGAGATCGACCTGATCATGGTGATGCAGGTTATGCTAATCATGCATCTTCTGCCCTGCAAACGCCGTCCTCTCCGTGGAGGGACCTCGGATTCTCCAACACTTTATGGGTGCAACACCCGTGGAGATGTACAAGTTGTTCTTCGGACCACAGGTGACGTGTCCGGAATTAGCTGAGGACGCAGGCCTAAGCCGCAATCGCCCGGATACTCAGGTAAATAGCTCAGAGTCCGGACATTCTGTTTATACGCCTTTCTAGATTTCGCCTCCTGACCCATCACTCTTCACAGGAATGGGTGGCGCGATCAAGGTTGATAAGGTGTCCGGCCCCCCTCCCCGAGACCGCACTGGAGCCCGTGCTGGTCAGAATGTTGGAGGTCGCACCCACAGAAGGGGGCGAAGGGGAAAATAGAGGAGCTAATATTTTGCCCAAAGGGGCGTCTGAGGGGGAGTCAAGAACCCCTCCCTCCAGGGGGAGAAGAGGACCGCCTCCGAAGATCCGGAGGACAAAGCCCCTAAGCGTGGGAAGAGATCTTCACCGGGGGGTCCGGCGCCCGGAGAGAATCCGGACGCACAATCATCTCCAAAGGATCAGCCCTCCAACGAGCCGTGAGTATGAAAAAGAGAATTAATTAGTAAGGAAATACCTTCATTTGTGCCTCTGTGGGTAACTGAAATATTTACATTGCAGTTCGGATCTGCAGCCTTCTCAGATGAGTTCATCTTCGGGAGACCTTCTTCCGGAGATGATGGAGAGTGAAACGCCTCCGTCTGCAGCGCCGCCAGATAAGGCGGGCGAGCCTGAAGTATCGTCACGGAGGGTCTCCCCGAGTCCGGAGGGGCCAGAGAGTTCGGCACCCACTAGTATCCGGCCGGGAGAACTGAAGAATCTGCTTGAGAGGTCGTCTATATCAGAAGATCACCGTGCGTTGATGCGTATGGTGATTGGAAGGATTTCGTCCGCCGAGAGCGGATTGCGCAATGCCGCCATGAGTTTGCTGGCGGGATTTGAGGTATGCGAGATTGACGCACCCTTTTGTCTTTTAACAGTTTTGCACATAAAAATGCGCCCTGTATAGATAGTAGCCCCTGGGACTCGGTAGGTTGTCGGGAACGACAGCGTCGAGGATCGAAATCGCAAGTAATGAATGCCGCCGCTCCTATGCAGGTGGCGGATAGTCCGAGGGCTAGCCGGACTAATGAGTTTGCCGAGTTGAGTCGGCAACTTGACATGGCGGATGCGGACATCGCACTTGTCAACCGGCGACTTGACGAGTCGCAAGGTAAATGAGTTCTCCACAGTCGCTTTATTTAAGGGGGTCGAAGCCCTCCTCTGATAAATTTTACGCTGTTGTGCAGACGGTGCTGCTGCTGTGGAGAACCTTCGGGCCGAAATTGCTCGAGCTAAGGAGCAAGCCCGAAGGAGTGACGCGGCTGCCTCGAGGGCGGCCGAGGAGTTGAAAGCCGAAAGGGCTGCGCACTGCCGAAGCAGGGCGGAGGTGGCCGAATTGGCCATGAAAGTAAAGGATGCTGCCGACCGCAATGAGGCTCTTGAAAAGGAGCGCTTATCGGAGCGGGAAGACTTGAAGAAGGCCACCGCCAAAGCCAAGGATGCCCGCTCTGCAATGCGGGCTATGAAGGAGGACCTGCGCCAGGCCGGAGATATCGTGGCTGGCAAGCCTTTTCTGCTGCGTCGCCGGTTTATGGATGGAAAGTATGCTCAATTTGAGCGACTGTGCAGTCCAGAGGATCCGTATATGGACTTAGCTGCAAGTGCGGCTGATGCCGTTGAGCACTTCCGGAGCCAGGAGGATCACAAGACGGAAGAGCTATACTGGTCTCAATTCCATAGTCCGGACCGCTCACTTTCGTTGACAGACCGGTTGGCCGAATGGGCCGAGCTAAATAGATTGTCCGGACTTGCCATGACTGACATCGTGGCCCATGTCTGGCCAGAGAGGCCCAAGGCGACGAGCTACTTGACTTCATGCAGCAATTCCTTGAGCGGTGCCGCACATAAAGGAGATGAAGCGGTCGGCTCGCACGAGGGCGCGGATGGCTCTTGCCCGTGTGAAGGCGCATTGTTCGGAGATGGATGCCACCGCTGTTGCCGCCCAGGAGTCGGATGAAAACCGGCTCCCCGCCGAGCATTATTTCGAGGAAGTTATGCGTGGAGCTCGTGTAATAGAGTCGCAGTGCTCGAAAAATGTCACGTTCAAATGAACGTATTAGCTTGTAAAATGATGATTATGCTAAAGCTGCTTTTTATACTTGTGCGTCCAAGTAATAAAACTTCTCCTGTGCGGCCGTTTACGTATACATTGTTGGGGAACGTAGTAATTTCAAAAAATTTCCTACGCACACGCAAGATCATGGTGATGCATAGCAACGAGAGGGAGAGTGTTGTCTATGTACCCTCGAGACCCCGGCGGAAGCGATCACTGGCGTAGAGGAAGTAGTCGACGTTCTCCTCGCGATCCGACCGATCCGGCGCCGTTACTCCGGCGCCCCGAGTTCTTGACACACGTACAGCTCGATGGCGCCCTCGTACTCGATCCAGCCTAGTGTCGAGGGAGAGTTTCGTCGAGACGACGGCGTGGTGGCGATCTTGATGTGTTACGGCGCGAGGCTTCGCCTAAGCTTCATGACGATATGACCGAGGTGGAATATGGTGGAGGGGGCACCGCACACGGCTAAGGAGCGATCTTTAGATCAATACTTGTGTGTCCATGGGGTGCCCCTGCCCCGTATATAAGGAGGGAGGGAGGAGGAGGCGGCCAAGGAGGAGGCGCCATAGGGAGTCCTACTCCCACGGAGTAGGATTCCCCCTTCCTAGTCCAACTAGGGATCCTTCCATGTATTAGGAGTAGGAGACTAGGAAGGGAAGAGAGAAGGAAAGGAAGGAGGGGTGCGGCCCTCCCTAGCCCAATTCGGACTAGGGCAGGGGGGTATGTGGCCTGCCTAGGGCAGCCCTCTCTCTTTCCCGTATGGCCCATAAGGCCCAATACTTCTCCCGGCGAATTCCGTAACTCTCCGGTACTCGATAATTACCGAATGACTCGGAACCTTTCCGAACTCGAATATAGTTGTCCAATATATCGATCTTTACGTCTCGACCATTTCGAGACTCCTCGTCATGTCCCCGATCTCATCCGGGACTCGAACTCCTTCGGTACATCAAAACTCATAAACTCATAATATAAATGTCATCGAAACCTTAAGCGTGCGGACCCTACGGTTCGAGAACAATGTAGACATGACCGAGACACGTCTCCGGTCAATAACCAATAGCGGGACCTGGATGCCCATATTGGTTCCTACATATTCTACGAAGATCTTTATCGGTCAGACCGCATAACAACATCGTTGTTCCTTTGTCATCGGTATGTTACTTGCCCGAGATTCGATCGTCGGTATCCAATACCTAGTTCAATCTCGTTATCGGCAAGTCTCTTTACTCGTTCCGTAATACATCATCTCGCAACTAACTCATTAGTTGTAATGCTTGCAAGGCTTAAGTGATGTGCATTACCGAGAGGGCCCAGAGATACCTCTCCGACAATCGGAGGACAAAACCTAATCTCGAAATCGCCAACCCAACATCTGCCTTTGGAGACACCTGTAGTACTCCTTTATAATCACCCGATTACGTTGTGACGTTTGGTAGCACCAAAGTGTTCCTCCGTAAGCGGAGTTGCATAATCTCATAGTTACAGGAACATGTATATGTCATGGATAAAAGCAGTAGCAACATACTAAGCGATCGTGTGCTAAGCTCATGGAATGGGTCATGTCAATCAGATCATTCTACTAATGATGTGACCTTATTAATCAAATAACAACTCTTTGTTCATGGTTAGGAAACATAACCATCTTTGATTAACAAGCTAGTCTAGTAGAGGCATACTAGTGACATATTGTTTGTCTATGCATTCACACATGTATCATGTTTCGGTTAATACAATTCTAGCATGAATGATAAACATTTATCATGAAATAAGGAAATAAATAATAACTTTATTATTGCCTCTAGGGCATATTTCCTTGATCTCCCACTTGCACTAGAGTCAATAATCTAGTTCACATCGCCATGTGATTGAACACCAATAATCATATCTGTATATGATTAACACCCATAGTTCACATCGTCATGTGACCAACACCCAAAGGGTTTACTAGAGTCAATAATCTAGTTCACATCGCTATGTGATTAACACCCAAAGAGTTCAAAGGTATGATCATGTTTTGCTCGTGAGAGAAGTTTAGTCAACGGGTCTTTCACATTCAGATCCGTTATGTATTTTGCAATTTTCTATGTCTACAATGCTCTGCACGAAGCTACTCTAGCTAATTGCTCCCACTTTCAATATGTATCTAGATCGAGACTTAGAGTCATCCAGATCAGTGTCAAAACTTGCATCGACGTAACCCTTTACGACGAACCTTTTGTCACTTCCATAATCGAGAAACATATCCTTATTCTACTAAGGATAATTTTGACCGCTGTCCAGTGATCTACTCCTAGATCACTATTGTACTCCCTTGCCAAAATCAGTGCAGGGTATACAATAGATCTGGTATACAGCATGGCATACTTTATAGAACCTATGGCCAAGGCATAGGGAATGACTTTCATTCTCTTTCTATCTTCTGCCGTGGTCGGGTTTTGAGTCTTACTCAATTTCACACCTTGTAACACAGTCAAGAACTCTTTCTTTGACTGTTCCATTTTGAACTACTTCAAAATCTTTTCAAGGTATGCACTCATTGAAAAAAAAAACTTATCAAGCGTCTTGATCTATCTCTATAGATCTTAATGCTCAATATGCAAGCAGCTTCACCGAGGTCTTTCTTTGAAAAACTCCTTTCAAACACTCCTTTATGCTTTGCAGAATAATTCTACATTATTTCCGATCAACAATATGTCATTCACATATACTTATCGAAATCTTTGTAGTGCTCCCACTCACTTTCTTGTAAATACAGGCTTCACCGCAAGTCTCAGATAAAACTATATGCTTTGATCAACTTATCAAAGCGTGTATTCCAACTCCGAGATGCTTGCACCAGCCCATAGATGGATCGTTGGAGCTTGCACACTTTGTTAGCTCCTTTGGATCGAAAAAAACTTCTGGTTGCATCATATACAACTCTTCCTCCGTAAAACCATTCAGAATGCAGTTTTACATCCATTTGCCAAATTTCATAAATTGTGGCAATTGCTAACATGATTCGGACA
The DNA here is from genome assembly GCA_021437245.1 of Aegilops speltoides. Classification (NCBI taxonomy): domain Eukaryota; kingdom Viridiplantae; phylum Streptophyta; class Magnoliopsida; order Poales; family Poaceae; genus Aegilops; species Aegilops speltoides. The sequence continues at coordinate 46,910,785 of CM038147.1, read as the reverse complement.
GACTTAAGCATCGCTACAGCTTGAGAAAATCTCATTGTAGTCAACATCTTGAACTTTGTCGAAAACCTTTTTGCAACAAGTCGAGCTTTGTAGATAGTAACACTACTATCAACGTCCGTCTTCCTCTTGAAGATCCATTTATTTTCTATGGTTTGCCGATCATCGGGCAAATCCATCAAAGTCCACACTTTGTTCTCATACATGGATCTCATCTCAGATTTCATGGCCTCAAGCCATTTCGCGGAATCTGGGCTCATCATCGCTTCTTCATAGTTCGTAGGTTCATCATGATCTAGTAGCATGATTTCCAGAATAGGATTACCGTACCACTCAGTGCGGATTTTACTCTGGTTGATCTACGAGGTTACGTAGTAACTTGATGCGGAGTTTCATGATCAACATCATCAACTTCCTCACTACTTGGTGTGGATGTCTCAGAAACCGGTTTCTGCGACAAACTACTTTCAAGTAATGGAGAAGGTACAATTACCTTATCAAGTTCTACTTTCCTCCCACTCACTTCTTTCGAGAGAAACTCCTTCTCTAGAAAGGATCCATCTTAGGCAACGAATATCTTGCCTTCGGATCTGTGATAGAAGGTGTACCCAACAATTTCCTTTGGGTATTCTATGAAGACGCACTTCTCCGATTTGGGTTCGAGCTTATCAGGATGAAACTTTTTCACATAAGCATCGCAGCCCCAAACTTTAAGAAACGACAACTTTGGTTTCTTGCTAAACCACAGTTCATATAGTGTCGTCTCAACGGATTTAGATGGTGCCCTATTTAACGTGAATGCAGCTGTCTCTAATGCATGATCCCAAAACGATATTGGTAAATCGGTAAGAAACATCATAGATTGTACTATATCCAATAAAGTACGGTTATGACGTTCGGACACACCACTATGATGTGGTGTTCCAGGTGGCATGAATTTGTGAAACTATTCCACATTGTTTTAATTGAAGACCAAACACGTAACTCAAATATTTGTCTCCGTGATTAGATCACAGAAACTTTATTTTCTTGTTACGATGATTTTTCCACTTTACTCTGAAATTCTTTGAACCTTTCAACTATTTCAGACTTATGTTTCATCAAGTAGATATACCCATATCTGCTTAAGTCATCTGTGAAGGTGAGAAAATAACGATATCCGCCACGAACCTCAACATTCATCGGACCACATACATCTGTATGTATGATTTCCAACAAATCTGTTGCTCTCTCCATAGTACCGAGAACGGGTTTTAGTCATCTTGCCCATGAGGCACGGTTCATAAGTGCCAAGTGATTCATAATCAAGTGACTCCAAAAGTCCATCAAGATGGAGTTTCTTCATGCGCTTTACACCGATATGACCTAAACGGCAGTGCCACAAATAAGTTGCACTATCATTATCAACTCTACATCTTTTGGTTTCAACATTATGAATATGTGTATCACTACTATCGAGATCCAATGAACCATTTTCATTGGGCGTGTAACCATATAAGGTTTTATTCATGTAAACAGAACAATAGTTTATTCTCTTACTTAAATGAATAACCGTTTTGCAATAAACACGATCAAATCATATTCATGCTCAACGCAAACACCAAATAACATTTATTTAGGTTCAACACTAATCCCGAAAGTATAGGGAGTGTGCGATGATGATCATATCAATCTTGAAAACTATTTTCAACACACATCATCACTTCACCCTTAACTAGTTTCTGTTTATTCTGCAACTCCCGTTTCGAGTTACTACTCTTAGCAACTGAACCAGTACCAAATACCGAGGGGTTGCTATAAACACTAGTAAAGTACACATCAATAACATGTATATCAAATATACTTTTGTTTACTTTGCCATCCTTCTTATCCGCCAAATACTTGGGGTAGTTACGCTTCAAATGACCAGTCCCTTTGCAGTAGAAGCACTTAGTCTCAGGCTTCGGTCCAGACTTGGGCTTCTTCACTTGAGTAGCAACTTGCTTGCCGTTCTTCTTGAAGTTCCCTTCTATCCCTTTGCCCTTTTCTTGAAACTAGTGGTCTTGTTAACCATCAACACTTGATGTTCTTTCTTTATTTCTACCTTCATCGATTTCATCATCATGAAAAACTCGGGAATCATTTTCATCATCCCTTGCATACTATAGTTCATCACGAAGTTCTACTAACTTGGTGATGGTGACTAGAGAATTCTGTCAATCACTATCTTATCGGAAGATTAACTCCCACTTGATTCAAGCGATTGAAGTACCTGCACAATCTGAGCACATGCTCACTAGTTGAGCGATTCTCCTCCATCTTTTAGCTATAGAACTTGTTGAAGACTTCATATCTCTCAACTCGGGTATTTGCTTGAAATATTCACTTCAATTCCTGGAACATCTCATATGGTCCATGATGTTCAAAACATCTTTGAAGTCCCGATTCTAAGCCATAAAGCATGGTGCACAAAACTATCAAGTAGTCATCATATTGAGCTAGCCAAACGCTCATAACGCGTCAGATCCGCTCCTGCAATAAGTCTGTCACCTAGCGGTGCATCAAGGACATAATTCTTCTGCGCAGCAATGAGGATAAACCTCAGATCACGGATCCAATCCGCATCATTGCTACTAACATTTTTCAACGCAATTTTCTCTAGGAACATATGAAAATAAACATATGAAAGCAACAACGCGAGCTATTGATCTACAACATAATTTGCAAAATACTACCGGGACTAAGTTCATGATAAATTTAAGTTCAATTTATCATATTACTAAAGAACTCCCACTTAGATAGACATCCTCTAATCCTCTAAGTGATCACGTGATCCAAATTCAACTAAACCATAACCGATCATCACGTGAGATGGAGTAGTTTTCAATGGTGAACATCTTATGTTGATCATATCTACTATATGATTCACGCCGACCTTTCGGTCTCCGTGTTCGAGGCCATATCTGCATATGCTAGGCTCGTCAAGTATAACCCGAGTATTCTGCGTGTGCAAAACTGGCTTGCACCCGTTGTAGATGGACGAGAGCTTATCACACCCGATCATCACGTGGTGTGCAGGCACGACGAACTTTGGCAACGGTGCATACTCGGGAGAACACTTCTTGATAATTTAGTGAGAGATCATCTTATAATGCTACCGTCAATCAAAGCAAGATAAGATGCATAAAGATAAACATCACATGCAAATCAATATAAGTGATATGATATGGTCATCATCATCTTGTGCTTCGTGATCTTCATCTCCGCAGCACCACCATGATCACCATCGTCACCGGCGCAACACCTTGATCTCCATCGTAGCATCGTTGTCGCCTCGCCAATCTTATGCTTCTCGACTATCTCTACCGCTTAGTGATAAAGTAAAGCATTACAGGCGATTGCATTGCATACAATAAAGCGACAACCATATGGCTCCAGCCGATTGCCGATAACCGGTTACAAAACATGATCATCTCATACAATAAAATATAGCATCACGCCTTGACCATATCACATCACAACATGCCCTGCAAAAACAAGTTAGACGTCCTCTACTTTGTTGTTGCAAATTTTACATGGCTACTACGGGCTTAAGCAAGAACCAGTCTCACCACGCATCAAAACCACAACGATACTTCGTCAAATAGACTCCGTTTAACCTTCTCAAGGACCGGGCGTAGCCACACTCAGTTCAACTAAAGTGAGAGAGACAGCACCCACCAGTCACCTTTAAGCAACGAGTGCTCGTGGCGGTGAAACCAGTCTCGCGTAAGCGTCACGCGTAATGTCGGTGCAGGCCGCTTCATCTCACAATACCGCTGAACCAAAGTATGACATGCTGGTAGGTAGTATGACTTGTATCGCCCACAACTCACTTGTGTTCTACTCGTGCAAAACATCAAACCATAAAAACCTAGGCTCGGATGCCACTGTTGGGGAACGTAGTAATTTCAAAAAATTTCCTACGCACACGCAAGATCATGGTGATGCATAGCAACGAGAGGGGAGAGTGTTGTCTACGTACCCTCGTAGACCCGAAGCGGAAGCGATCACAACGTAGAGGAAGTAGTCGTACGTTCTCCTCGCGATCCGACCGATCCCGGCGCCGTTACTCCGACGCCCCCGAGTTCTTGACACACGTACAGCTCGATGACGTCCCTCGTACTCCGATCCAGCCGAGTGTCGAGGGAGAGTTTCGTCAGCACGACGGCGTGGTGACGATCTTGATGTGTTACCGGCGCAGGGCTTCGCCTAAGCTTCGCGACGATATGACCGAGGTGGAATATGGTGGAGGGGGGCACCGCACACGGCTAAGGAACGATCTTTAGATCAATACTTGTGTGTCCATGGGGTGCCCCCTGCCCCCGTATATAAAGGAGGGAGGGAGGAGGAGGCCGGCCTAGGAGGAGGGCGCCATAGGGAGTCCTACTCCCACGGGAGTAGGATTCCCCTTTCCTAGTCCAACTAGGATCCTTCCATGTATTAGGAGTAGGAGACTAGGAAGGGAAGAGAGAAGGAAAGGAAGGAGGGGGTGCGGCCCCTCCCCCTAGCCCAATTCGGACTAGGGCAAGGGGGGGCGCGCGGCCTGCCTAGGGCAGCCCCTCTCTCTTTCCCGTATGGCCCATAAGGCCCAATACTTCTCCCCGGCGAATTCCCGTAACTCTCCGGTACTCCGATAATTACCCGAATGACTCGGAACCTTTCCGAACTCCGAATATAGTCGTCCAATATATCGATCTTTACGTCTCGACCATTTCGAGACTCCTCGTCATGTCCCCGATCTCATTCGGGACTCGAACTCCTTGGTACATCAAAACTCATAAACTCATAATATAACTGTCATCGAAACCTTAAGCGTGCGGACCCTACGGTTCGAGAACAATGTAGACATGACCGAGACACGTCTCCGGTCAATAACCAATAGCGGGACCTGGATGCCCATATTGGTTCCTACATATTCTACGAAGATCTTTATCGGTCAGACCGCATAACAACATACGTTGTTCCCTTTGTCATCGGTATGTTACTTGCCCGAGATTCGATCGTCGGTATCCAATACCTAGTTCAATCTCGTTATCGGCAAGTCTCTTTACTCGTTCCGTAATACATCATCTCGCAACTAACTCATTAGTTGTAATGCTTGCAAGGCTTAAGTGATGTGCATTACCGAGAGGGCCCAGAGATACCTCTCCGACAATCGGAGTGACAAAACCTAATCTCGAAATACGCCAACCCAACATCTGCCTTTGGAGACACCTGTAGTACTCCTTTATAATCACCCGATTCGTTGTGACGTTTGGTAGCACCAAAGTGTTCCTCCGTAAACGGAGTTGCATAATCTTATAGTTACAGGAACATGTATATGTCATGGATAAAAGCAGTAGCAACATACTAAGCGATCGTGTGCTAAGCTCATGGAATGGGTCATGTCAATCAGATCATTCTACTAATGATGTGACCTTATTAATCAAATAACAACTCTTTGTTCATGGTTAGGAAACATAACCATCTTTGATTAACAAGCTAGTCTAGTAGAGGCATACTAGTGACATATTGTTTGTCTATGCATTCACACATGTATCATGTTTCCGGTTAATACAATTCTAGCATGAATGATAAACATTTATCATGAAATAAGGAAATAAATAATAACTTTATTATTGCCTCTAGGGCATATTTCCTTCATACATTTGTATAACTTGAAAGATTGCACTCTTGACTTCATTACACGCATGTGGTGCGGGGTGTTCATAAAAATAGCGAGTTTTCACACTTAATCCGACGTCTCGGTCCTGTTTAAGGAGGTGGTAGCGTAGCGAACGAGGCAATCCGGACTATCATGCTTTATCACTTTCACTTAGCTGGAGCTCGAGGGTGGGTCTACGATATAGCCCTGGTGGCACCGCACATCTCGAATTGAGTGCGAATGTGCTCGACCGAAAGCAGTCCTTCGTCAAGCGGAATTCTAAACATTACGGTAGTCAATCGAGTGGTTGACCAGTCTCTCGCTGTATCATGACGATCGGTTTTGGCTTTCTCATTGAGGTGCTCGCCCATTAACCGGGGCACAATCGCAGTAGTTCTCCTGGTGCCGCGTTAGGCGATGATACGGAACGTAAGGCAGCAAAACACAGGAGCCGGGCAAACCCAACATTTGACCAAAGACATGATTTGGAGCTGATGCATATAATGCCTAACTCGAGACACCGAACACTACCTAAGGTGTTCGGTCTTTTATAATAATGGGCAGAACGATGCCCTAAGCCCCTAGTGTCCAGGTACGGGCATGGTCTTCTGACGCGGCCGATGCCAAAACGTCAGGCTCCTCTTTGGCTATAGGAAGAAACCAAGGGAGAATAACAACAAGAGACAGTAAAAAAGGTTTACGCAGGGTCTTAATCTGAAAAGAATCCTCACAACGGGTCCCTACTGCACGTCTGCGCCTGTGTCTCCGTTGTGCCGTTATCCTGGACGGGTATGCACGTTGTTCATCTGTAAAAAGAGAGGAACGTTTAGTTTGAAAACAATTCGTGCGAAAAATATGTGTAAAAGAAGAAATATAAATAATTAAGGCGGGGTTTATATGAACCCGCGGTTGTTCGTGCGCGCAGCCCCCTGTGAAGAGGTATGCGGCTAGGGAGCCCCTAGCCTGCTGAGGCCGGATTCGTCTATCCGAGTCCGGGGTCTTTACGTGACCCTCGCACTGAAATGACGCCACGCGGACCGGGCATCTTAAGTGTAAGAGACGCGTAATGCGGTATGGCGCCGAAGCGGACAAAAGCTTTTCGACCCAAGAGTGCTTGATATTCACTTTCAAATGGGACGATGTGAAAAATTAATTTTTCGCATCGAAAATTGTTCGGCGGTCCGAACACGACTTCTAGTAATATGGAACCTGTGCACTTGGCGTAAGGGCCTGTCGTCACTCCTTTGAAGGAAGTGCGGCTGTGTCGGATTTTGGTGGGGTCTATCCCCATCCTTCGGATTGTTTTTGAATACAGCAGGTTTAAGTCGTTGCCTCCGTCCATTAGGGCGTTAGAAATTGTAATCCGTCTATTATGGGATTCAATATCGAGTCCGTCCAGCGTTTAACGCTTCGGAATAGTCCGGATGGTCGAAAGTGATTGGCTTTGATATCCAATCTCTATGGTTTGCTGGGTTGGACCGCGCGAAGCTCTTTTTAGAAAGTGCCGCACTGTTTTTCCGTATTATCACATGAAGGGAGTTTACTGTTTTGACCCCTTGTGGGAAAGTCTTTTGTTTTCCGGTGCTCTGCTGGTGGGGTTTATCTTCTTCGCTTGACGCGTCGAGCCCTTTGTGTTCGGCATTTAGTCGGTCGGACTGTTTAAAAACCCAACAATCCTGTGGGTGTGATTTGCGAGGCCTTAGGGTACCGTGGATTTGACATATCCGACCCAAAATCTTGTTTAAGTTAGACAATTAAATCCCGTCATCCTTAAGAGGCTGTGTTTTGTTGTTGGGCCGCGAGCTCTTGAATCCGGCATTGACTGCGTGCTCTTTGTGCTTTTATCTTTATTCCGGCGCTGCTCTTTTCTGCGCCGTGATTTTCCGTTTCCATCTCTTATCTCGGATGTACTTGGGTTGCTGGTGCTGCATCTTACTAGCCAGCTATCTTCTCCCGCACAGAAGCGGGTCATGAGGCTAGTTAGTGCGGACATTGTCCTTGGCTTCTCTTGACCGAGGTGCCCGGCAAGCCATTCATCTCGGACATTATGCTTGAAAGCTGCTAAGGCTTCGGCGTCCGGACAGTCGACTATTTGGTTCTTTTTGGTAAGGAACCTGTTCCAGAATTTCCGCGCTGACTCTCCGGGCTGTTGAGTTATATGACTTAGATCATCTGCATCTGGAGGGCGGACGTAAGTCCCTTGAAAATTTGCTCTAAACGCATCCTCGAGCTCTTCCCAACTTCCAACAGTGTTTTCTGGGAGGCTTTTAAGCCAATGACGGGCTGGCCCTTTGAGCTTGAGGGGTAGGTATTTTATGGCGTGGAGATCGTCTCCTCGACCATGTGTATATGCAATATATAATCTTCTATCCAGACTCCAGGGTCTGTTGTTCCATCGTAGGCCTCTATGTTTATGGGTTTAAATCCTGCTGGGAATTCATGGTCCAGCACCTCATCGGTGAAACATAGTGGGTGTGCGGCGCCCCTGTATTTGTGTATGCCGCTATCATCGGACACTTGACGTGTTGCCTTGCTTCTGGGGGCCTTCTCCTTTGGCCCGTAGATGGACCTAGCTGGGCCATCTATCCTTCCAAGGTCGTTGGTTAGTTTATGTGTGGCGCCGCTGTCAGAATTTGGCCTATCATCTGGCCGTCTATCCAACCAGGCAGCCCCTTTATTTTTGGACGGTGGAGGCTCTATGGCCTCCTCGTCGAATTCTGGTAGCAGCCTGCGCTTCGGGTAGCTCTTTGATTGGTGGCAATTGCCGTACTTATCTGCGGTTTTGAGCACTTTGCTCCATCTCATTCTGAGTGTGTCTTCCACTGTTTTGAGCCTCCGTTTTTCCTTCTTCAGACTTCTTGTAGTACTGACGAGTCTTTTCCGAAGGTTCTTGCTCTCCGGCGGCGTGTCAGGCCTGAGGTCATCCGGGCTGTTGTTTTTACCAGGCCTGGACTGATTATCTGACTCGTCATGTTCGGAAAGTTGCTTATCTGCATGTTTGTCGTTCGCTTGTGAGCCCTGCCGTATTGCGGGCTCCTTGGGAGCGTTGTTGTCGTCGAGGCGGGACTTAGGGCGGCGTCTGCGCCGCCGTTTTGGTCGTTTATCGGCGGGGTCCTCTTCTGCCGTGGCCCGTTGGTCTTCGTTATCGCTCTCCTTTGGGGTGTCCACCATATATTTGTCATGCGACGAGGTGGTCCTCCCGTGCTGTATAAGCTCTGTTTTTTGTTCGTCTCCGGCATCGTCGTTCATAGCGTCGATGTCTTCGGAGTCGTAATCAAGCATGTCGGTTAGATCGTCGATAGTGGCTACAAAGTGGGTGGTGGGTGGGCTCCGAATTTCTTCGTCGTCCGTACCCCAACCATCCTGGCCATAATCCGGCCAGAACTCTCCTGATAATGAGAGGTGCTTTAGTGAATTCAGGATATCGCCAAAAGGCGAGTATTGGAAGATGTCCGCGGCGGTGAATTCCATAACCGGCGCCCAATCCGGATCGATTGGTAGGGGCGCGGGAGGTTCGGAGTCCGGCAAGGAGTCCGGCGCCTCGGAATCACGAGTTTCGTAGGGGACAAGATTAGTGTTCGGCTCCATCGCCGTGGACGTTAAAGCCCCCAGGGCGGCGTCTATCCATCGGCCCTCGATCTGGGCGATCGGCTCCGGGCTAATGGCCGAAGCGGATCCGTGTGCGGCCACCAAGGCACTGTTTGGGGGCAGAGCTGGATCATGCCCGTCGTCACGATCTTGGTGGCTGCTATTGTGGCTCGAGTCCGTCGAAGATCAAGTCTCCGCGGACATCGGCCGTGAAGTTTAAGCTTCAAATCTGACTGACGGCCGGGCGTAGCTTCGATCTGCTCGGATGGCCAAGTGAATTGCCCGCATGCAAAGCCGACGAATACAAAGATCTGTCCGGGGAGAAAAGTCTCACCCTGGACAGCGTTGTAGGTTGAAGATGCCATCAAGCCTATCGGTGACGACACAGAGGAACTCTCAATGAAAGCACCAATGTCGGTGTCAAAACCGGCGGATCTCGGGTAGGGGGTCCCGAACTGTGCGTCTAGGCGGATGGTAACAGGAGACGCGAGGACACGATGTTTTTACCAGGTTGGGCCCTCTTGATGGAGGTAAAACCCTACGCCCTGCTTGATTAATATTGATGATATGGGTAGTACAAGAGTGGATCTACCACGAGATCAAGGAAGCTAAACCCTAGAAGCTAGCCTATGGTATGATTGTTGTAATGTATGTTGTCCTCAGACTAAAGCCCTCCGGTTTATATAGACACCGGAGGAGGCTAGGGTTACAGTCGGTTACAATGGTAGGAGATCTACATATCCGTATCGCCAAGCTTGCCTTCCACGCCAAGGAAAGTCCCATCCGGACACGGGACGGAGTCTTCAATCTTGTATCTTCGTAGTCTTGGAGTCCGGCGGATAACGATAGTCCGGCTATCCGGACACCCCCCAGTCCAGGACTCCCTCAGGTTGAGTGAGATATATGATGATCTGGGGAAGCAGTGGAGCCAGGGATAAATAACCAAGGGCAGCAGGTGGGAGCTCGCAAAGCACAGTTTTGGCATGCTGAAGGGGTGGTCACCACCGGCATTGCGTGGCCTCGGCACTGAATGGCTCCATGACCATGTCTGACCAGTGTCATACTCCCTCCGTCCCGAAATTCATGTCGCAGCAGTCATTTCGCGATTTAGCCGAGTGTCGAGGGAGAGTTTCGTCAGCACGACGGCGTGGTGACGATCTTGATGTGTTACCGGCGCAGGGCTTCGCCTAAGCTTCGCGACGATATGACCGAGGTGGAATATGGTGGAGGGGGGCACCGCACACGGCTAAGGAACGATCTTTAGATCAATACTTGTGTGTCCATGGGGTGCCCCCTGCCCCCGTATATAAAGGAGGGAGGGAGGAGGAGGCCGGCCTAGGAGGAGGCGCGCCATAGGGAGTCCTACTCCCACCGGGAGTAGGATTCCCCCTTTCCTAGTCCAACTAGGGATCCTTCCATGTATTAGGAGTAGGAGACTAGGAAGGGGAAGAGAGAAGGGAAGGAAGGAGGGGTGCGGCCCCAATTCGGACTAGGGCAAGGGGGGGCGCGCGGCCTGCCTAGGGCAGCCCCTCTCTCTTTCCCGTATGGCCCATAAGGCCCAATACTTCTCCCCGGCGAATTCCCGTAACTCTCCGGTACTCCGATAATTACCCGAATGACTCGGAACCTTTCCGAACTCCGAATATAGTCGTCCAATATATCGATCTTTACGTCTCGACCATTTCGAGACTCCTCGTCATGTCCCCGATCTCATTCGGGACTCGAACTCCTTCGGTACATCAAAACTCATAAACTCATAATATAAATGTCATCGAAACCTTAAGCGTGCGGACCCTACGGTTCGAGAACAATGTAGACATGACCGAGACACCGTCTCCGGTCAATAACCAATAAGCGGGACCTGGATGCCCATATTGGTTCCTACATATTCTACGAAGATCTTTATCGGTCAGACCGCATAACAACATCGTTGTTCCCTTTGTCATCGGTATGTTACTTGCCCGAGATTCGATCGTCGGTATCCAATACCTAGTTCAATCTCGTTATCGGCAAGTCTCTTTACTCGTTCTGTAATACATCATCTCGCAACTAACTCATTAGTTGTAATGCTTGCAAGGCTTAAGTGATGTGCATTACCGAGAGGGCCAGAGATACCTCTCCGACAATCGGAGTGACAAAACCTAATCTCAAATCGCCAACCCAACATCTGCCTTTGGAGACACCTGTAGTACTCCTTTATAATCACCCGATTACGTTGTGACGTTTGGTAGCACCAAAGTGTTCCTCCGTAAACGGAGTTGCATAATCTCATAGTTACAGAACATGTATATGTCATGGATAAAAGCAGTAGCAACATACTAAGCGATCGTGTGCTAAGCTCATGGAATGGGTCATGTCAATCAGATCATTCTACTAATGATGTGACCTTATTAATCAAATAACAACTCTTTGTTCATGGTTAGGAAACATAACCATCTTTGATTAACAAGCTAGTCTAGTAGAGGCATACTAGTGACATATTGTTTGTCTATGCATTCACACATGTATCATGTTTCCGGTTAATACAATTCTAGCATGAATGATAAACATTTATCATGAAATAAGGAAATAAATAATAACTTTATTATTGCCTCTAGGGCATATTTCCTTCATACATTTGTATAACTTGAAAGATTGCACTCTTCGGCTTCAGCCCCCACGCACAGGGTGCGGGGGTGTTCGCAAAAATAGCGAGTTTTCACACTTAATCCGACGTCTCGGTCCTGTTTAAGGAGGTGGTAGCGTAGCGAACGAGGCAATCCGGACTATCATGCTTTATCACTTTCACTTAGCCGTGGAGCTCGAGGTGGGTCCACGATATAGCCCTGGTGGCACCGCACATCTCCGAATCGAGTGCGAATGTGCTGACCGAAACGGTCCTTCGTCAAAGCGAAATTCTAAACATTACGGTAGTCAATCGAGTGGTTGACCAGTCTCTCGCTGTATCATGACGATCGGTTTGGCTTTTCTCTTGAGGTGCTCGCCCACCCGGCGGGGCACAATCGCGATAGTTCTCCCGGTGCGCGTTAAGCGATGATACGGAGCGTAAGGCAGCAAAACACAGAGGCGGGCAAACCCAACATTTGACCAAAGACATGATTTGGAGCTGATGCATATAATGCCTAACTCGAGACACCGAACACTACCTAAGGTGTTCGGTCTTTTATAATAATGGGCAGAACGATGCCCTAAGCCCCTAGTGTCCAGGTACGGGCATGGTCTTCTGACGCGGCCGATGCCAAAACGTCAGGCTCCGCTTTGGCTATAGGAAGAAACCAAGGGAGAATAACAACAAGAGACAGTAAAAAAGGTTTACGCAGGGTCTTAATCTGAAAAGAATCCTCACAGCGGGTCCCTACTGCACGTCTGCGCCTATGTCTCCGTTGTGCCGTTATTCTTGACGGGTATGCACGTTGTTCATCTGTAAAAAGAGAGGAACGTTTAGTTTGAAAACAATTCGTGCGAAAATATGTGTAAAAGAAGAAATATAAATAATTAAGGCGGGGTTTATATGAACCCGCGGTTGTTCGTCTTGCGCCGCAGCCCCTCGTGAAGAGGTATGCGGCTAGGGAGCCCTAGCTCTTTGAGGCGGATTCGTCTATCCGAGTCCGGGGTCTTTACGTGACCCTCGCACTGAAATGACGCCCCGCGGACCGGCATCTTAAGTGTAAGAGACGCGTAATGCGGTATGGCGCCGAAGCGGACAAAAGCTTTTCGACCCAAGAGTGCTTGATATTCACTTTCAAATGGGACGATGTGAAAAATTAATTTTTCGCATCGAAAATTGTTCGGCGGTCCGAACACGACTTCTAGTAATATGGAACCTGTGCACTTGGCGTAAGGGCCTGTCGTCACTCCTTTGAAGGAAGTGCGGCTGTGTCGGATTTTGGTGGGGTCTATCCCCATCCTTCGGATTGTTTTTGAATACAGCAGGTTTAAGTCGTTGCCTCCGTCCATTAGGACGTTAGAAATTGTAATCCGTCTATTATGGGATTCAATATCAGGGGAGTCCGTCCCGCGTTTCGAACGCTTCTGGAATAGTCCAGATGGTCGAAAGTGATTGGCTTTGATATCCAATCTCTATGGTTTGCTGGGTTGGACCGCGCGAAGCTCTTTTTAGAAAGTGCCGCACTGTTTTTCCGTATTATCACATGAAGGGAGTTTACTGTTTTGACCCCTTGTGGGAAAGTCTTTTGTTTTCCGGTGCTCTGCTGGTGGGGTTTATCTTCTTCGCTTGACGCGTCGAGCCCTTTGTGTTCGGCATTTAGTCGGTCGGACTGTTTAAAAACCCAACAATCCCTGTGGGTGTGATTTGCAGGCCTTCCGGGGGTACTGTGGATTTGACATATCCGACCCAAAATCTTGTTTAAGTTAGACAATTCGTCACTGTCATCCTTAAGAGGCTGTGTTTTGTTGTTGGGCCGCGAGCTCTTGAATCCGGCATTGACTGCGTGCTCTTTGTGCTTTTATCTTTATTCCGGCGCTGCTCTTTTCTGCGCCGTGATTTTCCGTTTCCATCTCTTATCTCGGATGTACTTGGGTTGCTGGTGCTGCATCTTACTAGCCAGCTATCTTCTCCCGCACAGAAGCGGGTCATGAGGCTTGTTAGTGCGGACATTGTCCTTGGCTTCTCTTGACCGAGGTGCCCGGCAAGCCATTCATCTCGGACATTATGCTTGAAAGCTGCTAAGGCTTCGGCGTCCGGACAATCGACTATTTGGTTCTTTTGGTAAGGAACCTGTTCCGAAATTTCATGTGACTCTCCGGGCTGTTGAGTTATATGACTTAGATCATCTCATCTCGGAGGGCGGACGTAAGTCCCTTGAAAATTTGCTCAAACGCATCCTCGAGCTCTTCCCAACTTCCATGATGTTTTCGGGAGGCTTTTAAGCCAATGACGGGCTGGCCCTTTGAGCTTGAGGGTAGGTATTTTATGGCGTGGAGATCGTCTCCTATGACCATGTGTATATGCAGATATAATCTTCTATCCAGACTCGTGGTCTGTTGTTCCATCGTAGGCCTCTATGTTTATGGGTTTAAATCCTGCTGGGAATTCATGGTCCAGCACCTCATCGGTGAAACATAGTGGGTGTCTGGCGCCCAGATTTGTGTATGCCGCTATCATCGGACACTTGACGTGTTGCCTTGCTTCGGGGCCTTCTCCTTTGGCCCGTAGATGGACCTAGCTGGGCCATCTATCCTTCCAAGGTCGTTGGTTAGTTTATGTGTGGCGCCATTGTCGAATTTGGCCTATCATCGGCCGTCTATCCAACCGAGCAGCCCTTTATTTTTGGACGGTGGAGGCTCTATGGCCTCCTCGTCAATCTCGTAGCAACCCGCGCTCGGGTAGCTCTTTGATTGGTGGCAATTGCCGTGCTTATCTGCGGTTTTGAGCACTTTGCTCCATCTCATTCTCGAGTGTGTCTTCCGCTGTTTTGAGCCTCCGTTTTCCTTCTTGAGACTTCTTGTAATCTTGTGAGTCTTTTCGAAGGTTCTTGCTCTCCGCGGCGTGTCGTGCCTGAGGTCATCCGGGCTGTTGTTTTACCAGGCTGGGACTGATTATCGACTCGTCATGTTCGGAAAGTTGCTTATCTGCATGTTTGTCGTCGCTTGTGAGCCCTGCCGATGCGGGCTCCTTGGGAGCGTTGTTGTCGTCGGCGGGACTTAGGGCGGCGTCTGCGCCGCCGTTTGGTCGTTATCGGCGGGGTCCTCTTCTGCCGTGGCCCGTTGGTCTTCGTTATCGCTCTCCTTTGGGGTGTCCACCATATATTTGTTGCGCGACGAGGTGGTCCTCCGTGCTGTATAAGCTCTGTTTTTGTTCGTCTCGGCATAAATCGTTCATAGCGTCGATGTCTTCGGAGTCGTAATCAAGCATGTCGGTTAGATCGTCGATAGTGGCTACAAAGTGGGTGGTGGGTGGGCTCCGAATTTCTTCGTCGTCCGTACCCCAACCATCCTGGCCATAATCCGGCCAGAACTCTCCTGATAATGAGAGGTGCTTTAGTGAATTCAGGATATCGCTAAAAGGCGAGTATTGGAAGATGTCCGCGGCGGTGAATTCCATAACCGGCGCCCAATCCGGATCGATTGGTAGGGCGCGGGAGGTTGAGTCCGCAAGGAGTCGGCGCCTCGGAATCACGAGTTTCGTAGGGGACAAGATTAGTGTTCGGCTCCATCGCCGTGGACGTTAAAGCCCCCAGGGCGGCGTCTATCCATCGGCCCTCGATCTGGGCGATCGGCTCCGGGCTAATGGCCGAAGCGGATCCGTGTCGCGGCCACCAAGGCACCGTTTGGGGCGAGCTGGATCATGCCGTCGTCCACAAGGCGGCGCTTAGGCTGTGGCTCGAGTCCGTCGAAGATCAAGTCTCCGCGGACATCGGCCGTGAAGTTTAAGCTTCCAAATCTGACCTGACGGCCAGGGGCGTAGCTTTCGATCTGCTCCAGATGGCCAAGTGAATTGGCCCGCAGTGCAAAGCCGACGAATACAAAGATCTGTCCGGGGAGAAAAGTCTCACCCTGGACAGCGTTGTAGGTTGAAGATGCCATCAAGCCTATCGGTGACGACACAGAGGAACTCTCAATGAAAGCACCAATGTCGGTGTCAAAACCGGCGGATCTCGGGTAGGGGGTCCCGAACTGTGCGTCTAGGCGGATGGTAACAGGAGACGAGGGACACGATGTTTTACCCTGTGTTCGGGCCCTCTTGATGGAGGTAAAACCCTACGTCCTGCTTGATTAATATTGATGATATGGGTAGTACAAGAGTGGATCTACCACGAGATCAAGGAAGCTAAACCCTAGAAGCTAGCCTATGGTATGATTGTTGTAATGTATGTTGTCCTACAGACTAAAGCCCTCCGGTTTATATAGACACCGGAGGAGGCTAGGGTTACACAGAGTCGGTTACAATGGTAGGAGATCTACATATCCGTATCGCCAAGCTTGCCTTCCACGCCAAGGAAAGTCCCATCCGGACACGGGACGGAGTCTTCAATCTTGTATCTTCGTAGTCTTGGAGTCCGGCGGATAACGATAGTCCGGCTATCCGGACACCCCCCAGTCCAGGACTCCCTCAGGTTGAGTGAGATATATGATGATCTGGGGAAGCAGTGGAGCCAGGGATAAATAACCAAGGGCAGCAGGTGGGAGCTCGCAAAGCACAGTTTTGGCATGCTGAAGGGGTGGTCACCACCGGCATTGCGTGGCCTCGGCACTGAATGGCTCCATGACCATGTCTGACCAGTGTCATACTCCCTCCGTCCCGAAATTCATGTCGCAGCAGTCATTTCGCGATTTAGTCCTCAGCCTTTTCCCGACCGAACCCGAAGTTCCTCTGTGTAGTCGCTCTCTTCCTCCTTCCTCTCCGACCGGTCGGCACCGCCGACGCTTTTCCCCTCCGCGCAGCTCCGCGCTACCTGCGCCTCCTCTCCCTCCCCCGCAGTTCCTCTCCCTTCCCAGCGCCGGCGCCCTCTCCCTTGCGCGCGTTATAGGCGCTCTCTTCCTCTCGCATGTCCCTTCGCATCGGTGAAAATCCGATTTTTCCCCTCCGGCTCTTCGATCTGGGGATAATTGATTATAACCCCCCTGGTTCGTGTGCCTTGGGTCTTAAGCCCCTTTCTTTGTCTGCCTCCCTTCTAAGCCCCCAGTTCGGTTTAGTTGTTACTGATTCCCCCCTTTGGTATGCTTAACACATTTGTCAATAGATAACCAACAAAAGGGCACATGATTAGACAGAGCTGCTCCTCAATTTCTACCCAGCATCTGACAATCTGGAGACAGCGTGCTCCATCCGACTCTGCCCTTGACTACTCCGGCCTCTCTCGAGCGACCCCCGCTATCTTACTGCTCATCTTCTGGTCGAGCTCCAAATCGACATAGACCGCCTCTTGTCCCCAATCCATGGTCCCGCTCGCCGAACCTCCCCCCTCCAGGTCGACCCCGCGTCTCTCGGTCGTCCGCTGCTACCAAGCGAGCCGGAGTGAGCACGAGCGCGCCCAACTCTACAATCTCTCTTCCTCCTCCGTTTTCACGGCCCCAGTCTAGTCGACCTTGAACATGGCGGCGAGGCCTTCTACATCTCATAACAGACGGGGACGCGCAGTAAGCAGAAAAAAGGGCGAGCGACTTCTCTGTCTCGACTTAAGAATATATATATATACGAGGGCAGAGTGGTCATTTCAGAATATAATTAGACTAATATATTGGATTATTAGCTTAATGAAGAGATAACTATGCCAAAGGAGGGAATTAGCAACAACTAGACCGAACTGAGGGGGCTAGAAGGAAGAGAGACGAAGAAAGGGGCTTAAGATCGAAGGCACACGAGCTCGGGAGGTTATAATGAAGGGACATTTACATCTGTGCCCCTAACTCGAACCCACTACTCAGATTTGCCCCTAATTTCGAAGCATGCTCAAATTTGCCCCTCCGCCGTTAAGTCACTACTCAAAAATGCCCTTTCCGTACAGTATTGTAGCACTTTCCGTCCAATACTGTAGCACTTTTCGTCTGCTACAGTACACATGGGCCTTTGACGGTCAAAGGCCTTTGACTGGACGGAAGGGCATTTCTGAGTAGTGACTTAACGGTAGAGGGGCAAATTTGAGCATGCTTTGAAATTAGGGGCAAATCTGAGTAGGTGGTTCGAGTTAGGGGTAGAAATGCAAATGGCCCTATAATCAATTCTCCCTTCGATCTGCAGCGGTCGTGCTCAATCTGCAGCGGAGACTACCAAGACGGTGCGACAGAGATGCTTCTGCCGGTCGCCTGCACGGGGCTGCTGCTGCTGGTCGTCAGGTGAGGAGCTCATCTCCTGCAGCCACGGCTACCTGGCCGCCTTCGTCACGCTCATCCAGCATCAGCGCAGGTCTGACTACGACGTGGCTACGGCCACGCAGCAGCGGCGGCGGGATGGTGGCGGCAAGGGGGCGGCGAGCTCCGACATGTTCCTCCATCCGCTCTAGGACTCCACCGCCAATCACACCAACCTCAAGGTCTGTTCCTCGTCGGTGTTGTAGATTCTTTGCTTGCTTACACAGATGCTTCCATACTGATTGGCCTCGGGAATACATATTTTCTTGAGTACACATTTACTTCCATACTGATTCATTGCTTGCTTACACATTTGCTTGAGTAGTACAGATTCTTTGCTTGAGTAGAATTGATTCGGCTGCTACAATAGAATTGCCACACAATAGAATTGGCCTCACTGCTGTAGATTCTCTAAAACAGATGTTGTAGAATTGGCCACACTGCTGTAGAATCTCTGTCACAGATGCTGTAGAATTGGCCTCACTGCTATAGATTCTCCGATGTCCTTACCTGAAAGTGAATATAAAGTCAGTTTCGTCAGTCTCGATCTGAATATAAACTTTATCTGAAACTGAAATTGAAACAGGTGCAGTCGTAAAAATTCACTTTAAAACTCAGTTAAAAATTCAATTTTAGAGATCGGCTCCTGATCTTTATATAAAGTGTACTGCAAGCCTATTGCAAGAAAGTTTAAAACTCAGTCAAAAATTCAGTTAAAGTGATCTGAATATAAAAACTCTTGGAGTAAAAATTCAGTCTAAAAGTCAGTTAAATTTTCAGTTTTAGAGAGTTGGGATTTTATTGCAAGCAAGTTTTGTACTGTCATACAGTAATTTTCAGTTTGTAAAACTGAGAAGTGTATTTTCTATTTTGAAACCTGGTGTAACTATTTTCGATTTTGATGGAAAATCAGTCTAAAAGTCAGTCTAGACTGCATTTAACCAGAAAATGTTGCATCGTCATGCACACATGTATCCCCTACTTCATCACCATTCGTTTCACCACACCACTTGCTTGCTGATCTTCACAGGCATATGATGTGCCCCCTTGGTCGTACGGTCCATCACCCACATGGGAACTGAAATGGCGACGAGGACTAAATTGCAATCTTTTTTTCGGTAAGGAATCAACCCATCACCCACATGAAGTTAGCTAGCTGGGTGATCCTGATCCAAATTAATTAAAAGTGACCTCCTCAAAGTAGTCCAAAGAGAACCTTGCAAGTCCAAGAGAGAACCAGCATACTTGGCAAAAATGGCACCATCAATGTCAATCAACGACATCTAGGCATTTGCACGATAAAACACCATTAATATCAAAGAATTTGAAGATGCCTCAAAGCATAGTTTAGCAAAAAGAACACTGGAGGTAAAAACACAAGCAGGAAACACTGAGGTGTTTGTCTGAATTTATTTCCTGCACATCAATTGTTTTTCTCCACGTCTGTAGAGGTTATGCTTATGCTACTGAATTTTAAATTGAACGCAATTATCATTTAGATGCACATTTGAGGGCCTGCAGTTGGTTATTTGGTTGTCCCAAACTTGAGATCAATGCAATCACCTACCTTTAGTTCCATTACTATTCCATTTAATAGCAGAAAAAGAGCATACAGTGTTGTTCGTTAAGGATAAATACTTCCTTCAATGTTCACTGTTCAGAATGGTGGTAGCTTAAAACTGTCAGAAATGTTGATGTCTAGGAGGAACTGGAGCAACTCTGCTTGAGCATGAAGCTCCTTAACTCGAAGGCCGGAGTGAACAAACATTCCAGCAATCATGTGCCACCAAGGACACTGAATAATCTCGAGTGAAGTTGGAAGCCATTGGATCTTTTTTGAACTGCAACTAGCAGGACATCAACTCCAAAATTATCAAGTGCATTCCTAGAAAATCATCTGATGATTAAAAGAAGAAAATCTTGTCTGATTTTGATCTGCTCCAAAATTAACAGTGAATTTGATTGAATTTCAGAGAGTGCAGAGGAGCAGCAGCAACAACAACAACACGGGCACGGGAGAAGCAAGCGACAGGGGAGAATCACGGGAGATAGCAGAGCTCCACCAGCAGGAGATCGAGGAGAAGCAGCAGTGGGAGCTCGGGAAGAAGCAGCAACCGGAGCTCAAGGAGAAGCAACAGCAGGAGCTCGAGGACGCGTGGGAGAGCAGTTCTGGGCAGTGGCGACAGAGCAGTTCTGGGCGGAAGGGCAGATCTTGGCGGCGACACAGGTATGGGCGGCGGCAGAAGAGCAGTTCTGGGCGGCGGCGCAGGTCTAGGCGGCGGCGGCAGAGCAGTTGGGCGGCAACGCAAGTCTAGGCGGCGGGAGGGGATCGAGGCGGCGGAGGCGACGCCCCTAGGAACCGCGGCTGGAGGGGACCGCAGCTGGCCGGCGCCGGCCCATGGCGACGCTCGGGCGACGAGCGGAGGAAGAAGACGGGGCGGAGGGGGTCTGTTTGAGACAATTTTCAGATGACGAGGTTTTGTTTGCAAATTTATCAATGAACTAGGCGTGCGACATTAATTTCGGGACGGAGGGAGTAATAGATATCCTGGAATATTTGACAGCCAATTGGCCAAGGAGTGCAGCAAAGTGAGCTAAACACCAATCTGACCAGTAGGCATTGGTGATGAATGGTGGTAGATAGGTTTGGTGAACTGTCTTAAATTTTGGTGGTTGTTGATCTGACATTGAAATGAATGACATGGCAAGTTTTCGGCCCAACAGGAACGAGCAAAGTGGTACTACTTGCAGTTCAAAGGCATAAATGTTGTAAAATGTTGGGTTTGGTTGTTTTGCTCAATAATTGCACTAGAACAACCAAAGTTATGAGGAACATGGAGGTAACTGAGGTGCTCTGCTGTCATGAACCCTGAAGCAACGATGTGTCATGGTTCGAGCTCAAATGGATAAGTCTATATAATAGCACTTCCTTGTGTTCACAAGGCTCCAATTTGGGGAAAAGGTTTTGGGTTGGAAGCTACACTCAGGAGATGAACTTGGTGGTAGGCCTTATAATCTGATGGATATTGATCTTGTATGGCCATTATAAGCTATATATACAAATCATTTGAGAGGCTAGAAAGAAACCAAAATGGTGGTACTGCTTCCTTGCTCGAATTGATCCAGGATTGATAGTGGAGGGGAATATATATGCAAGACCATCTCCAATTATTCACACGACTCTGCCATGTTTGCATCACCGACATATAGGCATTTTTTTAAATATAATAATTTATATATGGCCAAACGGGAAACCACCATAGACGGTGCTGAAATACAAATCTGGATGCACATATTTTTAGGCAACGAGCAAGCTGCCTCTGCCACCGATCGACGGACCGACCACCGTCTCTCCACCACCAACCGGTCCACGATGGCGCCCGGAGATGGAGAGCAACGCCCAAGCTGGACAGCAGGACATGCTCTGCCACACCACCCGTTCGATGCTTTAGGCCTGCATCCGCCGGCGCCACGGGTCGGGGCAGCGGGGCACAAGACAAGAGGGTGGCCCCTTGACGCCGCGGAGCTTCATCCTTGAGCCAGTGTCGACGGCGCCGTATCCAGGCCTGGCTTCTCCGCACCTGACGGTGCGCAACCACTTTCCCTTCGAACGGCGTCTCTAGATCGTGTTCGGCGCCGCTCACCGGCCTGGCTGAGATGGCCGCCGCTCACAGGTCGCCTAGAAATCTACCAAGGAGGGGGAGTTGACTCGTCCCGGAGGGAGAACATGCCTGCTGGCTTTGGCGGTGTCGGTGTGGTGCTCTGCTTCGCCGGCATGCAGCTGCAAGGCTGAGTCGGGGCTTCTTGATCGCGAGCAGAGCGTCCGTCATTGGCGTGGCGGGCGCGCCAAGCGAGGGCGAGGGCGCGGGCGCGCGCACCACGCCTGCTCCTGGTAGGCCGCTCTGCTTCATCGCGTGCTTCGTCTCCGGGCATGGCGGCGGGCGGCCGTGGTGCGCGCATGGAAGCGAGGCCGCTGGATGGGCGTGGAACGACCGGATCTGATGTACGGTGGATGAGATGGGTGCCAGATCAACCGTACATTGGATCTGATCTGACCAGGAAGGCGGAGCCACGACTTTTGTTACTTGCATGCGGCCATTTGTTGGATGGCGACATGCGTGCACGATCACGGTGGCGACACGCGCTGTAGGAAGTTCCATTCCCATACGGATACGGGTGCGAGCCGCCTCTAGTGGGATACTCCTACACGGCCGGGCAACCGGAAAATCTCCCTGCCCTTCCGACCAGGCCCATCCATCCATCTTGTACTCTGCCGAGACCGGCAGCCTCCTCGCTCCGGCGGCCGATCCGTCCATCGATCCCGCTTCATTGGCCCGCCGAGCAACCGCCGACAGCACGTGGGTCCCTCCGCGCCGCGCTGGGGTTTCCGTAGGCTGAGCCGCGCGGTGGGCGGGGAGGAGGGTGCTGCGTTTGGCGGCGCCCTTAAATTTCCGGCGTCCCGGCGCGCCCGTGCGTCAAATTCATAATTCGCCCTCGATCTGCCTGCCGCCGCCTCGTCTCCAAGGCGTGCCCGGCCACCGTGTCCGTGTGTGTCATGGGCACGACACCCTGAGATCCCGATCGGCCTCGCCTTGGCGACAACCAGATGTGGGAGACAGGAAGTCTCGAGCCAAGCTATTGGCGTGATCCCGCTCTCGCCTCGCCGGCGCATGGCCGCGACGGGGACATGGGATCGGGGGGCGCTGTCAGTTTGAACGTTCGGGTGCTCTGGATTGGCGGCCAGAGTGAGGAGATTGTGATGCTCATTAGAACCAACAAAGCGTCCCAAAAAATCTCTTGCCACAGAAGCATTCTTCCCAGGCGGCAGATTTCCAGACCGCATCCTGTCGGGGATATACCCCGCGGTATGACCGGCCGGAGATATGACCCGGCTGGGACATGATGATTCATTAGTGACCCGACAGACTATAAGCCGGCGGGAACAGTTAAGCATTGCAAGCCGGCAGACACAGTCATATAACCCGGCAGACACAGCCATATAACCCGGCAGACACGGTCATGTAACCCGGCAGACATAGTCATATAAGCCGGACAATTAAGCTGGTAGATGTTAAGCCAAACGGTAAGCCAGATGGTAAGCTAGATGGTAAGTCAGATCGTAAGCCAGACCGTAAGCCAGATTGTAAGCCAGATTGTAAGAAGCCCAAGACGTTAAGAAGCCCATGGTGACAAGCCCATGATAAGACATCAAAATAGGTTAAGTCTTAAGTCCGAGTTCGACTCTACATGTAACCTGCCCCTTCAGCTTATATTAGGAGGGGCGGGGCACCCCAAGAGGGGGAAGCAATAAGAAACAATCTCTAGGGCTAGACACAAGAGCCGGCTTACCGGCGACTCCCTCATGATCATAATGAGACCTAGCGACCAACAGCATGTAGGGTTATTACCGGATGATGTTTTTCGGGGCCCGAAGCTGTCTAAATCCTTGTCTTCTGTGTTGATTGCCTCGTGTCTCTCGATTCCGACCAACCCCTTCAAGCTACCGCATAGATGCGTTGGCCTCACGACTAAGTCCCCACAATAAGGACATCTGACGTGATAATTCCACGACAGTTGGCGCCCACCGTGGGGCCTGCGCACGGTGGTGTTGAGTTTTTGGAGGGATCTCTCTCAGGGATCGAGGAGTTTACAATTCTTCGGATAAGAAAAACTTAGCCTTGAGGTTACTGGTTTAGATTTTACAATCCGTAAGATTCAAGTCAAAAAAGAGAAATTAGGGTTACGGTGTGGTCTGCCGCCGCTGCCAAGTCCACGTTGTCAATTGAGAGTCCCCTCCACGTTAGATCAAAGGAAGAGATATGCTCACATCCATCAAACCGCTGTTGTTTGCTTCAAATCCCGAGATCAATAGCCGATTTGTTTGCTCAAGCAAACCTGGTCATCATGATGGACTTGTTGAAAGGTGTTCTGTTTGCACCAGCTTCCAGATGCGAGTTGATGTGATAAAAAAAAAGAAGAAGACCATGTTCAGAGTTGCTCAAATCAATCTAATGAATCAGATGACCATGTGACGACCCAAGTTGCCACTGAGCTTTACATAAACTCTCGACCTCTGGATTGCTCATGTTTCAGCTAGCCAACAACGCCATGAGAAGAAGGATCATGACCGCGGTTTAAGAGTTTTTGCTGAAAATGTGACGACGACCCGGAAGAAGATGCTAGCTGCGTGTCTCTGGCCTCAGGTTAATTTGATGCGCCAGGTCGACTTGACCGCCGCTGCCGAGTCGCCTGTCTTCACCATCGCGAGGGAGACCCGGATTCGAGGCATGATTTTTTTTCCTGAGAATACGACAAGTGCCACGAGGGAGACCTGGATTCGGATTCGTCAAGAAAGGTCACGGCCCCGACTCCACCTCGCCACTGCTGCGATGTGAGCGCAAAACTGCCCCCGTATAATCCCGCTTTCTACAGTAGGCCGATTCAAGTGGGCCTTGCCTCAACCAAATCGCTGCAGCCGCATCATCGCCGTCGGGGTTCGCCTAAAGCCTCGAGCTGTTGCCTCCGAATTGACTTCAAGCCGCCAACGACGATGCTAGCAAGTTCTGTTGACTGCAGCAAACACATCAAGGCAATTCACGTGGATACAATTGCTAAAGAAACCGCACAGTCAAAATACGACCTGGAAGGCTGGACTAGAGCCAGCTACGACCCGAACACGGATGGTCCACGGGCTGGGATTGCTCAGGCGGCACACCTTGTTGACTCGCCGCACCACCGTCGTCGCCGTTTCGCGCCTCAAACTTGCCGACATCCGCTGTCGCCGCGGTCGCCATAGACCGCCGTCCGCTTCAACGGCTGCATCCGCGGCCTCCGTCGTCGTCCACTTCCACCTAGCCGCCCTGCTCTATTTCCTTCCGCCGGCTGCGCCAAGCGGGCTTCGCCTCGCCTCGCCTCCAAAACCGACTCAACGACCCGGCCTGGTTCGCCCCGCCTAGACGCCGGGTCACGTCGACAAGCCGCCGCGCCGGGTCTGCTCCGAGCCGCCTTCGCCTATGGGCCTAAGTCGCCGCTACCCTGCCTCGCTGCCCTGAGACGCCGTCGGGGCCCGCATCCGCGGCCTCGCTTCCGCCTTGGGGCCTGCCGTGATGACCCGCCTTGCTCCGCCGTTGAATCGCCCGGAGCCTGAGTCGCGGTCACCTCCGCTAAACCGCCGCCGCGATGGATTTAACTCGCAGTCGCCCTCGTCGAATCGCCGGCCGTGCTCTCTTCCTTTTACACACGTAACTACGGCCTTGAGCCACCGGGTCCAAGTTCTCCGCGGTGCTCCTTCGCCAAGTTGCCGCAACACGCCCAAACCATGTGATTCCATTTGCCGGCGCCTCTCCCCTGCTTCGAATCGCCACCGTCATCTTCGAGTCGCCCCGGCGAGGCTCCGCTCTGAATCGCCGGCTTTGTGTCAAGCCTACGTCGCCGTGGTCGCCTCCAAGTGGCTGCCGCCGCACCTTGAGCCGGGCGAGCAACCCGGCACCTGCGTGCCCGAGCCGCCGCAGCCCCTGCCGGAGCAGACCTAGGATCGCCCCTGCTTGTGGGTTGCTGTTTCCACCGGCGTCGCTCCTTTAGCTGCGTCAAGCTGCAGTATGACCCGCCGCCGTTCTCAGACCGCCCTCCGCTCGGATTCGCGCCAAGCCGCCAGTCGCCGTCATCACGTCCGCAGCTGCCGCTGCGCCACGACCTCGCCACACCTCCAAGCCGCTCCGCGACCTCGCCGGAGCAGACCTCGAAGCCCCGGCCGCATCGTCGCTGTGGCCGCTTCACTGGCCTTGCCTCCGCTTGGATTTGCTTCCAGCCGCCCCGCGTCGAGGTCTTACCTCCGGCTCACCTTGCTGCTCCTGCCGCTTGGCCTCGTCTCCTCCTCCGCTGAGCCGCTATGGCAGTGCTAAGCCGGCCCTGCCGCGTGATTAAGCCGCCGGGTGGAGCGCTGTGTTGCCAACCTCGGCTGCTGCTGCGTTTCGCGACTCCAAGTCGCCCCGGTGCGGCAAAATCACCACGAGCCGACCCTGTTTACTTCCACGGCCGCGCTCCTTTTTTTCCTTTGAGTTGCTTGAGACTAGCCATAATGGGAGTAACTTCAGTAGTAATGTCGAGTCCAACTCAGCAAATTTGATTATGTGGCAATGAGTTAATGAGGAGAGAGGTAGTTACAGTAACTTAGCTAGTTACTGTAACATCACATGTCCCAATGCAATATGAGTCTATAACCTAATACTAAATGAAGCTTTGCATGTTACCACACTTATGTTACTACCCACTATAAAGGTAGTAACATAGTCTAGGATATGTGTATGTTACTAGTGTATGTTAGTATGCACTGTGGCTAGTCTGAGTGACAATCTCTGAATATGGCCTGCTTGCATTTTGAGTGTCCAACGGGGCTGGAAGAGAATTACTGAGAAATCAATTGTTTCGACTGGTTCTAAGGTAACACTTGATACTATCCAGAAGGCCGCTTGGACAAATTACTATCGATACTAGTCCGACCTCAGTACAACTATTACATCCACCCGAAATAAATCTATGGGCATGGACACCAGCGGGGAACAAAAGACTATTTGCTCAGTCTACGTTCGTCCGACAAAAATACCAGGTGCTTTCTACCTTATCTATATTTTAGTATATATCTATATCTATATCTATACTTACTATTAAAAAAGCAAACTTAAATTCCCGTAAAACCACCCCACAAAGTGCACAGGTTAACCAGCACCCTCCGATCCAATCCACTTAATTACATCTAAGAGCCAGTATTACTTC
The DNA here is from genome assembly GCA_021437245.1 of Aegilops speltoides. NCBI lineage: Eukaryota > Viridiplantae > Streptophyta > Magnoliopsida > Poales > Poaceae > Aegilops > Aegilops speltoides. Next base: position 46,883,952 of record CM038147.1, on the reverse strand, counting down.
GGGGTCTGACTATATAACATCTAGATGTGAGATAATATCTCACATCTAAGATTGTTTTTTCTAAATGTGAGATAATATCTCACATATAAAATTGTTTTTTTAATTTGCTTTTCTTATTGGAGCGCAAAAAAAAAAAATCTAACTGACGCAGTGCAGTTACCACGTACTGGGAAACGAGAGCACTTACCACTCCAACCAATAACTCCTATTGACATTAAGGAAACGGAAACTGTTTAACAACACAGATTAGAAGACGTGTTTGAAACTTTTTTTACAGATTGTGATTTTTTAAAATGACGGATATTTTTTAAAACACAAACAATTTAAATTTTCGAAAATTGTTTTCCAAATGTGAACAGACATTATAATTTCGATTTTGTTTTTGAAAAATAACAACAAAATTCGCTATCCTGAATAATTTCTTCTCGAACAAATTTTGAAACATGGACAATTTTCAAAAATCTCCGAAGAGTTTGTAGAGTGTTGACACTTTTGAACATTGCAATCCTTTTCTAAAAAAGTGAATACATTTATTCCAATTTTATTCTAATAATAATTTTCAATATTTTTTTGCATCACTTAAAAAAAGTTTCATGCATTTCAAAATAAGGGTTTTGTGAATGTTTAAAAAATGTATTATACAATGGGGAAAATTGAAACATTCAAAGAAATACCCGTGACAATTTTCTAAAAGAAACTTCATGCATTTTTTAAAAACACAACATTTTCTAGAATTTTTTAATGCAATGTAAATAAAACGTTCATAATTTTTTTAAAAAGTTTCATGCCAGTTAGAAAAAATGATCGGTAGGGATTTGAAAAATGTTTACCATGTATTCTAAAAAATGCTCAGGCATGTATTTGAAAAAAATGTTCATCATGCATTTTGCAAAACCGTTCAATGTTTGTTAAAAAAATGTTCCCGTGTATACAGAAATATCTACAGTGTGTATTATAAAAGTGAACATGTATTTGATAAAAAAACAATTATGTTGGTGTCCTGGGTTTGGAACGAGTTGCGTGCCGAGATTAGACATGCAACTATGTCATGCATGAGTTGCATGTTTGGCTTGGAAATGCAACTGGGTCAGGCGGGTTTACATGTTGGGGTTGGACACAAGAAATAGAAGTCGGGGCAAGTTGTGTGTTAAAAAACAAAGCACAAGCCTAGTTGCGAGTGAAAGGGTGGGCTTGCAACTAGGGGAACTACAAGCTGAGTTTCGAGTTGAGGATGGACTTACAACTGGGACAACTACAAACTATGAGACCAGTTGCGAGTCAAGGGTCGACTTGCAACTGGGATAAAACAACTACGGTTCTAGTTGCGAGTCGAGGATAGACTTGCAACTAGGATGGAAGACAAAAACACAGGCCCGGTTGCTAGTCAATGGTGGGCTTGCAACTGGGATAAAAAATTACGAGTCTATTTGCGAGTTGATGGTGCACTTGTAACCGAGACAAGTATATAAAACTACGATACGAGTTACGAGTTGAGGTTGGACTTGCAACTGAAATATAAAACAAAACACATCGCAGTTGCGAGTCGAGGGTAGACTTGCAACTAGGGCATCAACAAACTATGGGACTAGTTGCGAGTCGAGGGTGGACTTGCAACTCGAACAAGAAAAAACTATGATCCCAGTTGCGAGTCGAGGATGGACTTGCAATTAAGACAACTGCAAAACAAATGACCCAGTTGCGAGTCAAGGGTCAACTTGCAACTAGGGTGACACAAACTACGATCCTAGTTGCGAGTCAAGGATGGACTTGCAACTGGGATGAAAAACAAAACAGATGCCTAGTTGCAAGTCGAGGGTGAGCTTGCAACTGGGAGAACTATGAGCCCAGATGCGAGTCAAAGTTGAACTTGCAACCATATAACTACCAAACTACAAGCCCAGTTGCGAGTCAAGGGTCGACTTGCAACCGGGATGAAACAAACTGCACTCCCAATTGCGTGTTAATGGTGGACTTGCAAATGAGATGAAAGACAAAACACATGCCCAGTTGCAGGTCAAAGGTGGGCTTGCAAACTCGGAGGGTGGGCTTGCACCTCGGACAACCACAAGCCCAATTGCGAGTCAAGGGTGGACTTGCAACGGGGACAACTACGAAACTACGAGCCCAGTTGCGAGTTAAGGGTCGACTTGCAACTGGGATGAAACAAGCTATAAAAATCAAAAGGTAGACTTGCAACTGGGATGAAAAACAAAACACATGCTCTAGTTGTGAGTCGAGGGGGGCTTGCACTTGGGACAACTATGAAACTACATGTCAGTTGCGAGTCAAGGGTCGACTTGCAACTAGGATGAAACAAGCTATGGGCCTAGTTGCGAGTCAAGGGTGGACTTGCAACTGGGATGAAAAACAAAAACACATGCTCCAGTTACGAGCCGAGGGTGGGTTTGCATGTCTGACAATTATGAGCCCTGTTGCGAGTCGAGGGTAGACTTGCACCTAGGACAACTACGAAACTACGAGCCTAGTTGCGAGTCAAGAGTTGACTTGCAACTAGGATGATACAAACTACATGCCCAGTTGCATGTCAATGGTGGACCTGCAACTGGGATGAAAAGCAAAAACACACGCTCTAGTTGCGGGTCAATGGTGGACTTGCATCTGGGACAACATACAAAACTACGTGCCTAGTTGCGAGTCAATGGTCGACTTGTAACTAGGATGAAACAAACTACATGCTAGTTGCATGTGAAGGGTGGACCTATAACTGGGTTGAAAAATAAAACACATGCAAAATAACTGGGGTCAAAGATCGGTCAGTGAGAAGGTGGGGATATGCTTCATAGTCGAGCCCACAAAACGATAACATATATAGGCCCAAGTAAAAATATATGCGAGAACATGACGACACAAAACAAACGAGACAAAGAGGACGCGCGACAAAAAAGAACAAGCTGACACGAGCGTGCATGATCAAAGTTTGTGCAAACATTAAATCAAACAAATCAGACAGTTAGACTTAGATGAGCTAAAACTTATCCAGATTTGATTTAGCAAGTCTCAAAACAAAAAATCTAGTTACACTGCTCCCTAACTACACGACCAAACCAAAAATAAAAGAAAACAAGGAATAAAAAGACACGTGTCCCTCCATAAAAAAGATAAGCCCACAAGAAAAACCAATACACAAAACATAATAATTGCCTTCACGAGGGATAAACAGAAAACACGACGCAAGGACAACGAGCATGACTCAGAAGCACGTGTATCTAACGCTATATGAGTTAGATGAAACATTGTTAACTCTCATTTGGATAATAATTAGCAAGCCAATCCGAAACGGGACCTCAGATCGCGTCCGAAAACGGCCCAACAAAAGACACATGTGCGAATAGATCGACAAGTAGACACCAAACACATGATGCGGCACAGAGCGCGTGTGACAAAATAACCCGCAATCAAGATTTGCACAACATTCAAATCGAACATATGACAGAGTGAAAACAAGTTCATGAATTTTAAACAAATAAATAAAGAATAAAAGGAAAATGGAAAAGGTGAAAAATATAAAATAAAAAATCATGAATTTAAAATAGTTCAAAATTTAAAATAAATAATGAAATATAAGGAAAATAAAAATAAAACAGAAAAAAAAGTAAATACTGGGAGTCAAATGGGAGTGTAGAAAAATGAGATGAACTAGGACTGAGTGTAGCACAGGCTTGTGAAAAGAAATAGAAAAAGTCAATCGACCTCACACTAGCAACGACCTTCAAGAGCATAGGCTTGTGAAAACCAACAACGGACCAACCTCGCACGAGCAACGACCCGGACACAAGGACAGCTAGCAACGACCTGGACACAAGGACAGCTAGCAACGACCTGGACACAGGTACAACCCGAGACAACGCGCCGCCAGCCAGCGCAGTAGGCAGACAATTGTGTTTTGCACGAATATTAAAGATAGATCCAACGGCATTGGACTTAGATGTGAGATAGCTATTTCACATCTAGATGTGAAATAGCAAACCCGATTACTTCGATGTTCTGCCATCTAATTGAATGGCCAAGATTTAATGTTCTGCCACCAGATCCCACGCATTGTTCTGCCACTCCGGATCGTTGCCATAACCGCGGCCTAAAAAAGGCAGGAAATCCCCACGCCCACGCGCACGTCGTCGCCACGATCGCCCTCGGCCAACCACTACCGCCGCAACTCCCTCCGACGCCCAACCCTAGGCCTGGTCGCCGAGCCGCCCACAACCGTCACACCTCCCGCCGTTGTTAGCCCTAGTTCCGGTCCGCCCCACCCATCAGTGCCGCACCTCCCTTCGCGGGCCAGCCCTAGCTCCGGTGGCCGCGCCACCCATGACGCGAGCGGCGGAGATGAAGGCAATTTCTACTGGGACGTCGCAGCCGGAGCTCCAGGCCATCGATGCTTCCTACGCCGTGAGTATGCCAAGCCGCCACCCCCGTCCCGCTCCTGCCTCAACCGATATTGGTCCCCACAGCCGGCGGCTCCCTCTCGCCGTCCCGTTGGTCGTCTCGCTTCCCGATTTCCAAGGTGCAACTCCGTTCGCCGCCCAGCCCTATCTCCTGCGTGTAGTATCCCCTTGATCCGAGATCGACTTCCACAGTGGACTGGGAAGTCTGACAACCCCACAGCGGCGTCCTCACCGAGGCCCATGAGATGTTATCTGTTCTGGACATTTGTTCGTTTTCGCCGGGAGGGGTCCGATTTGGGGAAGGTGATTGGGAGCAGCGCCAGCACAGCACCTAGGGAGTCCATGGCAATGAGCGCGAGGGGAGGGGGCTGAGCCTAAGACTAGCACAGGAACATCCTCCTTGGGGATGAGGACAAAGAGGCAACACCAAGGACGGGCCATGGAGGTGGTAGTGGCGAGGAGGACACAGCGACGGGCTTCAGTAGCAACGAACTTAACACGAAGCACAAGCAGCGTTTTATTGCCACGGTTCAGGTATGTTTGTATTAATATTCTTGCACAAGAAGTTCCAAACATCTACATTCTAATTCGGACTGAATAACTCAAATCATTGTTAACAGTAAGGATGGTAAACTCCTGGTGTTTCAACCTGCAAAACGTGATGTAAATAGTGGAGCACATAATACCACAGATTCAATTAGCCTCCTGAATCAACTGTGCTTTTTTTGGTGACATATTGTACTGTTTTCTGAAGATGGTTATTTTCCAAGATTATACTGCTCATCCATGATTGTTATCCTACACTTTCTAATCATTGTATATTAGCATAAACATCTTCTTGGGGAAGTACAGTAGTATAAATGGATGTTTGAAGGTAAATACATAGATGTGCAACATTCGCCGTTTGTATGTACAGCTTAAAGGATCACTTTCATATGTCTTTATGTCGACCACGGTACCCCTGCTACAGGTTGAGTAGAAGAAGACCGATGGGAGAAACTGGGATAATTGGTTTCAAGCGGAGCGAAATCCCAGAGTTCTCCAAGGCGGCGACCACCATGTAGGACCAGACCAGTGTGCAGTAAGGGATGCCAGATCAGTTTGGTTGGTCGTTGCCGGGTAAATTCTTCTCCATGGTAGTGAAAACCATGTGAGTATAAACGAATAGTTTTCACTTGGATTGGATGTGCATTCTGCATTTGAATTTCTTTACGGTGGTTTTCTGCATTGCACTTAATTATTATCTAGAATTGATTTTGTTATGTTTCATTCAACAGCCATGACATGAGACTGGGTATAATATAAATATACCCAACGTGAAGAATAATTAGTTAGAAAATTGTTCTTCTGAATTCAAACAATTCATCCTTCAATATGCTGCACACACATTTAGTTATGTGGCCGTGTTCGGCCTGTCCAGGACATGCTCAAGCACCACTAGACATTTTGCAGGGCGCTGTAGGATCAGGCTTGGACCGTATCAGAGATCTTTTTCTATTTTCAAAGGTGGGTAGCTTAGCTACAAAGGTGTATTTCTCTTGTTGCCAAAAAAGGTATATTTGTCTCACCATAATAATCGTTCTGTTCGATTCAGCATCATGATTCATACTGAAATAGGAAACGCGAACATGTGTCGTTTTTCGAGCAGACCTGCGCATCCCAGTCTATTTTGAATTTAGTTGTCCTCAATCTCATACTTTCTTATTCCCCAGCGACAACGTTTCAGGGAGGGAGAGAGAGAGAGAGAAAGAGCGGAACCTGCTCGGACACCGGGGTTGCGGATATCACTAGATAGTTAGCGATTTTAACAGCGTACATGATTTTTACTCATGTGTGTTTTACAATATTCGGCACCAGCTTTTTTTCTTCTTGGTGCACTGTATTTTGTGAAAAGGAGTTCTGAGTTTATGATCTGACAAGTTCACTAACATTTGGTAGGATAGGATTTTTTGGCAGCGTCCACAATTTCAGTGCACAAGATTTAGTACTGAATTATCCATGACTTGCTATTTGCATATACATGTTTTGAAGTAATTTCTCGGTATACACTAGTAGAAAAAGGGTCAAACGTGAAGCCCAATAGTGCCGGTTTGAATTTCAGCCGGCACTAATGTGTACAATAGCACCGGTTCGTGGCGGCGATCAATAGCATCGGTTCGTGGCGAACCTTTAATACCGGTTCATGCCACGAACCGGTACTAAAGGGGATGTGTCAGCTTGCGGTCAGGCTATGGCCCCACCATCACCATTTAGTGCCGGTTCTTACCACGAACCGGTACTAATAAGGTTATGGCAAGCTGTTTTTAGTCCCACCTCGCTCCCCTAACAAGCCTTTTACCACCTTAAATATGTTATTTCTCAAACTATCACAAGCACTTGGTCTTCATTGAACTCTATGTGTAGAATTTGTGGCCGCAATATGAGTCTTCATCGGTTTATAAATCGTTGATGACTCATATTGACAATTCAGATTGTACACACAAAGGTCATTGATGATCAAAGTATTTTTGATGATATAAGATCATATTGACAGTTTAGACTCTAAAGAAATATAAGATCGTGATGTAAATGATCAAAGTATTCAGGTTTCTGACGAAATTAAACTCAACTGTTACAAAGGCATTTCATTTTTTTAAACTTATTACAACTCCAGACTTTTTTTGCATTGAGTATGCACCATTCAAAGCGACGCCATCAATTTTCAACCATTTCTGCCTTCATTTGCTATTTTTCATGCATTCAATGATTTGTTTTGAGAACTAAATGACCTGGAAATTGAAAAGCACTATAAATGAACTCTGAAAAAGTTGAAACTTGGCATGGTATCATCATTTCACCCACATAGATTGTTCAAAAAAGTAGAGATGGTTACGGCAAAAACTGGATGCACTTCGTTTACAAACTCGACAATCTCTTTCGAAGTATTCAGGTTTCTGACGAAATTAAACTCATCTGTTACAAAGGCATTTCATTTTTTTAAACTTATTACAACTCCAGACTTTTTGTGCATTCAGTATGCACCATTCAAAGCGACGCCATCAATTTTCAACCATTTCTGCCTTCATTTGCTATTTTTCATGCATTCAATGATTTGTTTTGAGAACTAAATGACCTGGAAATTGAAAAGCACTACAAATGAACTCTAAAAAAGTTGAAACTTGACATGGTATCATCATTTCACCCACATAGATTGTTCAAAAAAGTAGAGAGGGTTACGGCAAAAACTGGATGCACTTCGTTTACAAACTGGACAATCTCTTTCGAAGTATTCAGGTTTCTGACGAAATTTTTGCGCATTCAGTATGCATCATTCAAAGCGACGCCATCAACTATATAAAAAATTACTCAAAAATAAATAGAAGAAAATAAATAATGCAGAAAAGAAAAATAATTATATAAAGCAAAAATATTCACAAAGAAACTAAATACGGCAAAAAACTACTCAGAAATAAATAGAAGAAAAAACTAAAGCAGAAAATAAATAACTATATAAAAAATTACTCAAAAATAAATAGAAGAAAATAAATAATGCAGAAAAGAAAAAAATTATATAAAGCAAAAATATTCACAGAGAAACTAAATACGGCAAAAAACTACTCGGAAATAAATAGAAGAAAAAATAAAGCAGAAAATTAATAACTATATAAAAAATTACTCAAAAATAAATAGAAGAAAATAAATAATGCAGAAAAGAAAAAAATTAAAAAAAAATGTTGGGGCGCTGCCCGGTGGGCCTACCAGACCTAGGTTGTGCAAATGCAGGCCCAGAAGGTCCAGGAGGCTCACCGGGCAGCGCGCCATAGTTAGGCCCAGAAGTCTGCTATATAGAGGAGTTCGAAAGGGCAGCCGCGGCTGGTTTTATAAACCAGTGCGGCTGCCCTTCGCTCGGCGAGGTGGGACTAAACATAGCGCACCGCGGGTGGCAGCGCACGGCCTTTAGTACCGGTTGGTGGCTCCAACCGGTACTAATGCGTTGCCCTTTAGTACCGATTGGAGCCACCAACCGGTACTACTTACGAAAAATCAGTTATCGTCGCCACTTCGTTCCACTTTTCTCGCGCGAGAGAGAGTCTCGCTCGATCTCGCTGACGCCGCCGCGCCGCCGTGCCGTCGCCCTCGCCGCCCCCGCCGCCCGTCGTCGTCGTCGCATAGCGCGCTACCCGCCGCCGTCGTCGTCGCCGCCCCGCCGCCCGTTAATCGCCGCCACGCCCGCCCGCCGCCCGACGTCTCGTCGCCATATCGCCGCCGCCGGCGATCTCGTCGCCGTCCCGCCGCCGCCGCCGTCTCGTCGTCGCCCCTCGCCCCCGCCGCCCGTCGTCGCTGCCCCGCGCCACCCGTACGAGCCCTATATACGTACACACGCATACACACATACACACACACACACACTACACACACAGATACACACACACACACACACACACACACACTACACACACACACACACACACACACACAAAGACATGTACACACAAACACACACACACACACATATACGTACACACACACGTATATATACACACACACACATATTTTTTTTACTTATTTTCTATTTTCTATATATAATGTTTAGATGAATTAGAACTATCTAGTTTATTTTTAGAAGATGCTTAATTAGTTGAACTTGTTGAGTTAATATATAGAACTAGTTTATTTTTAGAAGATGCTTAATTAGTTGAACTTGTTGAATTAATATATATAACTAGTTTATTTTTAGTAAATGCTTAATTAGTTGAAATAGTTGAATTAATATAACTAGTTTATTTTTAGTAAATGCTTAGTTGAACTAGTTGAATTAATAGATTTTTTTCTGTTAATAGATTTTTTTGGTGATATTATTATTGAATATGCATGTTTGGTGATATTTTGTTCATAGAATTTTAATGATTTTTTTGTTCATAGTATTTAGAAAAAGGAAAAAAAGAAGAAGTAGTTTATATATAGTTGAACTAGCTAGTTGATTTAATAAACTAATTTATTTTACTATATATAGAAGTAGTTTGTTTTTAGTAAGTACTACTTATTTATTTATAGTAAGTGCTTAGTTGTTGAACTAAATAGTTGACTTAATTAATAAAACTAAATTGTGAACGTAGGCCGGAAATGTCGTACTCATCGGACTACCTAAAACCGCCCGGGGGAGTGCGACTGGTGCCACGACGACCGAGGTATCTGCGACAGGTTCATTGAGCTGGACGAAGATCGGCGCTTCAGCATTAAGCTCGAGGAGACCTGCGATGTTCATACGGTACGCAACGACAACAATAGTTTTTTTTCGTAATTAAGCACGACTTCAACTATTTTAACGTGTATTTTTCATGTTTTCCAATTCGACTAGTTTATCCCATGCTTTGCAAGACGCTATGTCTTGGAGAGGATGGGTTTTGAAGACCATGCAAATTTCGAAACCAAAAAAATTATCCTAAGTACCGAACATGGTGTGGATTTTCAAGTAAAGCTGTACAATGCTCAGAGTGTAACCCATTTTGGTTGCAAAAATTGGGATGCATTTTGCAAGATGTATGGTCTTGATGAGGGTATGCTTGTCACCATGGATCTTGGTGATCCTACAATCGAGCAAGAGACACCTTCGATTTGGGTCCTTGTGGATACACCTCCAGTTCTTCCCTCATGTGAGCTAAACATAGTTATTAAGTAATTTATATTGTTTATTTCAAAATATAATGTTGACAACTTATCTCCATTGACAGCTTATTTTCATTCTTCAAAGAATGTGCGGAAGATGGTAGACAGAACGCACTACACTGAAGGCTCCGAATTAACTTATCAGGAGAAAAATCATCTGGTCGGATTTTGTACTGATCTTGAGAATTACAATATCTACAATCAAACTCCTCAACATTATGGTAAATACGTGCCACTAGTGCACGTGTTAAACTACGGTAACTACCATGGAGATACCCTGGTAAGATTATTTTTTACTATTACAACATCCGTGCATCTTTTTGCACACTTCTAAAACTAGTACATCATTGCTAACTACAAAGTTATTATTATGTTTTTCAATAGATAATCCCGAATGATTGTGTGCCTCATCTGATGTATACGCGTGGTAGCCTTCGTGTTTTGAACATACGACCAGGTCGTCCTACGAATCTCAACTATCCATACCGGGTTTCTAAAAGAAGTGGAGACATAACAATCAAAGAATGGAAAAAATGTATGGACAATCGTAAGGAGCTTCTTGGAAGCAATAAGCAGCGAAAGGCAAGAATTGAAGACAGGATGATCGCCATTCTTCATAATGGAGAGTCAGGGTCTATATTGTTTTATGCTATTTTACCTTAAGGGTGTTTAGGTCCTACCTGATACTGATGATCATGTGCTAAGAACAATTATGTAGGGTTGGGTTCGATGACTATATATGAGGATGATGATCGTATGAATTATTATTAATAACGAGTAGAAGTTGTATGATGATGCATGATTAGTAGGACTTGTTATATATATATATATATATATATATATATATATATATATATGATGATGCAATGATGCAAATCATGCATATATTATATCTGCGGGTGCAATGAACATAGCAGCAGCGTTGATAAACAAAGCATGCATGATGTATGATGCATAACGTGTATAATGTGTAGTATCATAAAATACCAGCAAACAAAAAAAAATTAAAATGGAAACACAAAATTAAATAAAAAGAAATCATAAAACTAAAATCCCACTAAATCTTATAGTACCGGTTGGTATTACCAACCGGTACTAAAGGGCTCCAGGCCCCCGGAGCTGGCTCGTGACACGTGGTTGCCCTTTAGCACCGGTTCGTGCTGAACCGGTACTAAAGGGGGGGGGGCCTTTAGTGACCACAATTTAGTGTCGGTTATGTAACCGGCACTAAAGGGCCTTACGAACTGGTGCTATTGCCCGGTTCTGCACTAGTGATACTGAGTTTTTTGAAATGGAGTTGTATTTATTGTTTCTTCAAATTGCATGAAACAGGATTGTATGGGAGTTAGTGTTGGTATATGCACGTGTTGCTGTATGTCTGGTTGTATGGGTCCCAGTCTATACTTGTATATAATTTTAATATGATTGCCATATTTATTTTAGCCTTTCAACATTTCAATCAGTGCTTGTAAAGTATCTTTATTTTTTTACGAAGTCGTTGTAGTCACAGATCATCTTCTATTTCCCATTGTCCATAAGAGGAGGCTATTTTGCGTTGATCCGAAGCAGTACAAAATGTTAATCCATAGAAAAAAATCCATTAACATTTAACCTCTCTTTTGCATGTGCTGACAAATTTTATATATTGCTACGTAGATGTAAAATTGGCTTTTGTACAAGAAAATAAGATTGGAGACGTAGGCACCCTAATAGAGCAATTGCATTGTAAAGTAGTTTCCTTTTTCTTTTTCCTGGCTACACTAGAAGTGAATACTACACTACGTGCCTAATCAGTCAATTTTATTTTAGACAAAAGTATGTTTTTCGTCCCTCAAGTTTCCAAAAGAATGGACTTGTCCCTCAAGAATTTTCAGTAGGCATTTGGTCCTTCAAGTCTCAAAATCTGGTTTTGTACTAAACACCACTGGGGGCTATATGATCGTGTTCGAATCTTAGCTTAACCCCTTTGGAACGGTTTACTGATCGTATTCGAATCAGAAGCCTCGATTTTTCTTTCTATTTGGCTTAAGTTTTTTGAAAACAGCCTTTTGGGTTTATCTTGAGACCTTTTTGTTCATATCTGAAGCATATGTGTAACCCGGCTTGACTTTGGATGATAAGTCGCCATACATGACAATCATAAACATTTGTAAGTTTTGGCTTCTAAAGATTGAGTTATCACCCTTACTGCACATGTATCCTAAACTGGCAGTATGATTCAATATCACAGGAACCGGTTCTCCAAACCTGATTATATTATTCAAATATTTAATAGCCAACACAGCTGGATTTTTATTATGGTTATCAATAACCAGTACTATGATTGAGGTTTTCAAAGTCGCTTTAAACGCAATGGCTATTATTTTATCAATGAATATGATTATTCTACAATGGAAGGAATAGTCCCGAGTCACTTCAGGCTTCCGACCCGGCACTTGGGGGCTACATTATTCAAGTTGAGATTACATAAAATGTGCAAGTCTCATGTCGCTGCAAGCATGCACCATGACACTTGGGGGCTAATGCAAAGTCATTTTTACTGGCCTTATTGAAGACCCGACTCATCATATCATAATGAGCCGGCACTTGGGGGCTACACGTTGTTGTTCAAGTCTTCATGATCATATCTACAAAGTCCCTGCTTATTATTGCATAATGACCCGTCCCTTGGGGACTACACTGGTTGAAGTTTTTATGAGCATAAAGTAATTTCAAGTCCCAGGTTACTGCAAGCATGACAACCCGACACTTGGGGGCTACATATGTGGAATACTCAGTTTTGACTAGTGATTTAGATAAACAACATGGATTTCTTCAAAGTGATAATATTTTTGTCGAAGCAAGTCTTAGGTCATTACTTTGTTCTGCTCAAGACTTGGGGGGCTACAGGTAATATGGATATGAGCGAGAGAAATCTTCAAAACTCTCAATTTTGACCCGGCATCGGCAACAATTATGACTTGGCATCATCTATTTACAAACCCGGCAAGTTTTTTCATCGTTAAGCCGATTGAAGGTCACATGAGTATTTCAAGACCAATATGCTTAAGCATTGGGAGTTCAGTCAAATGAGTTATTCTTCAGTCTTTCTCTGTGAGAAACCAACGTCAGCAAATTGATTATGAAGTTGGCTTATTGACCCGGATTTTTAAAGAAGGAAATAACAAGGAGTTAAGGATTATCAGGTGCTGGCTTACAAAGATGTTTAACCCGGAGCATAACCTATTAAAATTGTTCTTGTGTTTTGTTTACAGGATTAGTTTAACATGGATAAATCCAAATTAAACTAGAGGCTAATGTCGGGGATATACCCCGCGGTATGACCGGCCGGAGATATGACCCGGCTGGGACTTGATGTTTCATTGGTGACCCGGCAGACTATAAGCCGGCGGGAACAGTTAAGCATTGTAAGCCGGCAGTGACAGTCATATAACCCGGCAGACACAGTCATATAACCTGGCAAACACAGTCATATAAGCCATACAGTTAAGCTGGCAGATGTTAAGCCAGACGGTAATCCAGATGTTAAGCCAGATGGTAGGTCAGATCGTAAGCCAGATCGTAAGCCAGATTGTATGCCAGATTGTAAGAAGCCCAAGACATTCAGAAGCCCATGGTGAGAAGCCCATGATAAGACATCAAAATAGGTTAAGTCTTAAGTCCGAGTTGGACTCTACATGTAACCCGCCCCTTCAGCTTATATAAGGAGGGGCGGGGCACCCCAAGAGGGGGAAGTAATAAGAAACAATCTCTAGGGCTAGACACAAGAGTCGGCTTACCAGCGACTCCCTCACGATGATAATGAGACCTAGCGACCAACAACATGTAGGGTTATTACCGGATGATGTTTTCCGGGGCCCGAAGCTGTCTAAATCCTTGTCTTGTGTGTTGATTGCCTCGCGTCTCTCGATTCCGACCAACCCCTTCAAGCTACCGCATAGATGTGTTGGCTTCACGACTAAGTCCTCACAATAAGGACATCTGACGTGACAATTCCACGACACATTCCTTGAAGCACGGACTAACCAAACCAAGTAAGTACAAATAAACAGTAAACTGTAGGTGTATCATAAATGTTCTAATTTGCACTACTTTCTTTGTAGGCTACAAGTGAGGAATGCTGCAGATGCAGGATTCGAAACAACCTATGAAAATCTGAGCGATGTATGCTAGGACCTTATGGCGAAAGCATATTCGTAAAAGATGACCAATACCCACCCGGCTTCACGCTAGAAAATCGATTGAAAATGCTGAAACGCATACAAGGACAAGAAGGCCGTTTGAATATCAAACTCATTTCCAGGAATAAATAAATGCATGCCTTCTAGCTTTGCGTGTGCCCAATTTTCGTTAAGTAAAAATATCTGTTATGCACAACCATTATCTGATAAAGTCTTACAATACCTATTGTTTTATAACTCAAAATTGGAAAAATGGCGAACGGTGTATCCAAAAATACAGCTAGTAATTTTTTGTACGTTTAATTTAGCATGGGTATTCCGGAGTGCACGCGTCCTTGTGTGGGGCATGCATGCAAGCACTATTCTATGGATGGACACCTCCCTCTACCCCGCAAAAAAAAGGATGGACACCTCCCTCTCTAGAAGGCCCACTTTTTTTGTTATATTTAGGTGACGCTTGCCTATTTTGTAAGCCGACATGCAGCAAGTACGTGTCTCTCTGATAGGGCATCCTGTTAACCTCTCCCACTGCTTAAACACTATATATAGGGGAGGTTCCCCTCTTCTGCAATCAGTTCCTATAGTTACTGAACCATCAACGCATGCTCCATGGTCTCTGAGCACACACCAAGATGGACTTGCCTCTCCTGAAAGATATCAACAAGCAATCATTTAGATGGAAAGTTATTGACAGGATTGCAAGAGTCTGGGAGCTCAAAAGAAAAGACACAGGAACTACCTATGAGGTGGACATCCTACTGCTTGATCAATAGGTTGCTTCCATTCGACTCATCTTTACCTACTTACTGTAAATATGAACACTAAAACTTTACAGTTTTTGCTTTATAAATGCAGGATGGCATAATGGAAGGTTTGAATCCAGAGAAGAGATTGGCCCAATTTACGAAGCACATCACCGAGGGAACAATTTATACAATTGAGGACTTCAATCTATATGATGCCAAGAGGAGGTTTAGATCTTCATATCACCCCCTCAGGGTAAGTTTCACATTTCGCACTAAGCTTAAAAAAGTGGAGCCCCAACCCGTGAGTTTCCCAATATTTGCCCACAACGCCAGGACATTCTCCGTGCTTCTGCTGATCAGAACCACATCTTATCAGGTGACAAATAAGATTTACATAACATTTCGTCATGCCGCCCCGTCACATTCCATAGCCTAATATAGATCACAACTGCAAAACAGATGTTATTGGAGTAATCGTGCAAGTTACAGAACTCTTGCCAGGCTCTAGCGCAAACCCTGATGAGCGCCGTCAGATCTACATCACTGATGGAAAGTAGGCAAACAATGTCGATTCCTGCCACTGCACCAATCATAATCTGTTTCACCAATAATTTTTGCTCTTCTTATTGTCTGACAGCTAGCGGGCTGTGGTGACACTTTGGGGGACACACGCCACTACTTTCAACGCCGCGGGCCTCGTGGAGAGCTCTGCCACGCGGCATATCATTGCTCTTTTTGTAGGTGTTACAGTGAGTCACTATTCAGGTCAGCCAATGTAATGACGAGTTTTCGCCTATTCTTCCTTCCATCAACTTTGGTAACATGGTACATATCAATTTACGCAGGTTTACTCGCTTTCAAATCGACATCAGCGGACAGATGATATATCAACATCCCATTACCAGAAATGGAGACCATCGGGCACAAGTAAACAACTCAGCATTTAATTTTCTTAATGCAGCTGTATCCCGTATCAGTTTCTGCCTAACATGAAATAAACTTACAGCATGACATGTATTCCATCCCAGATTGAATGGTTTGGTTACCATCGAGCAAGAAAAGAGCCGGTAGATGCAAGAATAGCAGAAATTGCTGAGCTTTAACCCAACCACATCATGGTAAGAAAATGTATCTACTACTCCTTTACATCATTACACAAATTTGCTTATCCACGAAACAATTTTACCTCCATCTACGTAGGCCGAACGCTATAGATTTTCAATTCTTGTCACTGAAGTTATCCTATCAAGTGATTGGTGGTACAAAAGTTGCAAAGACTGTCGGAAGAAAGTTCAAATGGAAGGCGACACGTATGAATGTTCACATTGCATCACCACTGTTCCTATGCCGAGGTATACCATTGAACTTTCACAGTTAGTAATTACTCATTAATAATCCCTGCCTAAACTACTAGAACATGCAGATACAAAATATCACTGAATGCCATCGACGCGGACGCAGAAAGGCACGAGGACTCGCCATTTGCTCCATATTTTGGGGCCAGCAGAGAGAAATCCTCACAGGAAAGCAAGTACTGATTTTAGTAGCAGAAGCCAACAGCAGAGCGGAGTATACGCCACCCGAACTGACCGGTTTAGTTGGAAATTTTTTTTACTATCATTGCAACACCTACTAGAGACTCCCTCGACGGAGAGCATATGTTTTACTAGGTAGAAAGTACCGAACCACTGCTTGAGCCAGCAAACCCAGAGAACGCTTAGCCACTGACCGAAGAAACACAGGGCAAAAACGAACCACAACACAACACGCTTGGGCCCACACCTCCGCCTTCTCCTTCTGCTGCAAAGGTATTTTTGTGAAAACAATTTTTCACCCTTCTACATATGGTAACCAGCTGACAAATTATTCTTGACAGGAAGAAGAAAACGACTCAACAGGCAAGAGAAGGAAACGCAACGATCACCTTTCCAATAAAAACAAAAGAGGGTGTGCACATCTTGTCTCTTTACAGAAACTTATAGAGTTATCCATATGGAATTTCAAGACTAACTAAATTTTAATATCCGATCTTTTCACAACAAAGAAAGACCTATTCGGCTAGCAGCCAGCCTGCACTGGCACCGAGTACACCGAGCAGGACTAGGCACTTTGTATGGCATAAAGCACGCGAATCGAAGGAATGAATGCATGCGAGCCTAAAAAAAGACTCAGTACCCTTTAGCTTTCCCCCTCGCGTGTAGAATAAAAAAAGAGTAAAATGCACTGGCGGTACTTGAACTTGCGAAGAAAGCACGCTTTGGTCACTGTATTTCAAAATACGGCCAATACAGTCACTCAATACGTCTACACGTGATTCTACGGTCACTGTTCACCATATGCCACTCGTCGCCTCTCTATTTGACCACTTGTTGACCAATCCGAGGCGACAGCTGGTGCTCGTGTGGGGTTCTGCAGCAGGCTCCGTAATTCCTCCGCACCCTTGTCTATTCGGTTTTGATCACAACGAAAGGGGAGGCAGTGAAAGGGGAGGAGGGAAGGGCGATCGTCCGCGGCACCGCTCCACCACCACCGGAGTCATCGCACAAGGGGGAGAGGCACTGCGCAGGCGCTGCACATCTCATCGCTGGAGCCTATTCGTCGGGATGTGGCCTGTTCGTCGCCTCGATGGTGCGCCGCCGCCCACCTACAGTAAGCCCTCAACTCGCCACGCCATGGTTCTTGCGCTGTAAGCTGTAGGGTAGAAATTTAGAGGTGGGCATTGTGGATGGTTTGCTTGTTAGTCAGATATTCCCGTCTGTACTTTGAAGATTTGCCTAGGGTTTTCGACCGCAATTTGGGAGTTTCAGCGTATAGGGTTTTGGGTTTGGAGAAGGTGGTTGTTTGTAGGTTATTTGGTGATGAAAGGTGCTATCTTTTGCTGCATGTTGAACATGCTAGTTTTGTAGGTGATTTTGATACTCAAATGTGGTTGCTTGCATCTATTTCTTGCAGATTACATAGAACGGAAATTCTGAAACTCGGTTCTTCTCTGTTTTGATGTATGCAAATAAGCGCAGCAGGAAGTTTTCAGTTAAGTTTAACCATGGTGGTTATTTCCTTGGGCAAGGTAGCCATTGTTCCTATGTGAATGGTCATGAACTATGGTATGATGAAGTAGATGCAGATACTTGGTCTCCAATCATGGTTGAAAACTTAGTTGAAGAGATAGGATGGGAGATGGCAGGCAGGATGAAGGTGTATTACTGCATTCCCATTCTGTCAATCAACAGGAATGGGTTGAGAGAATTAGAGGAGATAGGGACACGATCAGATGCTAACATTTGTGTCACAAGGGCATTACTCATTTAGTTTGTACCTTGATCATGATGATAGTTTGAATGCAAACTTGACAGAGGATGATGTGGTCAATTTCCCAATAAGGCAGCTACCTGAAGTGCTTAGTCCTTGCAAGAGTAAACCAAATGAGCCAGAAATTGCAGATATTGATGTTGAACCTGAAGATGCAAATGTGCCTCACCCAATTCCTATACAGGTAGTTTATTCTCCAGAGCATGCATAAGATGATGGTGTAAGCAACTTTGTGTTTGCAAAAAGGAAAGCATCTTATGTGAGTGAAGATGTAAGTGTGGAGGAGCCAGGTGTGATCCAGCCTACACCAAATGGTGGTGATGATGATGTTGAAGCTGAAGGTGAAGGTGGTAGAGGAAGATACTGCAAAAGAAAAAACAGACAATGCAACTCATCTCGAGGAGCAGGTAATGAAATGGAAACAAATGAGAGTGATTCAGATGACTCTGACTTTCATCCTGGGGCCATAGTGGACTCTGATTATGGAATTAGTGATGGTGATGATGATCTGTATGCTGATAATGTGGATATGGATGAGCCTGAAGACATAAAGTTGAAAGAGAAGCAGAAGCAACAAAAAAAGAAAGTGCCTGTTAAAGCAAATGAGAAAGAAGCACATGAGCCAGTAGTACATGATCCTGAAGATGAGTTGTATGAGTCAGAAGGAGATGATCTATGGGCCCCTGATTCAGATGATGAAGAAATTTACATGAAGTTCAAGGCATTTAGAGCTGAGGACCTGCACTGCCCCAAATTTAATGTTGGGCAAGTTTTCCACACAGTTGAGTTACTCAGGAAAGCAATCAAGGAATACAGTTGCAAGAACAGAGTTGATGTGAAGCTCCCTGTAAATGATAAGAAAAGGGTGAAGGCAACTTGTGATGAGGATTGTACTTGGTACATTTGGGCCTCTTATGGTAGTAGGACAAAGTGTTTCATGGTGAAGAAATATGTGCATGAACACACATGTAGCAAGAAGTGGAAGATCAATGCTTTCATTGCTCCTTTCTTAGCACAGAAGTACCTTGAGAGCTTTAGGGCAGACAAAGATATTAATCTGAGGAACTTTTCAAGAGTAGTTCAGAAGGAATGGCATATGACACCACCTAGGATCAAGAGTCAAAGAGCTAGAAGGCTATCAATGTAGATTATATATGGTGATGAAGAGGCCCAATACAGTATGCTGTGGGACTATGGAAATGAACTTAGGAGAAGTAACCCAGGCAGCTCTTTTTTTCTTCAACTTGATGATCAAGCAAGGTTCAGCAAAGCTTATATGTACCTGAATGCTTGCAAAAGAGGTTTCCTTTAGGGATGTAGGCCAATGGTATTCATTGATGGATGTCATATTAAGACAAGGTATGGAGGACAACTGCTAACTGTTTGTGGGAATTGACTCAAATGATTGTATTTTCCCTATTGCTATTGCTGTAGTTGAAGTGGAGGACAAGCCCAACTAGTGTCGGTTCCTTGAGAGGCTTAAGAATGATCTAGGCATCATCAACACTGACCCATGGACTATTATGTCTGATAAACAGAAGGTAAATGATGTTGATCTTCATAACTTGCTCTTATGATACCTTCTTTCATTCAGTTTAGCACCATATGAAGTACTTGTTACTTATTTTGTAGGGCCTCATAAATGTTGTAGATGAGTTGTTTCCACAGTCAGAACATAGGTTCTGTGTGAGGCACATGTGCCAAAACTTCCAACAGCAATTCAAAGGTGAGGTACTGAAGAACCAACTTTGGAAGATAGCCAGAAGCAACACTACTGTGAAGTATGAGCAGTACATGAATGAGATGAAGGAAATTAACTTGGATGCCTACAAATGGTTGCATGAGCTTGAACCTAACACTTGGGTTAGGGCTTTTCAAAGTGATCTACCCAAGTGTGATATCTTACTGAACAACAATTGTGAAGTATTTAACAAGTAAGAACCAACTGCATTGATGTTCTCATATGCTAGTTGTTACTCTATTCAAATGTATTTTGATGTGTTCTTTACATGGACAGGTACATATTGGATGCTAGGGAACTACCAATATTGTCAATGTTGGAAAGGATTAAAGGGCAATTGATGCAGAGGCACTACACCAAGCAGATAGAAGCAGAAAAGATGAAAGGAAACATATGCCCTAAGATAAACAAAAAGGTTGATAAGCTAACTAAATGGGCAAACACCTGCTATGTTGAAGGGGCTGGTGATGGAGTCTTTCAGGTTGGTGATAGAGGGACTGACTACATTGTTGATTGGCACAGTAATGAGTGTAGCTGCAAAAGGTGGCAGAAGGGTGGCACACCATGTGTACATGCTATAGCTTGTGCTAGACATGAGAGAGTGGATCACCTCCTCTTGGTTAACCAATGTTATTCTGTTGGGATGTTCAAGAAAGCATACAACAACATCATCTACCCCTGCAGAGATAAGACAGAATGAGAGAGGATGAATGGACCCCCAATTAAGCCACCATCATACACCAAGCAGGTAGGCAGGCCATGCAAGAGCAGAAGGAAGGCCCCACATGAAGTTTCTTGTAGCAATGGTGGCAAAAAAAATGTCAAGGCATAGTCTGATCATGCATCGCAACTATTGTGGAGAGCCAGACCACAATATTAAAGGCTGCAAGTACCTCAAGGCTGGGCTACCCCCTCCAAATGTGCAAGCTCCACCAGCACCACATGGAGATGATGAAGCTGCTACTGCACAAGTTCCTCCAAATGTGGAAGCTAGTAATGCAGAAGCTGATCCAAATGTAGGAGATGTTGAGCTAGTCATTACTCAGGTATGTCTTCCATCATTTGTACTACAGGTTTTCTTGCACAGTTGATAATCAGAAATATTGCAAAGATATGATTCATAATTACTTGCACTTCAACAGGAGCACAACTCTCCAGAAAATCATGTCATAGAAGATCTTATGGTTGATCATATGGTTCAGAATGTAAGTAAATGTCCTTGTTTCCTGAAATTGACCTTAAGTTCATTGATAAAACATGTTATTCTGAACTGCAATATGTACATTTTTCATCTAGAGGCCTCTGCCAAGAGTGGTTGCAACAGGGCCTATACCAGAATCAACTTTCATATCTGCTGCCAGGGCCATGCTCAATCAAACCCAAGGTAACACAAGCAACAATGGGAGCTCAAGTACAATCCAGCAAGGTGACTTGGCCAAAAGATTGCTTCTCCTCAAGAGGTAGAGAGACAAAGAACTGGAAGATAAGAAACAAGCACTTCTTGCAGCAAGAAGCGAGGAATAACTAAAGAAAGCAGAGGAAGCTGCCAGGAAGAGACATCAGCAAGAGGAGAAGAAAGCACTGGAAGCAGAGAGGAAGAGGCAGTCACAAGCTCAGAAGAGAGAGAAGAGAAAAGAAGAAGTTGAAATAGCAAAGAAGGCTAGGGAAGAGACAAGGCAGATCATTATGGAGACAAGAAAGTTGTGGCTGCTGAGCATAAAGCAAAGCAGCAAGATGAGAAGAAGGCTCAAAAGGAGGAAGCTGCTGCCAAGAAGAGAGCAGAAAAAGAAGCTGCTGCAGCAACAAGCAAGAGGCCTGCAAAAATGAGAGACCAAAAGCACTTCTATGTTTGACATCTTCAGATGATGGGTTGCCCTGCTAAAGCATGAGGCTAGGAAGGAGGAGTTGAGGCTGATAGGTATTGCTCTAGGCAAGAGGCCTGCAGGTCCAGAGCCTGATTCAGATGATGATCTTGTGCTTCCCAGCAAGACCAAAAGCACTTCTATGTTTGACATCTTCAGATGATGTACCTGCTGTGTAGCATCCTTTACTTCTTAAGCATGATGTAGTAGTATGTGATTGCTGCCTGTAAGAGCTACGCCTGGATGCACCGCTAGGTGACAGCTTCGTTGCTGAGCAACGCCAGATGTTATGAACGTCTGCGCGAGCAAAGCTGATGACTACTCTATAGTTCATGTGCCATGCTTTACGGCTTAGAACCGGGACTTCAACGACGTTTTGAACGTCATGGAGCATATGAGATGTTCCAGAGTTGAAGTTAATATTCCAAAAGAATGCCCGGATTGAGAGATATGAAGTCTCCAATAAGTTCTATAGCTGCAAGATGGAGGAACAGTTACTGTCGGTGAGCATATACTCGGAATGTCCGGGTACTACAATCACTTGACACAATTGGGAGTTAATCTTCCGGATGATTGTGTCATTGATGAATTCTCCAATCACGCCACCAAGCTACAAAGGCTTCGTGATGAACTATAATATGCAAGGGTTAGTAAAGACTATGGCTGAGCTCTTCGCAATGCTAAAGGCTGCGGAGGTAGAAATCAAGAAGGAGCATCAAGTGTTGATGGTCAATAAGACCACTAGTTTCAAGAAGAAAGGCAAAGGGAAGAAGAAGGGGAATCTCAAGAAGAACAGCAAGCAAGTTGCTGCTCAGAGAAGAAACCCAAGTCTGGCCCTAAACCTGAAAATCGAGTGCTTCTACCGCAAGCGATGGTCCTTTGAAGCGGAACTGCCCCAAGTATTTGGCGGATAAGAAGGATGGCAAGGTGAACAAAGGTATATGTGATATACATGTTATTGATGTGTACCTTACTAGAGCTCGTAGTAGCACTGGTATTTGATCTGGTTCTGCTGCTAATATTTGCAACTCAAAGCAGTGGACTACTGATTGCTTAACTCGGCAAAGGACGAGGTGACGGCTTGGCGTGGGAAATGGTTCCAAAGTCGATGTGATCGCGGTCGGCACACTACCTCTACATCTACCTTCGGGATTAGTTTTAGACCTAAATAATTGTTATTTGGTGCTGCGTTGAGCATGAACATTATATCTGGATCTTGTTTGATGCGAGACGGTTATTCATTTAAATCAGAGAATAATGGTTGTTCTATTTATATGAGTAATATCTTTTATGGTCATGCACCCTTGAGGAGTGGTCTATTTCTTATGAATCTCGATAGTAGTGATACACATATTCATAATGTTGAAACCAAAAGATGCAGAGTTGATAATGATAGTGCAACTTATTTGTGGCACTTGCCGTTTAGGTCATATCGGTGTAAAGCGCATGAAGAAACTCCATCTCGATGGACTTTTGGAGTCACTTGATTATGAATCACTTGGCACTTGCGAACCGTGCCTCATGGGCAAGATGACTAGAACACCGTTCTCGGTACTATGGAGAGAGCAACAGAATTATTGGAAATCATACATACGAGATGTATGTGGTCCGATGAATATTGAGGCTCGTGGCGGATATCGTTATTTTCTCACCTTCACAGATGACTTAAGCAGATATGGGTATATCTACTTAATGAAACATAAGTCTGAAACGTTTGAAAAGTTCAAAGAATTTCAGAGTGAAGTTGAAAATCATCGTAACAAGAAAATTAAGTTTCTACGATCCGATCGTGGAGGTGAATATTTGAGTTACGAGTTTGGTCTACATTTGAAACAATGCGGAATAGTTTCGCAACTCACGCCACCCGAACACCACAGCGTAATGGTGTGTCCGAACGACCTTATGATGAGAAACCAAATGTTTTAATTGATCCATCTCAAAGGAGCTAACAAAGTGTGCAAGCTCCAGCGATCCATTTATGGACTGGTGCAAGCATCTCGGAGTTGGAATAAACGCTTTGATAGTGTGATCAAAGCATTTGGGTTTGTACAGACTTTTGGAGAAGCCTGTATTTACAAGAAAGTGAGTGGGAGCTCTGTAGCATTTCTGATATTATATGTGGATGACATATTGCTGATCGGAAATGATATGGAATTTCTGGATAGCATAAAGGGATACTTGAATAAGAGTTTTTCAATGAAAGACCTCGGTGAAGCTGCTTACATATTGGGCATTAAGATCTATAGAGATAGATCAAGACGCTTAATTGGACTTTCACAAAGCACATACCTTGACAAAGTTTTGAAGAAGTTCAAAATGGATCAAGCAAAGAAAGGGTTCTTGCCTGTGTTACAAGGTGTGAAGTTGAGTCAGACTCAATGCCCGACCACTGCAGAAGATAGAGAGAAAATGAAAGATGTTCCCTATGCTTCAGCCATAGGCTCTATCATGTATGCAATGCTGTGTACCAGACTGATGTGTGCCTTGCTATAAGCCTAGCAGGAAGGTACCAAAGTAATCCATGAGTGGATCATGGACAGCGGTCAAGAACATCTGAAATACCGAAAAGGACTAAGGATATGTTTCTCGTATATGGAGGTGACAAAGAGCTCATAAACGCAGTTACGTTGATGCAAGCTTTGACATCGATCCGGACGATTCTAAATCGCAGACCGGATACGTATTTACACTAAACGGAGGAGCTGTCGGTTGGTGCAGTTCTAAACAAAGCGTCGTGGCGGGATCTACATGTGAAGCGGAATACATAGCAGCCGGAAGCAGCTAATGAAGGAGTGCGGATGAAGGAGTTCATATCCGATCTAGGTGTCATACCTAGTGCATCGGGTCCAATGAAAATCTTCGTGACAATATGGAGCAATTGCCTTAGCAAAGGAATCCAGATTTCACAAGAGGACCAAGCACATCAAAACGCGCTTCAATTCCATCGGGACTTAGTCGGGACCGAGACATAGAGATTTGCAAGATACATACGGATCTGAATGTTGCGGACCGTTGACTAAGCCTCTTCCACGAGCAAAACATGATCAGCACCAAGACTCCATGGGTGTTAGAATCATTCTTGTGTAATCTAGATTATTGACTCTAGTGCAAGTGGGAGACTGAAGGAAATATGCCCTAGAGGCAATAATAAAGTTATTATTTATTTCCTTATTTCATGATAAATGTTTATCATTCATGCTAGAATTGTATTAACCGGAAACATGATACATGTGTGAATGCATAGACAAAACAAGATGTCACTAGTATGCCTCTACTAGACTAGCTTGTTAATCAAAGATGGTTATGTTTCCTAACCATGAACAAAGGAGTTGTTATTTGATTAACGAGGTCACATCATTGGTAGAATGATCTGATTGACATGACCCATTCCCCTAGCTTAGCACACGATCGTTTAGTATGTTGCTACTGCTTTTATCCATGACTTATACATGTTCCTGTAACTATGAGATTATGCAACTCCGTTTACGGAGGAACACTTTGGTACTACCAAACGTCACAACGTAATCGGGTGATTATAAAGGAGTACTACAGGTGTCTCCAAAGGCAGATGTTGGGTTGGCGATTTGAGATTAGGTTTTGTCACTCCGATAGTCGGAGAGGTATCTCTGGGCCCTCTCGGTAATGCACATCATTGAAGCCTTGCAAGCACTACAACTAATGAGTTAGTTGTGAGATGATG
Source organism: Aegilops speltoides (assembly GCA_021437245.1). Taxonomy (NCBI): domain Eukaryota; kingdom Viridiplantae; phylum Streptophyta; class Magnoliopsida; order Poales; family Poaceae; genus Aegilops; species Aegilops speltoides. Next base: position 46,858,364 of record CM038147.1, on the reverse strand, counting down.
TATTACGGAACGAGTAAAGAGACTTGCGGTAACGAGATTGAACTAGGTATTGGATACCGACGATCGAATCTCGGGCAAGTAACATACCGATGACAAAGGAACAACGTATGTTGTTATGCGGTCGACCGATAAAGATCTTCGTAGAATATGTAGGAACCAATATGGGCATCCAGGTCCCGCTATTGGTTATTGACCGTGTATGGTTCAGGTCATGTCTACATTGTTCTCGAACCGTAGGGTCCGCACGCTTAAGGTTTCGATGGATGTTATTATGAGTTTATGTATTTTGATGTACCGAAGGAGTTCGAGTCCCGGATGTGATCACGGACATGACGAGGAGTCTCGGAATGGTCGAGACATAAAGATTGATATATTGGAAGCCTATGTTTGGAGTTCGGAATGGTTCGGTAAAGCGGAATTTACGGAGTACCGGAGGTTACCGGAATCCCGGGAGGTAAATGGGCCTCGATGGGCCCTAGTGGAAAGGAGGAGGGCAGCCCAAGCCTGGCGCGCCTCCCCTTCCCTAGTCCTACTAGGACTAGGAGAAGGGGCCGCCCCTCTCTCTTTCCCCCTCCAGGAATCCTAGTCCAACTAGGATTGGGGGAATCCTACTCCCAGAGGAGTAGGACTCCTGGCAGCGCCCTCCTTGGCCGCCGCCCCCTCCCCTGGCTCCTTTATATCACGGGGCAGGGGGCACCTGGAACACACAAGTTGATCGTAAGATCGTTCCTTAGCCGATTTTGAAATTGTAGCATCCTTTGTGTTTCCTTTACTTCTTAAGCATGATGTAGTAGTATGTGACTGATGAGAAATGTTTTAATTGATCCATACTGATGTGTACACATGAGTATGGATCAATTTTGATCATTTTGTAACTGAATGCACTTGTTGGTACTTCCCAGATATGGATTGCTGTTATGCTTATGTTTTCTCCCTACTGATATGAATGCACTGTGTTTTCTCCCTAAATGCACTTGTACACAGATGGTCAAATGGTCAAATGTACAACAAGATGATAACAACATCAAATAGCATAAAAATGATATGACAACAACATGATATGATGATCTCTACATATGGAGGCAAATATACACAGAAGCCAAATATGATGTACATATGACAGCAACATGATAACTTGCACAACATTAAATTCCATTTGATATCAAATATGATGATCTCTAATGTACACTGAATCAACTGGCACAAAAATGACATCTTCATATGACAGCATCAACAGCTTCAACATGCCAAATTAACTTCCATTTGCATTACAAGATTGTCACTTGCTTACATATTGCAAAAGCATCACTTAGAATGCAAACGATTGTCACTTCAGAGTAACAACACTTCATCAACTCCAGCTGCAAACTGGAAACTACATAAACTTCAGACTTACAATGCAAAAGCATCACTTCATACTACCAGTTCATCTGCGAACAAACTACATACTGCATCAACTCCATCACTTCATACTATCAGTTCAACTGCATCAACTAGACACTGCATCAACTCCATCACTTCTTCACCAGAGACATAGCTAAAACCACTGCAAGTAAAATGAGTGTTGCCACCAGTGCCTTCAACATCACCAAGATTTGATTGGCTAACCCTATGAGTGCCTCTGCTTGACGATTGCTCATTTGAGCTGCAACTCTTCCATGAATTCCATCTTCAAAGCCTGGAAGATCAACTGCATATCTTCGATTCCTTGCTCGCATCAGCTCTCTCTCCTTTCCTCTGCAGCTTCTAATGCATCTACGGCTTCATTGCCAACCAGAAACTGTTTATCCAGCAAGTAGGCAACGTATTCCAACTCCCAATGCCAGAATGGTCCTGAAGATCAAAACAAACGAACACACACCAAAACTCACCATTGCAAGATCCACAAAAATCTACCAAAATTAACAAACGCCAACGGATGCAGTCCACTTATACCAATAGGACACCTGTAGAAGACCCAGCCCTCTTGCTTGTCCATGTTCGAGAGGTAGAACTTCACACGAGTACCGCAAGTAGGGCATCTTATCAGCGGCACCACCACTGAACGGTCGCCGACCGATGACCTGACCGAGCTTGTCGACATGGCGGAGCGGTGAAGATGGTGGCGACGGCGGCAAGCTGCAGGAAGAGGGCGGCGGCAAGCAGCAGGGGGAGGGCGGCGGCAAGCAGCAGGGGGAGGGCATCGGTCTCGGCGGCAAGGAGTGGGGAATTATGGATTTGGCATCGGCGGCACAGGGTGGTGGATGGAAAGAACCCCCCGCGAGCTAATTTACCAAAAAATATCTGCGAGCGGCAGCTGTCGCCTCAGATTGGTCAACAAGTGGTCAAACGGAGAGGCGACGAGTGGCGTACGGTGAACAGTGACCGTAGAATCATGTGTAGACGTATTGAGTGACCGTATTGGCCGTATTTTGAAGTACGGTGACCAAAGCGTGCTTTCTTCGCAAGTTCAAGTACCGCTAGTGCATTTTACTCATAAAAAAACTTTAGACTCCTCCTGCTTTTTCTGCTCTTGTGTAAAATAAGGAGGCTCTCCATGCCTTCGGTTTTGTAGCATGCAATGCGTTTAGACCGCCTTAGATTATGTAGCATGCAGTGGGCTTAGCCTGCACTGGGTCCTGTATCATACTGTGTGTTTAGACCATGTAACGTGAATAAAAATCAAGTGACCAATGGAAGCTTTATCTCTCTTATTAAGCCTCGAGTCACATCGGCTGACATGCACTTATACAATTTTGCGTAACCAACCCGCTCAAGATAGCAACAAGGGCCTGCATGCAATAAGCAAAACAATGCCCCAGCTTGAGTAACTTTGTTTAAACCGCATGCACTTGTGGCGTGGCTATGAAGATTTGTCTACGCACACACATCAACCATGCATATGTACATGCGTCAGCAACAAACTCACACGTGTTCACATGTCCACTCATACAAGATTTTACTGTCCACATCTCTCCGCTATAAAAAGGCTTCTTTCCCCCTCAGCAACTCTCATCGTGGCACCGTCCAGATGGAGCCCAATAAGGATGCCAAGCCTCTGTCCCCAAAGCCACTCTCTTCACCAGAATCATTCGTGCCCGACTACCTCGACTACCCCGACAGCTCACCTATCTCTCCCTCCTTTCCAGCCAAAAGGAAGCCCTCACCACTGATCTACCAACTTGAATCATCCGACAATGAGGAAGCCAACCCACAGACCAAACTCAATGAAGCCTATGAAGACAAAGCCTTTCAGCAGGAAAGAGACGATGACCTCTCTTGGCTAGAAGAAATAGACCAGTTGAGAGGCCAGAGTTACCCACCAGCAAGAGAGTTCAAGGCAGGCGAGCTTCAACCACGTATGAAGAGAAGCAATACGATCAATAAGGTGGCAAAGAAAGGTACAAGTGCCGAAGAAGCCATCGAGATCTCATCTTCCGACGATGACGACACCGACGGAAAGGAGTGAGCAACGAGCTCAGCGACTAAACCAAACGGTCCTTCGTGCACTATAAATAAGGCACAATGACATCTCAAGAACCAGCTCTCTTCATGACGACGATCAACTAAAGATCGACTCCGTGCACCATCTGTAATCAGCAGCTATGTAATCCCGTCATATTTGTATCCCCTCCTTGTACTATCCATGCATGTACTCGTATCTTATGATCTGTCAAGAAAAGCACGTGTGTCCCTCCTTTTGTTGTTATACTAGATCATGATTGGCGCGCGTTGCTGCGCCCGTCTATTTTTCAAGTAGAATGATAGTAATTTCTACAAATATATAGACATGGAAGAACTGAATTCCTATTTCCAATGAAAAACTTCTGAACCATCATGTAGGCAAACCAAATATTCATGTAGGCAGACCAAATATTCATCATTTAACATAATTGTCATCTTCGTCAAGTAAGCCATCTTCGTAGTATTATGTGTACCAAAATCCGAGTCCATTTGTTGGATCCAGGACTACGCTTGTTGTACTTTTGTCATGATGTTTGAGATGCCTTGTACTGACTTGTAGATCATTGACCCTTGATCTGGTCAATGATCTTGTTTTCCCTCTCCTTGCACCCATTCACTTCTGTCTTGTTATCTGAAATATTTGACGGTATTTAGTTGATGTCACTAATTTTTATACGAATGGACATGTCAATATGCAAGGAGTGGCAGTTAGAAAGATTTAAGTTGAAAGAATCGATGCAGAGATATAATGGAGCGCGTTGCCGGACCCATCTGTTTCCCGAATAGGATGACAGGAACTTACGCAAATATACAGAGACACAAAGTATTAAAGTTGCTAAATGTTTACTTTCTCAAATGAGAAAAATACGTGTTTCCAACAAAAAAAAATAGTATACAAATACATATATAGGGCTTGGATGGGTTAGGCAAGTAACACAAGTGTTGAAGACCCTGCAAAAAAATCAGAAGTGTTTTAGGACAACAACGTGGGAAATGCAGGTTAGCAAACCTATTGACATTCTTCTTTCTACAATGACCTCATCAGCACCAAGATATTTAATCTAATCCAGACCTAGAAAAATTCAATTACACAAAAAAGTAAATAATAAGAAGAGAATGATATTAGTAATTTGAAGTACAAACAAATGATCATGGTCATGCATCATCCTAAGACAATGGTAGTCTTACTAATTTCAAGTTGCAATTGTATTGTACCTATCCCATATTGATGTTGTTGGGCGAACTCCTTGCACTTTAGCGAACTAAATAATAGACTGAAAGATGATACAAGTCTCGTCATTGTGGACAATAACATCACCTAAGTTAACAAAGAATGGATGTCATGGCATGAGATGACATAACACCTACACTTGGAGCTAGCTTAACGATACAGAAGTACCAATTATTTATGTTTCATATTCTCAAAGCTAGTCATCTGCCATGTTTTTTCAGAAATCTAACAGACCATGCTGAACTCCTCATCAGTTGGTTAATCAGGATAAAATTATAGAATCATTTATACAATGTTAAGTATGAAATGGACCACATCTACCAGAGCTTTCCTACCAAAAACAAATACATAGAATGCAACCAAATACTCCATGTTTTAGTAATAAAATTATTACCATGCAGAAAAACTGAACAGACCCAAAATGGTGATTATGCATATCATTGTTCACAGCAGAGGTAGATGCCTAGGTGGCAATGAGTGGATCCTAGTTATGGAGGACGTCGCCGGGAGATGTCCTTGAGTTGGCGAAACATCAGTCGGTACTGTCTTAACCCACCACTACTTGCACTCCTCCTGCCTCTTCCTCGACTCCACTGCGGACTTGTCACTGCATTTGGTAACGGAACCTGGTATGCAAGTGGACAAAATCATTTGAAAACACAAAATCATTGATTTGGAGGCTGAAAAGGGGATTCTCTTAAGTAAATAGTTTGTCCCTTTTTCTCAACTTGTCTATTCTTAATGGAAGTAATGATCTTTTGTTTTGATTCCGTACCACTTCGTAACATTGATCTTGCACCAGGAGCAGCAGGAACCCTTTTCCAAAACCAATCTGAAGTTTAGAACCAAAACCTGATTAGAAATAAACATATACTATTTTATTATCGGATTTGGTGTTGATCTCTGCTACCTTACATGATCCTAGTTGAGGTCTTATTTCTTACTGTATCAATGCTTCCTCCTGCATCTTAGTCATCCATTTTATTGCCCCCTATTGACAACACAATAATTAATAATACAATGGTGTGAATGATACACATATAAAAATTGTTTTCGTGCTAAACTGAGGGATGCCTGAGAGCACAGAACTTCCTTGCATCTTCCAATTTGTCTCGGGACAACTTCAAATTTGATAAGCGATTGGAGCAGAGAGGCGTTGAGGAATGTCTCACACTTGGGCAGCAGAACTTGTCTGGAGCAACGGGGGCCTGGAGGCGAGGAATTACCTTGCAGCTTGATGCTGGCCACCAATGTCGTTGTCGCGCACGCAACTGCTAAGCAAAAACAATTCCAGTGCCATGCTCCAAAATGAAATCAATCAAGCACAGCTAGTATGAACATCACCTGTACGCACAATTTTTGGCATAAGAGGATAATCTACTTGCTTCGCACAAAAATGAATCAGACATGACACAAAAAGAAATAGAAGGAACCCTACCAGAGCATGATGCCCAATCGGCACAGGAAGCTAGAGAGGATGAGCGAACAGTGTGGGAGGAAGAATATATAGACGTACCACTCTCGGCACCGGAAGGATTGGCACATCAATCGCCATGAACGCGTGCATAGAAACTGAAGTATGATTATGAGCAGTTTCCAGGAGATGAGGCGCCGGCCGGTCATCATCACCCAAGTCCCCCCTTTCCACTTCGCAGGCGGATCGACCACGCAGGCTGGATCGGTCGGCCCCGTGTTCATCCGCATCCTGCGAGTCCGCTGGATCCCCTCATCGACTGGACCGGCTCCCCTCGCGCGCATCGGCTGAACCCGTGTGGCGCTGGATCCACTCGCGCCGCCTCGCTCGCCTCGGCTGGATTTGCTAGCGCTCGATCTCCTCACGCGATTGGTCTCCCTCGAGCGCATCCTCTGTTCGAGTCCCCCGCATCCTATCGACCGCTTTTTTTTACATACAAGGGATAGCTGCAACGAGCCAGAGACAGATCGGAGTGGAAATGGGCTACCTCAAGCGGCCCAATTAACCAGAGGCCTTGGTTTTTTCTTCCAGAGTAGCGGCCCCTAAGGACAGTTGGGCCAAGACGCTACATCAAGTAGATCTGACGGCCAGGAATGATGAAATCAGCAAAACGAACGGCCACAAAGCCTAATGGCGTGAGAGAGCTCGCTTTAGGCTCGGTTATACTGTCCTTAAATACCTACATCTCTCTTTTTATGTTTTTCTGGACAAAACACGGCAGCCAACGATGACACGCCGACGCGGTGGGACGTAGATGCCAAACACGCGTACACAATGTGGCCGCTCATAAATGACAGCTGACTGTGCGCATGCAGAACAAACAAAAGACCACCATGCTGCCACTCCACTATAAATACTACGTCCAGCCTCCGAGAGATAGCAAGAACACTACATCGACCCGTTGGACAATCCATCGCACTACAAGGTACTCCCATACAATTCTATATTCTGCTATACCATTATTACTCCACGCACCTAACAAATCCTGTTGCAGGTACTCAAGCTCTCCAGAAAAAAAAATGCTCGAAGAAATATGCGCCGCAACTCAGACTTGCATCCTTTCAAGCGGAGCCGCGCCACGAGAGAGCAACAGATATGTAGGCTGGTATGAAATATTAATCCCAGCTTCAGACGCATTTCACACTCCTACCAAACACTTTCTATTCATCAATAGGAAAAATAGCAAAAGTGAGACCATAGATGAGGCAGTAGAAGACGCAATCAAAACTATCGCCAAAAGCAAGCACATAGTTATCGACGATGCAAACTACCACTCATTGAACAAAGCACACACCCAGCTGCATAGTGCTAGCGCCACGCTGGAGCATTTCCATCGAGAGAGTATCCAATTGCTCTATGAAAACAAGATCGTGCGTGGGCAGCAAGATACAACACTGTCACGCCTCGCACATGTGCTAGGAAGCTATGACGAAACACTCCCTATAGAAATAATTCCACCGCCCACCGAAGAAGCACAAATGTTTACCAGAGAGCTAAGATACACATGCAAAAACCCTCCAGAGACAAGAGTAGTAAATCTCACATGGTTTCTCTTGAACGAAGTCCTCGGGCCAGATTACGTCAAACTCAAACCAGAAACAGGCATGGAAGAGGTCGACTAGCATCTACGCTGCAATAACAAACGGTAAAGCAACACATAGCAACTATTCAAACCGTCTACCTTCCTGTCGCCGATTACACTACGTTAACAACTCTTGTGGCAATACAGGGAAAATCTCAGACCACGAGCTGCTCCAAGAAAAGTATCATGTGCTACCGAGCAAGCATTGGATCCTTTAGAGCTACTATATATGTACATTAGAACCTTTAAGACGAAAATGCTCATTAGAGCTCGGGCTCCATGGAGCCCGGGTTTGACTTGAGCAAATTTCAAATTTTCACGTTTCAATATTTATTTTTAAAAATACACATATACTTAGAGACATAATGCATAAGTGTGTAAATTTTGAGGACGAAATCCCTTAAAATGAGTGCTACACAAAAAGAACAAATCTGAGGCTTTTTAGTAGATGCACTTCATCCTCAAAGTTCATGAAATTGTCTATTTTGTGTAGGTCGCATCTCAACATTTTTCATCCTGAAATTTTGCACACATATACATTTCATCCTTGTTTACCTGTATATTTTTTCAGAATTTTTTGAAAACAAAAAGTTTGAATTTTGATTTTTTCAAAAATCTCGGGCTCCATGGAGCCCGAGATCCAAAAACGCCCTACTCCCTTTAAGGCCACTATGTATCAACTAATATCTGTATAGTAAATAAATGAGCGCTTTGTTTGACTGTGTATCGAGCAGATTCACAAGTGTCAAACTTCACACCATGCACGTGTACAAATACATGGAGCAATGCCACGTGGACTAACAAATAAGCATGCATGCATGCAAAGAGTATACATGTCCCCATCAAATTTACAGGCATCAAATCACACACTATTCACGTGTGCAAATACATGCATCAATACCACATAGACTAACAAGCAGGCATGCATGCAAACGCCATACGTGTGCCCACCAAATTTACATGTAGCAGCACACGGCCACGAAGGCAACCCAGCCAGCACACAAATACATGCAAGCACACCACGTACATGCAAATGCATGCAAGCACACCACGCATCAACCCAGCCGTCCAGGCAAAGAAACTGCACACACTCACGCACCAGCCAGTGGCTCTATGTAATGAAGGACCGCACCCACACTCAACAACACAAAAAACTGCCCACTCTTCTGCTTACAAGAACAAGCCACTATAGCAGAGTAAGTCACCTACGGAAAGCGACGCAACTGACGACATCAAGAGAGGCACTCATGGCTAGGCACCCAACAACATCGGAGCGCCAGGTAAATACATCTAAAGACCATGATTTGCAATGTGAATCGTACAAAATACTCATGTAGGTATCTATTACCGTTTCGATCCCCAAACGTCTGCTCCTCGAAGCAATCATCCTCAAGGCTAAGCTGATGATCTATGAGGACGGTTGTGATGCTTACCCCACAGGCTACTTTGGAGCCTGGATCAAGATGAGTGCTCCTCTAGCCCACGGAGAAACACATCCTCAGGTGTATGTGTTTCGTGGACTTTCAGCACCAACAAGAGAGACAGCAAAGGAGAAAGCTGTCGAAGCTGTTGTCTACCAGCTTTGCAATCGTCACAACATAGCCATTAATGACCACAACTACAATGTTCTCAAGACAATGTACAGGCTGCATAGGAATGGAGCAAAATCAAAGAAGAGGAGTTACAGATACAAACACGACAGAAAGCAATTCTTCAACGAGACAAGTCAAGAAGAACAAGAATTCTCAAGAAAATCTGCCTCCAATTTCAAGATATCCTACGCATTCGTCGAGAGCTAGGACGTGCATCCTCAAGCTTCAACATCATTTACACTGGAAACAAACCACCCACAACACGAGCAGAAGAACTAGCTTCCTCCCTCTACCATTATGTTACCGAGACAAATCGAGCTGGAGGGCTGACATACCAGGTGTAAGAAATGACGAAGAGTATTCCAATATGTACTATAGACCCCCTATGTATGCACCACTTAGATGTGCTATTTCCTTGTATCCACTACTTCGCAATTGTTACCTGTCTGTGTATCAAGTAAATGCATCGTTTCATCTATGAACTGCTTTGTCCTAAACAAATATTTCGAACAAACTTACCAAAAATTACAAAATAACTAAATAGCTAATTAGTCCATGTGGCGCGGCGTGCCGCGGCGCACTACCCGCTAGTATAATACAAAGCCAGTAGCGTTGGATCTCGTGAATAAAAGCCATAAGCAGGGGACACGCGCCCTACGAATTCCTACAAGACAAACCCACTTGGATCGCTCGCCCCCACCAAAATTGGAACCTAGATGGAGTATTATAGAATGTGCGCCACCAAATCTCCACCAGATAAAATCCCCATCAAGTAGGGGACAAGCGGTTGGACGAAAATATTCAATGATGGAGCGGTAGCTTATGGGGGCGAGAGAATGTACCTTACTTGGATACAACTACTGCCGTCGATGGCTGCCACGAGCTGAGATCACGGGGAGGATGGCATGGAGTTGGCGGCGGCAGCGCGGCCCATGCCGGTCGACGCGAGTGGGTTTGGTAGCCTAGCTTCGAGGGGGGAGAGCCAAAGGAAGGAGGGCCAATGTATATTGTAATAATGGGGAGATTTTTTTCTGTGAATAATACTACCATCACTCTTTTTTGCTGTTATTCACTTCGAGCGTTGATTTTAGAGGTAGGTTTAGTCTTCTTTTGTTCAACACTTGTGAAAGTCGACTGAAAATTGTTTTTCTATCCTTTTTATGGGAACAACTATGTTTAAGTCGACTGCTTTCTTTTGGTGTAAGGGAATCTTCAAAGCGGATCCTCAAACCACCCGCATCCGTTCGGCCCGCGTGGTCCGAAAGTGTTTTGTCATCAAATGCGGTCTTGTATTGGTCCGTCGACCGGCCGGGACACGTTTTTCCCGCTAATTGGAAGCAAACGTGCGTGCTCCGGGGGGGTGTTGCAGCAGTCCGGACAGCACGCACCTAGGACTCCGACAACCCAGCCCACTCAAATCCCCCACCCGACCCTATTCTCTTTCACTCCACCCCTGCTCCCCACTAGTAGAAAACAAGGCTTTGGTCACAGCTCAGTATACACATTAGTCCCGGTTGCATTATGAACCGGGACTAATGTGAGCATGAGTCCTGGTTCTTGCGGCTAAAGGCATTAGTCCCGGTTCAAATGAGCCCTTTAGTCCTGGTTTGAGACACGAACAGGGACTAAAGGGTGCGATGCCCTTTAGTCCCGGTTCGTATCTCAAACTGGGACTAAAGATTAGACCTTTAGTCCCGGTTTGGGACACGAACAAGGACTAAAGGGTAGTCCCTGTTCGTGTCTCAAACCGGGACTAAAGGGCTTCGTGTCTCAAACTCTACCCCCCTTGTATCGCCATTTCAGTTTTGAAAAAAAAGAAAATGATAAAAACTTCAAAAAATAAAATCCTTCGAGATGTAGTTATATTACTACATCTACTAGTTAGGAAAATTTAAAAACTTAAATCTGGACATGTTTTGCAGAAAAATGTTATGAACAAGTAAAACAGTTATAACTTTTACATACGATGTCAGAAAACAACGTATAATATACCAAAATGTTCAGCACAAAAATTTGCATCAAACTTTGACAACCGTAGGCCTGTTTGCTAATTTTTAGAATCCTCAAATTCTAAAAGGAAAAAAAAGTTATGATCAAATTTCAGGTTTTTTTTTGGAATTTTGGTTAAATCTGGTCAAACTACTTATTCAAGAAGTATTAGTGGTACTAAATAAATATTCAAGAATATTAGTGTTACTAAATAATTTAGCAATAATGAGTGGTGATTAGAGATTAAATTGTAAAATAATTCAGAAAATTGAAAATCAGAAAAAATTTAAATAAAAAATTCAAAAATAAAATTTCGTAAAATTTCCTTTAGTCCCGGTTGGTGTTACCAACCGGGACTAAAGGTGGAGCTCCATACAGTGGCCACGTGGAGGGCCTTTAGTCCCGGTTCGTATAAGAACCGGGACTAAAGGGGGGGTATAATAAGCTATGAACTTTGCATGGTAAGGCAAGTGTGGTTGCATGTTATTTAGTTTGGCTTGGTAGCACTATCACTCGATCTAGCCAATGGTGAAGAATGTTACCACATTCTTTACCATTGTAACACCTAATACTAAAAAATGTCACCTGCATAACAATGTTATTCGTGATAAATACAAGGCGCACCAACGCAAAAGTGTAAGAACCGACTCCATCATACCACATGAGTCATTCGGGCATGCTGATTTTATAATGAAATGGCTAACCATGGAAGTTTCTCGCAAGCTCTCAATAACCATCACATGCAACATGACAAAGATATAACATACACATGCACAAGAAATTCGAAGTTAATTTATCTCATTTAGGTTGGGCATTAATGATCTTCCGAACCTTTGCTGGAAAACTGGCAAGTAAATCGATAGCCACCAGAACGACAGTTCAACAATAGCTCAACAGCTGCCCCAATTTAGTTGGCTATACGGGGTAGCATAACACTTACCATGCGAAACTTGATAGTAGTGTTGATAAGAAGAACTTGATGGCCCAAGACGATTGATTACAAAGATCTCTTATCACACAGAAGTTGGGAGTAGAGTTGAGAACAATAAAGTTACCAACTGCCCAAGGCGGTTGGCTACGAAGAGCTCTTATCACACATGACTTGGGAGCAGTGTCGAGAAAAATAAAGTTACTAGATACCCAAAACAATTGGCTACGAAGATCTCTTATCACGCAGAACTTGGGAATAGTGCTAATAACAAGAAATTTCAATAGCTGCACAAGACGGTTGGCCATGGGTAGCTCTTATCTCAGAGAACCTGGGAGCAGTGTTGAAATGAGAAACTCAACAATTGCCCCAAGATGGTTGGCTGCGAAGAGCTCTTATCACACAGGACTTGGGAGCAGCGTTGAGAAAAATAAAGCTAGTAGTTGCCCAAGACAGTTGGCTACGAGGAGCTCCTGCCAAACGAAACCTGGGAGAAGTGCCAACATAAGAAAAACAAAGGTTCATCCGAATCATGTCAAATTTATTAAGGTTATTCTACAACTATTTTACACATTCGAGATCATTTTTGTTCACGTGCAAGTCTGCAAGTTTTAAATTATATTGGGTCGAATAGTAACTCCAAAATGAGAATGTATGCAACCAACATGTGCACACAAGTAAACACACACACATTTGTCACGCATAAATGCTTATAGACCTAGGAAAAATGTTTGCGACATATATTAGTTGGTTGGCTTGGGCCTTGGGGTAAAGGATTCTCCGAAACGCAGTGTGGTCATCTCGCGGAAAGGATTCATCGGAAAAGACCTTTACCGGAAAACCTATATGAAGACGAATAACAAAGATGACATTTTAAGTTTGTATAAACATCATGAAAATGGCACGGTTAGAACAGTCACTTTGAATGGAGAACATGGGTGTTGGGATCATCTCGATTGGAGTAACGAGCAAAAGTTATGAATGATGCAATGCTAGTCTGTAATTAAAATAACTACATTCAGGTCTTGACAGTTTTTTCCCCGGCGAAATGAATGAGATACGCCGGCTGTGCCGAAGGGGCTGGACTGTGGCCGTTTCTGGGCCACGACTGCGAGGCCGCCCAGCTGCTCTGCAGGAGGCGCACACCGGTGTACTCCCCTAAAAAAACCGGTGTACTCCATCGTTCCGCTATTGGAGGGAAGGCTTGAGAGGCTGACGACGCGGGCCCACCTGTCGAGGTCGAATGTTTGCGTCTTCAACCTCGCTCCCAAAGACAGAGTTGACGCCTGCGGTGGCCATTCCGGCGAGTGGAGGCACCGCTGCCGACGTAACGCACACCGGAGTGTTTCAGGGGAGAAATGCGCATCCGATGGGGGTGAGGGAAGTCGTCGTCGAGCTCGATGATGAGCGCGCCGTTGACCGAGGCGGATGGCAGCGACGAAGATGATGGAGAGCTCGCCTCAGCCACGGGAAGGAGGATAGGGATCTCGGGATATCTCCATGGTGATGTTTATGATTCTCTGGAGCGATTTAATGGAAAGGGTTGGGGAGGGCTGGAAGCTCGGATTGGACAGAGGCACGGGCGGTGGCAATGGAAGCCGAAAGGGAGCACGGGAGCTTGATTATCTTGTCCAGGAGATTGCTGGGGAATACTGGAGGATCCTAGAGTCGCGCAGGTGGCCTCGGAGAGGGGTTTAAATAGGGGGTGGAGCGTCTGTGGCCGGCCGGACTCTATGAATGCCGCTCATGTCCTCGAACTCGAAGTTGTGGAGGGTATATGGCGTCGGGGAGCTCTTCAGAGGGGTTGAGTGAGATATATGATGATCTGGGAAAGCAGTGGAGGCAGGGTTAAATAACAAAGGGCAGCAGGTGGGAGCTCGCAGAGCACAGTTTTGGCATGCTGAAGGGGTGGTCACCACCGGCATTGCGTGGCCTTGGCACTGAATGGCTCCATGACCATGTCTGACCAGTGTCGTAACAGATATGCTGGAATATTTGACAGCCAATGGGTCAAGGAGTGCAGCAAAATGAGCTAAACACCAATCTGACCAGTAGGTGTTGGTGATGAATGGTGGTAGATAGGTTTGGTGAACTGTCTTAAATTTTGATGGGTGTTGATCTGACACTCAAATGAATGACATGGCAAGTTTTCAGCCCAACAGGAACAAGCAAAGTGGTACTATTTGCAGTTCAAAGGCATAAATGTTGTAAAATGTTGGGTTTGGATGGTTTGCTCAATAATTACACTAGAACATCCAAAGTTATGAGGAACATGGAGGTAATTGAGGTGCTCTGCTGTCATGAACCCTGAAGCAACGATGTGTCAAGGTTCGAGCCCAAATGGATAAGTCTATATAATTGCACTTCCTTGTGTTCACAAGGCTCCAATTTCGGGAAAAGGTTTTGGTTTGGAAGCTACACTCAGAAGTTGAACTTGGTGGTAGGCCTTATATTCTGATGGATAATGTTGTATGGTCATTATAAGCTATATATACAAATCATTTGAGAGGCTAGAAAGAAACCAAAATGGTGGTACTGCTTCCTTGCTTGAATTGATCCAAGATTGATACTGGAGGGATATATATGCAAGACCATCTCCAATTATTCACACGACTCGCCACGTTCGCATCGCCGATGTAGAAGCATTTTTTAAAAATATAATAATATATATATGGCCAAACGGGAAACCACCAAATAGACGGTGCTCAAATACAAATCTGGATGCACATATTTTGGGCAATGAGCAAGCTGCCTCTGCCACCGATCGACGGACCGACGACCGTCTCTCCACCACTAACCGGTCCATGATGGCGCCCGGAGACAGAGAGCAATGCCCAAGCTGGATAGCAGGACATGCTCTGCCCCACCACCCCTTCGATATTTTAGGCCTTCATCTCCCAGCATCGCGGGTCGGGGGCGTGGGGCACAAGACAAGAGGGTGGCCCCTTGACGCCGCGGAGCTTCATCCTCAAGCCGACATTGAAGGCACCGTATCCTGGCCTGGCTTCTCCGCCCCTAACGATGCGCAACTGTTTTCCATTCGAACGGCGTCTCGAGATCGTGTTCAGCACCACTCACCGGCCTGGCTGGGATGGGCGCCGCTCACAGGCCGCCCAGAAATCTACTGAGGAGGGGGTGCTGACTCGTCCCGAAGGGAGAACATGCTTGCCAGCTTCGGCGGTGTCGGTGTGGTGCTCTGCTTCGCCGGCATGCAGCCGCAAAGCAGAGTCAGGGGCTTCTTGATCTCGAGCCTCGGAGCATCCGCGCCCGTTCCTGGGAGGCCGCTCTGCTTCGTCTCGTGCTTCGTCCGCGGGCGTGGCGGCAGGCGGCGGCGGTGAGCGCATGGAAGCGAGGCCGCTGGATGGGTGTGGGATGATCCGGTCTGATGTACGGTGGATGAGACGGGCGCCAGATCAACCATACATCGGATCTGATCGGATCGGGAAGGCGGAGCCGCGGCTTCTGTTACTTGTGCGCGGTCATTCGTTGGATGGCGACATGCGCGCACGATCACGGTGGCGACACGAGCCGTAGGAAGGTCCCATTCCCATACGGATACGGGTGCGAGCTGCCTTACGGGGTGCCCACGAGGGTCAGGGGCGCGCCCCCTGCCTCGTGGCCCCCTCGGGCATCGTCTCGCGTTGATTCTTCTACCCCAAAAATCATAAATATTCCAAAAATATTCTCCGTCTGTTTTTATCCCGTTTGGACTCCGTTTGCTACGGAGTTTCTGTGAAACATAAAACATGCAACAAACAGGAACTGGCACTGGGCACTGGATCAATATGTTAGTCCAAAAATAGTATAAAAAGTTGCCAAAAGTATATGAAAGTTGAATAATACTGGCATGGAACAATAAAAAATTATAGATACAACGGAGACGTATCACCACGCGTGCGAGGGGGTTGCATGCCTTGGGAAGCGTGGGGGACAGACGGGACGCCTCATAACTCCCCCACTCTCCTGTCACCGCCCGCCCGCACTGTTCCCACCTCTTCCTCTCTGCCTCACCGCCCCTCCCTCTCCTCTCCTCCAATGGCTCCGCCTCACCCACCGCCGCGCTATCCTTTGACCCTCGTCAACCAGTGCATCGCCAGCATCCAGGAGCATTGTCTGGCTGGGCTCCAGAACTCGGGCAGGGACCTGGCGTCGGTGCTGCGAGCGCCGTCCCCCATCTGCTGCCGGCCACGACGAGCGTCGGCCAATGCGGTGCCGGCCGTTCCTGCTCCACCACCGATTCCGGACCTCGTGCTCCTAGGCTCGGCGCCGGTGCCGGCGCTTCTTGGGACCCCATTGGGCAGTGGGGTTTTCTTGACCCCCGTCCAACGGTTTTCTTCTGTCGGCACGCCGTCCTCCTCGACCTCCGGCGTGGCGATGAGCACGGGGCTAATGGCGCAGGCCTTCGCCAGGGCCGGCTCCTCCTCTGCTCCACCACCTCTCTCCTTCCCTCCGGGGTTTTCACCCCGGCCTCGGTTCGCTGCGACTGCGCAAGCTCCGGTGAGCCAGACCCCCAATGCTTGATCGTAGATGTAGATTAGGGTTTTATTTCTTAGGCATGTGCTAGTAGTTAGTGGATTCGATAGGATTCGAGTAGATCCGATTGGAAGCGATCCCAATCGAATCCAATCCGCTAGGATAATGTTCTTGTGTGCTACAGTGTGTGTCCTAGGATAATGTTCTTCTGCTAGTGCTTTCCTAGGATCTGTGTTCATGCTAGGAGCTGTGCTCATGCTAGAATCCCCAATGCTAGTGTGCTTTGCTACAATCTGTGTTCATGGTAGGGTCTTACTAGGATATGTGTTCATGCAAATGGCATGTTCATGTTCAAGCTAGGATCATCTTCATGTTGTTGTTCATGTTGCATGCTCTAGATTGTTATACATGTTGAAGCTAGGGTTTGTGTTGAATGCTCTAGATTGTTATACGTGCATGTAGTAGGACCATTTTAGGATGCTGCCAAATGTGCATGGGTGCACATGGGTCCTATTGATGAGTGGCACTCGTTGTTGCTCTTTTTATATGTTTCCATGCTTTGGATAGTGCACTTATGAGCGGCAGTTGCAGAAAACCAAATGCCACTGATCAGTGGCATTTGCTCATGGGCAACTACCACTGTTCAGTGGCACTTGCTGTTGGGCAAGTACCCTGATCAGTGGCATTTGCCCAAGAGCAAGTGCCATTGATAAGTGGCATTTGGCAAAGAGTTTGTCAACTGATCGGTGAAATTTGCTCTTGTGCAAATGTCTCTTATCAGTGCCATTTGCTGTAGTGCTAGTGCAACTGATCGTTGACATTTGATAAGTGGCATTTGGCAAAGAGTTGGTGCACTAATACTTGTCATCTTACCAGACAAGATATTGAAGAGTGACTGGGATGTGGTGGGTGGAGGAGCTCAGGTTGGCCAGAGCTGAGGGTGCCGAGGATCTGCTGCATACGAGGCTGCATATGAAGCGGAGAGAATTATTGACAGATGAATCATGTATTTGGACGCGTGTTCCTGTAGAGAAATGCAGCGGAGAGAATCATTTGATACTGCATCACACTATGTGCGCATGCCATGCACTAGCAATATACTCCCTCCGTTCTCAAATATTACAAGTCTTTTTAGAGATTTCACCAAGTGACTACATACGAAGCAAAATGAGTGAATCTACACTCTAAAATATGTCTGCATACATTTATATGTTGTATGCCATTTGAAATGTCTAAAAAAATTATATTTGGGAACGGAGGGAGTATTTGATACTTCATCACACTATGTCCGCAACGACTAGTTAGCTAGCTACTAACGATCGAGCTAGGTGGCAGAATCATTTAGTCGACAGCGGCGACCGACGGCATTAATCATCAGCGGCTAGGGACACTTGACGGTCTGACAGCCCAGGAACCATGTGATGGATGTGTGACTGTGTGAGGTGCGGGAAGCAATGATTCGACGGTTAGTCCTATGTGGTCGTCCACTCATCATGTCGATGATGATGAGATCGCTCGCCAGTTCTGAGCTGGTTGCATACACACATCGATCTCGGATCCATCGGATGGACGGATGATCACGCGCACGCCTGGCTTCAGTCGTTTGTCGCGGCATGCATGGTTTCAGCCACATGCCATTGTCGGGAAATTATATCTGATGGACTGCTAGTCCAACCATCTGGGACGTGTTTGGTTAGTTTGCAACAGTAGATGCATTACATGTTCATCTTCAGGCAATCTGATTCTTCATATGCAGTCTCGTATGCAGCAGATGCAACCATGAGATCGCTCGCCAGTTCTGATTTTAGACTTGCACATCCACATGGAAATGGTGGTGCTCGATCTCCATTCTCAAGCGTCGACAAAGTTCGGGGGAGCATTTGCTGCTTGTCCCATCAAACAACCTTTCGCCATCACGTCCTAGGTAGATTAATTTGGGCACGGTGGATGAAAGCAACGAGGAACAACAAGGAGATCGGGGAAGGAAAACATTTTTTTTCCTTCGATAGCCGTTTTCCCTACTCAAATCCAGGGCAAACATGTTTTACATTACAATATAATGGTTTTGTACATAACCGATGTCAAGACAAGGAGCTATCGTCAATAAAAATACTTTTCATTTATTTTGCAACGCACATTTAGTGTAGCTAAGTACAAAAAAAGCTGATCATACACGCATTATCGGTATACAAACACTTGTTAGAAGATATTCAAAAGCTTGTTAAACATCAACATGGATGAATGGATGATCATGGCGTGACTCGGACATAGTACTACCAGAAAATTAAGCGTGAGCAAAATATGGTAGCAGATCGGTTGGCTTTGTATAGTCGTATTGAGAATGCGACTGTTGTATGGCTAGATCGTGGACCACCGTGCATAGAGGAACTTTTGTCTCTCGATTGTAACCCTATTCTTAGGGAATAAAACTCTTTACCCTCGCAAAAAAAAAAAGTAGTAGAGATACTAATTGGTGGTTAATTCAGTGATGGTACGGTGTGATTCTCGTGTGTTCAGTCCAGCTATTTTAGCTACGTGTTGGCCGGTTAGAGCATCTAATCTGCCCGGAGAGAATATATTTGTGGTCGTTAAAGAGGCATAACCGAAAATCTTATACATTTGCAAGAACAAACGGCATGATTAACCGTTACAGTATGCATTATCGTGTCTTCAGAATGATTGGATTGTTAGTTAGCACATGAAGGATGTGTTCATTAAGCAGCTAAGCCGAGGTGAAAATTACTGCATAATGAAATCTTACTTAGAGTAGCTAGTATATATATGGAATGGCTTTGCTACTAATTGTACATTGTAACAAACTCGATCACCAGGGGCTCTCCCTCCCATCGATCGATCTCCCGGAGCTTGATTAATTAGCAACCGAGCTATCTGGCTACTGGCTAACCACTGAATCATTGGCTGTGGCACATGGCCTTTTGCTGGCCATGATTGTGTAGGCAGGATGAATGAAACTCCAAACACCAAAGCACTGCTGATCATGTACACAACGACATTGCATGCATGATGCATTGCTCCGTACGAGCAAGTTGCAAATTGTTAGAATCCATGTTGTATACGTTTGTAGATACCTATTCGTATCTACCTTGTACATGTAATACCTACTGCTATATATTGAGAAGCACCGCACCCTATTGGGATTGTGCGAGACCTCCATCAATTACGTACGTCTTATATGGTATCAGATAGGTTACGATCATGACTTCCGCTGCTTCTTCGGCCGCCGCCGTCGCCCCTTCGACAGCCGTCGCTGCTCCATCAGCCGCTGCACCCGCGCAGGGGGTCTTCTCTCCCACCCTTGCTGCTCTTCTCGCCGGCACCAACGGCGCGCAGAACGCCCTCGTCGTCAGCTCCGCTACAGCCAGCGCCGGCAACCTCGGCTCTTTCATGGCCGGGTTGATGCCGTCTGCTTCTTCAGCTCCTCTGGTCGCCGCAGTCCGGCCTGCTCCTGTTCGCCTGCCCATGGTGTCCGATGTGCCCACTCCGGCGCCGTTCCACTTTGCGCATCTGCTGACGATCAAGTTGTCGGCGGAAAACTTCCTCTACTGGCGCGCACAAGTTCTTCCTCTCCTCCGTAGCCACGATCTTCTCGGCTATGTTGATGGATCGCTACCGTGTCCGTCACCGACCGTCCTCGCCACCACTGCTGACGGCGCGCAGCACCTAGTTCCTAACAGGGCGCACACGAGCTGGGTACAGCAAGATCAAGCCATCCTCTCGGCGATCAATAAATGCGTTGACGGAGGGTGGCTGGCATGGTTTTGTTTGTTGCAACTTCCCAAGACGCCTGGACAACCCTAGAGAGCAGTTTCTCCTCCCAATCCACGGCGCGCTCCATGGCTCTTCGTCGGCAACTTCAGGATATTAAGAAGCTCGATCTCTCGCCACCGTCTACTTCAACAAAGTTAAAACCCTAGCCGATACTCTTGCTGCCATCGGGAAGCCTCTAGGCGATGAGGAGTTCACGGATTTATTCTGGGTGGTTTGGATGGTGATTATGACTCGCTGATCGAGGTTGTCCAGGACGCGACACTCCGATGCCTCCTCGCGATCTTTATGCTCGACTTCTTGGTGAGCAACGCATTGAGTCTCGACGATCGGTTGAGGTTCATTGTGGTTTCTCCACAGCTAATGTTGTAACTCGTGGTGGTCCACGACAACCCTACCGCACCGGTGGGAACACGTCTTCTTCGTCGGGTGGCAAGGCAATTCTTCCCTCGCCATCACAACAGCAGCAGAGCTTCGCCAACAACAAGTCTGGATCCTCCTGCCCTACGTGTGGTCGTCCTAACGGCGGTCGCCCCACGTGCCAGCTCTGTGGGTTTCAGGGGCATGTTGCATCTCGCTGCCACAAACGCTTTA
Source organism: Aegilops speltoides (assembly GCA_021437245.1). Lineage (NCBI taxonomy): Eukaryota > Viridiplantae > Streptophyta > Magnoliopsida > Poales > Poaceae > Aegilops > Aegilops speltoides. The sequence goes on along the minus strand of CM038147.1, from coordinate 46,837,271 downwards.
AGCGTGATTTTCTAGGGATCGGCAATGATGGACGCAACAATGAGAGGCAGGCTGCCATGGCTACTCAAGGACCCATTGGCTCTGGTGGTTCTGGCCACGGGCACACTCCCTCCTACCCCATTGATTCAAGCTGGTACATGGATACTACAGCTACGGATCACATGACCAATGAGATGGACAAGTTACACTCAAGCCAACCCTACCTCGGCCATGACAAGGTTCACGTTGCAAACGGGTCAGGTATGCACATTACACATATTGGTCAATCTTCTCTTCCGACTAGCACATCTAGGGAGCTTCAACTTCACGATGTTCTTCATGTTCCCGATGTTACTCGCAATCTTCTATCTGTTCCTCGACTTACTCATGACAACGACGTTTTGTTGAATTTCACCCTTTTGATGTCTTTGTTAAGGATCGCAGCGAGGACGTTCTTCTTAGAGGTCACTTCCACCATGGTCTCTATCCACTTGATGCACCTTCAAGGTTCGGTGTCTTCAGCAGTGTTCGTGTCAAGCCGTCCCAGTGGCTTTTCGCGTCTTGGTCATCCAGCTACTCCCATTATCGTCATGTCCGCCGTCGTCATCAACTACCAATCGAGTCTAGCAAAAAAGATGAATCCGTGTGTGATGCCTGTCAGCAAGGCAAAAGCCATCAGCTCCCGTTCCCATTGTCTAGTCGTGTAGTTACAGCTCCTCTTGAAATTGTCTTTTCAGATGTATGGGGTCCTGCCCAAACTTCAGTTAGTGGTCATAACTACTATGTTAGTTTTATTGATGCTTATAGTCGATTTACTTGGCTTTATTTTCTTAAGCGCAAGGCAGATGTGTTCAATGTTTTCTTCAATTCCAAACTCATGTTGGCGTCTACTTAACCATAAAATTCTTCATGTTCAATCAGATTGGGGTGGGGAATATCGCAATCTCAACACATTTTTGGAAAACTTGGGATTACACATCGTGTGTCCTGTCCACATACACATCAGCAGAATGGCTCCGCTGAACGTAAGCATCGACACATAGTTGAAACCGGTCTAACTCTCTTGGCACATGCATCTGTACCATTTCGTTTTTGGACTGATGCCTTTTCCACAGCTTGCTTCCTCATCAACAGGCTTCCCACGAGTTCTAGCCATGAAAACACCCATTGAGTGTTTACTCCAAGAGACACCTGACTATACATTCCTCAAGATTTTTGGTTGTGCTTGCTGGCCACACCTTCGGCCTTATAACCGTCACAAACTTGAGTTTCGATCAAAAAAATGTGTGTTTCTTGGGTATAGTTCTCTTCATAAAGGGTATAAGTGTCTCCATGTTCCGTCTAATCGTGTCTATATATCCCGTGACGTTGTCTTTGATGAGAACCTTTATCCCTTTTCTAATTTACCCGCATCACAAACTCCATCTAGCAACTCTGATTCTCCATCGCGTCCTTCATCTGACCAATTTGTAGATGCTGCATACTCTCATTTTTTGCTTCCTAACCATGGTACAGGTACTGGGCGAGGTGCACAGCTAGAGTTGCTAGATGATACAGCAGCTCACGATGATTACATGCAAGCAATTCAGACCAATGCATCAAGCGATGCTCACGTGCATGCGCGAGACGTTGATTGCATGCAGCGCCATGCAACGGCGGCTCGGTCCGAGCCGGATCCAGCCGAACGACACGCCGAGCCGGAGCCGCGCTTTGAGCCGCTCGTGGCTCCCGAGTCAGCCGGGTCTTGCATGGCTCCTGTGTTCGCTAACTCACCAGCGCTGGATACCGAGCCGAGCTCCCCAACGCCACCAACGCCTGCGACTGACCATGTCGTGGCTCCGCCTGTGTCGCCTGTGTCGGCATCTTCTGGACCGTTATCGCCCGTCCAGCCGCCGGCCCCTGCTGTTACTCGACGGGTGCATACACGCAGTCAAAGCGGAATTTTCCAACCGAAGCAACGAACTGATGGTACTATTGCTTGGCTGGCTACTTCCATGGCGCAGGCTGCATCTGATCCGACGTCCGAACCTCGACATTTTCAAGCAGCAATGACCATACCTCACTGGCGAAATGCAATGGAACAGGAGTTCCTCGCACTTCAGAGAAATGAGACCTGGCAACTTGTTCCTCCTCCTTCCGGGGTAAATGTGATTGATTCTAAATGGATATTTAAAGTAAAAGGCATGCTGATGGCTCTGTTGAACGTTACAAGGCGCGATTGGTTGCCAAAGGATTTAAACAACGATATGGGCTTGATTACGAAGACACTTTTAGTCCTGTCATCAAGCCTACCACTATTCGTCTTCTTCTCTCATTAGCGTTACTCGTGGTTGGTCTCTTGACGGTTGGACGCCCGAATGCATTCCTTCATGGTGTCCTAGAGGAAGAGGTTTATATGCGACAACCTCCTGGTTTTGTTGATTCAGATCGTCCACATCATCTTTGTCGGCTCCATAAAGCAATTTATGGTCTCAAACAAGCCCCTCGTGCTTGGCATGCTCGTCTTGGTTCTGCTCTTCGGTCGCATGGATTTGTTCCCTCTACTGCAGACACGTCTATGTTTCTTCTACAGCGCCCTGGGCTCACGATGTATCTATTGGTTTATGTTGATGATATTATTCTCATCAGTTCTTCATCTCTGCAGTTGATAAACTCATACTAAGTCTTGACATGACTTTCTGTTAAGGATCTTGGTCCTCTTCACTATTTTACGGGGATAGAAGTGACTCATCTGCTGCTGGTCTCTCACTCACTCGGAAGAAATACTCTTTGGACCTTCTCGGCGTGCGGGCATCTTTGAAGTGTAAACCTGTCACCACACCCATGGTGTGGATCGAGAAGCTCTGTCTTGATGTTGGTGTTCTCCTCTACTTTGGTGATGCTACTGAGTATCGCGATATTGTTGGTGGGCTCTGATATCTTACTATTACTCGACCAGATCTTTCCTTTGCGATTAACCGTATGCGCGGTATCTTCATGAGCCTCGTGACACACATCGGTTCTGCGGTTAAGCGCATCTGCGTTATGTTCGTCTCATTGCCTCCTTCGGTTTGCATCTTGACCGACCACCTCTAGAGTGTTATGCGCTTTCTCGATGCGGATGGGCGAGGAGTCTGATGACCGGCGATCTCTGGGGATATGTTGTGTTCTTTGGTTCCAATTTGATCGCTGGAATGCTCTTAAGCAAGCCACATTTCTCGGAGTAGTCTGAAGCTGAGTACAAAGCTGTTGCTAATGCTCTTGCCGAACTCATTTGGGTACAGATCTTTGCTGCGGAATTGGGTATTCCTCAAGATGTACCCCAGTTACGTGGTGTGATAATATTGGAGCTACATATCTTTCATGCAATCCTGTCTTCCACGCAAGGGACGAAGCACATCGAAGTTGACTTTCACTTTGTGAGGAGCAGGTTGCACAAAAGCTACTACAAATCAAGTTCATCTCATCGAAAGATCAACTTGCGGACATTTTCACTAAGCCATTGTCACTTCCCTTGTTTGAAGTTTGTCGGCGCAATCTCAACCTTCTTGACACCGGTTAAGATTGAGGGAGGGTGTTAGAATCCATGTTGTATACGTTTGTAGATACCTATTCGTATCTACCTTGTACATGTAATACCTACTGCTATATATTGAGAAGCACCGCACCCTATTGGGATTGTGCGAGACCTCCATCAATTACGTACGTCTTATACAAATTTGTTTAGAGGCCGGTGCGGCCTCTGCAATGGTCCAACGGCTCTGACTCCATTTGACCGCTAACTAATTTGCACCACATTATTACGTCAGTATCAAGGCATGTTTGGCTCATGGAAACATCCGAGAGAGAATTTTCAATCCTGTATTCCAATCATTAGCATTGTCAAAACAAAAAAAAAACATAAATCATTTTTTGAGGACTCTTTATTGAAGCCAGAACTAGCTACCTCCGGCCGGCCGGCCAGCCGGCCAGCGACGCGATAAAGACCGGGCGGACGGGCAGCCAGCCGGGGGCTGTGGTGCTGCGGGCCGTCCGGTTCCACGGCGGGCGGGGCCAAACATTTGCTCATGTGTGGTCTCGGCTCGTTTAATCCGACGGGCTGTGCCGCACGTACGCCTCTCTGCCTCAGATGATTGATTAATCGGAGCATCTGATCAAGGCGCCTCGGTCGCCCGACATGCCAGGTGGGTGCGGTCGGTCCGGCGTGCGCCTGCAGTCGGCAAACTTGTCATGGATTGCCTTGGGGTTTTTTTTTCTGATGGAAACTGCACCCTTTATTCAAGATTCAAAATGTTCATAGGGATACAAATAATATCGGGCAAAATCGAAACCCACACATACCGCGAAAAGATAGGGAAGTAGCTGCCTTTGCACGGGACCTCAGAATTGATATTCGGAACCACTTCGGAACAATCTGATGAAATGCAGATGGACTGAACACGGAGGGCCAGTTGCAAGAGCGACCGCTTTGCTACGGGCTCACGCTTCTAGAATGGCCCGGTCGACAAGCCCATCAAAAACCATGACCGACGCCCCAAGGAAATTGCCCTGCTTGTCTCTGCAGACTGCTGCTGAAGCACCCCTGGACCTAGATATGCCTCCATGCATCCACATGCACCTTCGCTTCATGATCAGCCCGTGGCAACCAAGTTTTTTTCTGAAGACATGAGGCTGTGCCGTGCGGGTCCGAAGGTACATGCACAATCCTGGAAATTAGATGCAAGTCCCCATGGCTGTGCGCTGAACGTGAGGGAACAGATTCCAGCTCCCGTAGATAGCTGTTGATGAAACATGAGGTGCTAAACGTGCTCTGGAATTGCCGAGCATGAATGGCACGCCTTCGAGCCCACCAGATGGCCCACATGGTAACAAGAACACGAGTAATGTCCACCGGAGGGAGTGTGTCGAGTAACCAGAACATCCATAATTTGGCATCCTCCGTGCGGTTGGAGATTATCGTCTCCGTCAGGTGCTCACTTGCTAGAGCCCATACACACTTTGCCATCCTGCACTCAAAAAGGGATCTGAATTACAGATTGAACAAGCTGCTGTTTCTGTCATCTTCCTATGATTTCGAACCTCGCCCGTGGCCAGGGAAGTTTTTGTGATCCGCCAAGCAAATACTCTGATTTTTTATGGAACATCCTTGCTCTCGAGTTTCACCCAGGATTTACTATCAGCCTCGACATGAGAATGCCCCGGAACATGCTCCAACCAGTCCGTTCGTTGCTTCTTCGTAGCTGAAAACAATCTATATGCTGATCTCACAGTGAACATCCCTCTTATCTCATAATGCCAGGACAAGAAATCCTCTTGCATACGAGTGCTTTTAGAGGGGATGTTTAAGATAGCCTCTTTATCCATCGCGAAAAAATTACGGAAATGTTAACGCCCACACGTGTGGGCGTTTGCACATCGCCCACACGCCTCCATCATCACTCATTTTGCCACGTATGAATAGATGACATCAGCAGAATTTTTTTTGGTTTTCGGCTTAAAAATGTTGTATCTCCTAAATAAAAAAGCGAACTAAAAAACCGTTTTCATCATTAAATCCGTCTCGACGAGATCTTCAAAACTAGACCTCATGTTGATATGTTTCGACGATTTTTTTTACCAGAAGTTGCCACGATGTTTACACTGCAGTTGCCATAGGGCTTAAACTAAAGTTGCCATGTGGCAATTTTAGTTTGTAGATCATGGCAATTTTAGTATTTTGATGATGGCAACTCCAGTACTTTGACCATGAAAATTATTTTTTGTATGAACCATGGCAATTTTACGTGCATGTATCATGGCAATTTTAGTTTATGATTCATGGCAAGTCTAGTTTCTTAATTCCCCGTTTTATAAATATCAAAATTTACTTTTAAATGTAGAAGAAAATAGCTGAAACATATCATGGCAACTTCAGTGTAAACATCATGGCAATTCATATGCAATAAACATGGCAAGTTTTAATCAAAAAAAAATTTCATCAAAACATATCAACATGGGATCTAGTTTCGAAGATCTCATCGCGAGGGATTTAATGGTGAAAACGGATTTTCAATCGAATTTTTCGTTTAAGAGATAAAACATTTTAAAAACTGAAAATCCAAAAAAATTCCTGCATGCATGCATACGATGACGTGGCAATCTGTTTACATTATAGATGTGTGGTGCGTCTCCCTTCCTGCCACACGTGTGGCAGTTAGCGCGACCCAAAAATTATCATCAACTACGGACACGACCCATGAAGCCGAACTATGGTCGATCAGTTCAGAGACCTGTGGCGGATTCAGAGACCATGATTGCTTTGGTGCGCAGAACATATCCGCAGCCCATAGGTGCTCGGTTGTCCACTGGACCCAAAGATTTGTTCCAAAAGATGGTGTATCTTTTTGGCCCGCACAACAAACAGATGCTCAGCCCAAACCAAGACGGTCAGGCCGGGCGGGGACCCATCTCCAACCATGTACAACACGAGTGCACCCCTGATCCGCATGTAAGAATCAAAAACACCTCAACTGCACAGTCGGGCTAGGGTACTACTGTTACATGGGTCTGAGCAGACCACTTCAAAGCCATTTTTTGTCCCCAAAATGGCTACTTCAGAAGTTTTAAAATATGCAGATTTTAAAAATGTTCAAGATTTTTAAAATGTTCGTGAACTTTGAGGATATATACTATCTGAAAATATGTTCATAATTTTAAAAAAAGTTCCTTAATTTTGAAATATCCACAAATTAAAAAGAGTTTTCTGAATTTTACAATACTCAGGAATTTATAAAAATTATATGGAATTTAGTTTTTAGATATTTAAATGCTCAAAATATTCTCACATAATTTAGAAAATGCTCATGAATTTTCATTAAATAGCTCAAGAAATTCAGAATTTAAGAAAAATATATCCATGAATTAAAGAAAAGTTTGCATACATTTTGAAAATAAGAAGCATGAAAAAGCAAAAGGGAAAACCAGAAATTGTAAAAATAACAAAGACAAAAGGAGGGGAGCTCTTGCGGTGCCCACATAGGGCAGGACCACTTACCGCTGGCACGGCGGCCAGGAGGAGCCCATCGTATGTGTGGAATAGGAAGCCTCATGCAACAAGTTATTAAAAAAAAACTTATCTAAAATTACATATATAAACGCTCCCGTGCAAGGACCACACCGTCTACAATTCCCCTCCTCACTCCCATTCAGGCGGCCCGTCGCAAGTTTTCAATGTCTTTTCGTGGCAGCTATATGGGCGTAACCATCCATAAACTATAACCCAGACGTTGCCGTGACATGCCGGGATGATAGGCTGGAAACATGAAAAATTAGGTTGACTAGTCGTCAACCCGTGCACCTGCATGGGCTAGCAGTTAAGGAACATAAAATAAACACTAAAGATGTAAATTCATATGTATGTCTCACCAACTGGTACACCTATATTTCAGCATTCTTTGCTTAATTACATATACGCTATATGCACATTTATGTAAATTAAACATGTATATCAGATCTTGTATTCAGATTTATGCAAGCATTTATTCATCTCTATAAAACATGTATATCGAGATAGTGTATATCATCCGCAAAAAAAACATGTATATCAGATCTTGTATTTAGAAGTGTGCGCTTTTATCGCAGCAGTTTTATTGCTTATGTAAATAAATGTTTGACATAAAAGCTTGAGATGAATTGCTGTACCGAAATTTGAAAAAGAATTACACATAAAGTAAGACATAGATCTCTCATGACCACAAAAAGTAATAGATCCATGCTGGATCTGGATATACTCTGATGCTTGACATGTATTGGAAATATAGTACATGCAGTACCATCAACAGATCATTATGTAAATCTGAAACTAATTTTGATAATTTAAGGTAAGGGCAAAATCTTCAGGTTACAGCTAGTGAGACAATTGGCTTTTCCTGATCTATTAGCATAACATGTATGCTTCAATGAATATCTTGAGGAATTTATTTTCAATTAAAGAATATGTGAAGTAGCTCTTATTAGTTGAATATGAAAGATAACTACTTAGAAACAATTATTTGTTATCTCAAAGGATAACTCTAAGAGGAACTTCTGCAAAAAAAAAAAAAAAAAACTGGAATTTGTTTTTACATACGATCATGTTGGCATGTGGCAATAGCTCGAACAGAAAAAGGGTAGTGTCAATCAAGTTACTGAAAATCAACCTTTCTTGGTATCTTAAAAAAACTAATAGTGAAACATTGTGATCAGATGCATAAATAATCTATCAAATCAATAGTCGGCAATTTGGATACTTTTTTTCACTGAAACAATAGCGCATTATAGCGTTGCTGATAGAATGCCATAGTGTGCTGATAATAGTCTCGCTAGATAAATTAATGTATACAGTGTCTCGCTAATAGCATCCTATGGTGCGATATAGCACTGTAATAGCATACTTTAAGACTGGTCCTACTTTGTTATAGGGCGCTACTTTTTTCATTTCTTTTGCCTATGAAACTACAGTTGTTTGCTATTATCGAGCGAGAAAATTATGTGCATATAAATATTTAACCGTGCACCTAGTTCATCGGAAGGATGTCCAGATGATTTAATCTTGCTGTTTTATTTCTTTCATGTCTTGCTCCGTACATGTTTCTCTGAACTTTACTTCCTGTTCTGAATTTAAATGCAGTGATGTTGTGTTTTGTCAAGAAAAAAGGAAAGGGAATGAATCTGAGTGTGCAGTAGTAATCTGGAAAAGAAAACAATCATGGTATGTAAGGTAAACTTCCTTCGAACCTAATGAAATCTAACACACACACACACGCACACACGCATGCGCGCGCGCGCACACACACACGTGTCATAGATAGTGCTTGTTTACAGAATAGTAATCATTTAGGCTGAAAAGAACACCATTTAATGATGTATATATGCAGGATAATGTACATGTAGGAATGGTTCAGCTGAAGGATTTTGCGCCAAACTGCAGTAAATATGTTCAATAGCCCTACAACTTTTAATCAGTTCACCATTAATAGGACCATGTTTGTTAAGAGCATCATAAAGTTATAGCAGAGCAGTTGAGCGGCAGAGCGGTCGAGAGGAGTCGCGCGTGGCATGAGGAGAGATGGGGATTTTGCTGTTTCAATGCGCGTGCTCACAGTTCAGAAGGTGCATAATAAATTAACCTGTACCTCACGTGTGCAGCATGATCATTACAGATTATAATATAAGTTAATTTGATGATTTAGAAACAAACAGATCAGGGGGTTGGGGAGCCAGAAAGGAGGAGTTGAGAGGCGGCAGCTAGAAAGGGGAGATCGGATGTCGCATGGAGGGGATCGACGTGGGCTTCTCTTTTTTTCCAACAAAACAAACTCAGACCTAGGATTAACGTGGATCTTTGAAAACTGACTTTTAATACATGTAAGTTAGGACAGGTTGGCTCTTTTTTCCATCACAACAGGAGAGAGATGCATACGTGAGAGATTAAGAGATTTGGATCGTGAGGGAGATATTTTTTGGAAAATGCTTAAAAGCAGCCGGATGATTTCTCGCGTTCGTCATCCGCGTCCAGCGCCGTCAGATCCCATGTTATCGTGTGGCGCACAGCGCGTATGTGTGACCACGCGCGAAGGTAGCCCACCCTTGGTCAGTTTCTAACCCGTAGTACGTAGCTGCTTTGGCTTCTTCAGTTGGCAGGTCGTGACCATCTTCCATGCAGAAAAAAGGTCGTGACCATCTTCAGTCACCTGTAGTCGTGAGCTGATCTAAGGTAGTCCAAGGCGCCGTCCGATCAGCACTTGGTAGAAATAGTTCTGGATGTTGAATGCGGGTATTGGTAATTTGGTACTCCCTCAGTTCCTAAATAATTATCTTTCTAGAGATTTCAACAAGTGACTACATACGAAGCAAAATGAGTGAATCTACACTCTAAAACATGTCTACATACATTCGTATGTTGTAGTCAATTTGAGATGGCTAGAAAGACAATTATTTGAGAACGGAGGAAGTACTAGCAAGTTCATGGAGTCAAAGGTTGTTTTGAGATGTAGCGTGTTCACCGCCGCCATCGCCGTACACTATTGCAGCATCACCGGCAGCCGGGCCGCCGTCACGTCACGCAGCCATCGCACCATCATCGAAGCAGCCATGTCCATCGTCACAACAGTGCCGCGTCCGTGAACATGCCATTGCAGCATCATCGAAGTAGCCAGGCCTCCATCGTAGCATTGTTGCGGTTGTCGAAGCATGACGTTGCAGCATCACCATGACTGTTCGAAGCATGACATCACATCGTCGTGGTCGTCGAAGCGTACCATTGCGTCCATCAAAGCACGCCATGGGCATCCGAAGCATGTCGTCGCGCCAACGTCGCGGCTGCTGCAGCATGCCTCATAGCATCATTTCGGCCATTGAAGCATGTCGCCGCGGCATTATCACAGCCATCGAAGCCAGCCACGGGTGTTCGAAGCATGTCGCTGTGCTAACTGAAGGAAATATGCCCTAGAGGCAATAATAAAGTTATTATTTATTTCCTCATATCATGATAAATGTTTATTATTCATGCTAGAATTGTATTAACCGGAAACATAATACATGTGTGAATATATAGACAAACAGAGTGTCACTAGTATGCCTCTACTTGACTAGCTTGTTAATCAAAGATGGTTATGTTTCCTAACCATGAACAAGGAGTTGTTATTTGATTAACAAGGTCACATCATTAGTTGAATGATCTGATTGACATGACCCATTCCGTTAGCTTAGCACACGATCGTTTAGTATGTTGCTATTGCTTCCTTCATGACTTATACATGTTCCTATGACTATGAGATTATGCAACTCCCGTTTACCGGAGGAACACTTTGTGTGCTACCAAACGTCACAACATAACTGGGTGACCATAAAGGTGCTCTACAGGTGTCTCCAAAGGTACTTGTTGGGTTGGCGTATTTTGAGATTAGGATTTGTCACTCCGAATGTCGGAGAGGTATCTCTGGGCCCTCTCGGTAATGCACATCACTTAAGCCTTGCAAGCATTGCAACTAATGAGTTAGTTGCGAGATGATGCATTACGGAACGAGTAAAGAGACTTGCCGGTAACGAGATTGAACTAGGTATTGGATACCAACGATCGAATCTCGGGCAAGTAACATACCGATGACAAAGGGAACAACGTATGTTGTTATGCGGTCCGACCGATAAAGATCTTCGTAGAATATGTAGGAACCAATATGGGCATCAGGTCCCGCTATTGGTTATTGACCGGAGGCGTGTCTCGGTCATGTCTACATTGTTCTCGAACCGTAGGGTCCTGCACGCTTAAGGTTTCGATGATGGTTATATTATGAGTTTATGAGTTTTGATGTACCGAAGGAGTTGAGTCCCGGATGAGATCGGGGACATGACGAGGAGTCTCGAAATGGTCGAGGCGTAAATATCGATATATTGGACGACTATATTCGGAGTTCGAAAGGTTCAGTGATTGGTATTTATCGAGTCTGGGAGAGTTACGGAATTCGCCGGGAGAAGTATTGGGTCTTATGGGCCATACGGGAAAGAGAGGGGCTGCCTAGGGCAGGCCGCGCGCTTGCCCTAGTCCGGGTGGACTAAGGGAGGGCCGCACCCTCCTTCCTTCCTTCTCTCTTCCCTTCCTAGTCTCCTACTCCTAATACATGGAAGGTCTCCTAGTTGGACTAGGAAAGGAGAATCCTACTCCGGTGGGAGTAGGACTCCCAGAGGCAGCCATAGTAGAGGGCCGGCCCTCCTCCTCCTCTCCTTTATATACGGGGTAGGGGCACCCCAAAGACACACAAGTTGATCATTGATCGTTCCTTAGCCGTGTGCGGTGCCCCCTCCACGATATTACACCTCGATCATATTGTAGCGGTGCTTAGGCGAAGTCTGCGACGGAGAACATCAAGATCGTCCACCACGCCGTCGTGATGACGGAACTCCCCTCGGAGCCTCTCTGGATTGGAGATCGAGGTGCGTCATCGAGCTGTCGCGTGTCAAGAACTTCGGAGGTGCGAAGTGCGGTGCTTGGATCGGTTGGACCGGGAGGACGTCGACTACTTCCTCTACGTTGCGTCAGCGCTTCCGCTTGGTCTCACGAGGATCGTAGACAACACTCTCCCTCTCGTTGCTATGCATCACCATGATCTTGCGTGTGCGTAGGAAATTTTTGAAATTACTCGTTCCCCAATAGTGGTATCGAGCCGTTTTTATGGTTTGATGTTATATGCACGAGTAGAACACAAGTGAGTTGTGGGCGATATAAGTCATCTTGCTTACCAGCATGTCATACTTTGGTTGGCGGTATTGTTGGATGAAGCGGCCGGACCGACATTACGCGACGCTTATGCGAGACTGGTTTTACCGCCGTGCTTTGCACACAGGTGACTAGCGGGTGTCAGTTTCTCCAACTTTAGTTGAACCGAGTGTGGCTATGCCCGGTCCTTGCGAAGGTTAAAACAACATCAACTTGACAAACTATCATTGTGGTTTTCATGCGTAGGTGAGATTGGTTCTTGCTTAAGCCCGTAGCAGCCACGTAAAACTTGCAACAACAAAGTAGAGGACGTCTAACTTGTTTTTGCAGGGCATGTTGTGATGTGATATGGCCAAGACATGATGCTATATTTTATTGTATGAGATGATCATGTTTTGTAACCGAAGTTATCGGCAATGGCGAGGAGCCATATGGTTGTCGCTTTATTGTATGAACTGCAAGCATACTGTAATTGCTTTACTTTATCACTAAGCGGTAGCGATAGTCGTAGAAGCAATAGATGGCGTAAACGACAACGATGCTATGATGGAGATCAAGGTGTCGCGCGGTGGCGATGGTGATCATCTTTGGTGCTTGGAGATGGAGATCACAAGCACAAGAAGATGATGGCCATATCATATCACTTATATTGATTAGATGTGATGTTTATCATTTATGCATCTTATCTTGCTTTGATTAGCGTTAGCATTTTAAGATGATCTCTCACTAAAATTATCAAGTAGTGTTCTCCCGAGTATGCACCGTTGCCAAAGTTCGTCGTGCCCGGACACCACGTGATGATCGGGTGTGATAAGCTCTCGTCCATCTACAACGGGTGCAAGCCAGTTTTGCACACGCAGAATACTCGAGTTAAACTTGACGAGCCTAGCATATGCAGATATGGCCTCGGAACACGGAGACCGAAGGTCGGCGTGAATCATATAGTAGATATGATCAACATATGATGTTCACCATTGAAAACTACTCCATCTCACGTGATGATCGGTTATGGTTTAGTTGATTTGGATCACGTGATCACTTAGATGACTAGAGAGATGTCTGTCTAAGTGGGAGTTCTTAAGTAATATGATTAATTGAACTTAAATTTATCATGAACTTAGTCCTGGTAGTATTTTGCAAATTATGTTGTAGATCAATAGCTTGCATTGTTGCTTTCATATGTTTATTTTGATATGTTCCTAGAGAAAACTGTGTTGAGAAATGTTAGTAGCAATGATGCGCATTGGATCCGTGATCGAGGTTTATCCTCATTTCTGCGCTTGTGAAGAATTATGTCCTTGATGCACGCTAGGTGACAAACCTATTGCGGGAGCGGATGCAAGCGTTATGAGCGTTTGGCTAGCTCAAAAGGATGACTACTTGATAGTTTAGTGCACTATGCTTAAGCGGCTTAGAATCGGGACTTCAAAGGCGTTTTGAGCGTCATGGACCATATGAGATGTTCCGGAGTTGAAGTTAATATTTCCAGCAAATACCGAGTTGAGAGATATGAAGTCTCCAACAAGTTCTAAAGCTAAAAGATGGAGGAGAATCGCTCAACTAGTGAGCATGTGCTCAGATTATGCAGGTACTTCAATCGCTTGAATCAAGTGGGAGTTAATCTTCCGGATAAGATAGTGATTGACAAAATTCTCTAGTCACCAACACTAAGTTACTAGAACTTCGTGATGAACTATAGTATGCAAGGGATGACGAAAACGATTCCCGAGCTCTTCGTGATGTTGAAATCGACGAAGGTAGAAATCAAGAAAAGACCATCAAGTGTTGATGATTGACAAGACCACTAGTTTCAAGAGAAGGGCAAAGGAAAGAAAGGGAACTTCAAGTGGAAAGACAAGCAAGTTGTCACTCCTGCGAAGAAGCCCAAAGCTGGACCATAGCCCAAACCGAGTGTTTACCTTTGCAAAGGAAATGGTCACTAGAAGCGGAAATTCCACGAATATTTGGTGGATAAGAAGGATGGCAAAGTGAACAAGGGTATATTTGATATCTGATTATTGATGTGTGCCTTACTAGTGTTTATAGTAGCCCCGAGTATTTGATACTTGTTAGGTTGCTAAGATTAGTAACTCGAAGCAGGAGTTCTGAGAATAAGCAGAGACTAGTTGAAGGGAAAGTGACGATGAGAGTAGTTCCAAGATTGATATGATCATCATCGCACACTCCCTATATTTTCGGGATTAGTGTTAAACCTAAATAAATGTTATTTGGTGTTTGCGTTGAGCATGAATATGATTTGATCATGTTTATTGCAATACCGTTATTCATTTAAAATCAGAGAATAATTGTTGTTCTGTTTACATGAATAAAACCATCAATGGTCATACACCCAATGAAAATAGTTTGTTGGATCTCGATCGTAGTGATACACATATTCATAATATTGAGGCCAAAAGATGCAAAGTTAATAATGATAGTGCAACTTATTTGTGGCACTGCCGTTTGGGTCATATCGGTGTAAAGCGCATGAAGAAACTCCATAAAGATGGATTTTCGGAATCACTTGGTTATGAATCATTTGATTTTTGCGAACCGTGCCTTTTGGGCAAGATGACTAAAACTCCGTTCTTCGGAACAATGGAACGAGCTACCGACTTATTGGAAATAATACATACCGATGTATAAAGACCAATGAGTATGAAGGCTCGTGGCAAGTATCATTATTTTCTAACCTTCACAGATGATTTGAGCAGATATGGGTATATGTTCTTGATGAAACATAAGTCTGAAATAGTTGAAAGGTTCAAAGAATTTCAGAGTGAAGTGGAAAAATCATCATAACAAGAAAAATAAAGTTTCTACGATCTGATCGCGGAGACAAATATTTGAGTTACGAGTTTGGTCTTCAATTAAAACAATGTGGAATAATTTCACAAATTCATGCCACCTGGAACACCACATCATAATGGTGTGTCCGAACGTCATAACCGTACTTTATTGGATATAGTACAATCTATGATGTTTCTTACAGATTTACCGCTATCGTTTTGGGGTTATGCTCTAGAGACAGCCACATTCACGTTAAATAGGGCACCGTCGAAATCCGTTGAGACGACACCTTATGAACCATGGTTTGGCAAGAAACCAAAGTTGTCGTTTCTTAAAGTTTGGGGTTGCGATGCTTATGTGAAAAAGCTTCAACCTGATAAGCTCGAACCCAAATCGGAGAAATGTGTCTTCATAGGATACCCAAAGGAGACAATTGGGTACACCTTCTATCACAGATCCGAAGGCAAGACATTCATTGCTAAGAATGGATCCTTTCTAGAGAAGGAGTTTCTCCTGAAAGAAGTGAGTGGGAGGAAAGTAGAACTTGATGAGGTAACAGTACCAGCTCCCTTATTGGAAAGTAGTTCATCACAGAAATCGGTTCCTGTGACACCTACACCAATTAGTGAGGAAGTTAATGATAATGATCATGAAACTTCAGATCAAGTTGTTACTAAACCGTAGATCAACCCGAGTAAGATCCGCACGAGTGGTACGGTAATCCTATTCGGAAGTCATGTCACTAGACCATGATGAACCTCGAACTATGAGGAAGCGATGATGAGCCCAGATTCGCGAAATGGCTTGAGGCCATAAAATCGAGATATGATCCATGTATGAGAACAAAGTATGGACTTTGATTGACTTGCTCGATGATCAGCAAGCCATGTTAATTAAATGGATTTTTAAGAGGAAGATGGACACTGATAGTATTGTTACTATCTACAAAGCTAGAATTGTCGCAAAAGGTTTTCGACAAGTTCAAAGTGTTGACTACGATGAGAGTTTCTCACACGTATCTATGCTTAAGTCTGTCCGAATCATGTTAGCAATTGCCACATTTTATGAAATCTGGCAAATGGATAAACAAAACTGCATTCCTTAATGGAGTTATTAAAGAAGAGTTGTATATGATGCAACCAAGAGGTTTTGTCGATCCTAAAGGTGTTAACAAAATGTGCAAGCTCCAGCGATCCATCTATGGACTGGTGCAAGCATCTCGGAGTTGGAATATACGATTTGATGAGTTGATCAAAGCATATAGTTTTATACAGACTTACGGTGAAGCCTGTATTTACAAGAAAGTGAGTGGGAGCACTACAGCATTTCTGATAAGTATATGTGAATGACATATTGTTGATCGGAAATAATGTAGAATTATTCTACAAAGCATAAAGGAGTGTTTGGAAGGAGTTCTTTAAAAGAAAGACCTCGGTGAAGCTGCTTACATATTGAGCATCAAGATCTATAGAGATAGATCAAGACGCTTGATAAGTTTTTTCAATGAGTACATACCTTGACAAGATTTTGAAGTAATTCAAAATGGAACAGTCAAAGAAAGAGTTCTTGCCTGTGTTACAAGGTGTGAAATTGAGTAAGACTCAAAACCCGACCACGACAGAAGATAGAAAGAGAATGAAAGTCATTCCCTATGCCTTGGCCATAGGTTCTATAAAGTATGCCATGTTGTGTACCAGATCTATTGTATACCCTACACTGAGTTTGGCAAGGGAGTACAATAGTGATCTAGGAGTAGATCCTTTGGACAGCGGTCAAAATTATCCTTAGTGGAATAAGGATATGTTTCTCGATTATGGAGGTGACAAAAGGTTAAGTGCGTAATGGGTTACGTCGATGCAAATTTTGACACAGATCTGGATGACTCTAAGTCTCGATCTAGATACATATTGAAAGTGGGAGCAATTAGCTAGAGTAGCTCCGTGCAGAGCATTGTAGACATAGAAAATTGCAAAATACATAACGGATCTGAATGTGAAAGACCCGTTGACTAAGATTCTCTCACAAGCAAAACATGATCACACCTTAGTACTCTTTGGGTGTTAATCACATAGCGATGTGAACTAGATTACTGAATCTAGTAAACCCTTTGGGTGTTGGTCACATGGCGATGTGAACTATGGGTGTTAATCACATGATGATGTGAACTATCGATGTTAATCACATGGTGATGTGATCTAGATTATTGACTCTAGTGCAAGTGGGAGACTGAAGGAAATATGCCCTAGAGGCAATAATAAAGTTATTATTTATTTCCTCATATCATGATAAATGTTTATTATTCATGCTAGAATTGTATTAACCGGAAACATAATACATGTGTGAATATATAGACAAACAGAGTGTCACTAGTATGCCTCTACTTGACTAGCTTGTTAATCAAAGATGGTTATGTTTCCTAACCATGAACAAGGAGTTGTTATTTGATTAACAAGGTCACATCATTAGTTGAATGATCTGATTGACATGACCCATTCCGTTAGCTTAGCACACGATCGTTTAGTATGTTGCTATTGCTTCCTTCATGACTTATACATGTTCCTATGACTATGAGATTATGCAACTCCCATTTACCGGAGGAACACTTTGTGTGCTACCAAACGTCACAACATAACTGGGTGATCATAAAGGTGCTCTCAGGTGTCTCCAAAGGTACTTGTTGGGTTGGCGTATTTGAGATTAGGATTTGTCACTCCGAATGTCGGAGAGGTATCTCTGGGCCCTCTCGGTAATGCACATCACTTAAGCCTTGCAAGCATTGCAACTAATGAGTTAGTTGCGAGATGATGTATTACGGAGCGAGTAAAGAGACTTGTCGATAGCGAGATTGAACTAGGTATTGGATACCAACGATTGAATCTCGGGCAAGTAACATACCGATGACAAAGGAACAACGTATGTTGTTATGCGGTCGACCGATAAAGATCTTCGTAGAATATGTAGGAACCAATATGGGCATCCAGGTCCGCTATTGGTTATTGACCGGAGACGTGTCTCGGTCATGTCTACATTGTTCTCGAACCGTAGGGTCCGCACGCTTAAGGTTTCGATGCGGTTATATTATGAGTTTATGAGTTTTGATGTACGAAGGAGTTCGAGTCCCGGATGAGATCGGGGACATGGCGTGGAGTCTCGAAATGGTCGAGGCGTAAAGATCGATATATTGGACGACTATATTCGGAGTTCGGAAGGTTCGAGTGATTCGGTATTTATCGAGTCCGGAGAGTTACGGAATTCGCCGGGAGAAGTATTGGGCCTTATGGGCCATACGGGAAAGAGAGAGGGCTGCCTAGGGCAGGCGCGCGCCCTGCCCTAGTCCGGGTGGACTAAGGGGGGCCGCACCCCTCCTTCCTTCCCTTCTCTCTTCCCCTTCCTAGTCTCCTACTCCTAATACATGGAAGGTCTCCTAGTTGGACTAGGAAAGGGGGAATCCTACTCCCGGTGGGAGTAGGCTCCCCAGGGCGCGCCATAGTAGAGGGCCGGCCCTCCCCTCCTCCTCTCCTTTATATACGGGGGTAGGGGGCACCCCAAAGACACACAAGTTGATCATTGATCGTTCCTTAGCCGTGTGCGGTGCCCCCCTCCACGATATTACACCTCGATCATATTGTAGCGGTGCTTAGGCGAAGCCCTGCGACAGGAGAACATCAAGATCGTCACCACGCCGTCATGATGACGGAACTCCCCCTCGGAGCCTCTACTGGATTGGAGATCGAGGGTGCGTCATCGAGCTGTACGCGTGTCAAGAACTTCGGAGGTGCGAATGCGGTGCTTGGATCGGTTGGACCGGGAGGGCGTATGACTACTTCCTCTCGTTGCGTCAGCGCTTACGCTTCGGTCTCACGAGTGCGTACGAGACAACACTCTCCCCTCTCGTTGCTATGCATCACCATGATCTTGCGTGTGCGTAGGAAATTTTTTGAAATTACTACGTTCCCCAACACTAACACCAAGTGTCACAACATGCCCCGTAGCATCGATGCCGCAGTCGAAGCAAGCCGCCGCAACATCTTTGAAGAAGACAGGATGTCGTGGCAAGACACCACAAGCGTTCAAAGCATGTCGTCGCGCCATCGCCGGAACCATTGCAGCAGACCTCATAGCATCACTTCAGCCATCGAAGCATGCCATTAAAGCCCGCCATGGGTGTTCGAAGCATGCCGTTGTGTTACCGCCGAGTGTCACAACACGCCCCACTCCATCGATGCGGCGGTCGAAGCAAGCCGTCGCAATATCCTTGAAGAGGTCATGATGTCGTCGCAACACACCACAAGCGTTCGAAGTATGTCATCGCGTCATCGCCAGGGTCGTCGCAACACACCTCATATCATCGCCACAACCATTGAAGCAGTCAGGTACCGCAAAGACCGACGTCCAGCGTGGCAACACTGCCTCGCGGCCTCACAATGACGCCCGTAGCAGCCAGCCGACCCTCGCAGCAGCATCTTTTTCTGAGTGCATCAGTCATCGTACACAGAAGTCACTCTAGCGCAGGTCTTTGAAGCATCCCGTGTCGCTACAACGGCGGCTGTCATTTCACTTCCAAAATTGCACGCTGCTGCATGTCGGTTGCCGGTAGGACATCAATGCTCCAAGGTTCTCCATTGCTGATTCATTGTAACATGCAACGCCAAGAGTGTGGCTGCTGCGTTGGTGGCATGGGATGCATTGTACTCCCTCCGTTCCGAAATAATTATCTTTCTAGCCATCTCAAATTGACTACAACATACGGATGTATGTAGACATGTTTTAGAGTGTAGATTCACTCATTTTGCTCCGTATGTAGTCATTTATTGAAATCTCTAGAAAGACAATTATTTCGGAACGGAGGGAGTAACCTGCATGCACGCACGCATGCAGGTTGACAGCGTACAGACTAACTACTACCAGGGCCGATGCCACGGAGGTGTGAACGCATTTTCTAGTTACTACCACGACGGATGCCCACCTGAGGTGTGAACGGACTCACGCGAACAAAAGTTGACGACAAATCATGCGGCTGACAAGCGTCTAATCCAAGGGCTCCCGAGGTGGATGTTGTTTTACTTCCCGCATCCGGATGGCGCCAGTAGCCGCCATATTTTTTTGGGAGATACATGAGAGATTGGGGGAGTTGGATCGTGGGAGTTTTTTTTTATTTTTAGAGATTGAGATATTTGAATCGTGAGGCAGTTGGACTTGAGGGAGATATACGTGATATTGTTTTTTATTTTTTGGGGATATACATGAGAGATGGGGAGAGTTGGATCGTGCGAGTTTTTTTTAGGGAATCTGTAGAGATGTGGCATCTCTTGTTTTTTTTGGCCTAAGATTTATTGAGTGGATCTATACCGTAATAATTTGGTCCCACCAGAGATGAACGGCTCATAAATTCTAATTAACCTGGTAATTTTTTGGGAGTCTGTAATTAGTATAGGTATAGATAGATAGATAGATAGATAGATAGATAGATAGATAGATGGCGTGAATAATTATGGGAATTGATTGTAATGTGATGGTAAATGATTTGGCAACCATGCACGATCTGTTGATGTGAAAGGGTTGCGTGCATGGGAAAAATAGTTATTGGGATAGGAGATTAATGACGTGGTAGACAAGCATGGTTTGTTGATGTGAAAGCGCCGCATGCTACTAGGAGAAGTAGCTGAAGGAGGCAAGCGGGTGGCGGTGTTGGTGGTTTGCAACAATCTGTGAGAAGTTAGCCTAGGTGTGTGTGCGTAGGTGTTGGAGTGGTGTTTCGTGTTGACCCGTTTGTGCGCATTCAGGTCACACTTCTTGTAACTATACTTTCTCCTTTTTATAAAACTATGGTACGCCTTTGCAGGGGCGGAGAGAGGGGGGTGCGAGCAGGGGTCAGACACCCCCCATCGCCTCCCCCCTCCCCCCCCCCCCTGATTTTTTGTAGGTACTAGCGTATCAGTCCAAAGGCCCAGCACTTATATGAATGGCCCGACGTTCCAGTCCAAAGGCCCAGTACTACAGAATCACTAAGTTGTACGCACCACGAAAATAGGAAGGAATTCCTAACGTGCAGCCGTTCAGATTTAGTAGCTTCGTCCAGATTGACGGTTTCCTTTCGTTCGTGGCTTCGTGCATCCTTTCTCGCCGCCGCCTCACGGCTCTGCCTGCTCCTCTCGTTCAAATTGAAAACCACTCCGACGATGGAATCCGCGGCAGGTCAGCTGCTTCACGGATCAATCTTGGAATCATACATTCATACCTCCACTTCAAGGTACGCCATCATACAACCGCAAGCTACTAATTTATCAGATTGTTTTTTACCTTTCTTTTCTAGTTTGTAGTCTGGGAGTCGGTGGCTGCTAGATGGCCTAGTTTGTTATATTTCCTGTCACTTTGGATCTTTGTTTGCTTGGAGATTTACCTCGCCTGAGCTGGATGATGTTCTCTATTCATGTTTGGTCAATATATGAAATCAAACGGGAAACCCCTCTTTTGCTCAAAGAACAAGTTATCAGATCGATTACACATTAGAGGTTATAGGACCATTTTTCTTAGTGAATTGGTATCATTGCTACAAGTCAAAGGTTCGATTCACTAATTAGATGCAATAAGATTTCAAATTGTACATCCAATTTCACCTTTCGTTTAATGTTTGCACGTCTTCTCTATTTCTGAGGGCCCTTATCAACCATACACGATAGCATCACCGACTCCAATATACGCGTATATATTTTTCATCCGATTGGATAATCAACATGTTCGACCATGGTTCTTGTAGAGCAAAATTTGAACTAAAAGAAATGTATATTTTTCTTTACATTACAGAAATATATGGCAGGACATTCATATAAGTGCCACATTTTCAGACTATATTCTTGTGACGCGTCTCTTGAGCGATCATTATTTTTCTCGCCCCCCTCATGTTCAAATCCTGGCTCCGCCCCTGCGCCTTTGACATACTCTTGGAAAACAGAATAGAAGATTATGCAATTAATGTATGTCGGACACAATGGACTAGTACACCCTTATGACGAAGTTGTGAAGAAAACACACACGAGGCATGCTGACAAAGCGGCTAAAACAAAATCTCTACCCCGTGATGAAAGTTTGGCAAACCAAAACCATGCATGAATATGGTGTTGAACAAAATAGTACTCCCTTCGTCCCATAATGTAAGACATTTTTTGATACTAGTGTAGTGCTAAAATACGTCTTACATTAGAGCATCTCCAGCCGCACCCCTACCAGGCCCCTCCAGGCGACCTTTTCGGCGCCGGCGCCAAAAAAAGGGCCCAGTCGCGCCCGCAGGACGACGAAAAGCGCCGGTTCGGTCCTTTTTTTCGCCCGGCGGCCGCAGGCCGAACCCGGCACGCTGGGGGCGCTTGGGGGCTCCACCGCAAGGGGAAAACGCGGCTGGCCCACGCCGTCAGGTGAAAGTCAAGATTTTCTTCCCCGACTCGCCTCCCACCCCCTCCCCCCCCCCCCCCGCGCTCTCGGCCTCCACTAGGTATATCCCGGCGCCGCCCCACCGCCCTTCACCGGTAGATAGCCATTCCCCGCCGGAAAAATAGCAGAGGTTCACCGCGGCAGCCTCTCCGACACCAACTGGGCGTTTTCGGCCGCCGTTTCCGGCCGCGGAGGGGCAGTTTAGCGGCGGGTGCACGCCCATCACGCGCAAGGTGTTCGGTGATTCGCCTGCCTCGGCGATGGACTCGGATGACAAGGAAGTGCTCGCCGCGCTGCTAGAGGAGGAAGCCGAGGCTGACGTCCAGGAAGAAGAGCATCTCATGGTGCTCGCTTCCCTCGCCCAGCTGCTGGCGAGCAATGAAAAGCCGCAACGAGGTGGCTCGGCGCCGGGACGGGTGAAAGCAAAGAACTGGCATCGTTTTGAAGGCTACTGCATGCTCTACTCCGACTATTTCGCCGATGCTCCACTTCACGGCGACAGAACATTTCGGCGCCGTTATCGGATGAGCAGAAAGCTTTTTCTCAGGATTGTGAATTCCATCCGGGAGTTCGACAACTACTTCAAATGCAAGATGGATTGCACCGGCAAACTTGGATTCACCTCCATCCAGAAATGCATGACAGCGATGAGGATGCTTGCATACGGAGCTCCCGGTGACTCACAGGACGACTATGGGCGCATGGCCGAGTCCACCAGCATAGAGTATTTCTAAAAGTTCTGTCGGGCAGTGGTGACAGTGTTTGGACCGCAATACTTGAGAACACCCAATGCGGAAGACACTGTTCGGATCCTAACACAGAATGCAGCAAGAGGGTTTCCTGGGATGCTTGGAAGCATCGACTGCATGCATTGAAAATGGAAGAATTCCCCATTTGCTTGGCAGGGGATGTACAAAGGTGCCAAAGGCGGTTGCAGTGTGGTACTTGAGGCGGTGGCCACACAGGACCTCTGGATTTGGCACTCCTTCTTTGGTATGCCAGGAACTCAAAATGACATCAACGTGCTGCAGTTCTCTCCTGTCTTTGCCAAGCTTGTTGAAGGTCATTCTCCTTCGGTGAACTTCGTGATCAATGGGCGGCGTTACAACAAGGGGTACTATCTAGCTGATGGCATCTATCCGAGATGGTCGACATTTGTGAAGACCATCAAAAACCCTGTGCCTGGAGGCAAGAACGCCTGGTTTACGAAGATTCAGGAGGCTTGCAGGAAGGATGTCGAGCGGGCATTTGGTGTGCTCCAATCTTGATTTGCTGTTGTCCGGTACCCCGCTCAGACCTGGTCGAAAGATCAAATGTGGGAGATCATGACCTGCTGTGTCATCTTGCACAACATGATCATTAAGAACGAGCAGGAAGAGCCAGTGTTTGACACTGAACCATACCACAGGCAGGGTCCTTTTGCCCAAGTTGATCACCAGCTACTGGCAACCTGGACTGCCTACCTCAGTATGCGTCAGGAGATCCGAGACCCACAGGTGCATCATCAACTGCAGCAAGATCTGATAGAGCACCTATGGAGGTTCAAGGGCGACACCGGGCGCGACGTGTGATGAAATATGAGTTTTTATTTGTTGAACTATATAATTTGTGTTGAACTATTTGTTGTTGTACTATTTTGTTGAAGTATTTGAATTTTCTGTGATGAAATATGTGATAAAAAAATATTTATGTTTATAATTAAACGCCGAGCCACGCATATGGGCCTTTTTCGCCGAAATGGGGCTTCAAAAGTGTGCCAAAATCGGCGACTGGGGGCGACGACTGGGCGCAAAACTGCCCCCCGCGCCGAACGAATCGCCGGCTCGCCCCCAGGGGCGATTTTTATGCGTTCTGGGGGGCTGGAGATGCTCTTATGGGACGAAGGGAGTACGTACGTACATGCCTATTGCATCTAAAAAATACATTGATTATTTAGAGGCGGCAAAATTGACAAATTTGACCTATAGACGAAATCAAATCACAGAATGATCTACTCGTGAAACTATTTCACGCGGTTGACATTTCTGTGTGACGTCCGACACGAAGGTGTCACACTACTCTGTGCAACGCCTCACAGATAAGCATTACACACCTGGCCAGCGTCGCACCCGTGTGATCCGAAAATTACTAAGTCAGTGTGCAGCGCCTGAGAGCTAGGCGCCACACTATACAGTATAGCGCCTCGCTTATAGGCGTTGCACTAGTGGTTGCGTCATTTTGTAGTTCAACTACTAGTACAACGCCTGAGAGCTA
This sequence comes from Aegilops speltoides, assembly GCA_021437245.1. Lineage (NCBI taxonomy): Eukaryota > Viridiplantae > Streptophyta > Magnoliopsida > Poales > Poaceae > Aegilops > Aegilops speltoides. Next base: position 46,812,613 of record CM038147.1, on the reverse strand, counting down.
GGCGCCATACTATACAGTGCAGCGCCTAGCTCTTAGGCTCTGGACAATGACTTAGCAACTTTTAGCCAGTCTGGGGTGCAACACTGGTCAGACGTGTAGCGCCTATCTGTGAGGCGTTGCACAGTGTAGTGTGGCGCCTTCGTGTCAGGCGTCACACAAAAAGGTCAGCCGTGTGAAATAGTTTCACGGGCAATTCATTCTGTGATTTGATTTTGTCCACATGTCAAATTTGTCAAATTTGCCTTTAGAGGCTGTAGCACAACTGTGATGTGGTCGCTTCTTCACCATGCCGCTGCGACGGTCGAGTCACTCGTCACTACCGCTTCCCTGCACTGCTGCCACCTTGGCCATGGACGACCTGTACCTCTCCTTGTTTTTGGTGAAGTAGGCGACGAGCTTCTCCCTGTCCGGCAGGGACCGCCTGACCACCTCGTGAGAGGTGTACTCCTTGGCCCACCGGCGCAGAGCAGGGTACTTGCCATCTGCCATCAGCCGCATCCCGGTGACTTCCTCCAGCACGCCGAGCCAGTGAGCCAGCGTGCATGCGGCGAGGTCGACGAAGCCCAAGGCGTCGCCCTCGAAGAACCGCTTCCTGTCGAGCTGCGCGTCAAGGACCCCCAGACTCTCCTTGGTCTCCCTCGCCAGCCGCGCCTGCTCCTCGCCGTCCGTCCACATCGCCTGCCACAGCGGCTTCAAGCATTTGTCGGCGATGAAGTCGGCCCAGAAGCGGGCCGTGGCGCGGTCATAGGGGTCCGCCGGGAGGAGCCGTGGCGCCGATCCCTCGTCGTCGTCGTGGAAGGCCTCGTCCACGTACTCGACGATGAGGAGGGACTCGCAGACGGCGCGGTCGCCGTGGAGGAGGACGGGGACCGACTGGTGGACGGGGTTGTGGGCGAGCAGCTCGCTCTTGTTGGCCAGGTCCTCCACGAGCAGCTCGTATGGCACCCCCTTGAGCGTCAGATGAGCCTCACCGGCGCCGGCGCCTGTGCTGGCTCCTGCGACATCCTGAAGGCCTGAACAAGTAAAATTCGCTCTCTCGAGAATGAGATAGACCGATCGCCGTAGGTTCTCGAGAATGAGAATGAGATAGACCGATCGCCGCAGGATCGAGAATGAGATAAACTGCTCTTCTCGTTGATCGTTTGTGGCCTCCGAGTTAGCTGCTAGATTGTGTATTTATATGGCTGAGGAAGAGTGGTGGTTGTGCATGGTCAGGTCAGAGATGGCGTGCTGCACGCCTCTTCTCCAAGGAAAGGATCCGTCCATATCTTATCCTTTTCACACCACTTGGACTGACGCTGCCGATATATTTAAACAAAAGCAACGACGGATGTTTGCCAGTCAGAAGTAGCTGGTTGTTGGATGGATCAAGTGAGAACTTGAGAAGCTTCGTGCGAGATGGGTGCATCTTCAGCCCCGCCCCCATCAAGGCCTTCCAGGCGATTTTTCAACCGGCGGCGCTGAAAAATACGCCCAGTCGCGTTCCCAAAGGCTCAATTTTCGCCGGCTCGGGCCGAAATTGGCGCCGGCGGACCCAGGCCGAACCCGACGCGCTGGGGCGCTCAGGGGCGCCGGCCGAATTGTTTTGGGCGCGAAAATCGGCGGGCCCTCCTTGGCAGCGACTCGGCTCTTCTCGCCGCTTCGTCGTCCTCATCGCCTCGGTTCCCGCGACGAATCAATGCCAAAGCTGCCGTGCGTTGCCGTGCCGGTTAGCCTCCTCCATTGATGCCTCACGGGCGGCGCGGTGAAGACCGGACGACGCGCGTCCCTCGCCCGCCACGTGTAACACGGCGGCCACACGTACCCGCGGCGCATCCGCCTGTATAAGCCGTCCCAGCGCGCCGGTGACGCACAAACTCTCCACCGCCGACGCCCCATTCCTCCCCTGTCCCTCCCTCTCCTCTCGCCGTTTCAGTTCAACCATGGCCGAGCGCTTCCCAGGCGACGGCGCGGCGGCAAACGGCTTCGGCCGACGCCACCTCCACGAGGACGAAGCTCGGCTCCTCTATTAGACCGAGTACCCGGTCCCGCCGGACATGCGGGTGCCCGGGGCGTGGAGGATCAGCACCGGCGGGGTCCCGGTGCCACCACCGCCCACCGCGGCGGCGCGGAGTTCGCACGTATCCGCGCCTCTCTGCCGCAGGTGGCGAGGGAAGGCTCGCGGTACGTCCCCGACAGCCTGCTTTGGGAGCCCTACTTTCACCGCTGCCACACCGAACAGCTTGAGGCCACCAACGGCGTCATGCCCTCCGGGAGGCTCAACTCCGAAGGCCGCCGCCGATGGTGGGGCGTGCCTGGCTGCACGCTCGAGGCCGTCCTCGAGTACATCGAGGGCGGCAACACGCCCAGGCTGGAGTACCCCGCTCCCCCATCCTTCTCCCGCCGGCGTAGGAGCTCGTGGGCGCCTAGGCGCATGGACCCGGGGGCGTCCTCCTCCTCGTCCGGCTCTCCCTGCCTCCGTCCCGTCAAGCCGGAGCCACAGGACACGCCGGTCAGCCACCGCACCCGCAGCTCCGGCGTCCGCATCGCCGACTCCTCCCCGGCTTCTGGTCGCCTCATCCTCATCAGGCCGAAGCCGGAGCCCGGCCTCCCCGCGGAGTACGAGGAGATAGCCGGGCGCGGCTTCTCCGACGAGGAAGCCCTACAGTGGGCGCGGGACGACTACCTCCGCGACGAGATGGTCCGGCAGCGCCGGGCCCTGGAGGAGATAGCCGCCTACAAGCGTGGGCGCGAGGACGAGCACGGCGTGGTGGTCCTTGACAGCGACGAGGACGAGGACGCCCCCGGAACGTCCAACCCGCTGCGCCAACCTGGGGAGGGGCGCAGCAGGGACGGCGGCCGCGGAGGAGGCAACGACGATGACGATGACGACGACGGCGGCAACTACACGAAGTTCTACAGGCTCCTCGGCATGTAGACCTTCAAGGGCGGCGGGCGGCGAGGAGCGGTGAGGGACGGCGGGCCTAGTAGCTTTTTTTTCCTTTTTTGTAAAATATTTTAAATATGTATCAACTGGCCGAAGTTTGGTTGAATTTGCGCCTAGTTTGCGAAGTTTGGTTGAATTTGCGCCTAGTTTGTGGTTTTCAAAAAAATGCGTGGGCGCAGCGACTGGGGGCATCACGCCCCCAGCACGCGGTTTTCGCCGGTGCGCCCCGGGAAGCGATTTTTAGCGCCTCCAGGAGGGACCAACGGCTGGAGATGCTCTTACAGGTGCAGGTACAACTAAGTGAGAGATAGAAGCAATGCAGAATTTGATTTACGTAAGCTATGATCAAATCGATAAGATGAGTTTGTGAGGCAGATTAACATATAACGTAATATAATAGTAATACAGTACTCCTTCCGTTCCACAATGTAGTGCCTATAGATTTTTTTTGAAAATCAAACTTTGTCAACTTTGATCAAGTGTTTAGAGGAAACTCTCTACACCTACAATACCGAACATGTACATTCTGAAAATATAACTTATGATGTATCCAGTGATGTGCATTTGATATTCTAGATGTACTACCTCTCTCTCAGTTTACAGGGCGTGCCGCGTACCCCTAGGTCGTCTATTTGACCAACCTAATACAAGTCATATATTACAAAAAAAAATACCAATATAAACTTCAGATGTTCTATTTTCAAAAGATATAATTTTTGTGTTATATAGTTTATATTAGGGTGGTCAAATTGGCAACCTAGGTATACGCGTAGGACTTGTAAACTGAGACAGAGGGAGTACCTACTTTTCTCCATAAATATGGTCAAAGTTTGTAATGTTTGACTTTTGAGAAAATCTATAGGCACTACATTGTGAAATGGAGGGAGTAGTAAACTGCATGTATCTATCCATGCTGCGTGTCATAAGCAATGACTTCATCATTATATGCAACGGGCTTGTTAAATCTGAGTCGATTGAGATTTCACAAAATCTAAGTCACATGCTCAGCCGTTCGATCCATACAACTTTAGGATTCGTGCAAGCCCACATGGGCAGCTATAGCCTGCTTCTGTGGGGAGGTGCGCCTGGCCCTTTTTTGACATCAAAGTACTCTTTATTGCAAGGTGCTCACTATATTATCTTTTAATAGAGTATCAAAATTTTCTACGGGTGAATCTTCCATCCACCACCACCCCCACCATGCACCATACTTCTAGCTACTTTGGCCTAATTACGGGAAGCACAATTAGTCTCTCTAGGAGCATGCAAAAAAATAATAGGCGGGAAATCACACGCAAAAGTGATATATATCATCAAAACTACCGCTGATATATAGACCGAACGAGCGTCCTCCATTCAGATTATTCGATATGCATAAAACAACTTCAGATTGGTAATATTCAATCCAACACAATGAACTTGAACGAGTGCGCCAAAGTTTCTATCGGACAAAGTAGGGCGAAAACGTGCATCAACCCCTATGTATAGATTACCTCAATGTCATGATAATCTGCAAGTTGAATACCAAAACATATATCAAGTGAATCAATAGAACACAACATTGTCACCACGTGTATCCACATGCAAGAAAGTCATCGAGTGTTCTCAAATCCAAAACTTATTCAATCCGATAATAGTGATACCTCAAAGGTAAAAACTCAATTGATCACAACAACAAGATAGAGAGGGGAAAAACCATATGATCCAACTACACTCACAAAGCTCGCGTTACATCAAGATCGTGCCAAATCAAGAACACGAGAGAGAGAGAGAGAGAGAGATCAAACACATAACTACTGCTACATACCCTCAGCCCCGAGGGTGAACTACTCCCTCCTCGTCATGGAGACAGCGGGTATGATGAAGATGGCTTCTAATGATGATTTCCCTCTTCGGCAGGGTGCCGGAAAAGGCCTCCAGATGGGATCTCTTTGGCACAAAGGCTTGCGGGGGCGGAACACCTCATCTAGGTTAACTTTTGGAAGTTTCCGAATATGTAAACAATTCCAGCATTAGAATCACGCAAAGAGGGGCTACAGGGGCCCACAACGTATCTTCGCACGGCCACCCCCTAGCCGCGCCCAAGTACCTTGTCACCTCCTCGTGGCTCTTCTGGTACTCCCTCGAAGCTTCGGGGGTCTCTTATGTTCCAAAAAATCGTCAAAAAGTTTCGTCATGTTTGGACTTTGTTTGGTATGGATTTTCTGAAAAACCCAAAACAAGCAGAAAACAACAACCGACACTGGGCACTAGGTTAATATGTTAGTCCATGAAAATCTTATAAAAGTCATATAAAAGTGCACCGAAACCATAAAAATATTGTAAACATGGCATGAATACTTCATAAATTATAGATACCTTGAAGATGTATCAGAGCCTTCCCGAACCTCAACCTCGAGCTCGAGATTTATTGGCAGGAAATCTAGCGGGATGTTGAGTTCATTCACCATGAAGGGAGAACATGTCGGACATTGCCGGCTTCAGCATGTGCTGCTCAGCTTCTTCAGTGCGATCCCCGGAGCATTCGTCGATGGCATGCACACTGCACTAGCTGCCGGCAAGCGGCTCTGCTTCGCCAGCGCTGGCATGCACACTAGCGGCTTCATTGAGAGGTTGAGCGCAAGCATCAAAGCACTAGGCATGGCGGGGGCAGGACCGTGGTATCCGCTGTCCACAAGAGTTCAAGTCCCAAACTTGACATTGACTTGACATTAGTGATCGCATTTTCCTGAATTTATTCCCGGCCTTCCAGCGATATACCTTGAGTGGAAGGATACGTTCTTGTCGACTACGAAGGGGTCTGTGGCGACTTCGTCAATCTCAAGATGATGTGCTGGCTCAGTCGCTCGAACCTGCTCATAGGGGTAGGGTGTGCGTGCATGCATGCCCTCATAGGGGTGAGTGTATGTGAGCGACTTTGATTGTATTTTGTTAAAGTAACAGGTAAACTCAAGTCAGCCAAAAAAGGCAGCATTTTTCTATTTCGTTAAAAAAACAGAACACACACCCCATCAAAACTTTACAAGCCAAAGTCCACTTTGCTCCGGCACCAAATTTGCACAACATAACTCTTGTATACACCATATGAAACCAAATGTCTATATGAACATAACAAATAAACGAATATATGTATGCATAATGGAATCGGTGATATGTTTACATCATTCGGTGGTCGGTGCTATTACAGTACCATGCATATGTTGAAATGATTACCGAATCTAATTTGCAAGACATTTGTAAACGGTACAATTTATACTCTACATGGTTCTATAAATATGCACACTTAATAATATACTAGAAATTACCATTAAGATATTAGTTATACATTCCTTTTTAGAAACCTCTAATGTGATATTGAATGAAACTAGACTATACATGAACATATGCACATATATATATAAATGTATGTGTGGACAATATAATTTTTGGATTCTCACAAAATAATTTAATTATAATTCCATTATACCACTTGGTTTTAATTTAGCATAAACAAATGATCGATGACATACAGTACAATTGATAACCAATATAAACCGGTTAACTATACCACCTAAATTATGTGGTTAACTATCCTAACTAAGTAATGAAAATTAAACTTCTTAACATTATAGTATGATGGAATATAAAAATAAATATGTATAAAAGTTAGGTATAAAACTATTTATTTTATTTCGCCCCGGGTGCCAAGTATAAAGAACCAAATGCTCGTAGTAATAGTCTTTCAACTATTAATCTTCGAGAAGCTCATATCTGAAAGCAGTTCTGCGTATGTCTTCCCGTTGGTTAACCAAGAGTTCTTGAGAATATAGTGTATCATTCGCTCTATGTAGTCAAGTATCTCTTGTCCCATCAAAGTTATCTTAACTAAGTTATCATTAGTTAAGATATGACACAAAGAATATCTTCGAGTAGGAGCAAAGGTCGCCTCCACCACCCTGCCACGAATAAGCCTCCCATCAAAGAAAATCATTGCCTCATCTGCTACATTCAGATTGGAGAACCTCACAAATACATTCTGATCTTCAACACAAGACAACATAACTCTCCCAAAGATAGAGCACCGTGTGAGCACTTTGCATAGATCAGAATCTTCAAAGATTTCACCTTGAGCAACTTGCATAGTGTTCCAAAATGGTAAGTTGGCTTGGTGAGTTGTTGCTATATATATATATATATATATATATATATATATATATATATATATATATATATATATATATATATAGCAACATTTGGTGTGTATTTGAAAATAGTTAACCATATACTAAAATTTTTAGTATGTATTTAAAAATGAAAACCACATAATAGAAAAAATGCTCACCGTATATTGCAAAAACTATAAAAAAGGTGAAAAAATAAAAATTATACAAACTAGAATAAAACCCAACTCTGAAGAGAGAAAGGGCGGAAATAAAAAAAATGACACAGAAAAAAAATCTAACAGAAAACCAACTTTCAGTGAAGAACATTTATTGAAATTCACGAATATTACATGAATTCTTGAGCATTTTTTTGAAATTCGCAAACATTTTTCATAAACATGTGGTGTTTGTCGAGCTTGCATACCCAAAAGTTTTGGTTTTCTTACTAGCAAGGATGAACTTTCAACTAGTCGCTTGCATCCAAGACCCAATAGTTTTGGTTTTCAACAAGTCATGTGGATTTTCACTAGAAATTTTGGCAGCATAACGCGTCTATCCATTACAAAATTCATTCATGCACTCCACTCGATGAAACATCCCATATCATCATCCTACCAACTCATTTCCCCAACAAAACTCAAACACAACTACCAAGCTAATCAAGCACCACCACAAACTAAATAAATAAGCTCACGGATGAATCTAACAACTTCTGCTCCTTGTGTTGTCATTCTTCTGTTTGAATGAATGGTGAAAGGTATCGACACACCAAGAGAGAGCTTCTTTGTGTCGACACGTTCCAATTGGCAAAAGGCTGTGGCACAGGTGCACCAACACCACCGATTTGAAGCCCTTGGGATGGTGGAGCAGTTGCAAACATTATTTGTGGAATATGCTTCCGAAATACTGGGTTGTTCGCTGCAGGCAACCTCTCCGCCAACATATAACAACAGAGTTAACTAAACTATGTATGAAGGAATAAAATCACAAATTAAGAAAAAGTATTAAAAATAAGATCATCAGATCAAGACAACTGTCTGCAACATATATAGGCAGCAGTGGTGGTAAGACCAGGTGACAACTATTTGATATACTAGTAATGGTACCTCCAGTGAACATTTCAACACGTAAGATCAAGATCCATCATGTTTACCAAATGATAGTACTAAGAAGGAAATCACTTTGAACAAAGTTGAAACCCCTAAGGCTCCGTTTGGTACAAGGGAGTGCAAAACAAAGTTTCGGAAAAAGGCATAGGAATCAGGTGGAATGCAAACTGGAAATCCCACAGGCTCCCTTTGGTCATGGATGTTATGTTCACCCTAAAACCTAAAGAAACCTTCTCTTTCCTCCATACAAAACTTGTACGGTTCCTATAGACAACCTATGAACCGAACAGGGCCTAAAAATGTCAAAACACAAATCTGGGGACATGGCATCACGGTAGAGTAGGGAAATTTGGTAGTTTAATTGCATGCTTGTTGATATGGCATGATAACTAAGTTGACATGTGTAATAGAGTAGTTGGCATGTGTGCATGCATTGCTGTGGTGACTTTTTCATTACGGACTCTCATTTGTGGAGGTGCGGGCAATAAAACAAAATTGATGCACCAAAAAAAATTGGAGCATCTGTTTTCTTTTTTTCGTACACACCTCCAAAAATGTGATTACATCACGAAAATTTCCATGCTCTAGAACTCTTTATGAAGAAGGAACATCGCGATGTCTTCGATGTCCTAAAGGAGGAACATCTAAGTGTGAGGCTTGAATGGATCAAGAGGGCATGGAATACATATATGAAAAACAATTAGAACAAGTCTTATGTAATTTCCTTTGTTGTAAACGTATTTGCTTTGTTGGGAACTCATCTGTACTGTTGTGAACTTATTTGCTTTGTTGGGAACTGATTTGTATTATTGTGAAGTAATTTGCTTTGTTCTGAACTTATTTGTATTGTTGTGAAGTAATTTGCTTTGTTTTGAACTCATTTGTATTGTTAAGTAATTTATTTTGTTATGGACAAACTTTAATGATATGTCTCTTGTGTTGTTTATATCACAAATGGTCACTGTTCGAGAGGAGGATAGTGAACTTGATTTTTGCATTGTTCCAATGGAATATTGTCTTCGAAACAAAGAGAGGCTGCAATATGGACCTAGAAGAGCACCAATGATGGGAAGATTGCAGTGGGTGGAAGAGAAAGAGAAGCAGCCACAAATATTCCACTCTATTTTCATGATGCGGAGGTCAGTGTTTTTCGCACTCTATGACACTTTAGGTGAGAAGTACGGTCTGATGTAAACTTGCAACATGACAAGCAAAGAAGCATTAGCACAATTCTTGTGGACTTTGGGGTCACGCTAGAGCATCGGAAATGTTGCGGGTCGATTTGAACATAGTCAATCTACCATTAACATGAAGTTTAAAGAGGTTCTATTGTGTGTGTACCGTATGGCCGGTGATTACATTCAACCCAAAGATCGATCTTTCACCCCAGTTCATGACTCACATAAAAAAGAGAGATTTTGGCCTCACTTCAAGGATGATATTGGGGCAATTGATGGAACACACATTGAATGTGTTGTGCCTGGAAGTGAGCAACCCAAGTATCGCAACAGTAAAGGTTCGGCAACTCAGAATGTCATGGCAATATGCGATTTTGATATGAGATTTATGTTTGTTGTTGCTGGAAGCCCTGGATCTGTTCTTGACACATGTGTGTTGAATGATGCACAAATTGAATACTCCTACTTCCCACACTGTCGGGACGGTAATAACTTGTACATGTATTCTTGTGCTCTAATGTCGTTACTCTCTTTTTAGTTACTTCTAAACTATCTACATTTATATTTATCTTCTCTATCTCTACCATTGAAAAAGAATGTAAGGTTCCCGTTTCACCTTTTTTTCACCACCCCTTCGTCCAACCTTCCCCGTATAATAATCAATCATCTTAATGTACTTACCTTCTGAATCAATTCCACTTTAATTTATTTACCAAACTTCTGATCAAAATATAATGTAAATCATGGGCAGAATTTGATGAATATTTATTTACACAACCATATACTATGAGCAAATAAATCACTTTTGATCAGAATATAAGGTAAATCACAGACATAATTTGATGAACATTTATTTACACAATCACATATTATGACCAGGTAAATCACAAGTTAATGTACTAGAATATTTATATCCTGTTACAGCAGACGGGCATTGTTCTAGGACGAATATAAAAAGACTCAAAGGTGAAGATCCAATCAATCTCATCCATCAAACCATGTCAACCCAATGAAATAAATTGATCCAATGGCGAGCACTCAACATGTTTAGCATGCAATTAGTATCATACCAAATGTCAATGGCGGCGCTAATTACATAATTGATATTATGTCTGCGCTAATCAAATAATAAATGTGTAATTGATATCGTATATAATATAGATACGCAATTAATTTCCTCCCTAATATCAACGTGCATTGGGCGTACGCATTCTAGTCTCTACTCCTAAATGAGGTGTTGGTAGGCCGGTACCATAGATTTTTTTTGCCTCACCTCCCACCACCCTCTCCATGTTTGTTTTCTTATCCACCAACTTATTTTCCTCTCCACTCTTTTCTTTTAAATTAGCACTTTCTTGCGTACGAAAGATCGTGAATCTAACTTTACTAACTTACCCAATCAACTGATCCCTCCCATCAATGCAATTTGCTTTAGGAAACAAATAACAGATTTTAAGTAAACAAATAATAAATTTTAAGAAAAAATGAAGAGGGGAAGATGCAGAGAAGATAGGAGGCCCCATGATTGTTAGCAGTTAAAAACAAAAATAATAATGATGATATGGCAGGCTGCATGTGTAGGAATAGAAGCATTTTTACATGTGGAACCTACTTGATGATGTGGATAGACCGCATGTTAAAATAAATAGGATAGTGGGGATGAACTTCTTAGGTATATAGGATAAGAAGAATGCAACCAGTTAGAATTCTTCATTGAGTTGAATGTTTCATTAGACATGCCTTTAATAACAATAAAACAAAATGTACAACTTGCGTAAGGTAAAATAATTTCATGTTGTTGGTGTTATAAAGTGCATGTTCATTCATAGTGTAGTTCCCATTTTGATAGACAGCGATATTATTTACGATTATCTTAATCCTAAACAAACCATGAAGAGTCTTGCATATTTGTTTCTCTTTTGAGAAATATAAAGACACTGAATATTGTTACAAGGCAATAAATGGATTGCTTTATTTTTGTGTTCAATGCAGCAAAGGATGGAGCCTTGACGCTTGGAGACTTTGACAGTAGTGTTGTAACCAGGTTCTGATTTGAGGGGCATAGTGTACCCCCCCCCCCATGTTGCTTTTATGTGGGTTTTTTTCTTAGCTTATTCATTTATGTAACAAATCTGTTGATTTATGAAATAAGGGTTTACGTCTTCCTCAAAAAGAAAGGAAACGGGTGAGAATCGAACTGGGCTTTCTAAATGGAGGCTCGTCAAAGCACAATGCCTGCTTAATGCCCCTAAGAAATAGTGGACCTTTCTTAACAGGTAAACTCAAATATGAACCAACCTATGGTCGGATGGTTAGGAGGACAGTGATATCCTTGTCCACCAAAGTTCAAGTCCCAGACTTGACATTGGTGCTCGCATTTTTCTGAATTTATTCCAGGCCTTCCAGCGATATACCTTCAGTGGAAGGAGACGATCTTGTCGAGTATGAAGGGGTCTGTGGCGACTTCGTCAATCTCAAGATGATGTGTCGGCCCAGTTCTCGAACCTGCTCACAGGGGTAGGGTGTGCGTGCATGCCCTCATACAGGTGAGTGTGTGTGAGCGACTTCGATTGTATTTTGCTGAAATAACAGGTAAACTCAAGTCGGCCAAAAAGGCAGCATTTTTGGATCTTGCTAAAACAGAACACGCACCCCCATAAAAACTTTACAAGACAAAGTCCACTTTGCTCCGGCACCAAATTTGAACAACATAAACCTAGATGGAGCAACACTATAACATGGGGGGGGGGGGGGGAGGAGGACGGTCACTGTAGTGAAGTAATCAGAAAATATATGTTTGGTCTACTGTGAAAAAGAAGGGTAATTATAAAAAAATATAAGTATTATACTGGTGCTACTGGTATCTTTTTTTTCTGCAAATAGTACTCCCATATACATGTCGTTTTTTTTGTCATTTGCCGTTATTCACAAACACTTAATATTGTTGCAGGCAATACATGAATTGTTGGTTTTGTGTTTAAGGCAGCGAAAGAATGGCACCCTGACGCTTGGGGGATTTGATAGTGGCATTGTGACCAGGTTCTCATTTGAGTGGCATAGTGTTCTACCCTACGTTGCTTTTTTATGGGTTTTTTTTTTGCTTATTCATTTATGTACAAATCTGTTGGTTTATAAAATCAAGGGTTTACGTCTTCCTCAAAAAATGAAATGGGGGAGAATCGAACCACGATTAGTCATGGGGGACAAGGTGAAAGGAATAATTAATGACCAGAGGAGCGGCTTAACTTGGGGGCTGAGGGGTATATACCGTAGGAAATGCGATTGTTGTGGCTGATCACAAGAGCATCGGACGGAACTTGCCTAGGTTTGGCAGCGACGCGGTCAATGCTTGTCGACGGGCAGGAAAGAGATGGTTTGGTAGCTTTGGAGGGGGAGCAAGAAGGGTCAGTATACAGTGAAGGAATCATTAAATATGCTTGTCCAGCAGTAAAAAAAGATAATAATAAAACAAAAGTATCTCCCTTTCAAAATATTTGTCTTTTTAGAGATTTCAAATGGACTATCGCATACGGATGTATATGGACATATTTTAGAGTGTAGATTCACTCATTTTGCTCCGTATATAGTCACTTGTTGAAATCTCTTGAAAGACAAATATTTAGGAACGGAGGGAGTACTAGTGGTACTGGTATTTTTCTTTTTTTTTTCTGCAAATAGTTACCATATACATGTCATACCTTTTATTTGTCGTTATTCACTTGAGGTAGCATCAATATTGTTGTTGCTTCTGTTGTTGGTGTTCAAAATGTGTGCAAGGCAGCTGCACGCCGACTGCACACTGCACCGCCTCGGCGGTGCGTGTCCTCTGTGGATCTGACCATCGCTAGCCGATCGACGCCATCTACAGTATGTATTATTAACCATCATGTTTCTTCAGTTTAATCATAATCTTCTCGTGGAGTAGATTTCAAAGATATTAAGAATGAAGAGTAATGGTCTGGACGCTGATCTTGGAGAGTAGTAGTTTTCAACCAATTGTACAATGAGGATATAAATAGGGTAATTAATTCTTGATTTACTCGATTCAACAACTAGATAAGTGTGATTTTGCACTATTGAAATATAGTTGATTTGATTTTTGAAGATACATATTTTACTATTATTCATATGGATATATCATCTATTTAAATTTTTCAGATACTACTCCTTGGTATCTAGGCTTCGTGTTATGTGCAAGGTGAAACAGACTGGAGGGAGTACTATTAAGATAATAATCTTACAATTTGTTGATGCAAATTCCTGTTAGGACTATAATATATACCTCCAATTGTAACACAGCATGCCACTAAACATGTCTTTGGCTTACTATGATAGACAAACACACACACACTTGTCTACATTCTAGGCCATTATATGTAACTTCGGCTACTCTCGAGATCGTAGTGACATTAATCTAAGTGTTATTGGTATATTATATACTCCCTCCTATCTATAGTACTTGTCTTAGATTGTCTAGATACTGATGTCTCTGTCTAGATACTGATGTCTCTGTATCTAGACAAATCTAAGACAAGTAATATATGAATCGGAGGGAGTACATACATATGTTAATTATTATTGCTATAATGTTTGTTAAGAGCCCCGAGTTTGAGTTTCGGCCCAAGCACTCAAATTCACATGACCGCCCTACTACCGGGTAGGAAAAAACAGACACTAGAATTAGATGGATAACTCCTCGAATATTGCTAAGGCAATGTGGGTGCAATTTGGTTGTGTTTGTATTTGATTCCACTCATACCTTTCAAAGAGGAATCCCTCTTTATAGAATGATTTTCCTACAACTCAAACGGAATGAAAATGCTGGAACACCGTCTTTGCTCTTTTCCTTTTAGATGGGAACCAGACTGTCTTGTGCCACTTTCGAATATACCTCTATAGCTCAAGCACACGATTAGAGTGCAAAAAGTGTTGTCATCTACATCAAAATCACTTAAGGCGGAAAATGCCCTTTCACATGGGCAAGTGGGTTTAGTAAAGACATCTTTGAAATAGCCATTGACACAAACACAATGTGAACATTGGGCTTGATTTTTTATATGTTCTGCTAAGTGGGGTGTCGGGTTGTGCCACGGCCTCTCGTCAGGTCCCCTTCGTCAGAAAGCATGTTTTGCGATATGAGCCTGGTTTTTTAGAGTTGTCTGGACTATGATTGATGTAGCTAGCCGGATGGAGTGTTTTGCCATGTCTGCCTATACTTTGACCGTTGCAACGAGCCGGATGGCATGTTTTGCCATCTCTCCTGGCCTTTCCCCCATACGGTCTGGTCGACTGGCGTGTACGCTGCACGTGCTCACTGATCGCACTCTTTTCTAACTTGTTGATCGCCTGGTTGGTACTCTTGGTTTTCTTATGCTCATGTGATTCCGGGTGGGGATTCTCGGTACCGATGGTTAAGGTCATTTGTCATGGGAGGTGCGATCGGGTTTTCTATCAATTCGGCTGAAGTATGAAAAAAAATCTTAAGAGTCAATTCACCTTCTCAATCAAATGGCTTATGTATTGCCAAAGAAAAACATGGGCAATGATTATGGTTTTCTGTCGTTAGTAAACACAAGGCAAGAACAAACACAATACGAACATAATAACTTGCAGAATTCTCAAAAAACATACTTCAAATAGCTCATTTAAGTTTTTGCTTGCATATGTTTTTTCCCCTTTGCGGATCATTCGAAATATGTTATTCATAAGCCGCTTCGCTTCATGGCTCCAATTAAGGCTTTGTGTCACGGGTGCAATGAGTCATCTAGTTAGTTATGACAGCAAGGAAACGTTCTCTGTGAAGTCAGCCTACAAGCTATATGCACGCAACAAGGGTCATCTTTCGTTGTGACAACAGGTAAAATCATGAGTCCAGATTCGGGAATTAGAGTGTCAGACAGAAATTAAACAGTCGTACACAATAGTCTGCCATTGAAGATGAATATCAAACGGCATGGAGGAATGGAGTGTGTGACCTGGTGTGTGTCTTCTGCTTGAGGTATGATGTCTCCTGTGGCGCTGGTGGACAATATGAAAACAAACTGAATGCGGTCGATTCCCTCAGAAATAAGAAAATCTGAATGCGGTCGAGTCGCTACAACCAGTAGAAAGCCTAGTAGTGCAGATTAAACACTACAAGAAATATGTCAACTTGTGACCTTCTGTCATTGATGCTGGAGAAATTGGTCATAAATCTACGACCATTTGAGACCAATTGGTCAAAAGCTGTTCGGGGGGCTTGTCGGTGTCAAAACCGGCGGATCTCGGGTAGGGGGTCCCGAACTGTGCGTCTAGGCGGATAGTTACAGGAGACAAGGGACACGATGTTTTTACCCAGGTTCGAGCCCTCTCGGTGGAGGTAAAACCCTACTACTGCTTGATTAATATTAATGATATGGGTAGTACAAGAGTAGATCTACCACGAGATCAAGGAGGCTAAACCCTAGAAGCTAGCCTATGGTATGATTGTTGTTCTTCGTTCTACGGACTAAAACTCTCCGGTTTATATAGACACCGGAGAGGGCTAGGGTTACATAGAGTCGGTTACAATGGTAGGAGATCTACATATCCGTATCGCTAAGCTTGCCTTACACGCCAAGGAAAGTGCCATCCGGACACGAGACGAAGTCTTCAATCTTGTATCTTCATAGTCTTGGAGTCCGGCCAAAGATGATAGTTCGGCTATCCAGACACCCCTAGTCCAGGACTCCCTCAGTAGCCCCCGAACCAGGCTTCAATGACGATGAGTCCGACGCACATATTGTCTTCGGCATTGCAAGGCGGGTTCTTCTCCAAATTCCATGTACTCGCCGAATGATGTCCGGCTTCTTCTAAATGCTGCGCTCCTTGGCTTCCACGTCCAATAATGGTCATCTTCCACGTGTCGTACGAATGCGAAAAGCCAGGGTATTTTTACATTCTACCCCCTAGCTGCGCGAATGAGCTGCCTATAAAGAGAGGCGAGGATCTAGATCCGAATCAAACCATCCTCCTTCCGCGAGTATTCATCGGAGCGCCTATGACCAAAAATCCATTCCATTATGGACAGTCGACGTGGCTCCTCCTCTCGCGCTCCCAGCCCTCAGCCAGGTGATTGGGGGAGATGCTCGGTCCCGCATAGCGAGCTAGTGACGCTCCAAGCCGAGGGATTTCTTCCCCCAGCCTTTATGGTTCTGGTTCGAGCCAGACTTGCCACCTACAAGGGTGGAAAGCAGGCGGAGAGTGTCCCCAATCCCTCCAAAGGAGAGCGGGTATGCTTCGTCCCTTATCTAATAAGAGGACTCGGATTTCCCATACATCCGTTTTTCCGGGGGCTCCTGGAGTTCTATGGGCTCCAGCTTCACCATCTTACGCCTGCCTCCATCTTGCACATCGCGGGCTTCGTGGCCCTTTGCGAGCTGTTCTTGGGCGTCGAGGCCCATTTTGCGCTGTGGAAGAGATTATTCTGCCTCGTACCCCGTTCTCATGAGGGGTCGATATATCAAGTGGGCAGAGCCGAGCTATGGCGCATTGCCGGGACCGGATATCTACCCGGAACCCCTAAGAAGGCGTCCGAAGACTGGCCTTCAGAATGGTTTTATATGGAAGACGCCCCGCTACCGGATCCAGTTCGGATCGGCCTCCGGAGTTCAGCGGCGCTCCTCTGAAAAGCGCTGAGTTGGCGCCCATGAGCCCTCAGCGGGAGAATTATAGGGGCGTCCAATACGATGGGCGAATAAGGTTATTGGCTCATTCGGATTGACCATGATTGGGATCATGGCCACATGCATTATCGAGGGTGCAGCCGCTCGTTATAGGGGCCACCCCATGTGGGATTTCAACGGGGAGGAGGATGCCACCCATCATGGCCGCAAGGGGCCGGGATCGGTCGCCGATCTGGTGAAGATCCTGTCTGGCCTGTACAAAGGGGAGAAGGAGGACTTCCTCCGTGCTAGTCCATTGCATGGATTTTCCATGAACAACCCTCGGAGCTGGGTAAGCGGACCTTTGTCTATCCGATCCATATTCCCAAAGTTAAGTGTCTCACTTTGTGATTTCAACGCAGGAACTGCGCCGGGCCGTAGAGGATATATACACAGCCTGGCTTCACAACCCGAGGATCCGGAACGGTCCCTCGATCCAGCCTCCGAAGAGGATCCGGACATAAAGGTGGAGCTGATCGATGGGGTGTTCCACCAACTTAGCATCGACAATGCTTTGGTCGCCATTACGGCCGACTACCCCGGAATATCTCCGGTTTCCCGGGTAACTGTGGGAGTCCTGATACCAATACTCATCCATGCTTATCTCTGACCGCCGTATACCAATGGTGTTCCGCAGGAGGTGCCTTCGAGGCAGGAAGCCGAACCCGCGGCGGCTGGCCAACAAGGGGCAGCTCGGCCCAGCAGGCGGAAAAGAAATTCGGTGCGGATCGAGACGTCGCCGCAACGGTATGGCACGCCACCATGTTTCTAGGAAAGATTCCTGGAAGGCATAATGCGCTTCGTGGTTTTTAGGAGAAAAGCGCTCGCGCGGACTGTGTCGGAGAGATTACCAATCAAGCCTCCGCCAGCCGGGCTCAACGCCCGGTCGGGAGGAGAGGCGAACGCAAAGGCGCGTCGGGTGCTCCTCAGCGGAGGGCGCCGACAGTTGTCCGCCACGGATCTGAGGTGGAGAGCGCCATGAATCACAGGCGCCGCCGGACGGTTCTTCGTGACGCATGCTTCTCCCCAGAGGTGTTAAATGCCTTTAATTCGGGAGATGCGCACCTCCGTGCCGCTCAAGATGGTCTAGCCAAAGCCACGGAGCAGTATGTGAAAGACATACATGTGAGGAATTTTGACAGTTATATATGCCAGTAGCCCCCAAGACTTAAAATAGTTAGAATAACTGATTTAAGGATCATTTGTTATGCAAGATTTTATGGAGAAGAATACCCACCTGTCCTAGGAGCTTCAAGAGTGCAAGGCCCAACTTGAGGCCATGCTAGCCGCTACAGGGGGAGCCACAGAGACCCCCTCTGGTAATATATACCTTCGAAAGATAAGTAATTTGTGAAGTGCGGCGTGTGCATGGGTCTGACAATTAATATTGCAGATGGTGCCGGCCTAGATCCGGACAGGCAGCAGCTACTACGCCAGCTAAAGGCCGGCGATAAGGTGCTTACAAGGGTGCAACAGGAGAAAAATAACCTCCAAGATGCCAACACCCAGCTGGGCGAGGAACTAAAAGATGTTCGGGCCCAGCTGCCTGACTCCGTGAAGGAGAATCGGCGGCTTCGTCGCGGCATTTATAGTAAGTGCTTAAACGAACTTTTGAAAAGAAGAGTTCAGCGAGGAAGTCGATTAACAAGAATATGTCTGCAGGTATGCTCACAGTCGTCTGCGGAGAAATGCCAGTTCAACGGGTGACCTACTTCGAGCTGCTGCACTGCACGAGCGAGTTGGCGGTGATGAGTGGCGTCGCCCAGGCCTTGTGGCCGTCCGTCTCCCTACCCGAAGGTCTTGGAGAGCTTGCAGAGAAGCTTCAGGGAGCACGGCAGCGCTTCCGTCTGTGGAAGATATCGGCCTGCCGTCAAAGGCGCTGGGAGGCTGGGCCATGGTGAAGACGCGATACGAAGGCTGACCCAAACCACATGGCGAGTCGGACTGTGGGGCCCGATGGGAAGGAGATCCTGTGAGCTTAATGTACGGCCAAGTAGAGTTGGGCATAAAGTATTCAGCGGGACTGTAAACTAGACAGCCTATTAGATGGTATTGAAGAGGAATACGATCGATCAATTTGACTATGTAATTTAAAATGACATGTAAAATGCCTTCTAGCGGATTGTAGATCGTTTGTCATTCGGACCTTTTCGCTTCAACCTCGGGACCCAACGATGCAGGTGTGTCCGAATACCCTCGCGGTTATAAAAACCGGGGCATGCGTGGAGACTAGGCGTAGGGGTCATTAGTGCTTTATCGGACAAGTGCCCAACTAGTTATGTTATATTACATGGTTAGTAAGAAACATCTTCCAGGAGAATAGTTCCGTTAGGGTTCCTTTCCACAGGAGGCATGCCCTAAAGTGCATGTCGGACTGTGAAAAAGCAGGAAAGCATCCGGGGTAGATAAATAAATAGGTAAGAAATCATCTTTCAATTCACCAACCGAATATTCCCTTAAGAACGCTAGCTTTCGGCTTCACCCAGTCTGAGGTACACATCCGGCTGACCCGGCAGTAACAATCGCAGAGGTGCTCCCTTTACCTCCTAGCCGAACAATCGGGAACGTAGGGGTAAGCATAGGAACCAGGCAACCCAGCTTGGCCAAAACTTAAGTCATATCGATGCATATAATGGTGAATAAAAGGTACATGCAGAAGTGTGACACATGTGTTGGGTATAGAGCCCGTATAAATAAGCTTCTGTTAAAGAAGCCCCCAGATATAATGAGTGCGAGTAGCACGTCAAGTGTGTGCGAACAATGCGCAGGCGAGCCACCGAAGGCCCGTGAGAAAAAGGGGGGGAATAAAAGACAGTTAAAGTAAAAAAATATAGACGGGGAAGGAGACGAACTCAGAGTCCGGCGCTAGGCGTAGAATCTTCGGAGACTGGCTGCGTTCCATGGATTTGGCTCGAGTCGGTTATCCGATGCGTTTCGCAGACGGTACGCTCCGCCGGTCAGGACTTGGTTGATGATGAAGGGACCTTCCCATTTGGGCTTGAGTTTGTCCTTTTTCTTGTCCGGCAGGCGTAGAACTAGTTCACCAACATTGTAAGTTTTGGCCCGTACTTCTCTGCTTTGATATCTTTGAGCCTGTTGTTGATAGAATGCGGAACGAGCTTTTGCCACGTCACGTTCCTCCTCTAAGGTGTCCAAACTGTCCTGCCGATCCAGCTCAGCTTCTCTTTCTTCGTACATGTGCACGCGAGGTGAGTCATGAATTATGTCGCAGGGCAAAACTGCCTCTGCGCCGTATACCATAAAAAATGGTGTGAATCCGGTAGTGTGATTGGCGTGGTCCGCAGCCCCAGTCTGGTCGAGCTCCTCTGCCCAAAGTCGTGTTAGATTCCTTAAGGGACCGCACTAGTCTGGGTTTGATGCCGCTCATGATTAGACCATTTGCTCGTTCGACTTGACCGTTAGTTTGAGGGTGATAGACTGAAGCGTAGTCGAGCTTGATGCCCATGTTTTTGCACCAGAGTTTAACCTCGTCGGCCGTGAAGTTCGTGCCGTTATCAGTGATGATGCTGTGGGGGACGCCGTAACGGTGTACTACCCCTGATATGAAGTCTATCACGGGTCCGGATTTGGCCGTCTTAACTAGCTTGGCCTCTATCCATTTGATGAATTTATCCACCATGACCAATAGGTATTTTTGCTTGTGGGTTCCTCCTTTAAGGGGTCCAACCATGTCAAGCCCCGGACCCTGACGGCGGTGATGGGTATAGTTTTCAGGGCGGTGGGTGGCATGTGGCTTTGATTAGCAAAGAGCTGACAACCGACACATCGTTGGACTAAATCCTGAGCGTCTGCCCGGGCCATTGGCCAATAAAATCCTATACGGAAGGCCTTGCTTACAAGGGCCCGGGCTGCGGCGTGGTGCCCACCGAGTCCGGCATGAATTTCAGCCAGAAGATTTCGCCCTTCCTCTTCGGAGATACACCTTTGAAGGACTCCGGTTGTGCTTTTCTTAAAGTGCTCTCCCTCATGGACCTTATAGGCTTTAGATCGCCGTACTATGCAGCGGGCCTCGTTTTGGTCCCCGGGAAGTTCCTGCCTAGTTAAGTAAGCTAGGAATGGCTCAGTCCACGGGGCAATGACTGCCATTATTTCGTGGGCTGAAGGTGTTATTTCATTGGCAGAACCACCGATTGTGTCAGAATGTACGGTGTCGGGCGGTACGGTTGGGTCCGGATTGTTGTTTCCGGACTCCCCTTCCCATAGTACGGATGGCTTGAAAAGCCGTTCCAGGAAGATGTTGGGAGGGACGGCATCGTGCTTTGCACCGATGCGTGCCAATACGTCCGCTGCTTGATTATTATCCCGGGCTATATGGTGAAATTCGAGCCCTTCAAACCGAGCTGACATTTTCAGAATGGCGTTACGGTAAGCTGCCATTTTCGGATCCTTGGCGTCGAAGTCTCCATTTATTTTGGAAATCGCGAGGTTCGAATCCCCTCGCACCTCTAGGCGTTTAATGCCCATGGAGACCGCCATCCGGAGGCCATGTAGAAGGGCCTCGTACTCGGCTGCGTTATTGGAGTCCGTGTACATTATCTGGAGTACGTATTGGACTGTGTCACCGGTTGGGGACGTCAGGACGACGCCAGCCCCCAGGCCGGCTAACATTTTGGAGCCGTCGAAGTGCATGATCCAATTAGAATATGCGCCGTACTCTTTAGGGAGTTCGGCTTCAGTCGATTTGGCGATGAAGTCAGCCAAAACTTGCGACTTGATAGCTCGCCGTGGTTTATAGGTTATGTCGAATGGTAGGATCTCGATGGCCCATTTTGCAATCCTGCCAGTCGTGTCGCGGTTGTTTATAATGTCATTAAGAGGTACTTCGGAGGCTACTGTTATCGAACACTCTTGAAAGTAGTGTCGCAGCTTCCGGGATGCCATGAACACTGCGTACGCTATCTTTTGATAATGTGGATACCGGGACTTGCATGGAGTTAGGACAGTGGATACGTAGTACACTGGTTTTTGAAGAAGGAACTTGTGTCCGTGCGTTTCTCGTTCGACGATGAGCACCGCGCTTACAACTTGATGTGTTGCCGCGATATATAATAACATTGGTTCGCCCAAGTTGGCATGGCCAAGACCGGATTTATTGCCAATATGGCCTTTATTTCTTCGAGTCCGACCGTGGCGGCGTCCGTCCACTCGAAGTGTTCGGTGCGCCGGAGGAGGCGATAAAGGGGTAATGCCTTTTCTCCTAAGTGGGAGATGAAGCGGCTTAGAGCCGCCACACATCCAGTTAATTTTTGTATTTGCTTGAGGTCTTTTGGGATATCCAGTTGTGATAGAGCTCGGATCTTGGCTGGGTTTGCTTCAATTCCTCTACCGGATACAATGAAGCCCAAGAGCTTTCGGCTGATGCCAAAACGCATTTTTCCGGGTTGAGCTTAATGTCATATGCTCGGAGATTGTCGAATATGAGCCTCAAGTCGTCTACTAGAGTTTTGACGTGTTTGGATTTGACGACCACATCATCTACGTATGCCTCCACTGTTTTGCCGATCTGGTTTGCGGACATGTACGAATCACGCTACCGATATGTTGCACCGGCGTTTTGAGCCGAAGGGCATTGTGTTGAAGCGAGAATGGTCCGTATGGGGTAATGAATGCCATTGCGGCTTGGTCTGGCTCCGCCATCTTGATTTGATGGTAGCCGGAGTATGCGTCGAGGAAGCACAATGAATCGTGCCCTGCGGTAGCGTCGATAATTTGATCGACGCAGGGGAGGGGGAAGGGATCCTTTGGGCAAGCCTTGTTAAGGTCCTTGAAATCGACACACAGGCGCCAGGATTTGTCCTTCTTTGGTACCATTACTAGGTTTGCTAGCCAGTCCGAATGTTTTATATCTCTGATGAATCCGGCCTCTAATAGTTTGGCTAGCTCCTCTCCCATTGCTTGTCTTTTGGGTTCGGAAAATCGCCGAAGAGCCTGTTTGACTGGCTTGAATCCTTTTAGGATATTTAGGCTGTGCTCTGCGAGCCAGCGTGGGATTCCTGGCATGTCTGAAGGGTGCCTGGCAAAAATGTCCCAATTTTCCCACAGGAATTCTCGTACTGCGGCGTCTACATCAGGGTTTAATTGTGCCCCAATGGAGGCCGTCTTTGTAGGGTCCGTTGGATGGACTTGGAATTTGACTATTTCGTCCGCTGGCTTAAAAGAGGTGGACTTGGATCTTTGTCAAGTATCACATCGTCCCTGTTCACCGTGGAGCGCAGCGCTGTGAGTTCCTCAGCCGCTAGGGCTTTAGATAACACCTCTAGGGCTAGTGCGGCTGTCTTATTTTTGGCGCGGAGCTCTATGTCCGGATCACTGGCAAGGGTGATGATTCCGTTGGGCCCGGGCATTTTGAGCTTCATGTACCCGTAATGGGGTATAGCTTGAAAAATTGTGAATGCCTCTCGTTCTAATAAAGCGTGATATCCGCTACTGAACGGGGCCACATGGAACGTGATCTCCTCGGACCTGTAGTTGTCCGGCGAGCCGAACACCACATCCAGTGTGATTTTTCCTGTGCAGCATGCTTCCCAACTAGGGATTATTCCTCCGAACGTTGTGTTGCTTCTCTCAATGCGGCTCCAGTCTACTTCCATTTTTCGAAGGGTTTCCTTGTAGATTAGGTTTAATCTGCTACCGCCATCCATGAGTACCTTAGTAAGGCAAAAGCCGTCCACTATTGAACTGAGGACCAATGCGGCTGGTGCTCGGGCTGTTCGGAATTTAGGTTCGTCACTGGCATTAAAGGTAATAGCCGTGTCACTCCATGGATTTATTGTTGCTACTTGGTAGACTTCGGCGAGGCTGCGGAGTGTTTATTTCCGCATATTATTTGATGCAAAAGTCTCGAAGATTGTTAATACCGTACTGGTACTACTGGGCTAGTTCTCTGGGGCTAGAAGCTCTTCGCCACTTTTGGCCACCTGCCGTAGTATCCAACATGCTCGAAGGCTATGTGTTGGAGTGGCGCCCTCTGTACTATGGATTTTGCAGGGTCCGTTGAGCCATCCCTCCAGTACGGTTAGTGCCCTTTAGGGGTTTTTTGCTTTTTGTTTTTTAACCCAGGTGCCTGAATATGATGCACCCTTTTATTTCGGACTAGGGTTATGTTCGGAGCCGGATTGTCCCAAAATTTGGTTTCGGTTTTCCAGGCACTCTCCATTGCACAGTACTTTCGTACTATGGATGCCAAGTCGGTGAAGCGTGTAATTTCACGACGACTTGCGGCATTCATGATTCCCTTGTCCGTGCAATTATTGCAGAAAATTGAGATTGCGCTTTCCTCACGACAGTCCTTTATCCTGTCCATAACCAGGAGGAATCTGGCCCAGTAATGGTGTACTGTTTCAGCGGGCTCTTGCCGGATTCGGGATAGATCGCTTGTGTTTGGGTGGGCGGGTGGAATTAAATTCGGAACCCCGTCCAATCTAAGACTCAAGGGCCGAAGAGTTTCCGAACTTGGAAGCTTGGTTTGTTGGATGTTGTCCAACAAATCTGGCCCGCTGCCTGACTTTAGGTTCAGGGCTTGATTGATGTCCGTCCCTCCGCGGGAATCCAACATGGAGGGGTCGGGAATTCGGACATAGCTTGTCCTTAATGTAGAAGAAGAGTCGCCGTGCTGTTCCTCCACCACTACAACATGGTGGGTAACCTGGGGAGAGTTGATCTCTCTCAGATCGGTTTTAGGCCCAATCTGGTCGTAGTCTGTAGCGATTCCCAGGGCGGCGATGCAATCCAAGAGCTCGTTTAAGGAGGAGATCTCCATCGGATCTAGCGGCCCGACGAGTTCCGAGTTGACGTGAAGATCGCTTTTGATGACCCGAGAGGTCATCGTCGGCGCGGCGGCCGAATAGGCGGTCACAAGAAAACCGCCTAGCCAAATAGTTTGGCCGATGGCCAAAGCTCCTTTTGCAACGGTGCCGTCTTTAAAGATGGGATGAGGCATCCTTCCTGATTGCGACGGCACAGAGGAACTCTCAATGAAAGCACCAATATCGGTGTCAAAACCGGCGGATCTCGGGTAGGGGGTCCCGAACTATGCGTCTAGGCGATTGGTTACAGGAGACAAGGGACACGATGTTTTTACCCAGGTTTGGGCCCTCTCGGTGGAGGTAAAACCCTACTCCTGCTTGATTAATATTGATGATATGGGTAGTACAAGAGTAGATCTACCACGAGATCAAGGAGGCTAAACCCTAGAAGCTAGCCTATGGTATGAATTGTTGTTCTTCGTCCTACGGACTAAAGCCCTCCGGTTTATATAGAACCAGAGGGGGCTAGGGGTTACCAGAGTCGGTTACAATGGTAGGAGATCTACATATCCGTATCGCCAAGCTTGCCTTCCACGCCAAGGAAAGTCCCATCCGGACACGAGACGAAGTCTTCAATCTTGTATCTTCATAGTCTTGGAGTCCAGCCAAAGATGATAGTTCGGCTATCCAGAGACCCCCTAGTCCAGGACTCCCTCAGGGCTCTATACCCTAAACTATATCGACCATTTTGGTCGGAAAGGTCGCAATTTCCTTACACAAAATGGTCATAAAGCAGACAGCACTGGTCTGATGCCTTATTTCTAGCTGATCACGACCAATATAGATGGTGATAACCTTGTAAATTGTGGTGGATTGCTATGACTAGGCGCCACCTCAGCAGTTTTGCCTATGTGTCATGTCCATGTGTCAATTTTTTGCCCTAGGTTGTGAATCAACCTATATTTCTGTCATTCCCAAAATTCCCAAAAAAATTGGGCATTCTTTACTATCCAAATCATTGCCTCATGACAATATTCAACTCCATTTGCCTGGTAAATCTTACTCTGCAAATTTCCAAAGTTTTTGTTCATCTCAAACTGTTGTGAAGGAAGTCTAGCTAGGCATATCCTAATGAGCTGAATTTTTGCCACATCTTCTATATTCCCAAATCATAGCTCTCCACAAAATTTGATCCCCATCTAACAATACATGTGAGCTCAGCATCCAATCTTTGTTTCTGGTGATATTTTCAGTTTGTGAAGCAACTATATTTCATGTTAATTTATAATTGCTAAAAAATTACCACGACATGGACCTGCCCATAGAACCTCCCTCCCCCAAATTTTAGCTCATTTATTCTAGCCAATTTCTCTCAGCATTTTTCCCAATTTTCTGTTTAGTGGAGAGCACTGTGAAGGAAGTATCATTTTTATTTATAATGGTATGAAAATTTTAAAGTGACTTCATATGCCCAAATTATCATCCTCCTCCAAATTTCAGATCAATCCATTCATTCATTTGAGTCTAGCTTCAACATTCATATTTCTGTCCAGTGTGGTACGTTGCAAAGCAAGTGACACCTAGGCTCCTCCATTTGAGCTGCAAATTTTCCAAGATAGTGTCCTTAGTAGATGATCATCCTCGGCCAAAACTCAGGCCCATTCGCCATGTGCATTTCCCATACCACTAATCAAACACTTGGGTGCTAATTCATGTTTGAGCTCAGTTCAGTATCCTCGTGAGATTCTTCTATTGCCTTCTTCTTCCTGACACCTATCAGGGGAGTGCCCAACCCACTAGACATGCCTAGGTTGCCCGGAACGCGTGGCAGCACCACGGTCATGCAGTGACCATGCGGCGGGCATGCAAGTTTGCGCGCTCTGGAGTTGCGGCCCTTGGCCACCATCCAAACCTCAACGTATCGCCACCAAACCATGTATTTCTGATTAAATAGATATTTATGTACCTATAAATGATTTTTGGAAAAAATAAAGAGCAAACTATGAGGCAGCTGCAGTTCAATTTTTTGTCTTTTTCACCAGAGGTGTATAGATACTTTTGACGACCAACCATGTTGTCAATTGTACATTAAAGATGGCCTAATATATTATAAAAATGACCTGGTCCCATTTTGCAACAAATATATAGTAGGTTCTTAAAAAAAACTCATTTTGGCCACTCAAAAAATGGAAAATTGATTTTTCGTCCAAAGAAAATGAAAACTCCCTTAGGCAACATTGTTTGCCATTCCAATATGCACCCTTGTGCACAATATGAGATCATTTGGACAAACTATGCCATGAATGTGGCCATAAGATTGATCATTTTGCTTGAAAGCCATGAATCTTCACAAATGATAGCTCATTTCTGAGAACACTTTTTTAAAAGAATTGTTGTATTACAAGTTTCTTATTTTTTCCTGGTAACTTGGTCACATATAATGACACAATGCGAAGGTTTTCCAATTTTTTAACTTTTTTGGTTTTTTATGCCCGTTTTAAAATGCGGTCAAAACGGCGGGAATGACCGTTCCTAGCTAGTGGTTGAATCTTGGAATTTTCTTGGTGTTCCTCTAATTAAATAGATACTTTTTTACCTAGAAATGATTTTTGGAAAAAATAAATAGCAAACTATGAGGCAGCCGCAGTTCAAATTTGACCCGCTTCCTACTAAAACGATGGAAATTTGTCTTTTTCACCAGAGGTGTATCAAAACTTTTGGCACCCAACCATTTTTTCAATTGTGAATTAAATATGGCCTAGTATTTTATAAAAATGATTTGGTCCAATTTTGCAACAATTATTTCGTAGGTCCTTCACAAAAAAGACTCATTTTGGGCACTCGGAAAATGGAAAATGAATTTTTCGTCCAAAGAAAATGAAAACTTCCTTATGCAACATTGTTTGCCATTCCAATATGAACTTTCATGCCCGTTTAAAAATGCGATCGGAACGGCGGGCATGACCGTTGCTAGCTAGTGGGTGAATCTTGAAAATCTTGGAATTGTTTTTGAATTTTTTATGCCCGTTTCAAAATGCGGTCAAAACTACGGGAATGACCGTTCCTAGCTAGTGGTTGAATCTTCGATTTTTTGGTGTTTCTCTGATTAAATAGATACTTATGTACCTTGAAAGGATTTTTGGAAAAAATAAAGAGCAAACTATGAGGCAGCAGTAGTTCAAATTTGACCCGCTTCCTGCTGAATCGATAGACATTTGTCTTTTTCACCAGAGGTGGATCATGACTTCTTACACCAAACCATTTGGTCAATTGTGTATTAAACATGGCCTAATATTTTGTAAAATTGATTTAGTCCAATTTTGCAATAAATATATGGTAGGCCCTTCACAAAAAACCTCATTTTGGGCACTCGAAAAATGGAAAATTACTTTTTTGTTCAAAGAAAATGAAAACTTCCTTAGGCAATTTTGTTTGTCATTCCAATATGCATCCTTGTGCACGATATGAGATCATTTTAAGAAACTTTGTCATGAATGTGGCCATAATATTGATCATTTGGCTTGAATGCCATTGATCTCCACACATGATAACTCGTTTCTGAGAACACTTTTTCAAAAGAATTACGGTATTACAAGTTTATTATTTTTCCTGGTAACTCGGTCACATATAATGACATAATGTGAAGGTTTTCTAATTTTTTTATTTTTTTGAAATTTTCATGCCCGTTTCAAAATGCGATCAAAACGGCGGGCATAACTATGGTCAAAAAGACAAACTATCAGGCAGCTGCAGTTCAAATTTGACCCGGTTCCTGCTGAAACGGCGGAATTTTGTCTTTTTCACCAGAGGTGTATAAAAACTTTAGACAACCAACCATTTTGTCAATTGTACATTAAGTATGGCCTAATATATTATTAAAATTATCTGGTCCCATTTTGCAACAAATATATGGTAGGCCATTTAAAAAAAACTCAATTTGGGCACTCGAAACATAGAAAATGGACATTTTGACCAATTTAGATGGTCATAACGCCGTACTGTATTCTGATTGTGTCACGTCCCTAGTTCTGGTATGACCTAGACTAGCTAGTCATTTGTGCATCATGTTTAAATTCCATTTAAATTTGAAATGGGGATTTGTAAAACCCGTAAATCATTTTCGAAATGACCCAGATAAAATTGCTCCAAAAGGTCCAAGAAAATGTTCATGTCTCTCTCTGAAAATATTGGGCAGAGATAAAAATCAACCAATATTTTTAGGAGCTCATAAATATTTATTTTGGGCATTTGGAATTAATGCAATAGTTATTTGCCTTGGATATATATTATTATATATATAAAATGTTGTCCAAAAATTATGCCACTTCTTGAGGAGCCACGGAATAATATAGTTAGCTCCTACAAAAATTGGCATAAGAAAATAAAATGGTTTAGTATTTTATTTAAATCAAACAAATGTCGGAAGAATTAGAAAATAGAAATAAAGAGGAGCTTACAGGCGCCTAGCCCTTGTCTTTGCCCCTTTGCGGCTTGGCCAGCCAGTGGCCAGCCAGCCCGCCCGCCTCCTCCTCTGTCGTCTTCTCCCCTCGCAAGCAGCTGCGTGCCCAGCGCCTACGGCCAGCGACCACCCCGCCACCCTCCTGCTTCCCCTTTCGTCGCTGACGCATACAGAGCGATGCCACGCGCCCGCACCTCTCTCCTCTCTCTCATTCCTCCCCTTCCTGGTTCTCCCTCTCCCACCGTGCCCGAGCAGCTGCAGCGCCACCGCTTCGCCGTTGCGCGCCATTGCCTCCCCTCGTCCCTCCGTCGTGTCCCACGCGCTCTGCCGCTGTGGGCTCGCCTCCTCGGAGACGCCGCGGCGCCGGGCGGCTGGAATGCCGCCATCGCCATCGTCTTCAACCTCGGATGCCGCCCATTGCCGACTCGATTAAATCGCTGCGAGGCTGCCCGAGCCACCAAGACGCCACCGGAACCGCGGTGAGGTCCTGCCCGTTCCCTCTCTTCGTTTAGCCGTCGCTGCCGTAGCCCCTTCTCCCGCCACGGCGAAGCCTCTCGCCGCCGTCCATGTCGCCGCCGTCGCCCTAGCCGCCACAGCCCAGAACCGAAACACGTCACGTGCTCCACGGTGCCACGGGGTGCCGCGAAACCTCGGGTGGCCTCCCGTCTGCTGTAGCCGCGTGCCCGCTCGAGCCCGAGCCCGGCCACCGCCATGCGAGCTCTGCCGCGAGCTCCGCCTGCCCCGCGACCTCCCTATGCCCGGTGGATGCGGTCGGCGGCTGCCGATTAGTAGTCCCAGCGCTTTTCGCCGCCATGCAGCGTTCGTGGCTTACCGCCGCACTGGTTTGGTCGCCGCCGGCCAACTCCGGCGGCGGCGTTGGGTTTAATTAGTGCTTAACCCCACCTAATTACCCCCGAGGCCGACGGTGGGCCCCAGTGCTTAGTCAAAGCTAATCAGCCCAGGTTTGACTCGGGGTTAACCCCAGTGTCACTGACGTGTGGTCCCCACACGTCAGGTTTGACCCTGGTCAGCCCCGGTTGACCTGCTGACGTCATGCTGTCATCATGCTGACGCAGTTATTCATTTCTGGAATTAAAATAAATCAGGAAATTCCAGAAAATGATTTAAACTTCAAAAATTCATAGAAATTCAACCGTAGCTCAGATTGAAATAATTTATATATGAAAAATTATCAGAAAAATGCAATCTTTCCATCTGTACTAGTTTCATGCATGACAAACCAACTTATATATGCTGATTATGAGGAAACACATTATGGCATATTAAGAGACTTAAATTAGAATTGCATTTGAGCTTAGGGTTCAAATGGACTTCAAACCAAATGAATACTAGTTGCATTAGCTCAAACAGCATCACATCTTCATGCCATGTTCATGCATCATATTGTTGCATCTGTTTGTGTATTGATTGCCGACTTTGTTCCTTCTCGATAGGTCTGCTCAGGAGACCGTTCGAGTACTGTCTATGAAGCGGTGCCTCCTTGTTGATCTACCGGGCAAGCAAACCCCTTGTTCATTCCGATACAATCCTACTCTCTCGCTCCTGCTCTCGGATATTGCATTAGGACAACAACGATTCATCTGCTACTTTGTCTTTGCGGTAGTTGAACCCATTCCTCTGCATGACTGTCATTGCCACGATAAATAGTTGAAACCCACTAGCATGTGTAGGAGTTGATTGAGCCATGTTGTGTTCCTACCATGCTATGCCTGCTATTGCTTAGAGTTGTGTCAGTCTGGTTCATTGGGAATGAATTGGAGTGTTACGATATGTTCCGATGCTGAGAGTGAGCGTGTGAACACGATTTGGTAAAGGTAGCGGTGAGAGGCCATGTAGGAGTACATGGTGGGTTGTCTCCTTGGAACCGTCCTTAAGCCTTGAGTTCTATGTATGTTGTCCAATGACTCGATACTACCACACATTGGGTTCGTAACTCGACCCTCTCGACTTATTAACCAACTTGGTCTCTGTCCAGAGTCGCAACTAGTTTACGGTGTTTGTAGGTAGTGCTATTTTTCTACCAAGTGGCACCCGGCAGGTGGGCTTGGGACAGACTAGGCACACGTGGCCTGGTGTGCAGTGGCACCGGAAGGTGGGCTCAGGAACCCTGCACACATCGTTTGGGGCCGTGAGCGACACCCCGGCCAGATCTCCTTGCGGATAGAACCCGAATAGGCGATAAACCTGGGCTAGAGTCTTGTGTGGTTAGTCGGGTCGTGGCCGACTCCTCGCCAAAGCTTCGCTTGAAGGTTGCGAGATACACGACGTGTACATGGTGGTAAGTGGCGAGAGCGTGTGTGAAGAAGTACACCCCAGCAGGGTTAACATGATCTATTCGAATAGCCGGGTCCGCGGATATGGACTTCTTGGATGCTTACATGGTACATAGATAACTTGAAGTGGATACAATAAAATGCTCAAGAAAAGTGTGAGTACTATGGATGGCCTTCTCGTAGGGAGACGGGGACGAATCCATAGTAGTGTATTGTGTGGTGATTAGTGGACTCGTGTGCGCCATATCACCTCAAAGAAGTTCTGGTAATCGTAGAACAGGATAGCCACAGAGTCAAAGCTGGCTTGCTGCAACTAAACCCCACATTATCCTCTTGATACAAATGCATGTATGATTGGATCTGATGTAAGTCTTGCTGAGTACCTTTGTACTCATGGTGCTTTATTTATGTTTTTGCAGCGGAGACTTCGGTCTTACTAGTGTTCTCGTGGACTTCGACGAGTAGCTTGTACCTGAGCTACGATCTTGATCGGATGTTGTAGACAGTCAGGCTCTTCAGCCTTTTTCATTTGTAGATGTCTGTACCCAGACATGTAATGCTTCCGCTTGTTGCTTGTATGCTCTGTATGATGGGTCTTGTGACCCCTGTTTGCAATAAATGCTATGATGGCTCTTTGAGCCTTATCTATATGAGTTGTAGAGTTATGTTGTGATGCCATGTTGTACAGCACATACCTGCATGTTATGCGTACGTGTAATGTGTATTGCTATGTGTGGGATCTGACTATCTAGTTGTTTATTCTTAGTAGCCTTTCTTACCGGGAAATGTCTCCTAGTGCTTCCACTGAGCCATGGTAGCTTGCTACTGCTCCGGATCACTTAGGCTGGCCGGCATGTGTCCTTCTTCGTTCTCGTATGCATTCCTTCGGGAAATGTCACGCGATGAATACCGGAGTCTGTTAGCCCAGTGCTACAGCACTGGATTCACTCGGCGATGACCGACACGTTCGATCTTTGGGTCATGGATGCTGTCCTGTAAGTTGGTGCCACTTTGGGTTTACGACTAGCCACGTCAGCCGGGCTCCTTATCATATGGATGCTAGCGACACTATCATATCGTGTGCCAAAAGGCATAAGCGGTCCCGGCAAAGGTAAGGCGACACCGTGGGGATACCGTGCGTGAGGCCGCAAAGTGATATGAGGTGTTACATGCTAGATCGATGTGGCATTGAGTCGGGTCTGACAGCTTTGGTATCGAGCTTATTTGCTGTAGGATTACCAAGCCAAACTGGTCGAAGTTGAGTCTAGAAATTCTTTAGTTATGTAAGGGAATTGATTGTGGGAAGGAACGTAAGGCTCTTTTTACTCCTTATACCTCATGGCCTTCTGATCTGAGTCATCCTATCTTTCCTACGGGGTTAAGGAACTAGGCTTCTCTTCCGTCTATTAGGATCACGTGTTACTACTCCGTAGTCCCTTAGGATTGGTTGATCGAGTCATATTCGATTTTGAGTACTTCGGTGTAGTTTGTTGAGACGATCTCGGAACCTTGAGGATGATGTTGAGTATGTTACTACCCCATTATTGGCAGGATGTCTCATTACGAGCATTTCTTGCCGTTATTGCGGAATTGCCCTAGGAGTTCGAGAAATACTAATTTCCTTGTCCTACATTCTATGATCTATAGTAGATCTTGATCCGTCCTTGGTTTCGTTTCTCAGGATGTCATCAGTTAAGCGAAGTTACATTGCTCGTAGCGAACCACGGAGATGGTAGGGATGAGGATCCTCCCGACCAGCCTTCGTTGGCAGAGTTGATGTTAGAGATGGAAGAAACAAGCGTGAGTCTAACCGCTTGTTGGCACGTATCGAAGAGAACACCGCACATCAGTTCAAAGGATCTGTGACCATTCATGACTTCATCCGCTTGCACCCACCCACCTTTCATCATTCTATTGAGCCACTCGATGCAGATGACTGGCTCCGTAGTATCACACACAAGCTCCGTTCTGCGAACGTAGCTGAAGATGACAAGGTCACCTATGCCACATACCATCTGGAAGGTCCTGCTAGTCTTTGGTGGCAGAACTATGAGGCTATGCTTCCAGCTGGCCAGATTCCTACCTGGAGAGATTTCACTGAGGCTTTTCGCGAGCATCACATTCCTCAGGCCCTCATCGATCGCAAGAGAGAAGAGTTCTGTAGTTTCACCCAGAGTAAGATGGCTGTTGATGCTTACAGCAGAGAGTTTGAGAACCTCGCCCGTTATGCCACAGAAGAGGTGTCCACGGACGCTAAGAAGCAGGCTAGGTTCCGGAAGGGTCTCAACCCCAAGTTGCGTCGAGATCTCCACCTGCATCCTTGTGATACATTCCAAGCTCTCGTGAACAAGGCCATTAATGCAGAGACAGCTCAGCTCACTTACGAGGAGTCTCGTAAGCACACCCGTGATTTGGGATCTTCTTCCGGCTCCAGTTCTCGAAGCGCGGTTGGGTTCCAAACTCCGCTCTTCCTCCGGATATTCACCAAGGCCATCTCATGTGGTGCCTCCCCCAGCTCAGTCGTATGTTCCACCCAGGCCTCTTGGTAGACCGCTTGTCGGTCTTGGTCCGCATCCAACCGAGGACTTGCTTCACATGCGGAAGCCAGGACATTATGCTGCGATCGCTCTCGGACTAGTTATGCTCCACCCCTTTGAGAAGTCATTGGTGGTGGTAAGCCATCACATAAAATGATCGATGTCAAGTCAGCTCCCACCGAGCGTGGACGTGTGCATCACGTCTCAGCTAAAGACGCTCATGATGATCCAGATGTCGTTCTTGGTACACTCCTTGTAAATTGTCACCCAGCATCGGTTCTGTTCGATACTGGAGCTTCTCACTCCTTCATTTCTGAAGGCTATGCTCGTTTACACGACATGTCATTTTGTGATATGCCAACACCACTTGAAATCCAAACCCCAGGGTCTAGATGGCAAACCACCAGAATCAGTTATGGTAATGAAATCCTTGTTGACAGACTTGTATTCCTCGCATCACTTATAGCCCTCAAGTCTACAGATATTAACATCATCTTGGGTATGGACTGGATGACAGCTCATCATGCCAAGATTGATTGTTACACCAGATCTGTTCAGCTTACACACCCATCTGGCAAGATAGTCACTGTCTCCACCAGAGTTGCAAAGCGTCAGCTCTATTCTCTTAATGCCAGCCCTCTTCCAGACCTTGAAGATATCCCGATAGTTCGTGACTTTCCGGATGTCTTTCTAGAGGAACTGCCAGGTGTTCCACCTGATAGAGATGTAGAGTTCGTCATAGATCTTATCCCAGGAACTGCTCCAATCTCTAGGAGACCTTACAAGATGGCACCCTTAGAACTAGCCGAGCTTAAGAAACAACTTGATGAGTCCTTGCAAAAGGGTTTCATCCGTCCTAGTTCATCTCCTTGGGCTTGCCCTGTTCTCTTCGTCAAGAAGAAGGACGGCACGGACGGATGGTTGTAGATTATCGTCCGTTAATTTGGTCACGATAAAGAACAAATATCCGCTTCCGGGATCAACGATCTGTATGATCAGCTCGCTGGATCCTCAGTCTTTTCCAAGATGGATTTGAGGTTAGGCTACCACCAAATCAAGATCAGAAACGGGGACATCCCCAAGACAGCCTTTGTCACTCGTTATGGTCAGTACGAGTACACCGTCATGTCCTTTGGTCTAACCAACGCTCCAGCAACATTCTCCCGCTTGATGAACTCGATCTTTATGGAGTACTTAGATAAATTCGTCGTGGTTTACCTCGATGATATTCTCATTTACTCGAAGAACGAGCAAGAGCATGCCGAACATCTTAGACTTGTGTTAGAAAAACTCAGAGAGCACCGCCTTTATGCCAAGTTCTCCAAGTGTGAATTTTGGTTGCCAGAAGTGACCTACCTAGGCCACGTAATCTCTGGTAAGGGCATTGCTGTCAATCCCGAGAGAGTTAAGGCCGTTCTTGATTGGACTCCACCTGAAACCGTTAAACAAGTTAGGAGTTTCCTTGGTCTAGCCAGCTATTGTCGCCGCTTTGTTGAAAACTTCTCCAAAGTAGCTAAACCCCTCACGGAACTTCTCAAGAAAGATAAAAAGTTTGAGTGGTCCCCACAGTGTGAGTACAGTTTTCAGGAACTGAAAAGACGACTGACTTCTGCTCCCATACTTGTGCCACCGGATTTCACTAAAGACTTTGTTATCTACTGCGACGCCTCACGACAGGGGCTAGGTTGCATCCTTATGCAGGATCATCATGTGATTGACTATGCATCTCGACAGTTGCATCCACATGAGGATAATTATCCTACACATGATCTAGAGCTTGCAGCCGTAGTCTATGCACTCAAGACTTGGCGACATTACCTTCTTGGTAAACGTTGCGAGATTTACACCGATCACCAGAGTCTCAAGTATATCTTCACCCAACCAGATCTGAACCTTAGGCAAAGACGTTGGTTGGAGTTGATCTCAGATTACGACTTAGGGATTACCTACACTCCAGGCAAAGCTAATGTCATGGCCGATGCGCTAAGCCGTAAATCCTATTGCAACAATCTCATGTTGCAACAGGGCCAACCACTTCTCCATGAGGAATTCTGTAAGCTTAACCTTCACATTGCTCCTCACGGATTCCTTTCTACCTTGGTGGCGAAACCTACTCTTGTAGATCATATCATAGAAGCCCAGAAGCATGATACGGGGATTACCCGGATCAAGAGAAACATTGCCAAGGGTATAGCTGGTAGTTTCTCTATAGATGATCGAGGTGTCGTTTTCTTTGGGAACCGTTTGGTGGTTCCCAAGAAGCAACATCTTCGACAATTGATTCTTAAGGAGGCGCATGAATCCCCTATCACGATTCATCCCGGTAGTACTAAGATGTGTCAGGACCTACGCCAGAGGTTCTGGTGGACTAGGATGAAGAGAGAAATCGCTGACTTCGTTGCTAATTGTGACGTTTGTCGTCGCGTTAAGGCAGAGCATCAAAGACCTGCTGGCACCCTTCAGCCTTTAGCTATTCCTGAGTGGAAATGGGATAAAGTTGGTATGGACTTCATCACCGGCTTTCCCAGGACCAAGAAAGGGAATAATGCTATCTTCGTAGTCATTGATCGTCTCTCCAAAGTGGCCCACTTCCTTCCTGTTCGAGAGAGCATCACCGCTAGTCAGCTCGCTGGCTTATATATTTCTCGAATAGTATCACTTCATGGTGTTCCACTAGAGATTAATTCAGACCGTGGCAGTCTTTTCACTTCTCATTTCTGGGAGAGTTTCCAAACTGCCATGGGAACCCATCTTTCCTTCAGTACCGCTTTCCACCCTCGATCGGTGGTCGGTGGAGCAGGTCAACCAAATTCTCGAAGACATGCTTAGAGCTTGCGTTATCTCATTCGGTATGGAGTGGGAGAAATGTCTTCCTTTTGCCGAGTTTGCTTATAACAATAGCTATCAATCCAGTCTCAAGAAAGCTCCTTTTGAGATTCTCTATGGACGAAGATGTCGAACACCTTTGAACTGGTCAGAAACCGGTGAAAGACAATTCTTTGGACCGGACATGATCCAGGAGGCAGAAGAGCAAGTTCGCATCATTCGTGAGAATTTGAAAACAGCCCAGTCTCGTCAAAAGAGTCAGTATGATCGTCATCATAAGGACATGACTTATGAAGTTGGCGACAAAGCTTACCTTCGGGTTACTCCTTTGAAGGGTACCCATCGATTCGGTATCAAGGGCAAGTTGGCTCCTTGTTACATTGGTCCTTTCCGCATTCTCGCTAAACGAGGAGAGGTTGCCTACCAATTGGAACTACCCCCACATCTTTCTCGAGTTCATGATGTCTTCCCGTCTCTCAACTCAGCGTTGCTTCTCGGATCCTATCCATGGAGTGGACCATGAAGCGCTTGATCTCCAAGATAACCTCACATACCGAGAGTACCGGTTCGCATTCTTGATCAAGCGAGCGTGTCACTCGACGCCATAACATCAAGTTTCTCAAGGTTCAGTGGTCTCATCATTCCGAGAGAGAAGCTACTTGGGAGCGAGAAGATCGTCTTCGACTGGAGTACCCCGCTTTCTTTCCATCGACCCCTGAATCTCGGGACGAGATTTTTTCAAGTGGGGGCGAGTTGTCACGTCCCTAGTTCTGGTATGACCTAGACTAGCTAGTCATTTGTGCATCATGTTTAAATTCCATTTAAATTTGAAAGGGGGATTTGTAAAACCCTTAGAAATCATTTCTGGAAATGACCCAGATAAAAATGCTCCAAAAAGGTCCAAGAAAATGTTCATGTCTCTCTCTGAAAATATTGGGCAGAGATAAAAATCAACCAATATTTTTAGGAGCTCATAAATATTTATTTTGGGCATTTGGAATTAATGCAATAGTTATTTGCCTTGGATATATATTATTATATATATAAAATGTTGTCCAAAAATTATGCCACTTGTTGAGGAGCCCTGGAATAATATAGTTAGCTCCTACAAAAATTGGCATAAGAAAATAAAATGGTTTAGTATTTTATTTAAATCAAACAAATGTCAGAAGAATTAGAAAATAGAAATAAAGAGGAGCTTACCTGGCGCCTAGCCCTTGTGCTGGCCCAGCACTGTGCGGCCTGGCCAGCCCAGCTGGCCAGCCCGGCCCAGCCCGCCTCCTCCTCTGTCGTCTTCTCCCCCTCGCAAGCAGCTGCGTGCCCGCGCCACAGCCGGCCGCGGCCACGCACCCGGCCACCTCCTGCTTCCCCCTTTCGTCGCCTGGACGCCCTGGAACGACGCCACGCGCCGCCCCGCACCTCTCTCCCTCTCTCTCATTCCTCACCCTTCCCTGGTTCTCCCTCTCCCACCGTGCCCGAACGCTGCCGACGCCACTGCTCGCCGTTGCCGCGGCCACTGCCTCCCCCTCGTCCCTCCGTCGTGTCCACGCGCTCCGACGCTGTGGGCTACGCCTCCTCGACGAGACGCACGGCGCCGGACGGCCTGGAATGCCGCCATCGCCATCGTCTTCAACCTCGGACGCCGCCGACTGCCGACTCCGATTCGTCGCCTGCAGGGCCTGCCCCGAGCCACCGAAGACGCCACCGGAACCGCAGTGAGCTCCTGCCCCGTTTCCCTCTCTCCGTTTAGTCGTACGCCTGCCGTAGCCCCTTCTCCCCGCCACGGCCGAAGCCTCTCGCCGCCGTCCATGTCGCCGCCGTCGCCCTAGCCGCCGTAGCCCGCAACCGAGCACGTCACCGTGCTCCTGGTGCCACGGGGGTGCCGCAGAGCCCCTCGGGTGGCCTCCCCGTACGCTGTAGCCGCGTGCCCGCTCGAGCCCGAGCCCCGGCCACCGCCGCGAGCTCTGCCCCGGCGAGCTCCGCCGTCCCCGCGACCTCCCCTATGCCCAGGTGGATGCGGTCGGCGCTGGAGCTGCCGATTAGTAGTCCCCGTGCTTTTCCGCCACCAGAAGCGTTCCGCGGCTTACCGCAGCTGTGTTTGGTCGCCGCCGGCCAACTCCGGCGGGCGCTGACGTGGGGTTTAATTAGTGCTTAACCTCCTCCTAATTACCCCCCCCCCTGAGACTGACCAGTGGGCCCCAGGGCTTAGTCAAAGCTAATCAGCCCAGGTTTGACTCGGGGTTAACCCCAGTGTCACTGACGTGTGGTCCCCACACGTCAGGTTTGACCCTGGTCAGCCCCGGTTGACCTGCTGACGTCATGCTGTCGTCATGCTGACGCAGTTATTCATTTCTGGAATTAAAATAAATCAGGAAATTCCAGAAAATGATTTAAACTTCAAAAATTCATAGAAATTCAACCGTAGCTCAGATTGAAATAATTTATATATGAAGAATTATCAGAAAAATGCAATCTTTCCATCTGTACTAGTTTCATGCATGACAAACCAACTTATATATGCTGATTATGAGGAAACACATTATGGCATATTAAGAGACTTAAATTAGAATTGCATTTGAGCTTAGGGTTCAAATGGACTTCAAACCAAATGAATACTAGTTGCATTAGCTCAAACAGCATCACATCTTCATGCCATGTTCATGCATCATATTGTTGCATCTGTTTGTGTATTGATTGCCGACACTGTTCCTTCTCGATAGGTCCTGCTCCGGAGACCGTTCCAGAGTACCTGTCTATGAAGCAGTGCCTCCCTTGTTGATCTACCAGGCAAGCAAACCCCCTTGTTCATTCCGATACAATCCTACTCTCTCGCTCCTGCTCTCAGACATTGCACTAGGACAACAACGATTCATCTGCTACTTTGTGCTGCGGTAGTTGAACCCATTCCTCTGCATGACCTGTCATTGCCACAGTAAATAGTTGAAACCCACTAGCATGTGTAGGAGTTGATTGAGCCATGTTGTGTTCCTACCATGCTATGCCTGCTATTGCTTAGAGTTGTGTCAGGTCTGGTTCATTGGGAATGAATTGGAGTGTTACGATATGTTCCGATGCTGAGAGTGAACGTGTGAACACGATTTGGTAAAGGTAGCGGTGAGAGGCCATGTAGGAGTACATGGTGGGTTGTCTCATTGGAACCGTCCTTAAGCACTGAGTTCTATGTATGTTGTCCAATGACTCGATACTACCACACATTGGGTTCCGGTAACTCGACCCCTCTCGACTTATTAACCAACTTGGTCTCTGTCCGTGAGTCGCAACTAGTTTATGGTGTTTGTAGGTAGTGCTATTTTTCTACCAAGTGGCACCCGGCAGGGTGGGCTTGGGACAGACTAGGCACACGTGGCCTGGTGTACCGAGTGGCACCCGAAAGGTGGGCTCGGGAACCCTTCACACATCGTTTGGGGCCGTGAGCGACACCCCGGCCGGATCTCCTTGCGGATAGAACCTGAATAGGCGATAAACCTGGGCTAGAGTCTTGTGTGGTTAGTCGGGTCGTGGCCGACTCCCTCGCCAGGCTTCCGCTTGAAGGTTGCCGAGATACACGACGTGTACATGGTGGTAAGTGGCGAGAGCGTGTGTGAAGAAGTACACCCCTGCAGGGTTAACATGATCTATTGAATAGCGGGTCATGGATATGGACTTCTTGGATGCTTACATGGTACATAGATAACTTGAAGTGGATACAATAAAATGCTCAAAAAAGTGTGAGTACTATGGATGGCCTTCTCGAGGGAGGCGGGGCGAATCCATAGTAGTGTATTGTGTGGTGATTAGTGGACTCGTGTGCCATATCACCTCAAAGAAGTTCTGTAATCGTAGAGAACAGGATAGCCACAGAGTCAAAGCTGGCTTGTCGCAACTAAACCCCACATTATCCTCTTGATACAAATGCATGTATGATAGGATCGATGTAAGTCTTCTGAGTACCTTTGTACTCATGGTGCTTTATTTATGTTTCGCGGCGGAGACTTGGTCTTACTAGTGTTCTCGTGGACTTGACGAGTAGCTTGTACTGAGCTACGATCTTGATCGGATGTTGTAGACAGTCGGGCTCTTGACCTTTTTCATTTGTAGATGTCTGTACCCAGACATGTAATGCTTCCGCTTGTTGCTTGTATGCTCTGTATGATGGGTCTTGTGACCCCTGTTTACAATAAATGCTATGATGGCTCTTTGAGCCTTATCTATATGAGTTGTAGAGTTATGTTGTGATGCCATGTTGTACAGCACATACCGCATGTTATCGTCGTGTAATGTGTATTGCTATGTGTGGGATCGACTATCTAGTTGTTTATTCTTAGTAGCCTTTCTTACGGAAATGTCTCCTAGTGCTTCCATTGAGCCATGGTAGCTTGCTCTTGCTCCGGATCACTTAGGCTGGCGGCATGTGTCCTTCTTCG
Organism: Aegilops speltoides; assembly: GCA_021437245.1. Classification (NCBI taxonomy): domain Eukaryota; kingdom Viridiplantae; phylum Streptophyta; class Magnoliopsida; order Poales; family Poaceae; genus Aegilops; species Aegilops speltoides. The sequence continues at coordinate 46,771,270 of CM038147.1, read as the reverse complement.
TTCTGTATGCATTCCGGGAAATGTCACGTGATGAATACCGAGTCCTGTTAGCCCGTGCTACAGCCTGGATTCACTACCGATGACCGACACGTTCGATCTTTGGGTCATGGATGCCTGTCCTCGTAAGTTGGTGCCACTTTGGGTTCTGACTAGCCACGTCGGCCGGGCTCCTTATCATATGGATGCTAGCGACACTATCATATCGTGTGCCAAAAGGCATAAGCGGTCCCGGGCAAAGGTAAGGCGACACCCGTGGGGATACCGTGCGTGAGGCCGCAAAGTGATATGAGGTGTTACATGCTAGATCGATGTGGCATTGAGTCGGGGTCCTGACAGATTGCTCCATGGACGTCTCACGCGGATCATGCATCGAACACTGTCGGATGATCGTGGATCCAACAGCAGTCATCAGCCCTTCCACACCATCTCCGAAACCCTAGCTCTTCCCTGTGGTCATTTTGCATCCACCCCCCCGCCTCCTTTCTTTCCCTCGCTCTCTTCTCCTCCTTCCCCCTTCCAGATCCGCCGAGCTCCTCTCGTTCCCCTCCCCGCCAGCCCCTCCCACTCCAGCCCTCGTCGCCACCCATCCCTCTCCTCGCTCTCCTAGCTTTATCCAGATCGTCGTGCTTTGCTCCTCCCTCCCTCCCCTCTGACAAGATCCCCATGCTCTGCTCCTCCCTTCCTCTCTCCCCTCCGGCAAGATCCAGCGTGCGGCCTCCCTCTCCTCGATCACTACAAGAAATATGTCAACTTATGACCTTCTGTCAGTGACCCTCGAAGAATTGGTCATAAATTTATGACCATTTCAGACCAATTGGTCAAAAGCTGTTCGGGGGGCTCCAAACCCTAAACCATTGCGACCATTTTGGTCAGAAAGGTCGTAATTTCCTCACACGAAAAGGTCATAAAGCAAATAGCGCTAGTCCGCTGCCTTATTTCTAGTTGTTAACGACCAATATAGATGGTCATAGCCTTGTAAATTGTGGTGGGTTGCTATGACTAGGCGCCACCTCATCAGTTTTGCCTATGTGGCATGTCCATGTGGCAGTTTTTCCCTAGGTTGTGAAGCAACCTATATTTCTATCATTCCCAAAATTCCCAAAAAATCTCATAAATTCTTTGGGTCATATCTTCGTCAAATATGTAAAAACCTTCCTTGCCTAGTTCAAAAATAATTCAAAATATTCATTTTCCTATTACATTCATAGTAACAGTTTGTGAAGGAAGTACCACTTTGGCATGTCCAAATAGTATCTATTTTCTCAGTGCTTTCCTATGCCCAAATAACCATCCTCCACCAAATGCCAGCTCAATCCATTCATTATTTTCAGCCAAGCTTCAACATTCGTATTTATGTCCGGTGTGGTGGTTTGCAAAGCAAGTACCAGCTAGGCTCCTCCTTTTGAGCTGAAAATTTGTGAATCGGTCTTCTTAATGGCTGATCATCTTCAGCCAAAACTCACGCCCATTAGCCATGTACATTTCTGTACCGCTAATCAAACACTTGGCTGCTAATTCATGTTTGAGCACCGATCGGTATCCTCGTGAGAATCTTATGTTGTAATTTTCTTCCTAGCACCTACATGGGGAGTGCCCAACCCACTAGACATGACTAGGCCACCCAGAACACATGGCAACGCATACGGTCATCTGGTGACCACCACGATGGGCATCTTGAGCTTCTGGCGCTCTAGAGTTGGGCCCTCGGCCCTTTGTCCAAACCTCGATGTCTCTCCATCAAACCATGTATTTCTGATTAAATAGATACTTATTTACCTAGAAATGATTTTTGAAAAAATAAAGAGCAAACTATGATGCAGCTGCAGTTCAAATTTGACCGCTTCAATTTGAATCGGTGGAAATTTGTCTTTTTCACGAGAGGTGGATCAAAAAATTTACACCCAACCATTTTGTCAATTGTGCATTAAATATGGCCTAGTATTTTATAAAAATGATTTGGTCAATTTTGCAACAATAATTTGGTAGTTCCTTCACAAAAAACCTCCTTTCGGGCACTCGAAAAATGGAAAATGGTTTTTTAGTCCAGCAAAATGAAAACTTCCTTAGGGAACATTGTTTGCCATTCAATATGCACCCTTGTGCACAATATGAGATCATTTGAACAAACTATGCCATGGATGTGGCCATAAGATTGGTCATTTGGCTTGAAAGCCATGAATCCTCACACTTGATAGCTCATTTCTGAGAACACTTTTTTAAAATAATTACCGTATTACAAGTTTATTATTTTTCCTGGAAACTTGGTCACATATAATGACACAATGCGAAGGTTTTCCAATTTTTTGATTTTTTTTGAATTTTTTATGCCCGTTTCAAAATGCGGTCAAAACAGCGGGCTTGACCGTTCCTAGCTAGTGGTTGAATCTTGGAATTTTTTTGGTGTTTCTATGATTAAATAGATACTTATGTACCTAGAAATGATTTTTGGAAAAAATAAATAGCAAACTATGAGGCAGCTGCAGTTCAAATTTGACCTGCTTCCTAGTGAATCGGCGGGAATTTGTCTTTTTCACGAGAGGTGGATAAAAAAAATTACACCCAACCATTTTGTCAATTGTGCATTAAATATGGCCTAGTATTTTATAAAAATGATTTGGTCCAATTTTGCAACAATAATTTGGTAGTTCCTTCACAAAAAACCTCCTTTTGGGCACTCGAAAAATGGAAAATGAATTTTCCGTCCAGCGAAAATGAAAACTTCCTTAGGGAACATTGTTTGCCATTCCAATATGCACCCTTGTGCACAATATGAGATCATTTGAACAAACTATGCCATGGATGTGGCCATAAGATTGGTCATTTGGCTTGAAAGCCATGAATCCTCACACTTGATAGCTCATTTCTGAGAACACTTTTTTAAAATAATTACCGTATTACAAGTTTATTATTTTTCCTGGAAACTTGGTCACATATAATGACACAATGCGAAGGTTTTCCAATTTTTTGATTTTTTTTGAATTTTTTATGCCCGTTTCAAAATGCGGTCAAAGCAGCGGGCTTGACCGTTCCTAGCTAGTGGTTGAATCTTGGAATTTTTTGGTGTTTCTATGATTAAATAGATACTTATGTACCTAGAAATGATTTTTGGAAAAATAAATAGCAAACTATGAGGCATTGCAGTTCAAATTTGACACGCTTCCTAGTGAATTGGCGGAATTTGTCTTTTTCACAGAGGTGGATCAAAACTTTTACACCCAACCATTTTGTCAATTGTGCATTAAATATGGCCTAGTATTTTAGAAAAATGATTTGGTCTAATTTTGCAACAATTATTTGGGAGGTCCTTCACAAAAAACCTCCTTTTGGGCACTCGAAAAATGGAAAATGAATTTTCCGTTACAGCGAAAATGAAAACTTCCTTAGGCAACATTGTTTGCCATTCCAAAATGCACCCTTGTGCACAATATGAGATCATTTGAACAAACTATGCCATGGATGTGGCCATAAGATTGGTCATTTGGCTTGAAAGCCATGAATCCTCACACTTGATAGCTCATTTCTGAGAACACTTTTTTAAAATAATTACCGTATTACAAGTTTATTATTTTTCCTGGAAACTTGGTCACATATAATGACACAATGCGAAGGTTTTCCAATTTTTTGATTTTTTTTGAATTTTTTATGCCCGTTTCAAAATGCGGTCAAAACGGCGGGCTTGACCGTTCCTAGCTAGTGGTTGAATCTTGGAATTTTTTGGTGTTTCTATGATTAAATAGATACTTATGTACCTAGAAATGATTTTGGAAAAATAAATAGCAAACTATGAGGCATTGCAGTTCAAATTTGACACCTTCCTAGTGAATTGGCGAGAATTTGTCTTTTCACAGAGGTGGATCAAAACTTTTACAACCAACCATTTTGTCAATTGTGCATTAAATATGGCCTAGTATTTTATAAAAATGATTTGGTCTAATTTTGCAACAATTATTTGGGAGGTCCTTCACAAAAAACCTCCTTTTGGGCACTCGAAAAATGGAAAATGAATTTTCCGTGCAAAGAAAATGAAAACTTCCTTGGCAACATTGTTTGCCATTCCAAGATGCACCCTTGTGCACAATATGAGATCATTTGAACAAACTATGCCATGGATGTGGCCATAAGATTGGTCATTTGGCTTGAAAGCCATGAATCCTCACACTTGATAGCTCATTTCTGAGAACACTTTTTTAAAATAATTTCTGTATTACAAGTTTATTATTTTTCCTGGAAACTTGGTCACATATAATGACACAATGCGAAGGTTTTCCAATTTTTGATTTTTTTTAATTTTTATGCCCGTTTCAAAATGCGGTCAAAACGGCAGGCTTGACCGTTCCTAGCTAGTGGTTGAATCTTGGAATTTTTTGGTGTTTCTATGATTAAATAGATACTTATGTACCTAGAAATGATTTTTGGAAAAATAAATAGCAAACTATGTGGCAGTTGTAGTTCAAATTTGACCGCTTCCTAGTGAATCGTGGAATTTGTCTTTTTCACGAGAGGTGGATCAAAACTTTGACAACCAACAATTTTGTCAATTGTGCATTAAATATGTCCTAATATTTTATAAAAATGATTTGGTACAATTTTGCAACAAATATATGGTAGGTCCTTCACAAAAAACCTCATTTTGGACACTCGAAAAATGGAAAATGAATTTTCCGTGCAAAGAAGATGAAAACTCTATTTTGAACATTGTTTGGAATTTTAAGATGCACCCTTGTGAACAATATGAGATCATTTGAACAAACTATGCCATGAATGTGACCATGAGATTGGCGTTTGGGTTGAAATCCATGAATCTTCACACATGATAGCTCATTTATGAGAACACTTTTTCTAAAATAATTTCCGTATTACAAGTTTATTATTTTTCCTGGAAACTTGGTCACATATAATGACACAATGCGAAGGTTTTCCAATTTTTGATTTTTTTGAATTTTTATGCCCGTTTCAAAATGCGGTCAAAGCAGCGAGGCTTGACCGTTCCTAGCTAGTGGTTGAATCTTGGATTTTTTTTGGTATTTCTCTGATTAAATATGTACTTATGTACCTAGAAATGATTTTTGGAAAAAATAAATAGCAAACTATGTGGCAGTTGTAGTTCAAATTTGACACCTTCCGGTGAATCGTGAAAATTTGTCTTTTTCACGAGAGGTGGATCAAAACTTGTTTCACCCAACCATTTTGTCAATTGTGCATTATATATGGCCTATTATTTTATAAAAATGATTTGGTCCAAATTTGCAACAAATATTTGCTAGGTCCTTCACAAAAAAACTCATTTTGGACACTCGAAAATTAGAAAATGAATTTTCTGTGCAAAGAAGATGAAAGCTCTATTTTGAATATTGTTTGTCATTTTAATATGCACACTTATGCAAAAATACGAGATCATTTTGACAAAATATTCCTTTGTTATGTTTAGGAAAATCGAGTGGATTGGATGGACCAATGAGATGCGAGGCGGCCTTCACGTGGATCACCAAATTGGACTCAATCTGAGCCATCCGTGGCGCACCATCCAGCAGTGGAGCTTCTCCGAGAAAAAACCCTAACTCACCCACCCACCTCCCCTCGAGCCCCAGATCCCAGACCCACTCTTTCCCCTCCCTCGACCCCAGATCCACTTCCTCCTCACTCTCTGTCGATCCCTGCATTCCGGCCGCCGCCCGGCCTTCGCCTCCATCCTCTCCCCAACCCGGTCGGCCTCCTCCACTCCACCACCGGCGCCAACCCAACCACGCTACCCTCCCCTCCTTTCTCCTCACCCAAGAACGAGAGGGAGAGAGAGCCGACAGTCAGATCCACTCCCGGCCACCGCGGCCCTCCACGCGTCTACTTTGCCGAGGGCCAGGCGAGGAGCTCGCCGGTCGTCGTCGAGAAGCGCCGCCCGGCTCCTCCACCCATCGCGCCAGGGCATTTGCTCTTGCCCCTCGCCGGATCGACCACGAGCTATGGTTTGCGGCCGCAGATGTCGTCCGTGGCGAAGGTGGTGGTCCGAGTCGGTCCTCCTCAAGAGGAAGCGGGAGGAGCTCAGGCCAACTCCTCTCACCTTGGGCAGCGCAGCGTGGCATAGGACCCCTCCGGTGACCAACCATGGAAATTTCCCTAGGGTTTTGGTCGGCGCGTCTCCGGTGGCATTCTCCGTGAGCCTCTGACTTCTCCGGCGACCCACATGGTACGCCCTCCTACTCCAGCCCCTCGACTCCCTATCCTGCTCTTCCTCTTATTCCCTTTCCTCATCTTATTTTTCTGGATCTCTGATCTGATTCTTGTGGTCATTTGTGATTCAAGGAGATGAGCCGGCGTGGCGATGGCTGGTGGGGCGGACGTAGGACTCCAAGCCCTTCTTTTTCACCTTCGCGGCGGCTACAGCGTCATGCAGCTCACCAGCTCCCGCAACGACAAGCTCGAGGCCCACCTCCGCTCCAACGCCCGACCGAAGACCATCGTGCGTGCCTCCCCTCTCCCTCATCGTTTACCAGATCGCGCGTCATGCTTGATTTGATTTGTCCATGCGAGTAGAAGAAATGTCATCGGAAAGGGGATCGATATGATTTTGAGCCCCTAGTCGTTTAGCAGAATCTATGCCTTGCTTGATTTGAACATAATCCGGTAGTCCCTGCTCTGGATTGTAGTAACTCGTCATTACAGTATATGAATCAGTTACTTTTAGTAGTATTTGCCATTTGAACAAGCTACCGTTATCCGAAACATATGGACTGGTCACTTGCTTACATTGTGTAGTTGAATGGATTGGATATAAGGGATGATTTTACAAGTAAATGTGAAAATTGGGACTATGAATTATTTTTGCAACTTGTTTCTATGTTCCATGTGCATGTTTGCGAGCATCGGTTTTGCCACGACAAAATGATGCACATTGTATGAACATTTCGATCATGTTGGCGTGGGCTATAAGTCTCGTTAACATGATTTTATCCATTCAACTACCCTTGCTCACTTCATGGCACTTGAGAACATTCATGTTATGTTTTATCCATTCTTACATTCGGCATCTAGTACTTCAACGATCTCGAGTGCTCCGTGGCGGTTTAGGACATGCTTATCCTTGCAAAAAAATTGAGCTCAAGCAATACTAATGTTTATATCTATCATTCGATTACTCTGTTTATATCTAAACAAGACCTTATGATTTACACAGGTCGGGTTGTCGCATGAGTTCCATGGAGCCCCCTCCCTCGTCAAGCTCGGCGCCAACAGAGGAGCTGCTCTTCGCCTCGCCTCGCCTCGCTGGCGACATCGTCGAGCTGCAAGCAAATATTCTGTCTGCTCTTTCACTAGTGTCAACCCTTGCTTTCATTGTTAATAATACGCATGCTCCACAACTAATACACAAGATGCATTTCCATCCCATCTAGTAGGTGCTGACTCGATGCAAACAAATAAAATAAAATGAGTAGGTGTTGACTGCTCACAACCCATATATCTGAGCGATACTAGCTGCTGTACCAATGTGATGTTGCTTGCTTGATTGATGACTGGTTGTCATTAACTAGAAAAAGAAGAAAACCTTGCCAATTTAGTTACATTCGATTTAGTTACATTCTATACTATTGATAACTATCCTGTCAATACATGCTTGTTACGTAACTAGTTGTCTCGATTGTTCAAATGATAATTAAGTTGTGTTAGATTGATGTCCTGCTAGCTGCTACTTTTAATTTTTCTGTCATGATGTTGATACTTCTTAGAATATGTTCGATTGCCTTAATTCTAGTAGTATTTGTTATCAAAAACATGATTGTATTGTGGGCCATCAAGTTCTTGGAGTCTTCTTAGAGCTTGCTGGTATTTACCTTTTCCACCAATATAATATTTGCTAATATTTACTCCTCATGGTTGCTCTTTGTTATCCATGCCCTCATGCTTGAGGATAGACTCCTAGCTGCTTGTGTATCTGTTTATTATTCATTCATTATTCTTTTCCTAGCTGTTCTATGTTGGAAGATATTGCTTTCATTCGAATTGGCAGCCATGATAACGATCATTTTCATTCTTCTACAGGAGCTCTAGGTTGAAGAAGTTAAATGAAAGGGCGCTTCATCTTTATAGCTAGTTTTATGTTCTGTGTATTTTATGTTCTGGGTGTTGTACTTCATAGCAGCAATTCCTGGATGATGTGAACTATGGCATGATTGTAATATATATAATATACTCATTTTGGTCGTCATTTGTGAAAATTTGTGTGATTGAAATACTCAAAATATTGATCATTTATTGTTTTTTTGAGGTGATGATCCTTAATTGCTGATACATCAGAAATGATCTAATACTATTTGGGCCCTAAAAGGCCACAAATCAAACAATTCAGAAAAAATGAAAAAAAATCGCTTAAAAATCAATTGTGAAAAGGTGAAGGCCAAGAAAATAAAAAGGCCTAGGCCCAAAAATAACGAGGCTGAAATGTTGGGCTTGGCCCATCTACCTAATCAAAATTAATATGAGAAAAAACACGAATAGGCCGAATTGTTGGGCTAGGCCCATGTAGAAAACCGAATTGGACCGGGCTGAATCTTGTGCCACATCGACTTGCCACGCTGGATGCCTCGTGGCACGGGAGGTTGCTAGTGACCAAAACGCCACAGTAGGAATATTTTGGTCGTAGCGTCTTGACCATTCGGAAGAAAGGTCGCTATAGTCGGTTTATGACGGCCAGCTTTTGACCTTCTGTTTTTGGTCACAAAAAGGTCGCAAATGGAAATTTGTGACCTTTCAGTGACCAATAGTGGTGGTCACAAGTTGACATATTTCTTGTAGTGGATCCAGATCGAGGCACCCGGCCACCCCGCCTCCCTCCGTCTCCCACTCGTGGAAAGCTCCACCGCCGCCGTCCCCACCCAACGCCGCCGCCCCTACCCAACGCGGACTTCGTCTCCACCACCCACACCCCCCCTCGCCATGGCCGCTCCCAAGGTCGACCACCACTTCAGCAACGTCCTCCTCGACCGTTGGATGGATGGATGGGGAACTAGAACCGGCATGCCGTCGTCCACCTGTTCCTCGAGGGAGGCCGGCCGGCCATGGAGGCCTGACCCAACCGACGCATGGATGGACGGATGGATGGATGGCCGGGGTGAAACCCTAGCGCCACACCCACCCATCCCCATCCCCATGGAGCTCTTCTCTGTTCCTCGGCAGGGACCCGATCTTGCTGATGTGGTGGCCCTCGACTCCGGCGAAGCCAAAGGTACGTACGCCCCCCTCCTTCCCCTCGTCTTCTTCTTCTTCTTATGGATTTGCCCATCTTATTTGCGCAGTTGGTTTGTGCAGGCCATCACCATCACCATGGAACAAGTCAAGGAGGAGGCCATCGCCATGGAAGGAAGGTCATGGTTAGAGGGGTGTGTGTGTGTGTGTGTGTGTTCGTGTTCCGGCCATGGTTAGGTCCAAATTTCGTGGTACTGTATTTACGGAGTAGTTAAGGATGTTTAGGTTGATGGTCAGATTAGCCCCTTTCAAATTTCATATATTAATCAATGGAGCACTAGCAGCCAACCTTGGAGATGGGCGTGCAAGTGTCTGACCTCCAACCCTAAATGTGTTCTTCCCATATTTCTACAGCCAATAGTACCAAACTGCCATTACAAACATGTCACTCCACTAGCTAGCCGGCAAGATGCATGCATTGCAGCGTGAACATGTAACTACAAGCTGCTCACGCATTGATCCATAGTTGAACCGGAACCACCATGTGTCTTGTGGAGTCAAATCCATAGTTGAACCGAAACTACAATCAAGTATTCCTTCCCTCTGTAAACAAATATTTCTTTACAGAGGGAGTATTAGGTACAATCGCAAGACCAGAGCAGGTAACTCAGTCTTAGTTTCCAAGCAAAAATAGAGCATCTTTCGCCTTTGGCTTCTTACTGGCGTTATCAATGGCTGACATGTTTTGATATACTCAATCCTGCAATTTTTGTTTTCGATTTTCAGCTTGACCCACTGTTTTGGTCATTGATTTGCATTACCCTCGTCGCTGCTCTGCTCTGTACATATATAACCTAGGACTCTTATCTGTATTACAGATTTTCAGCTTGACCCACTGTTTTATTAAGTGAATGCCATGCAAACAACTAACTTTCTCTTATTCATGTAGATGAAGTAGGAGGATGAGCAGCAGCAAATGAGCCTGATGGTGAAGAAGCACCTGATGACCAGAACACGTTCAAGAGCTCTTTTGTCCTTCCAAAACAAGGTCTTGATGTCCCCCTTACAGAAAAATGTTCATATATGTTCCTGCATGATGCGTGTGCGCATGTTGAGTGGTCACATTCTAGTGTACTAGCTAGCTAGTAAGCTTGTTTTGCTACCGGATGATTGAATGCCATCTCAGTTGTACCTCATGTAGCTCACTGCCTAAAATTGCCATTGTTTGGTTAGTGCTTCCCTTCTTGGTTGGCTAAACATATCAGTTTGTTTGATTTGGAGCATTAGACGTTCTCCATCGACGACCGGGACCCCATGCCTAAGCTGTTGATTGGCTAAATTTTATTCATGTCTCCACAATATATTCAGTAGCATTTAGCCTGAGCTGTTGATTGCCTAATTTGTAGGTAAAGATACCGTTGGCATATATTACCAGCAACATTTTTTCATAAAAGAAATAAAAAATGTTGAGGTCCAGAATGTGTATTATGTCCATATTGTTGGCTAGATGGTAATGGCTCATCAGAATATACACACACGAGTGTATCATGTAACAATTGCAGAGTCACCAGAATATATATACATCAAATCTATTGTTCTGTTTTATCATTGTGCTGCATATGTTTCTATCCCTATTTCTATTTTTCTTTATCACCTTATCCAACATTGTAGATTCCTGTATTGATGCATGCCAACTATGAATATGATCTTGCATTAAGCTTTAGCTGGTGGCCATTAATTATGTTGTGCTAGATGCTGTCTAACCATGGCCTGCGGCGGCTAGGTGTTTCTTTTGGGCGCAGATGACTTGTACATGAAGCTGTGCGACTAGGTGTTTCTTTTGGGTGTGTCCAGCACGTGTTCGAGTTCACTTGCGATGGGATTTTGCCTGATAGGTGTTCGTGGTAATATCCGTATATGTATTCTAGATCATTTACATTAACAATGATAAATTTCTGTAATACTGAAGAAATACCTTCTTGAGTTGCATCCCTTGACTCCGTAGATCAGCGGAATTATCATGAGTAGTATACAACCTGAGATGTCTGATTGTATACAAGCTGCACCTCGAAATTAATATGTTCCAGGCTATGTCTTTGATTGTAAATGTTTATTGACTATAAACTCTTCTATCTGTGATAAGTGCAACTAGAAGAATTTGTCCCATGTAAAATTCTGTAATCCCTATTAGCTAAAACTTGAGCATTACAAAGTTTCATTTCTAAGTTCAGTTTGTTGATAAGCCATCCTCCTCCTATTTCTGGATTTATCGTGCATACACAACACTTCATGAAAATAAACTACATGCGATATACTCAAATAGCACTAGGGTCTGGGACTATTTTATGGTGTTGTGGATATACTTTTTGATTTACAGTTACTCTCCGGTGTCATATTATTGTCTAATATAGTTTGTTTTGACTCTTTCTCTGTTACCAGGAAAGTGGTGGGGAGATGTCGATGATGCCTACTTGCTTGGCTGCTATGGTGATGCATGCACGGTGAAGCAAGCAGACATGCAAGGCTAGCCCCATGTATCTTCTTTGGCTGTGAATATCATCTACAGGTACGAAAAATGTCCCACCTCTCTGTCGTTTTGCTCCTCTTCTCTTTGCATCTGAGAAAATTGGTGCTTTATATGCTATTGATTTACAGTGTCTGTTCGTTAACACCAAGTCCAAACTGTTGCTTTGATTTTTCCTGTTATTCAGGGTAGCAGTATGACCAGGACAAGCTACAAGCTTCCAGCGCGTCTGATCCAGGGTGCATTAGGGCCAACCTGTTACGGAAGATGGCCAGGCTCAGGAGCCCCTTTGGATCAAATTTGGTATTCCTTTCCGTCTCTTTTTGGATTCACTCATATTTTGCCTCGTGGTTGGATGGATTTGTCCTATGGTACTGTAATTGTAAAGTCTGGTCCTCATTTACTTTTTGTAATTGATTGCCTCTGTCTAAATATCGAATGCATGCTAGCTAAGGCTTTATCTAGCCCTTGGTGTTGATTGATCGTTTGCTCCTCTAATGTTCATGAAGTCCATTGTTATATACCTCTCATTGTAGGATGGCAAGTTGTGGCAGCTGGAGCATGTTTCATAAGAGAGAGCAATGAAATCCATTGTACTGTTTCATAAAAAAAGTACATTGTACTGTTATGATAGTAGCAGAAGTGCCATCATTTTCTTATTGTATATTCCCTTTGTTCCTGCTATATTTTTGTGTAAGGAAATGTATTCCTGAGATGATTTTTTGTGTTATGTAAACCTAGGAGATGTGTTATGTAAACCTAGGAGATGTGTTATGTGATGTGATATGATGGTTGACTTGAATTTGACCTGGAGTTTTCCTAATTTGAATGAAATAATGTTGAATGTATGTGCGTAATTGGGATAAATTCAGCTTGGGCCAAATAATTCGCAACATTAAAAGGCTGGTCCAAACTGGACAAATAATTGGGCCGAAAAAGGCCACATCCCAATAAGCATCGAACAATTTCAAAAAGGAAATGAAAAAAGTCTTATAAAAAAGAAATGGACTGCAAAAAGTCTGAGGGCCAAAAAAATTGCATGAATCTCAAAAACTAAAAAGGCTGAATTGTTGGCTTCAGCCCATGTAGCTAGAGAAAATTAACAGAAAAGTATATATGAAAAAGGCTGAATTAGTGGGCTTGGCCCTTTTAAAACACCGAACTGGACCGGGCTGATTCTTATCAACGACCTTTTCATTTCGTCGCAATTTGGCCACATCAGCTTGCCACGTCGGATCCGACATGGCCAGGGCAGAGAGCTAGCGACCAAAACAGAAGGTCGTAGGAACAATGACCTTTTGTTTTGGTCGTTGCCTTCAATTTTAGTTTACGACCGTCAACTTTTGACCATATGTTTTTGGTCATAAAAAGGTCGCAAATGAAAAATAATGACCTTTCAGCGACCAATAGTGATGGTCACAAGTTAACATATTTCTTGTAGTGAAACACCCGTATACAAGCAAATCAGCAGCTAGTCGGATGGACGAACCCATTAAGAAACGACAATAATGAATTAAAAATGTTCATACAATGTTAAAAATAAGAAACCCGGAAAATAATAGAATGGAAATATTCCCGTGCACGGACCACACTATTTACGACTCCCCTCCTCATTCTGATTCTCGCATCCTGTGGCCAGTTTTCAATGCCTTTTTGCCACCGAAGACGAGCCGGGCCAGAGAAACCATATGATTTTTTGGGGGAGGAAGCGGCTGCGCGGCCACAGGACCGTGAGACCCACTAAGAGTAGTCTTTCCATGCAAGTCATCTTAACAAACTCCAATGACTACTTCCACTAATCATTCTGAAACTATTATGTTGTATGAAGCATTGCAAAATGTGCATGGCTTGACAAATGATTGGGAAATAACAGTTGTATTATTGAAAGACAGATGGACTATACGAAGAACAACATCTGAAAGTTTCTTATAATTTATTTGACCCCACAAATGATTGAAAAGTGAAGAGATAATTTGCAAACAAAATACTGTGAAAATCTAACAAAATTATTCAAAACATCATTGCCTACTTCTACATTCTATAATCATGTACATGGAATTGGTATGAAACAATCTAGAACTTTGCAAAGTTTATGGGGAGTAAACTCCCAAACTATAGCCTATTAACAATCATCAGACTGCATATACTGTACTCTTTTCCCTTCATGAGTTTCTGAAGGAAATATGCCCCAGAGGCAATAATAAAGTTATTATTTATTTCCTTATTTCATGAGAAATGTTTATTATTCATGCTAGAATTGTATTAACCGGAAACTTAGTACATGTGTGAATACATAGACAAAACATAAGTGTCCCTAGTATGCCTCTACTTGACTAGCTCGTTTATCAAAGATGGTTATGTTTAATAACTATAGACATGTGTTGTCATTTGATGAACAGGATCACATCATTAGGAGAATGATGTGGTGGACAAGACCCATTCGTTAGCTCGGCATTATGATCGTTACAGTTTCATTGCTACTGCTTTCTTCATGACTTATACATGTTTCTCAGACTATGAGATTATGCAACTCCCGAATACCGGAGGAACACTTTGTGTGCTATCAAACGTCACAACGTAAATGGGTGATTATAAAGATGCTCTACAGGTGTCTCCGAAGGTATTTGTTGGGTTGGCATAGATCGAGATTAGGATTTGTCACTCTGTATTTCGGAGAGGTATCTCTGGGCCCTCTCGGTAATGCTCATCACTATAAGACTTGCAAGCAATGTGACTAATGGGTTAGTTGCGGGATGAAGTATTACGGAACGAGTAAAGAGACTTGCCGATAACGAGATTGAACTAGGTATGATGATACTGAAGATCGAATCTCGGGCAAGTAACATACCGATGACAAAGGGAACAACGTATGTTGTTATGCGGTTTGACCGATAAAGATCTTCGTAGAATATGTAGGAGCCTATATGAGCATCTAGGTTCCGCTATTTCTTATTGACTGGAGATGTGTCTCGGTCATGTCTACATAGTTCTCGAACCCATAGGGTCCGCACGCTTAACGTTCAACGACGATTTGTATTATGAGTTATGTGTTTTGATGACCGAAGTTTGTTCGGAGTCTCGGATGAGATCACGGACATGACGAGGAGTCTTGAAATGGTCGAGACATAAATATTGATATATTGGACCATGTTCCAGATAGTTTCAGATAAAAACGGAGTGCCGGAGGGGTTACCGGAACCCCCCGGGGAGTTGATGGGCCTTAGAGGGAAGGAGAGGCAACAACCAGGAGGTGGCACGCCCCCCCCCCCCAAGCCCAGTCCGAATTGGACAAGGGGTTGGGGGCGCGGCCCCCCTCTCCCTTCCTTGCCCCTTCTCCTTTAGGTGGAAACCTACTAGGACTTGGAGTCCTAGTAGGATTCCCCTTCTCACGGCGCGCCTAGATTGGCCGGCCGGCCACCCCCTCCCTCCTTTATATACAGGGGCAAGGGGGCACCCTAGAACACACAAGTTTCTCTTAACCGTGTGCGGTGCCCCCCCTCCACAGTTACACACCTCGATCATATCGCCGTAGTGCTTAGGTGAAGCCCTGCGCCGATAACTGAAGGAAATATGCCCTAGAGACAATAATAAAGTTATTTATTATTTCCTTATTTCATGATAAATGTTTATTATTCATGCTAGAATTGTATTAACCGGAAGCTTACTACATGTGTGAATACATAGACAAATAGGGTGTCACTAGTATGCCTCTACTTGACTAGCTCGTTGAATCAAAGATGGTTAAGTTTCCTAGCCATAGACATGAGTTGTCATTTGATTAACGGTATCGCGTCACTAGAGAATGATGTGATTGACTTGACCCATTCCGTTAGCTTAGTACTTGATCGTTTAGTATGTTGCTATTGCTTTCTTCATGACTTATACATGTTCCTATGACTATGAGATTATGCAACTCCCGTATACCGGAGGAACACTTTGTGTGCTACCAAATGTCACAACATAACTGGGTGATTATAAAGGTGCTCTACAGGTGTCTCCGATGGTACTTGTTGAGTTGGCATAGATCGAGATTAGGATTTGTCACTCCGATTGTTGGAGAGGTATCTCTGGGCCCTCTCGGTAATGCACATCACTATAAGCCTTGCAAACAATGTGACTAATGGTTTAGTTGCGGGATGATGCATTACGGAACGAGTAAAGAGACTTGCCGGTAACGATATTGAACTATGTATTGAGATACCGACGATCGAATCTCGGGCAAGTAACATACCGATGACAAAGGGAACAACATATGTTGTTATGCGGTTGGACCGATAAAGATCTTTGTAGAATATGTGGGAGCCAATATGAGCATCCAGGTTCCGCTATTGGTTATTGACTGGAGACGTGTCTCGGTCATGTCTACATAGTTCTCAAACCCGTAGGGTCCGCACGCTCAACGTTCGGTGACAATCGGTATTATGAGTTTATGTGTTTTGATGTACCGAAGGTTGTTTGGAGTCTCGGATGAGATCAAGGACATGACGAGGAGTCTCTAAATGATCGAGCCGTAAAGATCGAAATATTGGAAGGCTATATTCGTTCATCAGAAAGGTTCTGAGTGATCCGGGTATTTTTTCGGAGTACCAGGGGAGTTACAGGAATACGGGAGTACATATGGGCCTTGGTAGGCTTTAGGGGAAAAAGAGGAGAAGCCACGAGGGCTGGTGATGTCTACTACACAACCTTCTTCTTGTAGACATTGTTGGGCCTGCAAGTGCACAGGTTTGTAGGACAGTAGCAAATTTCCCTCAAGTGGATGACCTAAGGTTTATCAATCCGTGGGAGGCGTAGGATGAAGATGGTCTCTCTCAAACAACCTTGCAACCAAATAACAAAGAGTCTCTTTGTGTCCCCAACACACCCAATACAATGGTAAATTGTATAGGCGCACTAGTTCGGCGAAGAGATGGTGATACAAGTGCAATATGGATGGTAGATATAGGTTTTTGTAATCTGAAAATATAAAACAGCAAGGTAACTAATGATAAAAGTGAGCGTAAACGGTATTGCAATGGTAGGAAACAAGGCCTAGGGTTCATACTTTCACTAGTGCAAGTTCTCTCAACAATAATAACATAGATAGATCATATAACAATCCCTCAACATGCAACAAAGAGTCACTCCAAAGCCACTAATAGCGGAGAACAAACGAAGAGATTATGGTAGGGTACGAAACCACCTCAAAGTTATTCTTTCAGATCAATCTATTCAAGAGTTCGTACTAGAATAACACCTTAAGACACAAATCAACCAAAACCCTAATGTCACCTAGATACTCCATTGTCACTCAAGTATCCGTGGGCATGATTATACGATATGCATCACACAATCTCAGATTCATCCAACCAACACAAAGTACTTCAAAGAGTGCCCCAAAGTTTCTACCGGAGAGTCAAGACGAAAACATGTGCCAACCCCTATGCATAGGTTCATGGGCGGAACCCGCAAGTTGATCACCAAAACATACATCAAGTGGTACGTGATATCCCATTGTCACAACAGATAAACACGGCAAGACATGCATCACGTGTTCTCAAATCATTAAAGACTCAATCCGATAAGATAACTTCAAGAGGAAAACTCAATTCATCACAAGAGAGTAGAGGGGGAGAAGCATCATAAGATCCAACTATAATAGCAAAGCTCGCGATACATCAAGATCGTGCCATAGAGCGAACACGAGAGAGAGAGAGAGAGATCAAACACATAGCTACTGGTACATACCCTCAGCCCCGAGGGTGAACTACTCCCTCCTCGTCATGGAGAGCGTCGGGATGATGAAGATGGCCACCGGTGATGTGTTCCCCCTCCGGCAGGGTGCCGAAATGGGCTCCCGAGAGGTTTTTGGTGGCTATAGAGGCTTGCGGTGGCGGAACTCCTGATCTATCTTCCTTATCGATGTTTTTAGGGTACGTAGGCTTATATAGGCGAAAGAACTCGGTCGGGGGGGGGGGGCTCGAGGGGCCACGAGAGGGTAGGGCGCGCCCAGGGGGTGGGCGCGCCCAGGGGGTGGGAGCGCCCCCTGTCTCATGGCTTCCTCGATGCTCCCTTTACTTCAACTCCAAGTCTCCTGGGTCATAATCTTCCCAAAAATCACGCTGCTGAAGGTTTCAATCCGTTTGGACTCCGTTTGATATTCCTTTTCTTTGAAATACTGAAACATGCAATAAAACAACAATATGGGCTGGGCCTCCGGTTAATAGGTTAGTCCCAAAAGTAATATAAAAGTGCATAATAAAGCCCGTAATAATTCAAAACAGATAATAAAATAGCATGAATGCTTCATAAATTATAGATACGTTGGAGACGTATCAGCATCCCCAAGCTTAATTCCTGCGCGTCCTCGAGTAGGTAAATGATAAAAGAAAAAATTTATGAAGTGTGAATGCTAGAAGGTGCACAAGTTTGATCAATGATAATTTCAATCACCTTTTCTAGCATGATAATATGTCATAACAGTTGTTCATCTCATAAAACTTCTCGTGATAAAGTACCAAGCAATTCACATGTCAAAGCATAGACCATAAACTTTCTTGAAAACTAGCAAGCTTCATTCTCAGTCATCAAACAATTGCAATTCATCTTATTTTCAGGAATAGCAAACTCGACATACTCAACTATCATATAGTCTTCTACAATTGCTAACACTCACGCAATACTAATGGTTATGGAGTTTCAATCGGACACTGAGAAAGATAGGGGCCTACAGTGTTGCCTCCCAACGTATTCACCTTTGGGTGATGTCAACAATAATAGTTCATGCTAACTTACATCCAATTGGATATATATATATATCAGGATCTTCCCAACACGAGGTGCTTGCCAAAGGATAAAATGAAAAAGGGAAAGGTGAAGACCACCTTGACTCTTGCATAAAGTAAAATACATAAAGTAAAAGATAGGCCCTTCGCAGAGGGAAGCAGAGGTGGTCATGCGCTTTCAGGGTTGGATGCACAAAATCTTAATGCGAATGAACGTCACTTTATATTGCCACTTGTATATGGACCTTTATTATGTAGTCCGTCGCTTTTATTGCTTCCATAACAAGATCGTATAAAGCTATTTTCTTCACACCAAAAGATCATACATATTTAGAGAGCAATTTTTATTGCTTGCACCGATGACAACTTACTTGAAGGATCTTACTCAACCCATAGGTAGGTATGGTGGACTCTCATGGCAAAACTGGGTTTAAGGATATTCGGAAGCGCAAGTAGTATCTCTACTTGGTGCAAAGAATTTGGCTAGCAAGAGGGGGAAAGGCAAGCTCAACATGTTTGAATGATCCATGACAATATACTTTAACTGAGATGTGCGAAAACATAACCCATTACGTTGTCTTCCTTGTCCAACATCAACTCTTTAGCATGTCATACTTAATGAGTGCTCCCAATTATAAAAGATGTCTAGGATACTGTATTTATATATGAAATCTCTCTTCCTTCAATATTCTTTCATGAATTGTTCAAATGACCAGTACAACGCTTGCTAACCTTCAATAAATTTACAACCTCTACTTCTTAGATGTGAAGTCATAACTCCCCATGGGATAAGCAAATGAGACATATATAATTTCAGATCTATGACATTCAACTCATTCAACAATTTACTCATAGGATATAAGTGAAGCACACGAGTAAATTACAAACTACTCCAACAAGATATAAGTGAAGATCAATGAGTATCTAAATAATTATGTAACTATGTGAAGACTCTCTCTCTCATTAAAGAATTTCATATCTTGGTATTGTATTCAAACAACAACATGTATACTAGCAACATAAGCATGGTAAAGGCTATCCTTGACATTTTTATTGAAAATAAAGATGCAAAACATAATTCTAAATAACAGCAAGCAAATACTAACGAAATAAAATGACGCTCCAAGCAAAACACATATCATGTGGTGAATAAAAATATAGCTCCAAGTAAAATTACCGATAGACGAAGACGAAAGAGGGGATGCGATCCGGGGCATCCCCAAGCTTAGGTTCTTGGTTGTCCTTGAATATTGCCTTGGGGTGCCTTGGGCATCCCCAAGCTTAGGCTCTTGCCACTCCTTATTCCATAGTCCATCGAATCTTTACCCAAAACTTGAAAACTTCACAACACAAAACTCAACAGAAAACTCGTAAGCTCCGTTAGTATAAGAAAATAAAACAACCACTTAGGACCTGTAATGAACTCATTCTAAATTCATATTGGTGTAATATCTACTGCATTCCAACTTATCTATGGTTCATACCCTCCGATACTACTCATAGATTCATCAAAATAAGCAAACAACACATAGAAAACAGAATCTGTCAAAAATAGAACAGTATGTAGTAATCTGTATCAAATGTATACTTCTGAAACTCCAAAAATCCTACTAAATTAGGAAGACATGAGCAATTTGTGTACCAATCCAGAACAAAAAGAATCAGATCATAAGCACGTTTCTGTGAATTATCAGAACTATTTTACTGGGTGCAAAAGTTTCTGACTCTCAGCAGGATCAACACAACTATTACCGTAAGCTATCCTAAAGGTCTTACTTGGCACTTTATTGAAACAAAAGCTATAAAACATGATTACTACAGTAGCATAATCATGTGGACACACTAAAACAGTAAGGGTAAATATTAGGTTATCTCCCAACAAGCGCTTTTCTTTAATGCCTTTCTAGCTAGGCATGATGATGGCAATGATGCTCACATAAAAGATAAGAATTGAAACATAACGGGAGCATCATCGAGGGGCCCACGAGAGGGTAGGGCGCGCCCAGGAGGGTGGGCGCGCCCCCCTATCTTGTGGCTTCCTCGATGCTCCCTTTACTTCAACTCCAAGTCTCCTGGGTCATAATATTCCCAAAAATCACGCCGCCGAAGGTTTCAATCCGTTTGGACTCCGTTTGATATTCCTTTTCTTCGAAATACTGAAATAGGTAATAAAATAGCAATATGGGTTGGGCCTTCGGTTAATAGGTTAGTCCCAAAAGTAATATAGAAGTGTATAATAAAGCCCGTAATCATTTGAAACAGATAATAAAATAGCATGAATGCTTCATAAATTATAGACACGTTGGAGACGTATCAGCTGGTCGTGCGCCCCCCATGGGCCTAGTCCGAATTGGACTAGGGGAGGGGTTGCGCCCCCTCTTTCCTTCTCCACCCCCTCTTCGTCCTTCCCCCTCCTAGTAGGACTAGGAAAGGAGGAATCCTGAGGAATCCTACTCCTACTAGGAGGAGGATTCCTTCCCCCTTTGGCGCGCCTAGAGAGGCCGGCCGGCCTCCCCTCCATCCTTTATATATGTTGGGAGGGGGGCACCCTAGAACACACAAGTTAATCAGTTGATCTTTTAGCAATGTGTGGTGCCCCCCTCCACCATAATCCACCTCGCTCATATCGTAGAGGTGCTTAGGCGAAGCCCTGCGTCGGTAGCAACATCATCACTATCATCACGCCGTCGTGCTGACGGAACTCTCCCGCAAAGCTCTATTGGATCGGAGTTCGTGGGACGTCATCGAGCTGAACGTGTGCTGAACTCGGAGGTGCCGTGCGTTCGTTACTTGGATCGGTCGGATCGTGAAGACGTACGACTACATCATCCGCGTTGTCATAACACTTCCGCTTTCAGTCTACGAGGGCACATGGACAACACTCTCTCCTCTCATTGCTATGCATCACCATGATCTTGCGTGTGTGTAGGATTTTTTTGAAATTACTACGTTCCCCAACAATGGCATCCGAGCCAGCTTTATGTGTAGATGTTATATGCACGAGTAGAACACAAGTGAGTTGTGGGCGATACAAGTCATACTGCTTACCAGCATGTCATACTTTGATTCGGCGGTATTGTTGGATGAAGCGGCCCGGACCGACATTACGCGTACGCTTACGCGAGACTGGTTCTACCGACGTGCCTTGCACACAGGTGGCTGGCAGGTGTCAGTTTCTCCAACTTTAGTTGGTCGAGTGTGGCTACGCCCGGTCCTTGAGAAGGTTAAAACAGCACATACTTGATGAAATATCGTTATGGTTTTGATGCGTAGGTAAGAACGGTTCTTGCTCAACCGGTACCAGCCACGTAAAACTTGCAACAACAAAGTAGAGGACGTCTAACTTGTTTTTGCAGGGCATGCTGTGATGTGATATGGTCAAGACATGATGCTAAATTTTATTGTATGAGATTATCATGTTTTGTAACGGAGTTATCGGCACCTGGCAGGAGCCATATGGTTGTCGCTTTATTGTATGAAATGCAATTGCCATGTAATTGCTACGTCTTGAGCTTGCATTGGTTTTCCTTGAAGAGGAATGGGTGGTGCATCAATAGTAGCATAAGTATTTTCCTCAGTTTTTGAGAACCAAGATATCAATCCAATAGGAGGCTCCTCAAAAGTCCCACGCACCTACACAAACAAACAAGAATCCGCAACCAACGCAATAAAGGGGTTGTCAATCCCTTCACAGCCACTTGCGAAAGTGAGATCTGATAGAGATAATATGATAAGATAAATGTTTTTGGTATTTTTATGATATAGATTGGAAAAGTAAAAGATGCAAATAAAATTAGATTGAAAGCTTATATGATAAGAGATAGACCCGGGGGCCATAGGTTTCACTAGTGGCTTCTCTCAAGATAGCATAAGTATTACGGTGGGTGAACAAATTACTGTCGAGCAATTGATAGAAAAGCGAATAATTATGAGATTATCTAAGCATGATCATGTATATAGGCATCACGTCCGTGACAAGTAGACCGAAACGATTCTGTATCTACTACTATTACTCCACACATCGACTGCTATCCAGCATGCATCTAGAGTATGAAGTTCATAAAGAACGGAGTAACGCATTAAGAAAGATGACATGATGTAGAGGGATAAACTCATGCAATATGATATAAACCTGATCTTTTTATCCTCGATGGCAACAATACAATACGTGCCTTGCTGCCCCTGCTGTCACTGGGAAAGGACACCGCAAGATTGAACCCAAAGCTAAGCACTTCTCTCATTGCAAGAAAGATCAATCTAGTAGGCCAAACCAAACTAATAATTTGAAGAGACTTGCAAGATAACTTAATCACACATAAAAGAATTCAGAGGAGATTCAAATATTTCTCATAGATAAACTTGATCATAAACCCACAATTCATCTGATCTCGACAAACACACCACAAAAAGAGTTACATCGAATAGATCTGCAAGAAGATCAAGGAGAACTTTGTATTGAGATTCAAAGAGAGAGAAGAAGCCATCTAGCTAATAATTATAGACCCGAAGGTCTTTGGTAAACTACTCACAACTCATCGGAAGGGCCTTGAAGATGATGTAGAGGCCCTCCGTGATCGATTCCCCCTCCGGCGGAGCGCCGACGAAGGCCCCAAGATGGGATCTCGCGGATACAGAAGGTTACGGCGGTGGAAATAGTTTTTCGTGGTCCCTTCTGATGTTTTCAGGGTACGTGGCTATATATAGGAGGAAGAAGTAGGTCGGTGGACGCTCGAGGGGCCCACGAGGGTGAGGGCCGCGCCCACCTGTAGTGGGCGCACCGGGCACCCTCATGGCCGCCTCACTTGTTTCTTGACTTCCACTCCAAGTCCTCTGGATGACGTTTGTTCCAAAAAGATCGCTTTCAAAGGTTTCATTCCGTTTGGACTCCGTTTGATATTCCTTTTCTTCGAAACACTGAAATAGGCAAAAAAACAGCAATTCGGGCTGGGCCTCCGGTTAGTAGGTTAGTCCCAAAAATGATATAGAAGTGTAAAGTAAAGCCCATAAACATTCAAAACGGGTAATATAATAGCATGGAACAATCCAAAATTATAGATACGTTGGAGACGTATCAAGCATCCCCAAGCTTAATTCATGCTCGTCCTCAAGTAGGTAAATGATAAAAACAGAATTTTTGATGTGGAATGCTACCTAGCATAATTCTCAATGTAATTTTATTTATTGTGGCATGAATGTTCAGATCCAAATGATTCAAAATAAAAGTTCATATTGACATAAGAAATAGTAATACTTCAAGCATGCTAATCAAGCAATCATGTCTTCTCAAAATAACATGGACAAAATCATATAGTTAGGCTATGTCATTTTCGTCACACAAAAATGCTCCCATCTTGCACACCCTCGATGACAAGCCAAGCAATTTTTTCGTACTTAAATAATCTCAAACTTTTTCAACTTTCAAGCAATACATGAGCATGAGCCATGGATATAGCACTATGGGTGGAATGGAATATGATGATGGAGGTTGTGTGGAGAAGACAAAAAAAAGAGAAAGTCTCACATTGACGAGGATAATCAACGGGCTATGGAGATGCCCATCAATTGATGTCAACATGAGGAGTAGGGATTGCCATGCAACGGATGCACTAGAGCTATAAATATATGAAAGCTCAACAAAAGGAACTAGTGGGTGCACATCCAACTTTCTTGCTCACGAAGACCTAGGGAATTTTGAGGAAGCCCATCGTAGGAATATACAAGCCAAGTTCTATAAAGAAAAATTCCCACTAGTATATGAAAGTGACAACATATGAGACTCTCTATATGAAGAACATGGTGCTACTTTGAAGCACAAGTGTGGAAAAGGATAGTAACATTGCCCCCTTTTTTTGTTTGGCCTTTCCTTTTTTTATTTGGCCTTTCTTTTTTCTTTTTTTGGCCTTTTTTTATTTGGGGACAATGCTCTAATAATGATGATCATCACACTTCTATTTATTTACAACTCATTAATTACAACTCAATACTAGAACAAGATATGACTCTATATGAATGCCTCCGGCGGTGTACCGGGATGGGCAATGAATCAAGAGTGACATGTATGAAAAACTATGCATGGTGGCATTGCCACAAATACGATGTCAACTACATGATCATGCAAGGCAATATGACAATGATAATGTGTGTCATGATGATTGACGGAACGGTGGAAAGTTGCATGGCAATATATCTCGGAATGGCTATGGAAATACCATAATAGGTAGGTATGGTGGCTGTTTTGAGGAAGATATAAGGAGGTTTATGTGTGATAGAGCGTATCGTATGACGGGGTTTGGATGCACCAGCGAAGTTTGCACCAACTCTCAAGGTGAGGAAGGGCAATGCACAGTACTGAAGAGGGTAGCAATGATGGAAGGGTGAGAGTGTGTATAATCCATGCACTCAACATTAGTCATAAAGAACTCATATACTTATTGCAAAAATCTACAAGTCATCAAAAACCAAGCACTACGCGTATGCTCCTAGGGGGATAGATTGGTAGGAAAAGACCATCGCTCATCCCCGACCGCCACTCATAAGGATGCATAATCTAAGAACACCTCATGTTTCAAATTTGTTACATAACTTTCACCATACGTGCATGCTACGAGACTTGCCAACTTCAACACAAGCACGCTTTAAATTCATAATCACCCAACTAGCATGACTCTAATATCACCACCTCCATGTCTCAAAACAATTATCTAGTATCAAATTGATCATAGCATCCAATTCACTTCCTATGATAGTTTTTATTAGACCCAACTTGGATGCCCATCATTCTAGCACCAATTTTATAACCATAGCAAATACCATGCTGTTCTAAGAGACTCTCAAAATAATATAAGTGAAGCATGAGATATTAACAATTTCTACAAAATAAAGCCACCGCCGTGCTCTAAAAGATATAAGTGAAGCACTAGAGCAAAATTTATCTAGCTCAAAAGATATAAGTGAAGCACATAGAGTATTCTAATAAATTCCAATCAAGTGGGTTTCTCCCAAATGGTGTGTACAACAAGGATGATTGTGGTAAACTAAAAAAACAAAAACTAATATCATACAAGACGCTCCAAGGAAAACACATATCATGTGGCGAATAAAAATATAGCTCCAAGTAAAGTTACTGATAGACGAAGACGAAGGAGGGGATGCCTTCTGGGGCATCCCCAAGCTTAGGCTTTTGGTTATCCTTGACTATCTTGGGGTGTCGTGGGCATACCCAAGCTTAGGCTCTTGCCACTCCTTATTCCATAATCCATCAAATCTTTACCCAAAACTTGAAAACTTCACAACACAAAACTCAACAGGAAATCTCATAAGCTCTGTTAGTGCAAGAAAGAAAAACCACCACATAAGGTACTGTAATGAACTCATTATTTATTTATATTGGTGTTAAACCTACTGTATTCCAACTTATCTATGGTTCATACCCCTACATACTAGCCATATATGCATCAAAATAAGCAAACAACACACAAAAATCAGAATGTGTCAAAAACAGAACAGTCTGTAGCAATCTGTAACTCTCGAATATTTCTGGAACTCTAAAAATCCTACCAAAATAGGAAGTCCTGGGTAATTTGTCTATTGATCTACATCAAAAAGAATCAACGCAAAAGCACGTATCTGTGATTACTAAACTTATTTTCATGCGCGCAAAGTTTCTGTTTTTCAGCAGAATCAAATTAACTATCACCATAGGTTATCCTATAGGTTCTACTTGGCACAAAAACTAACTAAAACATAAAAAGACATCTAAACAGAAGGTATATGAAGTATTTATTATTAAATAGAATCAAAAACAAAAAACAAAAATAAAATTGGGTTGCCTCCCAACTAGCGCTATTGTTTAACGCCCCAAGCTAGGCATAAAAGCGAGGATAGATCTAAGTAGTGCCATCTTTGGCACTCAATTCATAAGTAGCTCGCATGATAGATTCATAAGGTAATTTAACTTTCTTTCTTGTAAAGTGCTCCATGCCTTTCCTTAATGGAAATTGGAATCTAATATTCCCTTCCTTCATATCAATAATCGCACCAATCGTTCAAAGGAAAGGTATACCCAGAATAGTAGGACATGAAATATTGCAATCTATATCAAGAACGATAAAATCTACGGGCACCAAATTCCTATTTGCAACAATAAGAACATCACTGATACTTCCCATAGGCTTTTTAATGGTGGAATCCGCAAGGTGCAAATTTAAAGAGCAATCATCAAGATCATGGAACCCTAGAATATCACATAAAGTGTTCGGAATCGTGGAAACACTAGCACCCAAATCAGATAAAGCATAACACTCATGATCTTTAATTTTAATCTTTATAGTAGGTTCCCACTCATCATTAAGTTTTCTAGGTATAGAAACTTCCAAATTGAGTTTTCCATCATAAGATTGCATCAAAGCATCAAAAATATGTTTGGTAAAAGCTTTATTTTAACTATAAGCATGCGGAGAATTCAACACGGATTGCAACAAGGAAATACAATCTACTAAAGAACAATTATCACAATTAAGTTCCTTGAAATCCAAGATAGTGGGTTCAATTCTATTTAAGGTCTTGACCTCTCCAATCCCACTTTTACCAAATTTAGCATCAAGATCTAAAAACTCTGAATCATTGGGACGCCTTTTAACTAAAGTTGACTCATCTCCAGTCCCATCATTATTAAGATTCATATTGCAAAAAAAAGATTTAATAGGGGACACATCAATAACTTTTAGATCTTCATCATTATTTTCATCTAACTTTTCTGGTTTGGCAGCCATCTTATTGACTAAGGTAGCTTGCTTATCAGAAATTTGGGCTATAGCTTTTTCAAGACGAGTAATTTGAGAGTTCAAACCATAAAATTCTTTAGACATATCATCAAGCTCTTTGTTCATATACCCCATAAAACTTTTTTGTTCTTTAAGCTCTGTTCTGAAGAAATTATTATGCTCAAATTGTAAAGTCATAAAACTTCTAACGTTTGATTCAATCTCTTCCAACCTTCTAATACAAAGGTCGGTGTTCTTAGGCAAAGCCATAAGGGCAAACAGGCACACAAGAAGACAAACGAAAGAGAGGGCAAATAAAACAGCAAGGGTGAAGTGGGGGAGAGGAAAACGAGAGGCAAATGGCAAATAATGTAATGCGAGGGAGATGAGTTTGTGATGGGTACTTGGTATGTCTTGACTTGAGCGAAGACCTCCCCTGCAACAGCGCCAGAAATCCTTCTTGCTACGTCTTGAGCGTGCGTTAGTTTTCCTTGAAGAGGAAAGGGTGATGCAGCAATAGTAGCGTAAGTATTTCCCTCAGTTTTTGAGAACCAAGGTATCAATCCAGTAGGAGGCTCCTCAAAAGTCCCACGCACCTACACAAACAAACAAGAACTCGCAACCAACGCAATAAAGGGGTTGTCAATCCCTTCACGGTCACTTGCAAAAGTGAGATCTGATAGAGATAATATGATAAGATAAATGTTTTTGGTATTTTTATGATATAGATTGGAAAAGTAAAAGATGCAAATAAAAGTAGATTGAAAGCTTATATGATAAGAGATAGACCCAGGGCCCATAGGTTTCACTAGTGGCTTCTCTCAAGATAGCATAAGTATTAGGGTGGGTGAACAAATTACTGTCGAGCAATTGATAGAAAAGCAAATAATTATGAGATTATCTAGGCATGATCATGTATATAGGCATCACGTCTGTGACAAGTAGACCGAAATGATTCTGCATCTACTACTATTACTCCACACATCGACCGCTATCCAGCATGCATCTAGAGTATTAAGTTCATAAAGAACGGAGTAACGCATTAAGAAAGATGACATGATGTAGAGGGATAAACGCATGCAATATGATATAAACCCAATATTTTTATCCTCGATGGCAACAATATAATACGTGCCTTGCTGTCCCTACTGTCATTGGGAAAGGACACCGCAAGATTGAACCCAAGATAAGCACTTCTCCCATTGAAAGAAAGATCAATCTAGTAGGCCAAACCAAACTGATAATTCGAAGAGACTTGCAAAGATAACTTAATCACACATAAAAGAATTCAGAGGAGATTCAAATGTTTCTCATAGATAAACTTGATCATAAACCCACAATTCATCGGATCTCGACAAACACACCGCAAAAAGAGTTACATCGAATAGATCTCCAAGAAGATCAAGGAGAACTTTGTATTGAGATTCAAAGAGAGAGAAGAAGCCATCTAGCTAATAACTATAGACCCGAAGGTGTGTGGTAAACTACTCACAACTCATCAGAAGTGCCTTGGAGATGATGTAGAGGCCCTCCGTGATCGATTCCCCGTCCGGCGAAGGACCGGCGAAGGCTCCAAGATGGGATCTCCCGGATACAGAAGGTTACGACGGTGGAAATAGTTTTTCGTGGTCCCTTCTGATGTTTTCAGGGTACGTGGCTATATATAGGAGGAAGAAGTAGGTCGGTGGACGCTCGAGGGGCCCACGAGGGTGGGGGGCGCGCCCACCTGTTGGGGGCGCGCCGGGCACCCTCGTGGCCGCCTTGCTTGTTTCTTGACTTCCACTCCAAGTCCTCTGGATGACGTTTGTTCCAAAAAGATCGCTTCCGAAGGTTTCATTCCGTTTGGACTCCGTTTTATATTCCTTTTCTTCAAAACTCTGAAATAGGCAAAAAAACAACAATTCGGGCTGGGCCTCTGGTTAGTAGGTTAGTCCCAAAAATGTTATAAAAGTGTAAAGTAAAGCCCATAAACATTCAAAATGGGTAATATAATAGCATGGAACAATCAAAAATTATACATACGTTGGAGACGTATCAGTAATTGCTTTACTTTATCACTAAACGGTAGCGATAGTCGTAGAAGCAATTGTTGGCGAGACGACAATGATGCTACAATGGAGATCAAGGTGTCGCACCGGTGACGATGGTGATCATGACGGTGATTTGGAGATGGATATCAAAGGCACAGGATGATGATGGCCATATCATATCACTTATATTGATTGCATGTGATGTTTATCCTTTATGCATCTTATTTTGCTTAGTTCGACTGTAGCATTATAAGATGATCTCTCACTAAATTTCAAGGTACAAGTGTTCTCCCTGAGTATGCACCGTTGCGAAAGTTCATCATGCCGAGACACCACGTGATGATCGGGTGTGATAAGCTCTACGTTCACATACAACGGGTGCAAGCCAGTTTTGCACACGCGGAACACTCGGCTTAAACTTGACGAGCCTAGCATATGCAGATATGGTCTCGGAACACTGGAGACCGAAAGGTCGAGCGTGAATCATATAGAAGATATGATCAACATAGTGATGTTCACCATTGAAAATTACTCCATCTCACGTGATGAACGGACATGGTTTAGTTGATATGGATCACGTGATCACTTAGATGATTACAGGGATGTCTGTCTAAGTGGGAGTTCTTAGGTAATATGATTAATTGAACTTTAATTTATCTTGAACTGAGTCCTGGTAGTATTAGCATATCTATGTTGTAGATCAATAGCTCGCGTTTAGCTCCCCTATTTTGTTTCTGATATGTTCCTAGAGAAAACTAAGTTGAAAGATGTTAGTAGCAATGATGCGGACTGGATCCATGATCTAAGGATTATCCTCATTGCTACACAGAAGAATTATGTCCTTGATGCACCGCTAGGTGACAGACCGATTGCAGGAGCAGATACAGATGTTATGAACATTTGGCAAGCTCAATATGATGACTACTTGATAGTTTAGTGCACCATGCTTTACGGCTTAGAATCGGGGCTTCAAAGACGTTTTGAACGCCACAGAGCATATGAGATGTTCCAAGAGTTGAAATTAGTATTTCAGACTCATGCCCAAGTTGAAACGTATGAGACCTTTGACAAGCACTTTGCCTACAAGATGGAGGAGAATTGCTCAGCTAGTGAGCATGTGCTCAGAATGTCTGAGTACTACAATCAATTGAATCAAGTGGGAGTTAATCTTCCAGGTAAGATAGTGATTGACAGAGTTCTCTACTCACTATCACCAAGTTACTAGAACTTCATGATGAACTATAATATTCAAGGGATAACAGAAACGATTCCCAAGCTCTTCATGATGCTAAAATCGACGAAGGTAGAAATCAAGAAAAGCATCAAGTGTTGATGGTTGACAAGGCCGCTAGTTTCAAGAAAAGAGCAAAGGGAAGAAGTGGAACGTCAAAAGAACGGCAAGCAAGTTGCTGCTCAAGTGAAGAAGCCCATGTCTGGACCTAATCCTGAGACTAAGTGCTTCTACTGTAAAGGAACTGGTCACTGGAAGTAGAACTGCCCCAAGTATTTGGCGGATAAGAAGGATGGCAAAGTGAACAAAGGTATATTTGATATACATGTTATTGATGTGTACTTTACTAGTGTTTATAGCAACCCCTCAGTATTTGATAGTAGTTCAATTGCTAAGATTAGTAACTCGAAACGGGAGTTGCAGAATGAACAGAGACTGGTTAAGGGTGAAGTCATGATGTGTGTTGGAAGTGGTTCCAAGATTGATATGATCATCATCGCACACTCCCTATATTTTCGGGATTAGTGTTGAACCTAAATAAATATTATTTGTTGTTTGTGTTAAGCATGAATATGATTTTATCATGTTTATTGCAATACGGTTATTCATTTAAAGTCGGAGAATAATTGTTGTTCTGTTTACATCACTAGTAGAAAAAGGGTCAAACGTGCAGCACATTAGTGTCGGTTTGTATTAGAGCCGGCACTAATGTATACATTAGTGCCGGTTCCAACGGCTAGCCGGGCCACTCTCATTAGTACCGGTTCGTGGCTAACCTTTAGCACCGGTTCGTGCCACGAACCGGTACTAATGAGGGTGGTGGCAGGATGTTGTCAGTCTGGGCCCCCTCCAGCACCTTTAGTACCGGTTCATGCCACGAACCGGTACTATAGGTCGACGATACATAAACCCTTAATCCACCGAGCCACTCTGTTCTTCCCTTTCCCTCACTTCTCCTCTGTTCTTCCCCTTTCCCTCGAGCTCCTCACAAATTTTGCCCAAAATTTGTCAAGATTTGAAGGCCCCATCCATTCAAATGATCACAAAGGTTAGCAACTTTGTCCTTTCAACTCTCATTGCTAGATTAGCTCTTCCCATGCTTTGTATAGTTACTAATTTGTGAGTTTAGTAATTCGGGAGGAAATATATATATGTGCTACTATTTGATTTATATGCAATTTGAGGTCAAAAATAACACTTAGTTTGCATATGTAGGTGTGGTTTACTTAGTGCCTTCTAAATCTCCGTCAGAACCACCGTTGATTGCCCGCACTGTCTGTCACGGCACCACCTTGTGGTGAGCCTCTTGTTCATGAAATTTTATATAAAAATTGATGTTTGTGTGATTTGGATATATAGTTAATCATGTAATAATTATCTTACCCGTACGTTGTTTGTTATACATAGTGCCATGGTTTTGATATCCGTCCCCGTCGGCCCTCGTCCTTGTTATGATTCGGATGTGGTATATTCTCTTTTAAAACTATTAGTTGCATTTCGTGTTTATGACAAATTATGCCCATCAAGTTGACATAGATATTTTAATCTAGGAGGTATGTGAACCGGAAATTCCAACCGACCCTATTGTCGAGAGGTTAAATTTAGTTGAAAGAGAAAACAAGTACTTGAAAGAAAAATTGAAAAGAATTGAGGGGGAGAAGATGGAATTGGAGTTGCATGTTGCCGATGTCGTCGATGATCACAAGATCAAGATGGAGAAAATGCGCTTGAAGAATAGAAAGGTTAGAAAATATGCCATCGATAGTGAGGCTTGGTATCATTATGATGTTGGATCAATTGTTACCGTAGTTGCGATCTTGATCACATTTGTTGTTGCATTTAAATGCTTTAGCTAGAGAGTTATTTGTTTGTTGCATTTAAGTGTTGTATGAACTTTATGTATGAACTTGTATTAATTTGGTCTATTCGGTGTTGTGTAATGAAGATGAGCCGGCAATGGATGTACGATGACCGATGCTCTCCCCAGTTCATTGAGGGCGTGCATACTTTTCTGCTTGCGGCTGAGGCAAACAAGCGGGCGGATGGTTTTATGCCTTGTCCATGTGCTGGCTGTAAGAATGGTCACAATTACTCTACGTCAAGAACCATTCACGTCCACCTGTTTGAGTCCGGTTTCATGCCCCACTATAATGTTTGGACCAAGCACGGAGAAAGAGGGGTTATGATGGAAGACAATGAAGAAGAAGAGGACGACGACATCTATCCTGGCCATGGGTTCCCTGAATACGATGATACAACAATGGGGGAAGAAGCTGAGCCGGTAATGCGGGAAGAAGCTGAGCCGGCAATGCAGGAAGAAGCTAAAGAAGAGGCATCAGATGAGCCCGTTGATGATCTAGGTCGGGCCATTGCCGATGCAAAGAGAAACTGCGCAAGTGATTTGGAGAAGAAGAAGTTGCAACACATGTTAGAGGATCACAAAAAATTGTTGTACCCGAATTGCGTAGGTGACAAGAAAAAGCTGGGCACCACACTGGAATTGCTGCAATGGAAGGCAGAGAATGGTGTATCTGACAAGGGATTTGGAAAGTTGTTGGTAATGATAAAGGATATGCTTCCAAAGGACAACGAATTGCCCGAGAGTATGTACGAAGCAAAGAAGGTTGTCTGCCCTCTAGGGTTAGAGGTGCAGAAGATACATGCATGCCCTAATGATTGCATCCTCTACCGCGGTGAGTACGAGGATTTGAACGCTTGCCCGGTATGTGGTGCATTGCGCTATAAGATCAGCCGCGATGAGCCTGGTGATGTCGAGGGCGGCGCCCAGAAGAGGATTCTGCCAAGGTGATGTGGTATTCTCCTATAATACCACGGTTGAAACGTTGTTCCAAAACAAAGAGCATGCCAAAGCGATGCGATGGCACGAGAAGACCATAAGAAAGACGGAAAGTTGAGAGTACCACGACGGGTCGCAGTGGAGAAAAATCAAAAGAAAGTACGGGAAGGAGTTTGCAGATGACGCAAGGAGCGTATGGTTTGGTCTAAGCGCAGATGGCATTAATCCTTTTGGGGAGCAGAGCAGCAACCATAGCACCTGGCCTGTGACTCTATGTTTGTATAGCCTTCCTCCTTGGTTGTGCATGAAGCGGAAGTTCATTATGATGCCAGTGCTCATCCAAGGCCCTAAGCAACCCGGCAACGACATTGATGTGTACCTAAGGCCATTAGTTGAAGAACTCTTACAACTGTGGAATGGAACAGGTGTACGTGTGTGGGATGAGCACATGGGGGAAGAATTTGACCTCAAGGCATTGCTATTCGTGACCATCAATGATTGGCCTGCTCTCAGTAACCTTTCAGGACAGACAAACAAGGGATACCGCGGATGCACGCACTGTTTGGATGATACCAACAGTATATATTTGAATAGTTGTAAGAAGAATGTGTACCTAGGACATCGTCGATTTCTTCCGAGCAGGCATCCCGGAAGAAAGAAATGCAAGCATTTCAAAGGTGAGGCGGATCACCGGAAGAAGCCTCGCCATCGTACTGGTGCTGATGTACATGATATGGTCAAGGATTTGAAGGTGATATTTGGAAAGGGTCCTGGCGGACAACCTGTTCCAAAGGACGCGGACGGACGCGCACCCATGTGGAAGAAGAAATCTATATTTTGGGACCTGCCATATTGGAAAGACCTAGAGGTCCACTCCGCAATCGACGTGATGCACGTGACGAAGAATCTTTGCGTGACCCTGCTTGGCTTCTTGGGCGTGTATGGGAAGACAAAAGATACACCTGAGGCACGGGAGGACCAGCAACGTATGCACGGAGAAGACGGCATACATCGAGGTCATGCAAGCTACGCTCTTACCAAAGAAGAGAAGGAAATCTTCTTTGAATGCCTGCTTTCGAGATTAAGGTACCATCGGCTTTCGTCAAATATAAAGGGAATAATAAACATGGCAGAGAAAAAGTTCCGAACCTAAAGTCTCATGATCGCCACGTGATTATGACGCAATCGCTTCCGGTTGCATTGAGGGGCTTCTACCGAAAACGTTCGGTTAGCCATTGTGAAGCTATGTGCATTTCTCAATGCAATCTCTCGAAGGTAATAGATCCGAAATCATACCAAGGTTCTGAGAATGATTTGGTGCAATGTCTTGTCAGTTTCGAGTTGGTGTTCCCACCATCCTTCTTCAACATCATGACACACGTCCTAGTTCACTTATGCGAAGAGATTAACGTTTTGGGTCATGTATTTCTACACAATATGTTCCCCTTTGAGAGGTTCATGGGTGTCTTAAAGAAATATGTTCATAACCGTGCTAGGCCAGAAGGAGGCATCTCCAAGGGCCATCAAAATGAGGAGGTCATTGAGTTTTGTATTGACTTTATTCCTGACCTTAAGCCGATTGGTGTTCCTGAATCGCGTCATAAGGGCAGACTAGATGGAAAAGGCATGCTAGGAGGGGAACAAATAATATGTATGGACGGACATTCTCTCACTAAAGCACACTACACAGTTCTACAGAATTCGACCTTGGTGGCTCCGTATATGGATGAACACAAGAATTTTCTACGCTCCAAACACCCGGAGCGGTCTGATGAGTGGATTACACGTGAACAAACCAGGAGTTTCGCCAACTGGTTGCAGACACGTACCATGCATGACACCTCTATTGAAGATGACCTGTACTTGCTATCCCAGTTACCATCTTCGAATATAATGACTTTCAAAGGGTACAAGATAAATGGTAATACATTTTACATGATCGCCCAAGATAAGAAGAGCACCAACCAAAATAGTGGTGTCCGCTTTGATGCAGAAACCAAGATGGGAAAGGAAACATATTATGGTTATATACAGGACATATGGGAACTTGACTATCGACGTGGTTTAAAGGTCCCTTTGTTTCGGTGCAAATGGGTCAATATGACACGAGGCGGGTAACGGAAGACCCGCGAGACGGAATGACAACAGTGGATCTCAACAATCTTATGTATGTAGACGAACCATTCGTCCTAGCCAATGATGTGGCACAGGTTTTCTATGTGAAGGACATGTCTACCAAGCCAAGAAAAAGAAAAGATAAGGAAGCGAATGCATCGCACGATGAGCCAAAGCGCACATAGTTCTTTACGGGAAGAGAAACATCGTGGGAGTGGATGACAAGACAGACAAGTCGAAGATTATGAAAAGTTTGATGAAATTGCTCCATTCACAGTGAATATTGACCCGAGCATCCCGTTAAATGATGAAGATTTTCCATGGTTACGGCGCAAAGGGACACACGCTTGAAGAAAAAGTTTCACACCCAAAGATCTGGGATGTGATCGGCTTCACTATCATCACTTTCTTCGTGTTTCACACCCAGGAGGGAATGTCTGTAATAGTTAGGGTAGTTATGTGTTTTGGCATTTGAAACGAAGAAATTTTATGTGCAAACAAATTCTTTTCATGCATTTACTGATTTTTTCCATTTAAATGACCCTGAAATTGAAAAGCAATTCAAATGAACT
Organism: Aegilops speltoides; assembly: GCA_021437245.1. NCBI lineage: Eukaryota > Viridiplantae > Streptophyta > Magnoliopsida > Poales > Poaceae > Aegilops > Aegilops speltoides. The sequence continues at coordinate 46,735,301 of CM038147.1, read as the reverse complement.
CGTAAAAGGTTGAAAGTTGGCATGGTATCATAATTTCATACAAATAGCATGTGCAAGAAAGTAGAGAGGGTTACGGCAAAAACTGGATGCACCGTGTACATAATGGACAATCTCTTTCAAGTATCGGGGTTTCCATTTAAAACTGAACTGTTACAAAGGCATTTCATTTTTAAATAACCTAAGCATTACTAAATTGAATATAATGATAAAACACACTAATATTAAACATAAGAAAAAGAATCACTGAAAAACTTTTTTCAAAGTTAAGTTATTCACAAACTAGTGATTCACACAAATTTCAAACAATTCAAAATTTAAACTATTCAAATTTGAAACCTACCGCACTAACAGAAAGTTTGTAATTTTTTGTACCTAAAGCAAAAATATTCACAAAGAAATTCTAAATACAGCAAAAAAACTCAAAAATAAATAAAACAAAAATAAATAAATCAAAAAATAAGAAAATAAAAAGCCCGCCTACTGCGCCATAGCGGCCTGCATACGACTAGAAACCCAACCTGTAGTTGGGCCAGGATGCAGAGCCCATAAGCCCGAGAGGCCCCTGCAGTGAGTAGGAGAGGTAGGCCCAGAAGGCCTGCTATTGAGAGGAGTTCAATGCAGTGCCCGCGCCGGGGCTTATAAACTGGTCCTGGCGCTCCTAAACTAGCGAGGTGGGACTAAACACATGCCCCTCGCTGGTAAGACACCCTTTAGTACCGGGTCGTGGCTCCAACCGGTACTAAAGGGGGGGCCTTTAGTACCGGTTTGTGCCACCACCCGGTACTAAAGGGGGTCGCTTCCCGCCGCTTGGCCTGGCCAAAATAGACCTTTAGTACCGGTTGGTGGCTCCAACCGGTACTAAAGGTGCCTTCTATATAAGAAAACACTTCAAAATTTCGTCAGTTTCTCATCTCTCCCTCTGCTTCTTCTCCTCTGCACCGTCGCCCGCCGCCCCCGCCGTCTCCATATCCCTCGACGCCGCCCCGGCCCGTCGCCGCCCCCGTCGCCGCCCCGTCCCCGTCGTCGCCGCCCCGTCGTCCCCGTCGTCACCGCCGCCCGTCCGCCAGGTTGTCGTCACCGTCCCGTCGTCGCCGCCGCCCACCCGTCGTCCCGTCCCGTCGCCGCCGCCTGCCCCGTCGTCCCGTCCCGTCGTCGCTCTTGCCCGTCGCCTCGCGCCTCGCCCCGGTGGCACACACACACATACATTTTAGTTATAGATTTTTCTGTTTTTAGAAATAGTTAGAAATGTTAGAATTGTTAGAATTGTTAGAAATGTTAGAAATTGTTAGAAATTTTTCTGTTTTTAGTTATAGAAATAGTTATAAAAAGTTAGAATTGTTAGAAATTTTTCTGTTTTTAGTTATAGAAATAGTTATAAAATGTTAGTTACATATATAGAAATGTTATAATTTTTTCTGTTTTTTAGTTATATAAATATTAGAAATGTTATAGAAATGTTAGTTATATATAACATTGTTAGAAATGTTATAGAAATGTTAGTTATATAGAAATGTTAGAAATTTTAGTTATCAAAATCCAATCATTAAAAAAATGTTACTTTTTGCGGGCATATAGCTAGTATTTGTTCTTGACGATGCCCGGCCCGCATCCTCGCCGTCGACCCGTCCGCGACGACGTCCAGCCGACCCATGTCCGGGACTGGGCTCCGCCGGGCTGGCACTGGGAGGTGCTGCAGGGGCGCGCCGCTTGACGAGGAACCCGGCCGCGGGTCCCGTCGTCGACCCTGATCTTGTTTGGTGGCGTTCGTGTGGGCCAGTTTTGGTGCGGAGGGACCCGGCCCCACCGGAGGCGGTACGTCGCCGTGTCAGGGAGGAGGACGAGCACGTCCATCGCTACATGGTTGCATTAGAGGGCGGCAGGTTCTCCAATACGTGGCAGTATCTTCGGGGATCTCACTTCAGCTATGATCCTGTGAGGGTTCCTTCTCTTTGGGTGTCCACCGCCCGCGCCGGAGGAACCGCGAGTGTCCTAGATTCTTCTGTAGTATTCGATCTTTATTAGCTAATAGCCAGTGATGTACTATTCAATATTATATATTATTCGAGATGATGTATTCGAGATTATATCTATTATTCTGGACGATGTATTCGAGATTATATCTATTATTCGAGATTTGAATACTAAATTGTTTTATATTTCTTTTGGATTAGTTAAACAATAGCTGTGGTAGACAATACCGACAGAGAGGGAGAACAGATCATGTTCGATATGATACGCGGGGCAGATGATAATCAGAATGAAGAAGATTATGACGGCTCCGAATTTCTAAACAACACCGGAGAGGGTGATATGATATTCGATCGCGACGAAGTCATGAACTATGATTATGATTATGACAATGACGAAGAACATGTTGATCCTGAAACAACAAACACCGACGAGGTATATATATTTATATAAGCAGGCATCTGGGGATCATCACATGTTTTAAATGACTTGAAGATATATTAACGAATCGATCTTTGTTCTTTCAGCCATCCGGATCGAGCAAATCTTGTGCAAAATGATTTAAACGAGGCCCGAACAAAAGTTGAAGCCGGGCGTAAAGTACAATATCGAGGCATGCGGCCCTCTTGGCAAACCATTAGCACCTAAGAAGATTGCGAACAAGTTCGTTAAATCGGTCAGAGTTCTTGTGAAGGACCAACTCGATCAAACTTCAAGAATGGAGAGCGCCAGCAAAGCCACGTCCAGATGTTACTTTTGTCGACAAGAATCAAAAAGATCTGCTTTGGGATACTCTCATGGAACATTTCACCCTACCAGATCATTTCACAGAAGCAGATGTGCAGAAAGTCAAAGAGGCTGCTCTTAGGATGATGGCGACTGCATTCAAGAACTACAAGAATCGTGAATGGAACAAGTACGTCAACGGAGGAAGGAAGACTCCAGTATTCAAGGGAACACTGGAGAACCAACGTGATCATTGGGACGATTTCGTGAAATTCAAGGATTCGGAATTAGCTAAGGAACGGTCAAGAATAAACAAGAAGAATGCCGAAAAAAGGATAAGTTCCATAAGTGGGGGCGGTGGCTATCGCGGTGGCAATGCCTAAGTGGGATAAGTCTGAGAAAGAGATGGAGGATGCAGGTGTCACTCCGGCTACTAAGAGTTGGCCCCCCAGGGTCAGGACTTGGTTCTATGCGCATGGGGGGGAGTTGGACCGGGAGACAGGCAATGTTTCGATGAGGGCAAGTCTGAAGGGAGCCGACGATGCGATACTTGTTGCAATAGAAGAGGCACGAACGGGGGTGTTCCAGCCCAACAGAGAGAACGACGAGCTTACGCATGCCCTGGGAAATCCTGAACACCCGGGAAGAACACGAGGCAAGGGCGCTATGCCGTGGTATGAGGGGTTTTCAGACTGGAACAACGACTACAGAACCCGTGCGAGAAAGAAGATTGCGGAGGAGAAGAAGAGGAAGATGGAGGAGGAGCAGAGGAAGCGGGACTATGAACGCCTTCAAGACCTAGAAGATAGTCAAGCGGAATTGGCAGTCAAATTCCAGCGGCAGCAGGAGCAGATCGACTCACTTACCCATCAAAGGGGGTCTCAGCAGCTGCAGCAGCTAGCGGATGATCCAGCATTGGATAGCACCGGCCCATCCATGCCGAGAAGCAGCGTGGGTTCTGTCCCGAACAATGCAATGATGGGTAGATACCCCGTGGATGACATCACGGAGAACACTAACTGGGAGCTACACGTCAAAATGAAGAAAATATCCATGAAGGTGGCGGACGGCTGTGCTTTCACAAATCCCCCCGAGGCAACCTTCCATTGCAACCCGATTCCAGCGGGCTATGCTCGTGTCTTGGTTGATGAGGTGGTGGACCCACCATATTCGGGGCTATAGCTTGACATTGCTGGAGGTGACGGCGAGCGCTTTCTCGGAGAGGCCAAACATCGTATCATCCTATGGAAAAAGGATTGCATCATCTTTCCAAGGCCACCGACACCGCGTCACCCGAGTCCTCGTCGAAGTCCGCCATCGAGTCGCAGACTCCGCTCCTCCAAGTCCGCAAAGTGTCGGGACAATCCTCCTCCTCCAAGTCCGGCAAAGTGTTAGGACAATCCTCCTCCTCCAAGTCCGCCACAGCGTCAGACGTCCACTCCTCCTCCAAGTCCGGCACAACCTCAGGCCACTCCTCCTCGTCCAACTCAGTCCCGTCGGCCGTCTCCGCCGCCAAAGCAATCGCAGAAGGGACACCCGCAGCTATGGTGCGTGGCGGCACGAGTCGAGGTAGTACAGAAGTACAAAGGAGGCAAGCGATATAAATATGGTCCAAGCCTCAAGCCTCTTCCGCAGAGGTCTTATGACAGGTCCGAGGAGGAAATCACAGCCATATCGAAGGCCGAGGTGGAAGCCCATTTTGCACCGAAACCGCCACCGCCGCCAAGGGAGAAAGTTCCTGAGGAAACGATTGACCACTTCATTCTATGGCTCAACCACCAGCTTCCAAGCCTGTTGACACAGACTATGAGCGCGACATCAGGAATTTAAATCGAGCACGTCTACAAAGGGAGGCGAGCACGTCTACATCGGGATCGAGCAAACAAGAAGCAGCTGCCAAAAATGCGGGAAAACCATTCCCCAGCTGGGAGAATAGGCGTAATCGATCCCTCGCTTGTTGTGCCAACAACGGTGAAGACGTGCCCCCAATATTATTGTGGGCAAACAAAGTGCATGTTCCCGAGGTGGGCAATGTGGTAATAACGGAGGAGCATATAATGCGGGCTGAAGTTCTCAACATCACTGTTGGACAACTCCTCGAGATCGAGCCCATGCCTTTGCTTAGAGAGGATGAAGTAAACGAAAATATGTCCGGGGCCAACCTTTGGTCGCGCTGGACAAGGTCAAGAACCTCCCAACGAGAATGTATGAATTGCATCAATGGTACATGAACATTACCAAGATTTCAGAGTGAGTGTCCCTCATGGTGAATGTCAAGCAGGACCATTACTACCATGAGAAAGCTGGGTCCGTTGAGTATTCAGAACTGTTTCAGTTATACAATCAAGATGCACTCGACAAATCTATCGTCAGTTGCTATTGTCTGTAAGTAATTTCTTTCTATAATTTAAGTCTCAAGCTAGCTGTAGTGATCCTTTTGATCAATCATTACCTGCAATTATCCTCACTATATTCTTTTCTGTGGTATTATGCAGGATGAAGATATATGAAATGAGAAAAGGTGGACGCTTTGGCATTGGATTCATTGACCCAAACACCGTTAATGAATACACATGGAAGATAAATGAACGTCTTGCAAAGGAAGTAGAGGACAGCATGCTAGAGTTCTTGAAGCGCCTCAAATACAATGAAGATATACTACTTCCTTACCACTTTGGGTGAGTCACACTGTCTTGTACTACAAATTCTCTGTTTTTGCCTACTAGCTAGCTACATGTTTTTGCTTACATATGCCCGCTTAATTAAGACATGTAAACGTGTGTGCATGCAGATTTCACTGGGTCTTGTGTATCATTAAAGTTGACGCCGGAACAGTTGAAGTACTGGACTCACTAATCTAAAAAAAAACTGACTTTAACATCTTGTATGGGATAGTCAACAAGTAATTTCAATCATTATTAACTATATATCTCGGCCTATTTAGTTCGTCATTTCATGATATGAACTATTTAATAACCCCTTTATTCATTTTCTTTGTCGGCAAGGCGGGGCTTGGGCAAGATTCATCGGCGTCACGGAAGGTGAATGGAAACAAAAGCTTCAATGGTTTCACCCAAGGTAAGTAATTATAGTACTAGCTAGCTAGCTAGCTGCCATCTCTTTAATTATCATGCTTGATTAATTTTTATCTGATCAAATTCCATTCTCATAAAGGCCTCAAGCGGTAGTAGGGACTGATCTGTGCATTCTGCTTATAGAACATTCGCATGATGGCGTCCAAAGGAGCAGATCTCAAAGACAGCAATGGGTACACTTGTTAGAACACTATTCACAATTTTTACACCATTATCGATATCTAGTCACACAACTAATACACATGCATATTGATCTCCTTCTTAACAGTTCAAAGAGGTGCGGGAGAAGCTCATAGAAAGGGAGCGCGTAGAAGCACTTCAAGAGGAAATAGCGGGATTTTTGCTCGACTGGTCATAAATCCGAATGGAGAATTCTATTACCGCCACGCCCCATGAAAACCACTTTCAATTGTCATCGTGTTCAAGGCACCAATTAGGCAAATACCACTGGCTCAAGGCAACATTCATATGTAGGAGAAATTGTATATAGCTATACATGTGTGTATGTGTGAATTAATTAATATGGTGGTTTAATTTGTGAGACATTGATGTGATATATATATGCATGATTGGTTATATATATATATATATATATATATATATATATATATATATATATATATATATAACGTGTACAATGTGTAGTATCGTAAAATACCAGCAGATTTAAAAAGAATTAAAATGGAAACACAAAATTAAATGAAAAAGAAATCATAAAACTAAAAAACCCCAAATCTTATAGTACCGGTTGGTCTTACCAACGGTACTAAAGGGCTCTGTGTCCCGAGCTGGCTCGTTACGTGGTTGTTTTTAGCACCGGTTCGTGCTGAACCGGTACTAAAGGGGGGGGGCCTTTAGTGACCACAAATTAGTGCCGGTTATGTAACCGGCACTATAGGGCCTTACGAACCGGTGCTAATGCCCGGTTCTGCACTAGTGCATGAATAAAACCTTCAATGGTCATGCACTCAAGGTGAATAGTTTATTGAATCTCGATCTTAGTGATACACATATTCATAATATTGAAGCCAAAAAATGCAAAGTTAATAATGATAGTGCAACTTATTTGTGGCACTACCGTTTAGGTCATATTGGTGTAAAGCGCATGAAGAAAATCCATGCTGGTGGGCTTTTGGAATCACTTGATTATGAATCAGTTGATGCTTGCGAACCATGCCTCATGGGCAAGATGACTAAGACTCCGTTCTCCGGAACAATGGAGCAAGCAACGGACTTGTTGGAAATAATACATACTGATGTATACAGTCCGATGAGTGTTGAGGCTTGCGGCGAGTATCATTATTTTCTGACCTTCACAGATGATTTGAGCAGACATGGGTATATCAACTTGATGAAACATAAATCTGAAACATTTGAAAAAGTTCAAATTTCAAAGTGAAGAGGAAAATCATCGTAACAAGAAAATAAAGTTTCTACGATCTGATCATGGAGGAAAATATTTGAGTTACGAGTTTGATCTTCATTTGAAACAATATGGAATAGTTTCACAACTCACGCCACCCGGAACACCATAGCGTAATGGTGTGTCCGAACGTCATAATCGTACTTTATTGGATATAGTGCAATCTATGATGTCTCTTACCGATTTACCACTATCGTTTTTGGGGTTATGCATTAGAGACAGCTACATTCACGTTAAATAGGGTACCATCTAAATCTGTTGAGATGACATCGTACGAACTATGGTTTGGCAAGAAACCTAAGTTGTCGTTTCTTAAAGTTTGGGGTTGCGATGCTTATGTGAAAAAGTTTCATCCTGATAAGCTCAAACCCAAATCGGAGAAATGTGTCTTCATAAGATGCCCAAAGGAGACAGTTGGGTACACCTTCTATCCCAGATCCAAAGGCAAGGCATTTGTTGCTAAGAATGGATCCTTTCTAGAGAAGGAGTTTCTCTCGAAAGAATTGAGTGGGAGGAAAGTAGAACTTGATGAGCTAACTGTACCTGCTCCCTTATTGGAAAGTAGTTCATCCCAGAAATCTGTTCCTGTGACTCCTACACCAATTAGTGAGGAAGCTAATGATGATGATCATGTAACTTCAGATCAAGTTACTACCGAACCTCGTAGGTCAACCAAAGTGAGATCCGCACCTGAGTGGTACGGTAATCCTGTTCTGGAGGTCATGTTACTTGACCATGACGGACCTACGAACTATGAGGAAGCGATGATGAGCCCGGATTCCGTGAAATGGCTTGAGGCCATGAAATCTGAGATGGGATCCATGGATGAGAACAAAGTGTGGACTTTGGTTGACTTGCCCGATGATCGGCAAGCCATAGAAAATAAATGGATCTTCAAGAGGAAGACGGACGATGATAGTAGTGTTACTATCTATAAAGCTAGACTTGTCGAAAAAGGTTTTTGACGAAGTTCAAGGTGTTGACTGCGATGAGATTTTCTCACTCGTAGCGATGCTTAAGTCTGTCCGAATCATGTTAGCAAATTGCCACATTTTATGAAATCTGGCAAATGGATGTCAAAACTACATTCCTTAATGGATTTCTTGAAGAAGAGTTGTATATGATGCAACCAGAAGGTTTTGTCAATCCTAAAGGTGCTAACAAAATGTGCAAGCTCCAGCGATCCATCTATGGACTGGTGCAAGCATCTCGGAGTTGGAATATACGCTTTAATGAGTTGAACAAAACATATAGTTTTATATAGACTTGCGGTGAAGCCTGTATTTACAAGAAAGTGAGTGGAAGCACTACAGCATTTCTGATAAGTATATGTGAATGACATATTGTTGATCGGAAATAATGTAGAATTTTCTGGAAAGCATAAAGGAGTATTTGAAAGGAGTTTTTCAAAGAAAGGCCTCGGTGAAGCTGCTTACATATTGAGCATCAAGATCTATAGAGATAGATCAAGACGCTTGATAAGTTTTTTCAATGAGTACATACCTTGAAAAGATTTCGAAGTAGTTCAAAATGGAACAGTCAAAGAAGGAGTTCTTGCCTGCGTTGCAAGGTGTGAAATTGAGTAAGACTCAAAGCCCGGGCACGGCAGAAGATAGAGAGACAATGAAAGTCGCACTACTAGGAAAAGGACTATAGATGATATGGACACTAATGGCGCACCACACATGTGGTGCGCCACTACTATATACTAATGGCGCATCATGTGTTGGTGCGCCATTAGTGTCCAAATACTAATGGCGCACCACATTCACGGTGCGCCACACTAATGGCGCACCACATCCACGGTGTGCCATTAGTAACATTTTTTTTTTCAATACTAGTAATGGCGCACCAGGGGATAGTGCGCCATTACTAGTTAAACTAGTAATGGCACACCACATCCACGGTGCGCCACTAGTAAATTTTTTCAATTTTATTTTTATTTTTTTTTCAAAACTAGTAATGGCGCACCACATCCACGGTGCGCCACTAGTAAAAAAAAATCAATTTTTTTCAAAACTAGTAATGGCGCATCGTGGGGGTGGTGCACCATTACTAATTTGGCCCAAAAAATCCACCGAATGCACCACCCCCCCTGTGGACCGCCTTTTCAGTTTTAAAAAAATAAAAGAAAATGATGGAAAATTTACAAATATGAATTTCGACTTTATTTGCAAAATCTCTCTGGAATTTGTAAAATGGGCATAACTTTTGCATACGAACTCGGATTAAAAAGTTTTTTATATGAAAAATCATCTACTCGAAAAGTTACATCCAAATTTAACCGAGGGAACCCCGTTAAACATTTTCAAAATCCTCAAAAACCTAACAGGAAAAAAGTTACGGGGCTTTCAAGATCTAGAGGCAAAAAAATTCAAAAAATTTCAAACTTACTAGTGGCGCACCGTTTGCTAGGTGCGCCACTAGTAACAGAAAAAAATTGGTTTCGAATTTTTTTTGGAATTTTTTTTTCAAAAAATGATACCTAATATGACCGGGAAGTTTGAAATATTTTTCAAAATTTCATCATATTCATGAACATGAACAAAGTCCTAGACATCAACAAGGTTTAATAGGATTGATATGATAGATATATCAACAAATGCCTGTTAAGTGAGGTGGTGCTGGGGTTGGATGGAGCTGCAGAGTTAAGCATGCTCGGGCTGAAGTAGTGTGAGGATGGGTGACCTTCTGGGAAGTTTGACCACTTAGTGCGATTTGACTTGAGATTAAGCATATTGACCCAAGATTAAGTCATAGTGACCCGAGATTAATAAAAAAACAAAAAACTCAAAAAAAATTCAAAAAAAAAATTCTGAAAAAATTCACCTGGCGCACCGTGGGCTATACTAATGGCGCACTGCCTTGTGTGCCATTAGTATCTGGTATACTAATGGCGCACCACAGGTGCGCCATTAGTAAAAAAATTCTAATGGCGTGGTGCTAGTGGCGCACCTGTAGTGCGCCATTAGTAGGCAAAACAGGTGCGCCACTAGCAGACCTTTTCCTAGTAGTGTCATTCCCTATGCCTCAGCCATAGGTTCTATAAAGTATGCCATGTTGTGTACCAGACCTATTGGATACCCTACACTGAGTTTGGCAAGGGAGTACAATAGTGATCTAGGAGTAGATCACTGGACAGCGGTCAAAATTATCCTTAGTGCAATAAGGATATGTTTCTCGATTGTGGAGGTGACAAAAGGTTCGTCGTAAAGGGTTACGTCGATGCAAGTTTTGACACTGATCCAGATGACTCTAAGTCTCAATCTGGATACATATTGAAAGTGGGAGCAATTAACTAGAGTAGCTTCGTGAAGAGCATTGTTGACATAGAAATTTACAAAATACACACGGATCTGAATATGACAGACCTGTTGACTAAACTTCTCTCACAAGCAAAACATGATCACACCTTAGTACTATTTGGGTGTTAATCACGTGGCAATGTGAACTAAGATTACTGACTCTAGTAAACCCTTTGAGTGTTGGTCACATGGCGATGTGAACTATGGGTGTTAATCACATGGTGATGTGAACTGTTGATGTTAAATCACATGGCGATGTGAACTAGATTATTGACTCTAGTGCAAGTGGGAGACTGAAGGAAATATGCCTAGAGGCAATAATAAAGTTATTATTTATTTCCTTATTTCATGATAAATGTTTATTATTCATGCTAGAATTGTATTAACCGGAAACTTACTACATGTGTGAATACATAGACAAACAGGGTGTCACTAGTATGCCTCTACTTGACTGGCTCGTTGAATCAAAGATGGTTAAGTTTCCTAGCCATAGACATGAGTTGTCATTTGATTAACGGGATCACGTCACTAGAGAATGATGTGATTGACTTGACACATTCCGTTAGCTTAGTACTTGATCGTTTAGTATGTTGCTATTGCTTTCTTCATGACTTATACATGTTCCTATGACTATGAGATTATGCAACTCTCGAATACCGGAGGAACACTATGTGTGCTACCAAACGTCACAACGTAACTGGGTGATTATAAAGGTGCTCTACAGGTGTCTCCGATGGTACTTGTTGAGTTGGCATAGATCGAGATTAGGATTTGTCACTCCGATTGTTGGAGAGGTATCTTTGGGCCCTCTCGGTAATGCACATCACTATAAGCCTTGCAAGCAATGTGACTAATGATTGAGTCACGGAATGATGCATTGTCGAACGAGTAAAGAGACTTGCTGGTAACGAGATTGAACTAGGTATTGAGATACCGACGATCGAATCTCGGCCAAGTAACATACCGATGACAAAGGGAATAACGTATGTTGTTATGCGATTTGACCGATAAAGATCTTCGTAGAATATGTGGGAGCCAATATGAGCATCCAGATTCCGCTATTGGTTATTGACCGGAGACGTGTCTTGGTCATATCTACATAGTTCTCGAACCCGTAGGGTCCGCATGCTTAACGTTTGGTGACGATCGGTATTATGAGTTTATGTGTTTTGATGTACCGAAGGTTGTTTGGAGTCCCGGATGAGATCAGGGACATGACGAGGAGCCTCGAAATGATCGAGCCATAAATATCGATATATTGGAAGGCTATATTCGGACATCGGAAAGGTTCCGAGCGATCCGGGTATTTTTTCGGAGTACCGGGGGAGTTACAGGAATACGGGAGTACATATGGGCCTTAGTTGGCTTTAGGGGAAAAAGAGGAGAAGCCACGAGGGTTGGCCGTGCACCCCCTATGGGCCTAGTCCGAATTGTACTAGGGGAGGGGTTGCGCCCCCTGTTCCCTTCTCCTCCCCCTCTCCTTCCTTCCCCCTCCTAGTAGGACTAGGAAAGGAGGAATCCTACTCCTACTAGGAGGAGGATTCATCCCCCCTTTGGCGCGCCTAGAGAGGCCGGCCGGCCTCCCCTCCCTCCTTTATATACGTTGGGAGGGGGGCACCCTAGAACACACAAGTTGATCAGTTGATCTTTCAGCCGTGTGCGGTGCCCCCCTCCACCATAATCCACCTCGGTCATATCATAGCGGTGCTTAGGTGAAGCCCTGCGTCGGTGGCAACATCATCACCGTCATCACACTGTCGTGCTGACAGAACTCTCCCGCAAAGCTCTGCTGGGTCGGAGTTCATGGGACGTCATCGAGCTGAACATGTGCTGAACTCGGAGGTGCCGTGCGTTTGGTACTTGGATCGGTCGGATCGTGAAGACGTACGACTACATCATCCGGGTTGTCATAACGCTTCCGCTTTCGGTCTACGAGGGTACGTGGACAACACTCTCCCCGCTCGTTGTTATGCATCACCATGATCTTGCGTGTGCGCAGGATTTTTTTTGAAATTACTACGTTCCCCAACAGTAACATCATCATCACCGTCGCCACGCCGTCGTGCTGACGGAACTCACCCTCGTCCTCAACTGGATCAAGAGCCTGAGGGACGTCATCGAGCTGAACGTGTGCTGAACGCGGAGGTGCCGTACGTTCGGTACTTGGATCGGTTGGATCGCGAAGAAGTTCGACTACATCAACCGCATTACTAAACGCTTCCGCTTTCGATCTATGAGGGTACGTGGACACACTCTCCCTTCTCGTTGCTATGCATCTCCTAGATAGATCTTGGGTGATCGTAGGAATTTTTTTGAAATTACTGCATTCACCAACAGTTTTCCCCTAATTATTTCTCATAATTTTGGTAATGAGATTATATAAATACAAGTGTTCACATATACCCGCTTGCTTTCAACTTATATTTTTTCCACTTGGATTTAAAGGAGTTTTCAAGGGCATATCAGAGCATACTTTTTCCTTATGAGTTTACTATCAAAGTTTTTCATAATGGTCTTATTGAAGCAATATCTTCTCAAAGATCATATATCATACTTTATATTCCCCCTATCAGGGTTTTAAGGGAAGTACACATGACATATTTCTTGTTCTATAACTCACCAATGAGTTTTCTTCTTCTTCAAAGGTCTTTCTCATATGAGTTATCAGGAGACAATAATCATTATATGTTGTATCATTTTCTCCTTATTTTTCCCACTGGATTAAAGGAGTTTTAACAACATATAAAATATACTTCTCCTCATATTCTTCCTCTTGAGGTTTTAGGGGAGAATCTCAATATTGTACAAAATATTTCTCAGGATGAATGGAGAATACAAGAAGCTCTCTATGATGGATTATTCAAGAAGAAGTATTGTACAAGGGGGTGGTGGTGTTAGAAATAGGTTATGATTAGTCTAACCGGCCATTGCTTATATATTAAGCAATACTCGTCTGTTATTTGTCATGCCAACATACATCTCCCTTTGTGGATGCTACACATCTCTCTTCTTTGTTTGTACCGACGCCTCTAAGAGGTGTTTCTCCAATATGTATATAAGCCTAATGATCAATGAAATAAGCATTTGTTCAATCATTCCTTTTCATTCTTCACAGTAACAACCTACATCTTCATCTCCTGCAGACAAACCATGGACCCCCACCCAAGCTCAAAATCTCTTTATTGATTGCCATACATTTGGCAGGGTTGTCAATTCACCGTGCATTCCACACAACTAACGACATGTCCGGCTCAGCCACGAAACAACCTACCAAACCGAACCTCAAAGCGCAACAAGGGACAACCGCAATATCATCTGGAAAGCCTAATGCCCAATCCATGTTCAAAAGGAACAACCCAATGATGGACGAAATATCCTCTTGACACAAAGGTTTCTCAAAAAACCTCATGTAAGCTTGGAGCGCCTCCTCTCCGATAACGTCTCCCTCATGGGCAATGCCAATCTGCACCATCAGCTTCCTCTGTTGTCGCTTGACCGAGCATGTAAGCATTATAAGTTAGGCAAAGTGTACCTACAATAAGAGTTTGTGTCAGACTACACACTGGCCTGCCGGAGTTCCATGTGGAAGCTTCGTCTCCGACTCGACCTGCTCTGGTTCATGTTAGCTTCAGTCCATGGCGATTGCGGTTGTCGTCTCCAGGTGCTGGCTATGAAGATTTTGCGGGTGGGCATGGATCTGGAGAAAAGCTCTAGCCAGCGCGGCGGAGGTGTCGATCCCCTTCCTGGAGGCTTCGGTTTGGATCCACTCCCTCCCATCTTCTCCCCGAGGGCAAGCAAAAGCATATGTTCCTCTGCGTTTTGCGACCACCACACCTAGGTGTCATGTACTCATGTTCCTTCGTGAAGGCATTGGAAACTGCTCATGGTGGTGGACATCCTGGTGGTTCGGAGTCCGCGTGGGATGGCCTGGAGTATCTGACGAATCCTGCTCGGCTCGTCCGACAATTGGTGATGCCCTCTTCAGCCTTTTTCATGGATATGTGCCCTTGTTCGGCAGCTCCCGTCCGACGCCTTGTCTTGCTGCTGCCGGTGACGGTTCTCGTATGGTTGGTCGTTCGCGACTATGGGTATGTTCTTTTTGCTTCTCCTTTGGCAGTTTGGGCACCTTGATCTAGGTTCTAGTGGGAACTACTCTGTCGGCCGTCGGTGTGATACCTGTTGAGCTTGGGTGAAAGGGTTGTGGCCCTTTGCAGCGGCGGAGACAGATCATGTGTTGCTCATGTTTGGCCCTCTGGATGCAGTTGGCCCACGAACTTGCATGGTGGTGCCCTCCTCTGGAGACCTTAGTTTGCTAGTTGGTGTTGGCGCAACGCTGGTCGTTGGTAAAGGTGCTATATATGTGCTTTGGCTCATTGTTGCTGTTGCCTTCGAGCTATTCTACTTAGAACTTTGTATCTTTGGTTTCCGCTCTGCTTTTTATTTCCTCTATATTGTCATGCCCATGTAATCCTGGGCGGTTGGTTGATGACTTTGTTAACTCAAAGTCAGATGAGGTGCGAGCTCCTGTTGAGCTCGGCCAGCTCCTTTTCTCTAAAAAAACTAGAGCAAGGGGATCGGTAAGAAAGTTATTTGTTTTGAAAGCGAGAGGGGATAAGAAAGTTTGGCAAACTATGAATAATCATGGTGTTGAACTAACTAAATACATGTTCATCAAGAAATTGTAGCATGAGCTCTCGGAACCAAACAATCATGCATATGATAGCATTGATTACACTAAACACACGTATACAGCTGATCCAAAAGCACACGACAAGAGAACGCAGAATATAATATAACCGCATTGAACGACATCAAGAGAACGCAGAAGTGTGGTTTTCTGTAGCTCAGGCTACACGGTACCCCTTATCTTTGCCATCCATTTATGCATCAAGATCCGTGCAGACACATTTGTCTTTTTTGTTTCTCTCAAACGACACAACATATGAACTTTAACTTTTGCAGAACAACAATTCATTCTAACTAGAATCTAGGAAAAAAACTTTCAGATTTTTTCATGCATTTTAAATACTTGAAATAATATTTTTATTCAAAGAAAATCTCATTTTGTATATTTATATCAGACCAAAAAATCTGAAAGTTTTTTCACACATTGATGTTCTAATGTTTGTTCGATCTGCAAAGTTTGAAGTTCATATGTTGTTTCATTTTCGAGAAACAAAAAAGAGAAATCTTGTTGTTGTTATTTAGTTTGAGAGTACGGATCTCAAAGCAAGGTTGGAGGGTTGAGGATAAGAGGTTCCATGTAGCCTGAGCTACAAAGAAACTTTGTGCGCAGGCTACAACTGCGGGTTCACTTCACCATGGACGTGTACCGCTCCTTGTTGGCGGTGAAGAAGGCAACGAGCTCGTCCCTGTCCGGCAACGACCGCCTGACGGCCTCGTGTGAGGCGTACTCCTTGGCCCACCGGCGCAGAGCAGGGTACTCGCCATCCGCCATGAGGCGCACCCCGGCCACCTCCTCCATCACGCCGAGCCATCGAGCCAGTGTGCATGCCGCGAGGTCGACGAAGCCGAGGGTTTCACCCCCGAAGAACCTCTTCCCGTTGAGCTGCGCGTCCAGGATCGCCAGGCTCTCCTTGGTCTCCCTCGCCAGCCGCGCCTGCGCCTCGCCGTCCGACCACATCGACAGCCACAGAGGCTCCAAGCACTGCGTGCGTTTGCGGAGAAATCGATCGTTCAGGATTCACATGCATATATACCATACATACACTCCTGCGCTGAAAAGATGCTAAAGATCGTAAATTCGTAATCGCACCTTGTTGGCTAGGAAGTCAGCCCAGAAGCGGGCGGTGGCGCGGTCGTAGGGGTCCGCCGGGAGGAGTCGGGACGCCGTCCCGTCGTCGTTGTGGAAGGCCTCGTCGATGTACTCGAGGATGACGAGAGACTCGCAGATGGCTCGGTCACCATGGAGGAGGACGGGGACCGACTGGTGGACGGGGTTGTGGGTGAGCAGCAGCTCGCTCTTGCTGGCCAGTTCCTCCACGAGCAGCTCGTACGGCACCCCCTTGAGCGTCAGCGCCACCTCCACCCGGTGAGCGAACGGGCTGCCGAACGCCGTGATGAGCCTCACCGGCGCCGGCGCCTGTGCTGGCTGCTGCGACATCCTGCTAAGTGATAAGGAAAACTTGCTGCCTCGATCGCCGTAGGCTTTAATTAGTTTCTTGGCCAAACTCAAACTGCTGACTGTCCCGGTTAGCTGCTACGATTAGATTGTAGGAGTAATTTATATGGGGACAGTGGTTGAGGAAGGGTACTGCCTCTTTTCCAAGGAAAGGATCTGTCCATATCTTGTCTTTTTCACACCACTTGGACCGAGGCTGGCGTAAGCAAAAGCAACGACTGATGTTGATCAGCCAAGAAAATTTAATTAACCGGAAGTAGGTAGGTAGTGTGTTGGACGAATCAGAAATTGATTTACGTAAGATATTAAATCGGTAACATATATCTACCTGTTTGTGATGCATGTCATAAGCAATGACCTCAACATGCACACAAGCAAAGGCGCAAAGCTAGTTGGCAGCTGGTGGAACCAAGAAAAAATACAAAGACAGAAGACCGGCCGGGGCATGTGTGTCTTGGATGAACAAATTTCGAATTCGTGCTTACAAAATGGACCCTGATATCTCCCGACCGTTCGGTCTGGAGAGCCCCAAGCCGAACGAGTCGCTTGTTACGGGTAAGCTGATCGATCGGTTCGGGACGAGAAGCCCTCAACCCGAACACCATCACTCTAGGCCTTTTTTGCGTTGAATAAAAAAGAAAATAAAGCCAAGTTTACCCAGAAACTATTTTGACTAAGAGCATCTTCAACAGCCGTCCAACGTGCCGCGCGCTCATCGCCTAGTTTGGCGCGGCGGGCAACACTTGCTCCAGCAGCCACGCTAAAATGCAGCGCGCGCAGCTCCAGCAGCGCGCGCGACTCTCACACAAACAACATATGCATTCCAAACACAAGCAAAAAGATCAATCACAAACAAAATAAATCAACCATAAATAATTCAATTTTAT
Source organism: Aegilops speltoides (assembly GCA_021437245.1). Classification (NCBI taxonomy): domain Eukaryota; kingdom Viridiplantae; phylum Streptophyta; class Magnoliopsida; order Poales; family Poaceae; genus Aegilops; species Aegilops speltoides. The sequence continues at coordinate 46,717,755 of CM038147.1, read as the reverse complement.
TATTACAACTCAAACGAATAGTTTATCGTTCAATACAACAAATAGTTCAATAATACAACAAATAGTTCAACAATCAACATCGAACGCACAAATTATGATGCTCTTTGTCGGCCATTCCAAGCCCACCTCTCCTCAATGAGATCCTTCTGAAGATCATCATGCGATGTGGGATGTCGAATGGCATGATAGGAGGCAACAAAACGACCCACCCTTTCAGCCCTCCGTCGCACTCGCACGGGATGTCCCAAGAGCTCATACTGAGAGTACTCTACATCTTGACCACACTCATTCTCGATGATTATGTTGTGCATCATCACACAAGCATGTATGATGTACCAAAACATTTTTTGATCCCAAAGTCTAGCCGGTCCTCTCACAATGGCAAATTGGGCTTGCAAAATCCCAAAACCCCTCTCCACATCTTTTCTAGCCGCCGCCTGAGCATTGTGGAAATCAAGATTTTCCTTACCTTCCGGTTTCTTCAACGGCTTCACAAATGTTTGCCACTTTGGGTAAATGCCATCCGCAAGATAGTAGCCATAGTTGTATGTACGACCATTTGCTACAAACTGCACCGGTGGCAAATCACCATTTGCAATCTTATTCATCAGTGATGACCGATTGACAACATTGATGTCATTCAAAGATCCAGGCATTCTAAAGAAAGCATGCCAAATCCAAGTCTCTTGATCGGCCACCGCTTCAAGGATTATAGTGGAACCCTTTTTTTGGCCGTGGAATTTTCCACGCCATGCCTTTGGACAATTCTTCCAACTCCAATGCACGAAATCTATTGAGCCAAGCATACCTGGGAAGCCGCGAGCTTTGTTCATCTTCAATAGCCTTGCGGCGTCTTCAGCATTGGGAGATCTCAAATACTCCTGGCCAAACACTTGGACAATTCCGACTGCGAAGCGCTTGACACACATGATGGCTTGGCTCTCACCCATGGCCAAGTGATCATCAACTAGATCAGCCTGGATACCGTATGCCAACATACGCAAAGCGGCTATCACCTTCTGAAAGGTGCTATGCCCGAGCTCTTTGGCGGAACCGGTCATGGCTCGCTAGTTTCTCTGCAATGCGCCTGAACAACTCGGTGCTCATCCTAAACCGGCGACGAAAGTACGACTCCGGGTACGTGGGATTCTCCAAGAAATAGTACCTCATCAATCTGTTATGTGTTGGGGAACGCAGTAATTTTAAAAAATTTCCTACGCACACGCAAAATCCATCTAGCCGATGCATAGAAACGAGAGGGGAGAGTCTTGTCCACGTACCCTCGTAGACCGGAAGCGGAAGCGTTATGACAGCGTGGTTGATGTAGTCGTACGTCTTCAAGATCCGACCGATGCTAGTACCGAAAGTACGGCACCTCCGCGATCTGCACACATTCAGCTTGGTGACGTCCCACGAACTCTAGATCCAGCTGAGTGTCGAGAGAGAGCTTCGTCAGCACGATGGTGTGATGACGGTGATGATAAAGTTACCGATGGAGGGCTTTGTCTAAGCACTACAACGATATGACCAAGGTGGAAATCTGTGGAGGGGGCACCGACACGGCTGAACAATCAACTTGTGTGTCTTGGGGTGCCCCCCTACCCCCGTATATAAAGGAGCAAGGGGGAGGCCGGCCGGCCCTCCTTGGCGCGCCCCCAAGAGGGGGATCCTACTAGGACTCCATGTCCTAGTAGGTTTCCACCAAAAGGGGGAGAGGGGGAAGGGAGGAGAGGGAGACGGAGAAGGAAAGGGGGCGCCGCCCCCCGTTCCTAGCCCAATTCAGACTCAAGGGGGAGGGGACGCGCGGCCTGCCCTGGCCGCCCCTCTCTCTCCCCCCACTAAGGCCCATTGAGGCCCATTAGTTCCCCTGGGGGTTCCGATAACCCTCCGGCACTCCGGTTTTAACCGAAACTTCTCCGTAACACTTCCGGTATCCGAATATAGTCGTCCAATATATCAATCTTTATGTCTTGACCATTTCGGGACTCCTCGTCATGTCCGTGATCACATCCGGGAATCCGAACAACCTTTGATACATCAAAACACATAAACTCATAATATCGATCGTCACCGAACGTTAAGCGTGCGGACCCTACGAGTTCGAACACTATGTAGACATGACTGAAACTCATCTCCATTCAATAACCAATAGCGGAACCTGGATGCTCATATTGGTTCCTACATATTCTACGAAGATCTTTATCGGTCAAACTGCATAACAACATACGTTGTTCCCTTTGTCATCGGTATGCTAGTTGCCCGAGATTCGATCGTCGGTATCTCAATACCTATTTCAATCTTGTTACTGGCAAGTCTCTTTACTCGTTCTGTAATGCATCATCCCGCAACTAACTTATTAGTCACATTGCTTGCAAGGCTTACAGTGATGTGCATTACCGAGAGGGCCCAGAGATACCTCTCCGATACTCGGAGTGACAAATCCTAATCTCGATCTATGCCAACTCAACAAACACCATCGGAGACACCTGTAGAGCATCTTTATAATCACCTAGTTACGTTGTGACGTTTGATAGCACACTAAGTGTTCCTCCGGTATTCGGGAGTTGCATAATCTCATAGTCATAGGAACATGTATAAGTCATGAAGCAAGCAATAGCAATAAACTAAACGAAAAAGTGCTAAGTTAACAGAATGGGTCAAGTCAATCACACCATTCTCTAATGATGTGATCCCTTTAATCAAATGACAACTCATGTCTATGGCTAGGAAACTTAACCATCTTTGATCCAACGAGCTAGTCAAGTAGAGGTATACTAGTGACACTCTGTTTGTCTATGTATTCACACATGTACTAAGTTTCTGGTTAATACAATTCTAGCATGAATAATAAACATTTATCATTATATAAGGAAATATAAATAACAACTTTATTATTGTCTCTAGGGCATATTTCCTTCATTATGGGCATCGATCCTATCCCTCCAAATTCTCTGCCGACCCATAACCGAACCACCCTGTTTTGGTTTTTATTGATGTGCATAGCTAAGATCATTGCAAGATCCTCCTCCTCGTCCATAGCAAATTCTTCTTCGGAAGAGTCATACGACGAACTCATCTACAATATTCAATACTAGGCTATTTAAAAACTACAATCAACTTGCACCAAATTCAGGAAGTTTGAAGCAATACATATCTTGCGGGAGTTTTGTCAAGCACCTTGCGGGCGCTGTGAGCCGAGGACTGTCGCGCGCGAGGGGCGGCGGTGACTAGAGGGAGATGGAGGAAGCCGCCGCGGCACGGGGATAGGCCGGGGAAGCGTCAGAACGGTCGCCGGAATAAAATGGGGTGGCGCGGGCGGCGGCGGCGTCGCGGTTGGATGTAGTAGGTGGAGTTGCTAGCGAGCGCTCGGGAGTCCAGCGCGCGGCAGCGGGCGCAGCAAATAAGAGGCGCGCGATGGCGTTTCGGCCCGCGCGCTGAACCAGATATGCCTCGCGCGCGATTTTTGCGCCTCTGCTGGAGCGCCCGAAGCGGTAGCGCGCGCGCAAAAAACAATAATTTTTCAGGGCGACTGTTGGAGATGCTCTAAGAAAGCCCACTTTTGGCTGTGAATAATAGAGGTCAGATTTTGCCATACTCTAAAAAAATTGAAATGGTCCAAAAATAAGTTTGTTGTGATAGATAGAAAATAAAGAACAAGATACTACTAAAATAATCACTATGGGTTGAAGCTAAAAAAATTGCCACGCTCTTTATAAGCAAAATTTGCCATGGTAAACAAAGATTTTTTTATGCAAATGACAAAAAAGAAAATAGTTCATAGCAATTTTGCATCTCTACCATGACGTCAAGAAATGTGCATTAAAAATTTGTATGCTATTTTTACTATATAATTGAAGAGACAAAAAAATGTGGATTAATAATTGCCATCATGTGAAGCAGAAACAAAAACGCACAATCTTTTGTTTAGTAGTAATTGCCACGTTTTGCAAAGTAAATGTACCATAGTAAATAGAAGCAAAAATTACCATGAACGGTGGGAAAAGGACAGAATTTGCCGTGGATGTAAAGTATTTTTGCCATGACAGAACTAGAAGTGAACAAGCGCTAAATGCTTGTCTTCACAATTTCTTTACTGTTTATTCAGATTAAATCTTGTGGTAAGTTGCTCGTATATTCAAACAAGCGCTAATGACTTGTATCGCCTGCCACAGGGGCTTCAAAGCACTTGTTGGCGATGAAGTCGGCCCAGAAGCGGGCCGTGGCGCGGTCGTAGGGGTCCGCCGGGAGGAGCCCGGGCGCCAACCCGTCGCCGTTGTGGAAGGCCTCGTCCACGTACTCGACAATGAGGAGGGACTCACAGACGGCGCGGTCGCCGTGGAGGAGGACGGGAACCGACTGGTGGACGGGGCTGAGGGCGAGCAGCAGCTCGCTCTTGTTGGTCAGGTCCTCCACGAGCAGCTCGTACGGCACCCCCTTGAGCGTCAGCGCCACCTCCACTCGGTGCGCGAACGGGCTGCCGAACGCCGTGATGAGCCTCACCGGCGCCGGCGCCTGTGCCGTCTGCTGCGACATCCTGATCAAGCAAAAATTGCTGTCTTGAGAATGAGTTACTCCTTGTGTATTTATATGGCTGAGGAAGAGTGGTGGTTGTGCATGGTCAGGTCAGAGATGGCGGGCGCTGCCTCTTCTACAAGGAAAGGATCCGTCGATACCTTATCCTTTTCACACCACTTGGGCTGACGCTGCTGAGCTTCAAACGAAACCAAGGACGGATGTTTGTCAGTCGGAAGTAGCTGGTTGTTGGATGGATCAAGTGAGAACTTGAGAAGCTTCGTGCGAGATGGGAGACTATTACACGTGCAGCACAATCGACTGGTACAACTCAAGTGAGAGATAGAAGCAATGCAGCATTTGATTTACGTAAGCTATGATCAGATCGATAAGATGAGTTGGTGAGGCGGATAACATATAACGTAATATAGTAGTAGTACAGTAGTAAACTGCATGTATCTATCCATGATGCGTGTCATAAGCAATGACTTCATCATTATATGCAACGGGCTTGTTAAATCTGAGTCGATTGATCCATACAACTTTAGGATTCGTGCAAGCCCACACGGGCAGCTATAGCCTGCTTCTGTCGGGGGGTGCGCCTGGCCTTTTTTTGACATCAAAGTACTCTTTATTGCAAGGTGCTCATTATATTATCTTTTAAAAGAGGATCAAAATTTTCTACGGGTGGATCTTCCATCCCCCTCCACCACCATGCACCTTACTTCTAGCTACTTTGGCCTAATTATGGGAAGCACAATTAGTCTCTCTAGGAGCATGCTAAAAAACAATAGGCGGGAAATCACACGCAAAAGTGATATATATCATCAAAACTACCGCTGATATATAGACCAAGGTTTTGAATCCCAAGCGGACGTTTTTTCTCGAGGGGCACCGGAATTTGCGGTTACCACGGTAACCACGAAATGCCGGAAAAAAGGACGAAATTTAAAATCAAAATTTGAATTTAAATATTTTTGAAGTTGATATAGATAAGTATTTAACTCATAAATGTCGCCAAATCCCCTGGCGTAGTGGCTATTGGACCGCAACTTTCGCTTACTGCATTTTTTAACTTTTGCATCCTGAAAAGGAATAAAAATGTTAGAGCCCGACTCGAGGCTGCGGAAAGGATGCGCTTGCCACTAGACCAGGGCCAGTTCTGTTCTAGTAGAAGAGATGGTTTGCATTTAACTCTATAGCCAGCGTTTGAATTCAAAATTTTCAAAATATTTTGCTCGGTATGAGTGTTTCTCGAGGGCGGACGGTAAACGCGGTAACCGCACGAAATCACGAAATTTCGTTCGGTAACCAAATCAGTGATATAGACCGAACGAGCGTCCTCCATTCAGATTATTCAATATGCATCAAACAACTTCAGATTCGTAATATTCAATCCAACACAACGAACTTCAAAGAGTGCGCCAAAGTTTCTATCGGACAAAGTAGGACGAAAACGTGCATCAACCCTATGCATAGATTACCTCAATGTCACGATAATCTGCAAGTTGAATACCAAAACATATATCAAGTGAATCAAATAGAACACCACATTGTCACCACGTGTATCCACATGCAAGAGATTCATCAAGTGTTCTCAAATCCAAAACTTATTCAGTTTGATAATAGTGATACCTCAAAGGTAAAAACTCAATTGATCACAACAACAAGATAGAGAGGGGGGAAACCATATGATCCAACTACACTAACAAAGCTCGCGGTACATCAAAATCGTGGCAAATTAAGAACACGAGAGAGAGAGAGAGAGAGAGAGAGAGAGAGAGAGAGAGAGATCAAACACATAGCTACTGGTACATACCCTCAGCCCCGAGGGTGAACTACTCCCTCATCATCATGGAGACAGCGGGTATGATGAAGATGGCCTCCAATGATGATTTCCCCCTTCAGCAGGGTGCCAGAAAAGGCCTCCATATGGGATCTCTTCGGAACAAAGGCTTGCGACGGCGGAACAACTCATCTAGGTTAACTTTCGGAAGTTTCCGAACATATAAACAATTCCAGCATCAGAATCACGTGAAGAGGGGCTACGGGGGGCCCATAACGTATCTTGGCACGACCACCCCCTAGTCGCGCCCAAGTACCTTGTCACCTCCTCGTGGCTCTTCTGGTACTCCCTCGAAGCTTCGGGGGTCTCTTATGTTCCAAAAAGAAATCGTAAAAAAGTTTCGTCGCGTTTGGACTTTGTTTGGTATGGATTTTCTAAAAACCCCAAAACAAGCAAAAAATAGCAACCGACACTAGGCACTAGGTTAATATGTTAGTCCATGAAAATCATATAAAAGTCATATAAAAGTGCACCAAAACCATAAAAATATAGTAAACATGGCATGAATACTTCATAAATTATAGATACCTTGGAGATGTATTAGAGCCTTCTCGAACCTCAACCTCGAGCTCGAGATTTATTGACGGGAAATCAAGCGGGGTGGTGAGTTCATTCACCCTGAAGGGAGAACATGTCGGACATTGCCGTCTTCAGCGTGTGCTGCTCAGCTTCTTCAGTGCGAGCCCTGGATCATTCGTCGGTGGCATGCACACTGTGCTAGCTGCCGGCAAGTGGCTCTGCTTCGCCAGCGGCTTCATTGAGAGGTTGAGCGCAAGCATCAAAGCACTGGGCGTGGTGGGGGCAGGACCGCGGTATCCCCTGTCCACAAGAGTTCAAGTCCCAGACTTGGCATTGACTTGACATTAGTGCTTGTATTTTCCTGAATTATTCCAGGACTTCCAGCGATATACCATCAATGGAAGGATATGTTCTTGTCGACTACGAAGGGGTGTGTGGCGACTTCTTCAATCTCAAGATGATTTGCTGGCTCAGTCACTCGAACCTGCTCATAGAGGTAGGGTGTGCGTGCATGCCCTCATAGGGGTGAGTGTATGTGAGCGACTTCGATTGTATTTTGTTAAAATAACAGGTAAACTCAAGTCAGCCACAAAAGGCAGCATTTTTTGATTTCGTTAAAAAAACAGAACACGCACCCCCATCAAAACTTTACAAGCCAAAGTCCACTTTGCTCCGGCACCAAATTTGAACAACATAACTCTTGTATACCCCATATGAAACCAAATGTCTATATGAACAAAACAAATAAACGAATATATGTATGCATAACGGAACCGGTGATATGTTTACGTTATTCGGTGGTCGGTGCTATTACAGTACCATGCATATGTTGAAATGATTACCGAATCTAACTTGCAAGACATTTGTAAATGGTACAATTTGTACTCTACATGGTTCTATAAATATGCACACTTAATAATATACTAGAAATTACCATTAAGATATTAGTTATACATTCCTTTTTAGAAACCTCTAATGTGATATTTAATGAAACTAAACTATACATGAACATATGCACATATATATATAAATGTACGTGTGGACAGTATAATTTGTGGATTCTCACAAAATAATTTAAATATAATTTTCATTATAGCACTTGGTTTTAATTTAGCATAAACAAATGATCGATGACATACAGTACAATTGAGAACCAATATAAACTGGTTAACTATACCACATAAATTATGTGGTTAACTATCCTAACTAAGTAATGAAAATTAAACTTCTTAACACTATAGTATTATGGAATATAAAAATAAATATGTATAAAAGTTAGGTATAAAACTATTTATTTTATTTCGCCCCGGGTGCCAAGTATAAAGAATGAAATGCTCATAGTAGTAGTTTTTCAGCTGTAAATTTTCGAGAAGCTCATAGCTGAAAGCAGTTCTGCGTATGTCTTCCCATTGGTTGACCAAGAGTTCTTGAGAATATAATGTATCATTCACTCTATGTAGTCAAGTATCTCTAGTCCCATCAAAGTTATCTTAACTAAGTTATCATTAGTCAAGATATCACACAAAGAATATATCTTCATACCTCTTATCTTCGAGTAGGAGCAAAGGTCGCCTCCACCACCCTGCCACGAATAAGCCTCTCATCAAAGAAAATCCTTGCCTCATCTACTACCTTCAGATTGGAGAACCTCACAAATACATTCTGATCTTCAACACGCGACAACATAACTCTCCCAAAGATAGAGGACCGTGTGAGCACTTCCTTGTTTAGATCGGAATCTTCAAAGTTTTCACCTTGAGCAACCTGCATAGTGTTCCAAAATGGTAAGTTGTCTTGGTGAGTTGTTGTTGTAGCAAAAAAAAGGGTTAAAATAATTATGTGTGTGTGTGTGTGTGTGTGTGTGTGTGTGTGTGTGTGTGTGTGTGTGTGTGTGTGTGTGTTAAAAAACATTTGGTGTGTATTTGAAAAACAGTTAACCATATACTAAAAATTGTAGTATGTATTTAAAAAATGAAAACCACATACTAGAAAAAATGCTCACCGTATATTGCAAAAACTATAAAAAAAAGGTGAAAAAAATTAAAAACCATACAAACTAGAATAAAACCCAACTCTGAAAAGAGAAAGGGCGGAAATAAAAAAACGACACCGAAAAATCTAAAAGAACACCAACTTTCAGTGAAGAACATTTATTGAAATTCATGAATATTACATGAATTCTTGAGCATTTTTTGAAATTCGCAAACATTTTTCATAAACATGTGGTGTTTGTCCAGCTTGCATCCAAGACCCAAAAGTTTTGGTTTTCTTACTAGCAAGGACGAACTTTCAACAAGTCGCTTGCATCCAAGACCCAAAAGTTTTGGCTTTCAACAAGTCATGCGGATTATCACTACAAATTTCGGCAGCATAACGCGTCTATTCATTACAAAATTCATTCATGCACTCCACTCGATGAAACATCCCATATCATCATCCTACCAACTCATTTCCCCAACAAAACTCAAAAAACTACCAAGCTAATCCAGCACCACCACAAACTAAATAAGTAAGCTCACGGATGAATCTAACAGCTTCTGCTCCTTGTGTTGTCATTCTTCTGTTTGAATGAATGGTGAAAGGTATCTACACACCAAGAGAGAGCTTCTTTGTGTCGACGCATTCCAATTGGCAAAAGGTTGTGGCACAGGTGCACCAACACCACCGATTTGAAGCCCTTGGGATGGTGGAGCAGTTGCAAACATTTTGTGTGGAATATGCTTCCGAGATATTGGGTTGTTCGCTGCAAGCAACCTCTCTGCCAACATATAACAACACAGTTAACAAAACTATGCATGAAGGAAGAAAGTCACAATTTAAGAAAAAGTATTAAAAATAAGATCATCAGATCAAGACAACTGTCTGCAACATATATAGGCAGCAATGGTGGTAAGAGTAGGTGACAACTATGTGATATACTAGTAACGGTACCTCCAGTGAACATTTCAACACGTAAGATCAAGATCCATCATGTTTACGAAATGATAATACTAAGAAGGAAATCACTTTGAAGAAAGTTGAAACTTCTAAGGCTCCGTTTGGTACAAGGGAGTGCAAAACAAAGGATAGGAAAAAGGCATAGGAATCACGTGGAATGCAAACTGGAAAACCCACAGGCTCCCTTTGGTCGTGGATGTTATGTTCACCCTAAAACCTAAAGAAACCTTCTCTTTCCTCCATACAAAACTTGTACGACTCCTATAGACAACCTACAAACCGAACAGGGCCTAAAATGTCAAAATACAAATATGGGGACATGGCAACACGGTAGAGTAGGGAAATTCGGTAGTTTAATTGCATGCTTGCTGATATGGCATGATAACTAAGTTGACATGTGTAATAGAGTAGTTGGCATGTGTGCATGCATTGCTGCGGTAACTTTTTCATGACGGACTCTCATTTGTGGAGGTGCGGGCAATAAAACAAAATTGATGCTCCAAAAAAAATTGGAGCATCCATTTTCTTTTTTTCGTACACACCTCCAAAAATGTGATTACGTGCGAAAAATTCCATTCTCTAGAACTCTTTATGAAGAAGGAACATCGCGATGTCTTCGATGTCCTAAAGGAGGAACATCTAAGTGTGAGGCTTGATTGAATCAAGAGGACATGGAATACATTTATGAAAAATAATTAGAACAAGTCTTATGTAATTTCCTTTGTTGTAAACGTATTTGCTTTGTTGGGAACTCATATGTATTGTTGTGAACTTATTTGCTTTGTTGGGAACTCATTTGTATTATTGTGAAGTAATTTGCTTTGTTCTGAACTCATTTGTATTGTTGTAAAGTAATTTGCTTTGTTGTGAAGTAATTTGCTTTGTTGTGAACTCATTTGTATTGTTGAGTAATTTATTTTGTTATGGATAAATGTTAATGATATGTCTCTTGTGTTGTTTATATCACAGATGGTCTCTGTTCGAGAGGAGGATAGTGAACTTGATTTTTGCATTGTTCCAATGGAATATTGTCTTCGAAACAAAGAGAGGCTGCCATATGGACCTAGAAGAGCACCAATGATGGCAAGATTGCAGTGGGTGGAAGAGAAAGAGAAACAACCACAAATATTCTACTCCATTTTCATGATGCGGAGGTCAGTGTTTTTCGCACTACATGACACTTTAGTTGAGAAGTACGGTCTGATGTCAACTTGCAACATGACAAGCAAAGAATCATTAGCATAGTTCTTGTGGACTTTGGGGTCACGCTAAAGCATCGGAAATGTTGCAAGTTGATTTGAACATAGTCAATCTACCATTAACTTGAAGTTTAAAGAGGTTCTGTTGTGTGTGTACCGTATGGCCGGTGATTACATTCAACCCAAAGATCGATCTTTCACCCCAGTTCATGACTCTCTTAAAAAAGAGAGATTTTGGCCTCACTTCAAGGATGCTATTGGGGCAATTGATGGAACACACATTGAATGTGTTGTGCCTAGAAGTGAGCACCCAAGTATCGCAACAGTAAAGGTTCGGCAACTCAGGATGTCATGGCAATTTGCGATTTTGATATGAGATTTATGTTTGTTGTTGCTGGATGGCCTGGATCTGTTCATGACACATGTGTGTTGAATGATGCACAAGTTGAATACTCGTACTTCCCACACCGCCCGGACGGTAATAACTTGTACATGTATTTTTGTGCTCTAATGTCATTACTCTCTTTTTAGTTACTTCTAAAATATCTATATTTATATTTATCTTCTCTATCTCTACTACTGAAAAAGAATGTAAGGTTCCCATTTCACCTTTTTTTTCACCACCCCACTAGTAGAAAAAGGGCCTAATGTGAAGCTTATTAGTCCCGGTTTGTAATTGAACCGGCACTAATGTGACCATTAGTGCCGGTTCCAACGGCTAGGCGGACGGCGCTCATTAGTACCAGTTCGTGGCGAACCTTTATTACCGGTTCGTGCCACGAACCGGTACTAAAGAGGTGGTGGCCTTTGGCTCCAACCGGTACTAAAGACCTCCCCCCTGTGGTACCGGTTGGGCCATCAACCGGTACTAAAGGTGGTGGCCTTTAGTATGGGTTGATGGCTCCAACCGGTACTAAAGACCCCGCCTTTAGTACCAGTTGGTGCCACCAGCCGGTACTAAAGGTGGTGTGTTGCCACCCGCAATGCATAATGTTTAGTCCCACCTCGCTAGTTGAGAGGAGCTCGCACCGGTTTATAAGCCCCGCCGCGGCTACCGTGTCGAGCTCCTCTCTAAGCAGGCCTTTGTGGGCCTATTGCAAGTCTTCTGCCCTGTGGGGCCTACTGGGCCGTACGGGCCTGCATCCTGGCCCAACTAGAGGTTGGGTTTCTAGTCGTATGTAGGCCGTGCCGACCCAGTAGGTTGGCTGTTTTTGCTTTATTTCAAAAAAAATTAACACCAACCGGGACTAAAGGTACCCTAGACCACGGCGCGCCTCATGTCACGTGGTGGGCCTTTGGTCCCGGTTCGTGTTGAACCGGGACTAAGGGGGAGACCTTTAGTCCCCACCCTTTAGTGCCGGTTCAAGAACCGGTCTTACGAACCGGTACTCAAAGTCGTTTTTCTACCAGTGCCCCTTCGTCCAGCCTTCCCCGTATAATAATCAATCATCTTAATGTACTTACCTTCTGAATCAATTCCACTTTAATTTATTTACCAAACTTCTGATCAAAATATAATGTAAATCACGAGCAGAATTTGATGAACATTTATTTACACAAGCATATATTATGAGCAAATAAATCACTTTTGATCAGAATATAAGGTAAATCATGGACAGAATTTGATGAACATTTATTTACACAATCGCATATTATGATTAGGTAAATCACAAGTTAATGTACTAGAATATTTATATCATGTTACCGCGCACGGGCATTTTTCTAGTATGAATATAAAAAGACTCAAAGGTGAAGATCCAATCAATCTCGTCCATCAAACCATGTCAATCCAATGACATAAATTGCTCCAATGGCGAGCACTCAACATGTTTAGCATGCAATTAGTATCATACCAAATGTCAATGGCGGCGCTAATTACATAATTGATATTTGATATGTCCATTTTGCATCATGCTTTTATATCGATATTTATTGTATTATGGGCTGTTATTTCACGTTATGTCACAATACTTATGGCTATTCTCTCTTATTTTACAAGGTTTACATGAAGAGGGAGAATGCCGGCAGCTGGAATTCTAGGCTGGAAAAGGAGCAAATATTGAAGGACTATCCTGCGCAACTCCACAAGTCCTGAAACTCCATGGAATACCTTAGAATAAATAAAGAAAAATCGTCGCCAAAGATGAAGGCCAGGGGGCCCACACCCTGCTCACGAGGGTGGGGGGCGCCCCCCTACCTCGTGGGCCCCCCGGTGGCTCTCCGACGTCCATCTTCTCCCATATGAAGTCTTTCGATGAGAAAAAAATAGAAGACAACCTTTCGGGACGAGACTCCGCCGCCACGAGGCGGAACCTTGGCGGAACCAATCTAGGGCTCCGGCAGAGCTATTCTGCCGGGGACACTCCCCTTCGGGAGGGGGAAATCATCACCATCGTCATCACCAACGCTCCTCTCATCTGGAGAGGGCAATCTCCATCAACATCTTCACCAGCACCATCTCATCTCCAAACCCTAGCTCATCTCTTGTATCCAATTCTTGTCTCCAAGTCCGGGATTGGTGCTAGTAGGTTGATAGTAGTGTTGATTACTCCTTGTAGTTGATGCTAGTTGGTTTATTTGGTGGAAGATCATATGTTCAGATCCTTTATGCACAATATTACCCCTCTGATTATGAATATGCTTTGTGAGTAGTTACGTTTGTTCCTGATGACAAGGGAGAAGTCTTGCTATTAGTAGTCATGTGAATTTGGTATTCGTTTGATATTTTGATAAGATGTATGTTGTCTAACCTCTAGTGGTGTTATGTGAACGTCGACTACATAACACTTCACCATTATTTGGGCCTAGAGGAAGGCATTGGGAAGTAATAAGTAGATGATGGATTGCTAGAGTGACAGAAGCTTAAACCCTAGTTTATGCGTTGCTTCGTAAGGGGCTGATTTGGATCCATATGTTTCATGCTATGGTTAGGTTTACCTTAATACTTTTGTTGTAGTTGCGGATGCTTGCAATAGAGGTTAATCATAAGTGGGATGCTTGTCCAAGTAAGGGCAGTACCCAAGCACCGGTCCACCCACATATCAAATTATCAAAGTACCGAACGCGAATCATATGAGCGTGATGAAAACTAGCTTGACGATATTCCCATGTGTCCTTGGGAACGCTTTTCCTATTATAAGAATTTGTCCAGGCTTGTCCTTTGCTACAAAAAGGATTGGGCCACCTTGCTGCACTTTATTTACTTTTGTTACTTGTTGCTCGTTACCATTTATCTTATCACAAAACTATCTGTTACCACTTATTTCAGTACTTGCAGAGAATACCTTGCTGAAAACTGCTTATCATTTCCTTCTGCTCCTCGTTGGGTTCGACACTCTTACTTATCGAAAGGACTACGATAGATCCCCTATACTTGTGGGTCATCAAGACTCTTTTCTGGCACCATTGCCAGGGAGTGAAGCGCCTTTGGTAGGTGGAATTTGGTAAGGAAAAATTTATTTCGTGTGCTGAAATTTTCTGTCACTTGTTATTATGGAAAGTAATTACTTGAGGGTCTTGTTTGGGGTATCTTCACCTCGTCCAGTTGAGCCAAGAGTTGCTCCTCAACCTACTGAACCTATTGAAAATGAAACTTCTTTTCAGATTCCTTCGGTTATGATGGAAAAACTACTAGCTAACACTTTCGCAGGAGATGGAACAAAGCATCCTGACGAACATCTACGCTTTGTGGATGATATTTGTGGACTATTTAAGCTTGCAGGTGTACCCGATGATGCCGTTAATAGGAAGGCTTTCCCTTTATCTTTGGAGGGAGACACATTGACATGGTATAGGCTATGTGATGATACGAGATCGTGGAACTATAAAAGATTGAAATTGGAACTTCATCAAAAGTATTACCCTATGCATCTTGTTCATCGTGATCGCAATTATATATATAATTTTTGGCCTCGCGAAGGATAAAGCATCGCTCAAGCTTGGGGGAGGCTTAAATCAATGTTATATTCATGCCTCAATCATGAGCTCCCAAGAGAAGTAATTATTCAAAGTTTTTATGCTCGGCTTTTTGATAACAATCGCACCATGCTCGATACTTCTTGTGCTGGCTCTTTTATGATGAAGACTATTGAATTTAAATGGAATTTATTGGATAGAATTAAACGCAACTCTGAATATTGGGACCTCGACGAAGGTAAGGAGTCAGGTATGGCACCTAAGTTTGATTGTGTTAAATCTTTTATGGATACCGATATTTTCCGTAAGTTTAGCACTAAATATGGACTTGACTCTGAGATAGTAGCTTCTTTCTGTGAATCTTTTGCTACTTATGTTGATCTCCCCAAGGAGAAGTGGTTTAAATATCATCCTCCCATAGAAGTAAAAGTAGCTGCACCTATTAAAATTGAAGAAAAGATTGTCACTTATAATGATCCTATCGTTCCTACTTCCTATGTTGAGAAACCTCCTTTCCCTTTTAGAATGAAGGATCATGCTAAAGCTTCAATTGTTGTTCGTAAAAGCAACACTAGGACTTATACACCCCCTAAGCAAGTCAAAGTAGAACCCAATATTGCTATCGTTAAAGATCTCTTGTCTGATAATATTGATGGGCATGTTATTCAATTCACTGGTGAAACTGCTAGAATTGCTAAACCCTGTGATAGAGATAAACACAGACCTATGGTAGGTGTGCCTGTTATTTCTGTTAAAATAGGAGATCATTGTTATCATGGCTTATGTGATATGGGTGCTAGTGCTAGTGTTATACCCATTGACTTATACAAAGAAATTATGCATGATATTGCACCTGCTGAGTTAGAAGATATTGATGTTACAATTAAACTTGCCAATAGAGATACTATATCTCCAATGGGAATTGTTAGAGATGTTGAAGTCTTGTGTGGGAAAACCAAATATCCCGCTGATTTTCTTGTTCTTGGTTCTCCACAAGATAGCTTTTGTCCCATTATATTTGGTAGACCTTTCTTGCATACCGTTAATGCTAAGATATATTGCAAAAAGAATGTTGTTACTGTTGGCTTGGATGATATGGTTCATGAGTTTAATTTCTCTAAATTTAGTAAACAACATCGTGAGGAAGAATTGCCTAGTAAGGATGAAATTATTGGTCTTGCTTCTATTGTTGTACCTCCTAGTGATCCTTTAGAACACTATTTGCTAGACCATCAAAATGATATGTTCATGAATGAAAGAAGGGAAATAGATGAAGTATTCTTTAAATAGGAACCTATTCTGCAACACAATTTGCCTGTTGAAATCCTAGGGGATCCTCCTCCACCCAAGGGTGATCCCGTGTTTGAGCTTAAACCGTTGCCTGATAATCTTAAATATGCTTATCTTGATGAAAGGAAAATATATCCTGTTATTATTAGTGCTAACCTTTCAGAGCATGAAGAAGAAAGAATATTGAAAACTCTGAAGAAGCATCGTGCCGCTATTGGATATACTCTGGATTATCTTAAGGGCATCAGTCCTACTCTATGTCAACATAAAATAAATTTGGAAGCTGATGCCAAACCAGATTGTGATCCTCAACATCGTTTGAATCCTAAAATGAAAGAAGTGGTAAGAAAAGAAATACTTAAACTTCTGGAGGCAGGTATAATTTATCCCGTTGCTGATACTCAGTGGGTAAGTCCTGTCCATTGTGTCCCTAAGAAGGGAGGTATTACTGTTGTCCCTAATGATAAAGATGGATTGATTCCGCAAAGAATTATCACAGGTTATAGGATGGTAATTGATTTCCGCAAATTAAATAAGGCTACTAAGAAAGATCATTACCCCTTACCTTTTATTGATCAAATGCTAGAAAGACTATGCAAACATACACATTTTTGATTTCTAGATGGTTATTTTGGTTTTTCTCAAATACCTGTGTCGGCTAAAGATCAATCAAAGACTACTATTACATGCCCTTTTGGTACTTTTGCTTATAGACGTATGCCTTTTGGTTTATGTAATGCACCTGCTACCTTTCAAAGATGCATGATGGCTATATTCTCTGACTTTTGTGAGAAAATTTGTGAGGTTTTCATGGACGACTTTTCCGTCTATGGTTCCTCTTTTGATGATTGCTTGAGCAATCTTGCTCGAGTTTTGCAGAGATGTGAAGAAACTAATCTTGTCTTGAATTGGGAAAGTGCCACTTTATGGTTAATGAAGGTATTGTCTTGGGGCACAAAGTTTCTGAAAGAGGTATTGAAGTTGATAAAGCCAAGGTTGATGCTATTGAAAAGATGCCATGTCCCAAGGACATCAAAGGTATAAGAAGTTTCCTTGGTCACGTCGGATTTTATAGGAGGTTCATCAAGGACTTCTCAAAAATCTCTCGGCCTCTGACTAATTTATTACAAAAAGATGTACCATTTGTCTTTGATGATGATTGTGTAGAAGCATTTGAAATACTCCCTCCGTCCGGAAATACTTGTCATTAAAATAAATAAAAGAGGATGTATCTAGATGTATTTTAATTCTAGATACATCCCTTTTTGTCTATTTTGATGACAAGTATTTTTGGATGGAGGGAGTACTTAAGAAAGCATTAGTCTCTGCACCTGTTGTTCAGCCACCTAATTGGAGTTTACCCTTTGAAATTATGTGTGATGCTAGTGATTATGTTGTAGGTGCTGTTCTAGGGCAAAGAGTTGATAAGAAATTGAATGTTATCCATTATGCTAGTAAGACTCTAGACAATGCTCAAACAAACTATGCTACTACCGAAAAGGAACTTTTAGCGGTTGTATTTGCTTGTGATAAATTCAGACCCTATATTGTAGATTCTAGAGTAACTATTCACACAGATCATGCTGCTGTTAAATATCTTATGGAAAAGAAAGATGCAAAACCTAGACTTATCAGATGGGTTCTCTTGCTCCAAGAGTTTGATTTGCATATCGTTGATAGAAAAGGACATGAGAACCCCGTTGCAGACAATTTATCTAGGTTAGAGAATGTTCTTGATGACCCACTACCTATTGATGATAGCTTTCCTGATGAGCAACTAAATGTCATAAGTACTTCTCGTAGCACTCCTTGGTATGCTGATTATGCTAGTTATATTGTTGCTAAATTTATACCACCTAGCTTCACATACCAACAAAAGAAAAAGTTTTTCTATGACTTGAGATATTACTTTTGGGATGACCCACATCTTTTTAAGGAAGGAGTAGATGGTGTTATTGGACGTTGTGTACCTGAGCATGAACAGGAACAGATCCTATGCAAGTGTCACTCCGAGGCCTATGGAGGACACCACGCTGGAGATAGAACTGCACATAAGGTATTGCAATCCAGTTTTTATTGGCCTACTCTCTTCAAGGATGCCCGTAAGTTTGTTTTATCTTGCGATGAATGTCAAAGAATTGGTAATATCAGTAGACGTCAAGAAATGCCTATGAATTATTCACTTGTTATTGAGCCATTTGATGTTTGGGGCTTTGATTATATGGGACCTTTTCCTGCCTCTAATGGTTACACTCATATTTTAGTTGCTGTTGATTATGTTACTAAGTGGGTAGAAGCTATTCCAACTAGTAGTGCTGATCATAACACTTCTATTAAAATGCTTAAGGAAGTTATTTTTCCGGGGTTTGGAGTCCCTAGATACTTAATGACTGATGGTGGTTCACACTTTATTCATGGTGCTTTCTGTAAGATGCTTGCTAAATACGACGTTAATCATAGAATTGCATCTCCATATCACCCGCAGTCTAGTGGTCAGGTAGAATTGAGCAATAGAGAGCTCAAATTAATTTTGCAAAAGACTGTCAATAGGTCTAGAAAGAATTGGTCCAAAAAACTTGATGATGCATTATGGGCCTATAGAACTGCATATAAAAATCCTATGGGTATGTCTCCATATAAGATGGTTTATGGAAAAGCATGTCATTTACCTCTCGAACTAGAACATAAGGCATATTGGGCTATTAAGGAGCTCAACTATGATTTCAAACTTGCCGGTGAGAAGAGGTTATTTGATATTAGCTCACTTGATGAATGGAGAACCCAAGCTTATGAAAATGCCAAGTTGTTTAAAGAAAAAGTCAAACGTTGGCATGATAAAAGGATACAAAAGCATGAGTTTATTGTAGGTGATTATGTATTGCTATACAACTCTCGTTTAAGATTTTTTTGCAGGAAAACTTCTCTCCAAATGGGAAGGTCCTTACGTTATCGAGGAGGTCTATCGTTCCGGTGCCATAAAAATCAACAACTTCGCAGGCACAAATCCGAAGGTGGTAAACGGTTAAAGGATCAAACACTATATCTCAGGTAATCCTATAAATGTTGAAACTAATATTGAAACCGTAACCCCGGAGGAGTACATAAGGGACACTTTCCAGAATGTTCCAGACCCCGAAAAGGAATAGGTATGTGGTACGGTAAGTAAACCGACTCCAAAAAAAAATTTAAGGCAATATTTCTCCGTTTTGGAATATTTAGAAAAATAGAAAAATAAGAAGCAGTCCGGGGAGGACACGAGGCCTCCACGAGGGTGGAGGGCGCGCCCTACCCCCCTGGGCGCGCCCCCCTACCTCGTGAGCACCTCGTGTGCCCTCCGGACTCTGTTTCCTTGCACGATACGTATTATGGTCGGTGAAAATTCATTATATATACTCCCGAAGGTTTTGACTCTCGTATCACGCAAATATCCTCTGTTTTCGTTTCGAGCTGTTGCTGCTGCAGATTAGAGCGAGATGTCTTCCCAAGATTCTGAGGAAGAGAGCTACATGGCTGATTATATTGCAAATCCCAAGATATATGGGGATGTGGAGCATTATGGCTAGACCACGGAGGAAGAAGAAGACCATGATCCAGAGAGGAAGGAGGAAACGAGTTCCGACGAAGAGGACTCCCCCTACCTCAACCTGGTGATATGCATGTGGAGTTCAAGAAGTCAAGCCTCCATAAGGTCCAATCTATCCCACCTCATTTTCTGCAGGACAGCAAGACAGCACTATGCAAAAAGATAATGAAACTTGAGCTCGAGAATGAAGATCTGAGGGATGAGAATTTTAGCCTCAGACGCAAGCTAGAGAAGAAAAACGCAACAACTCCATCATCATCAACACCTCCACCGCCAACAACAAGGAAGGAGACATAATCATGGGTATGGGCACTCCCCTTGGCAATTGCCAAGCTTGGGGGAGGTGCCCTGGTATCGTATCACCATCACAACTCCTATCTTTACCGTTTTTTCTTAGTTCGATCCTATTAGTAGTATCTTGATTTAGTAGAATAAAGTCATGGCATGATCTAGTTTTGAGTTTTGCTTTATGATCCTTCTTTGTAATCGAGTCCGTGAGCTATATAATAAATATTATTGTTCAGTCAAGGGCTTGAGTATTTTGCCATGATCTTGGGTGATTAGAAGAAAAAGAATAGAAAAGAATCAAGAGTTCATATTGATCTTATTGAAAGTAATGACTTCACATAGAAAGAGTATGATGATTTAAAGTTGTTGGGAGTTGGCAAAGATAGCTCTGGTCATCGTTGCAATTAATAGGAAGTAATAAGGAAAGAGGAGTTTCACATATAGATATATTATCATTGACATCTTTTATGATTGGGAGCACTCATTAAAATATGACATGCTAAAGAGTTGATGTTGGACAAGGAAGACAACATAATGAGTTATGTTTGCTTACATCTGAGATAAAGTATATTGTCATGGTTCCTCTACCGTGTTGAGCTTGCCTTTCCCCCTCATGCTAGCCAAATACTCAGCACTAAGTAGAAATACTACTTGTGCTTCCAATTACCCTTAAACCAGTTTTGCCATGAGAGTCCACCATATCTACCTATGGATTGAGTAAGATCCTTCAAGTAAGTTGTCATCGGTGCAAGCAAAATAAATTGCTCTCTAAATTTGCATGATTTATTAGTGCAGAGAAAATAAACTTTGCATGAACTTGTTGTGGACGCAATAAAAGCGACGGACTGCATAATAAAGGTTCACATACAAGGGGCAATGTAAAGTGACGTTCTTTTGCATTAAGATTTTGTGCATCAACCCTAAACGCGCATGACAACCTCTGCTTCCCTCTGCGAAGGGCCTATCTTTTATTATTATCTTCTACCTTATGCAAGAGTCACGGTGACCTTCACCTTTCCTTTTTCATTTTATCCTTTGGCAAGCTTAGCATGTTGGAAAGAACATGATATATATATCTAATTGGATGTGGGGGAGCATGAATTATTATTGTTGACATTACCCTTGAGGTAAAATGTTGTGGGGCAAAACTATAAGCCCCTATCTTCCTCTGTGTCCGATTAAAACTCCGTAACCACAAGTATCGCGTGAGTGTTAGCAATTATGAAGGACTAAGTGATAGTTGAGTATGTGGGCTTGCTTTTAAGCTCTGACATAGACTCTCTCCGATGTTATGATAAATTGCAATTGCTTCAGTGACTGAGATTATAATTGTTGGTGCCCAATAATGTTTCTGATTCATATTTTGGCTTTGTGAAAAGATCATCACTTGAACATAAGTAATCATATGACAAAATCTATATATGTTGCTGTTATGAAATAATCATGATGCCTTCATGCCCGTATTTTATTTTTATCGATGCCTCTACCTCTAAACATGAGGACATATTTATTGTTATCGGCTTTTCGCTTGAGGACAAGCGAGGTCTAAGCTTGGGGGAGTTGATACGTCCATTTTGCATCATGCTTTTATATCGATATTTATTGTATTATGGGCTGTTATTTCACGTTATGTCACAATACTTATGGCTATTCTCTCTTATTTTACAAGGTTTACATGAAGAGGGAGAATGCCGGCAGCTGGAATTCTGGGCTGGAAAAGGAGCAAATATTGAAGGACTATTCTTCGCAACTCCAAAAGTCTTGAAACTCCACGGACTACCTTAGAATAAATAAAGAAAGTTCGTCGCCAAAGATGAAGGCCAGGGGGGCCACACCCTGCTCACGAGGGTGGGGGGCGCCCCCCCCCCCTGGGCGCGCCCCCCTACCTCGTGGGCCCCCTGGTGGCTCTCCGACGTCCATCTTCTCCCATATGAAGTCTTTCAATGAGAAAAAAATAGAAGAGAACCTTTCGGGACGAGACTCCGCCGCCACGAGGCGGAACCTTGATGGAACCAATCTAGGGCTCCGACAGAGCTGTTCTGCCAGGGACACTTCCCTCCGGGAGGGGGAAATCATCACCATCGTCATCACCAATGCTCCTCTTATCGGGAGAGGGCAATCTCCATCAACATCTTCACCAGCACCATCTCATCTCCAAACCCTAGTTCATCTCTTGTATCTAATTCTTGTCTCCAAGTCCGGGATTGGTGCCGGTAGGTTGCTAGTAGTGTTGATTACTCCTTGTAGTTGATGCTAGTTGGTTTATTTGGTGGAAGATCATATGTTCAGATCCTTTATCCACAATATTACCCCTCTGATTATGAACATGAATATGCTTTGTGAGTAGTTATGTTTGTTCCTGAGGACAAGGGAGAAGTCTTGCTATTAGTAGTCATATGAATTTGGTATTCGTTTGATATTTTGATAAGATGTATGTTGTCTAACCTCTAGTGGTGTTATGTGAACGTCGACTACATAACACTTCACCATTATTTGGGCCTAGAGGAAGGCATTGGGAAGTAATAAGTAGATGATGGGTTGCTAGAGTGACAGAAGCTTAAACCCTAGTTTATGTGTTGCTTCGTAAGGGGCTGATTTCGATCCATATGTTTCATGCTATGGTTAGGTTTACCTTAATACTTTTGTTGTAGTTGCGGATGCTTGCAATAGAGGTTAATCATAAGTGGGATGCTTGTCCAAGTAAGGACAGTACCCAAGCACCGGTCCACCCACATATCAAATTATCAAAGTACCGAACGCGAATCATATGAGCGTGATGAAAACTAGCTTGACGATATTCCCATGTGTCCTCGGGAGCGCTTTTCCTATTATAAGAATTTGTCCAGACTTGTCCTTTGCTATAAAAAGGATTGGGCCACCTTGCTGCACTTTATTTACTTTTGTTACTTGTTGTTCGTTACCATTTATCTTATCACAAAACTATCTGTTACCACTTATTTCAGTACTTGCAGAGAATACCTTGCTGAAAACTGCTTATCATTTCCTTCTGCTCCTCGTTGGGTTCGACACTCTTACTTATCGAAAGGACTACGATAGATCCCCCATACTTGTGGGTCATTAATATTATGTCTGCGCTAATCAAATAATAAATGTGTAATTGATATCATATATAATATAGATACACAACTAATTTCCTCCCTAATATCAATGTGCATTGGATGTACGCATTCTAGTCTCTACTCCTAAATGAGGTGTTGGTAGGCCGGTACCACAGATTTTTTCGCCTCACCTCCCACCACCCTCTCCATGTTCATTTTCTTATCCACCGACTTATTTTCCTCTCCACTCTTTACTTTTAAACTAGCACTTTCCTGCGTACGAAAGATCGTGAATCTAACTTTACTAACTTACCCAATCAACTGATCCCTCCCATCAATGCAATTTGCTTTAGGAAACAAATAACAGATTTTAAGTAAACAAAACAAATTTTTAAGAAAAAAATGAAGAGGGGAAGATGCAGAGAAGATAGGAGGCCCCACGATTGTTAGCAGTTAAAAACAAAACTAATAATGATGATATGGCAGGCTGCATGTGTAGGAATAGAAGCATTTTCACACGTGGACCTACTTGATGATGTGGATAGACCACATGTTAAAATAAATAGGACAGTGGAGATGAACTTCTTAGGTATATAGGAAAAGAAGAATGCAACCAGTTAGAATTCTTCATTGAGTTGAATGTTTCATCAGACATGCCTTTATAACAATAAAAAAATGTACAACTTGCGTAAGGTAAAATAATTTCATGTTGTTGGTGTTATAAAGTGCATGTTCATTCATAGTGTAGTTCCCATTTTGATAGACAGCGCAATTATTTACGATTATCTTAATCCTAAACAAACCATGAAGAGTCTTGCATATTTTTTTCTCTTTTGAGAAATATAAAAGACACTGAATATTGTTACAGGGCAATAAATGGATTGCTTTATTTTTGTGTTCGATGCCGCAAAAGGATGGAGACTTGACGGTTGGAGACTTTGACAGTAGCCACTACTAGGGAAAACCGTAGCAGTAGCACGTGTTTAAAGCATATCAGTAGCGCGGGGTGCGGCGCTACTAGTAAGGCGCTGCAGCTAAAGGTTAGCAGTAGCGTGGGTTGGACCGCGCTACTGCTATATCGACTTAGTAGCAGCGCTTTGTACTATGAGCGCTACAGGTAATTAGTAGTAGCGCTTCTCCTAGAACGCGCTACTACTATTATTCCATATTTTTTTTATTTCATGTTGTATTCATACACCTTTATACAAGTTTTCATACCGCAGCAATTTAGAGAATGATTTTACATCATAATGAGTTATTACATCACTGGGAGAAAGAACAGTGGACTAGTTTCAAGTGGATGGACATCCACTTGAAACTAATCCGTGGTTCTTTCACCCAATGATATAATATATCATCATCATCATCATATCATTAACAACTTATCATCATAATACATCATTGTCATATAACACCTCCTCATGATCATCGTTTTCATTCAATGCGACATCACATACAAGTTGGTCACTAGACATAATCACAACTACTCATCATCATCAACTCTCATAAACATATTGTACCTCATAGGACCTACTACATTATCTTAGGACCTACTACCTTAGCACATGATCATGAGTATTAGCTAGGACCTACTACCTTCTCCTGGGTAAAATAGCATAAAACAAGATAGCCCCTGACTCTTCACTATGGAGAATGGAGATTATCCTGTCTCCAATTTTTGCCTTTCGCACAATCTTGTTCCAAGAACCTCCTTATGATTGTCCATACATTTTTTTCATTCTTTGATTACCATGTGTTCACCGGTTTTGGAAATCTGATATGGACAGGTCAGACTCGTAGGATGACCTGGCTATATGTTCAAAACATCAAGGCAACCATTCTGATACATCAAACGAGGCACACAATCCATCGGGATTTTCTATTAAAAACATAGTAATAACTTCGCAGTTAGCAATGTAGTTCAGTTTTAGAAGTATGCAAAAGATGCACGGATGTCGTAATAGTAAAAAATCTTACCAGGATATCTCCATGGAAGTTATCGTGGTTCAACACGTGCACTAGTGACACTATTGACTATAATTTGGAGGAGTTCGATAAAAGGCATTGTAATTCTCAAGATCAGTACAATATGCGACCAGATGACTTTTCTCCTGATAAGTTAACTCAGAGCCTTTGGTGTAGTTGGTTCTGTCTACCATCTTCCGCACATTCTTTGAAGAATGAAAGTAAGCTATCAATGGAAATAAGCTGTCAACTATTTTGAAATAAACAATATAAATTACTTAATAACTATGTTTCAGAAGCTCACATAGGGGAAGAATTGGAAGCATATCAACAAGGACCCAAATGTCCAAATTGTCTTCGGCGGTGTCAGGATCACCAAGATCCATAATGACAAGCATACCCTCATAAAAACCATACATCTCGCAAAGTGCTTCCCAATTCTTGCAACCAAAATGGGTTACGCTCTCATAATTGTACAGATTTACTTCAAAATCCATACCATGATGGGTCCTTAGGTGAATTTGCTTGTTTCCATACTTTCATGGTCTTCAGAACACATCCTCTCCAAGACATAGCGTCTTGCATAGCATGGGATAAGCCAGTCGAATTGCAAAAGATGAAAAGTACACGTTAAAATAGTTGAAGTCGTGCTTAATTACGAAAAAAACGCTTGTCATCGTTGTGTACCTTTTCAACATCGAAGGTATCCTCGAGCTTAATGCTGAAGCGCCGATCTTTGTCCAGGTCAAGGAACCTGTCGCACATACCTCGGTCGTCGTGGCACTAGTCGCACTCCTCCGGGAGACTTTCGTCGTCCGAGTACGACATTTCCTATGTTCATAATTCAAAGAATAAACTTGTACAATTAAATATATGTACACAAAAACTAAATTAGAACATTATTATTCATCACGGATTGACTATCGGTCTGTCGAGTTTTTTCTTGAAAACTCTCAGCTCACGTGGTGCATATATTCGCCCGTCGGTGATGGTAGCTCCTCCTTTCGTTCTCGAGTGCATTACACCAAATTGTCTAGCACACGGGAACGAAAGAGAAGCTACCCCCACGACAATAGTTGGGATTCTTCGTCCTCTCATATATGGTGGAGACTCTCCCTCACTGATTCCTCTCTGACATTTGCGACCGTCGGTGATGGTCGTTACTTCTCCTTCCCCTAGTGCATTACACCAAATTGTCTAGCACCCGGAGAAGAAAGAGAAATGACCTCCACGACAACAGTCGGGATTCTTTGGCCTCGATAGACTTAAAGTCAACCCAAAATATCATTTAATTATCTTTCTAGAAAATCCAGGCCACAAGATATTTTCTACATATTCTAGCACAAGTCATGCCAAAATTTACGGAAAATTCCGGCATGACCTTTGCTAAAATAGGACATATTGAGCGCCTGAAATTTGCTGGAACCGAAATTAATCAACACTCCAACAAAACATAGGCCACTCGGAGGTGTAACCTGAACATGACCGGCCACTTGGGCAACCACATATCCTATTTGAGCAACACAAGATATACATGTTTGGCTGGTCTCACCTCGAGGTCGGAGGGGGTTGATGACGGGGACGACGGCAGGGACGATGGAGGGGCTCCTTGATTTCTGCAAAAACAAAAACCCTATAAGTTATCACTAATACATCCCGAATATATAGTATCATACATATAACATCACTAATACAACTAAAACCGTAGCGAACGACGGGTATCGACGTCGATGCGGGAATAATTGCTTAAACTAAAAATATAACAACAAATGTGACATGTTCAACTAGTTCTATTAATTCAACTAGTTCTTACTAAATATAAATTTACTATAGATAGAAATAAACTAGTTCTTTCTAAAAATAAACTAGTTCAACTAGTTATTTTAATTTTCTTACTAAAAATACATTAGTTGTATTAATTCAACTAGTTCTTACTAAAACTAAACTAGTTCAACTAGTTTCTTAATTTACTTACTAATTATTTTAAACACTTACTAAAAACAGTAAAAAAAACTACATTATACAATAGTAAAAAACTACAGTGAAAAACAGAAGAAAAAAAGAGATGGGGTCAGGGGAGACGGCGGCACCGAGGCGCGGCGAGGCAGGGTCTGGGGAGACGACAGCGAGGCGGGTCGAGGGAGACGGCGGTGGAGAGCGAGGGCAGGGGCTCCGGCAAGGTCGAGGAGGAGGAGGAGGAGGAGGCACAGGCGCGCGGCGACATCGAGGCAGACTCCGGCGAAGAGCGAGGGCAGGGGCTCCAGCGAGGGCGAGGGCAGGGGATTCGGCGGAGGCGACGAGGGGGAGAAGAGAGAGTGGGGAATTGGGGGAGGAATTAGCAGAGGAGGGAAGCCCGCGTGGGGGATTAGGTCAAAATAGCTTTAGCAGTAGCGTGGGAAATGAAAATGCACTGCTGCTAAAATCTGTAGCAGTAGCGCGCTCCTCACAAACCCGCTACTGCTAAGCTGGGCCCGTCCTGTGGACAAGTTCAAACTTAGAAGTAGCGCCCTATCCTAAAAGTGCATTGCTACTAATTTTATAGCAGTAGCGCGGTTTGTAGAAGGGCGCTACTACTATACCTAGCAAGTCGGCAACGGTGTGGCAATTATAGTAGTAGCGTGTTTTATTCCTGCCGCGCTACTGCTAAGTGGATAGCAGTAGCGCCCTTTATGTCGACGCGCGACTGCTAAGTAGTAGTAGCGCCTCATTTTAACACGCGCTACTGGTAAGATTTTGTGTATAAGATTTTCCCTAGTAGTGAGCGTTGTAACCAGGTTCTGATTTGAGGGGCATAGTCCCCCTCCCCCCATGTTGCTTTTATGTGGGGGGTTTTTCTTGGCTTATTCATTTATGTAACAAATCTGTTGATTTATGAAATAAGGGTTTACGTCTTCCTCTAAATGGAGGCTCGTCAAAGCACAATACCTGCTTAATGCCCCTAAGAAATAGTGGAACTTTCTTAACAGGTAAACTCAAATATGAATCAACCTATGGTCGGATGGTCAGGAGGACAGTGGTATCCCTGTCCACCAGAGTTCAAGTCCTAGACTTGACATTGGTGCTCGCATTTTTCTGAATTTATTCCAAGCCTTCTAGCGATATACCTTCAGTGGAAGGAGATGTTCTTGTCGACTATGAAGGGGTCTGTGGCGACTTCGTCAATCTTAAAATGATGTGTCGGCTCAGTCGCTCGAACCTACTCATAGGGGTAGGGTGTGCGTGCATGCCCTCATAGAGGTGAGTGTGTGTGAGCGACTTCGATTGTATTTTGTTGAAATAAAAGGCAAACTCAAGTCGGCCAAAAAAGGCAGCATTTTTGGATCTCGCTAAAACAGAACACGCACCCCCATCAACACTTTACAAGACAAAGTCCACTTTGCTCCGGCACCAAATTTGAACAACATAAACCTAGATGGAGCAACACTATAACATACACGGTAGCTTGGAGGGGGGGAGCAAGGAGGGTCACTGTAGTGAAGTAATCAGAAAATATATGTTTGGTCTGCTGTGAAAAAGAAGGGTAATAATAAAAAACATAAGTATCATACTGGTGCAACTGGTATCTTTTTTTTCTGCGAGTAGTACTCCCATATACATGTTGTATTTTTTGTCATTTGCCGTTATTCAGAAACACTTAATATTGTTGCAGGCAATAAATGAATTGTTGGTTTTGTGTTTAAGGCAGCGAAAAAATGGCACCCTGACGCTTTGGGGCTTCGACAGTGGCATTGTGACCAGGTTCTCATTTGAGTGGCATAGTATTCTTTTCTGCAAATAGTTACCATATACATGCCATACCTTTTATTTGTTGTTGTTGTTGTTGTTGTTGTTGTTGTTGTTCAAAATGTGTGCAAGGTGATCACATCGCGGTGTACTTTTTATGGGAAAAACTATGTGTAAGTCGATTAAATTTTTATGGTCTAAGTCGCTTTTCTTTAGGCCGTCAAATCACCATCCAACGGCCAGGATTGCGTTGAAAACTGTTTATTTTCTTCCTCAACCTTCTTCTTCCCCCCCCCCCACTTGCCCCGCACCATCCACCTGCCTCCACCACCCGCGGCCGGTGGCACTACAATGCCACGTCGCCCTCCCCTCAACCTTCCCCAGCTATTGTTGTTGTCCGGCACCGCGACTTTCCCTCCAAACCGGCGCACTAACCGTTTTTTCCCGGCGATCCTGCACCCCCTTCCCCGCACACAAACCATCAACCTTCTTACTCGCAACCAGCTATGGCTCGTTCCTAGCCATGGCCTTGCTAGCATCCTCCGGCCTCGCTATGCTCGCCCCGCCGCGGACACGATGTTGCGCTTCAAATCGACTTACACCAAGAAAAGTTTCACTCAACTGACTCTTTACTTGTTTCCTCGAGATGCTATGTGAGATCATCGGTTTCTCCAAAACCAATGTTTTCCTATGCAAACTGAGTGTAGCAATCATTCGTGAATACGTGAACAAGCAATAGGTGATAGGACTCCCTACCTACTGTCGCCATCGCTGTTGATTCGCCTTGTCTCTTGTGGCCTCAAGGCCGTGGAGGCATGGTGGATCCCAGTCCTTACCAGCGGGTGGTATCTATTTTAGGTGTTTTTAGTTTGGTTAGGATGTGTGTCCTGCTTAGAAAGGTGGGCTGGTGGCTGCTCCCTAAAGATAGAATAGGGTCCTCCCACCTTGCCCCCATCCAGGTGATGCATCTAGCGTTGTCAGAGGGCATGTGGATGTGTATCTCTGCCGGATCTTGCGGGGTTGGTTCGCTTTTTGTCTTTGGTGGATTCACTTGGAACCGGTCTTTGTTCGTCTGTGTTCGTGTGTCTACAAGTTGGATTTCCAATATATGCTTCCCTTCTTCTCTTCTTTGGCTATGGTTGATTTGAGTTGTATGTTATTATGTTGTTGTCCTATGGTGCCCACCATTTGCGCACACGTTTGGGATTCACGTTATAGGGTGTTGCAATATGTGATCAATTTTCTTATGATGGGTTGCGGGAGTGACTGAAATCTATACCCTAGTTTGTGATATGGAATTGAAGGGAACCTTAGATCTTAATGTTGTGGTTGGGTTTTACCTTAATAAATGTTTAGTATTTGCGGATGTTTGCCATAGTTTCAATTATAAGTACTTGTAGTCAACGGTTTTTGCTATACGTTGAAAACTGCAATAGATGATTATCACTTTAGTTTCATATCCAATGCATAGGGACAATCCTTTACTTTATTGTTCTTTTGCAAAACAGCAACCAACTTTTATTTATACGCTATTTTATTATATTGCAAACCAATCCTTTCATGCACATAAAGTTTCTCTAGTTTTATTTTCTAGGTAAAGTAAATGTTCAGTGTGTGTAGAGTTGTATCAGTGGTTGAGAGAACTTGGGAGAATACTAATCCTACCATTAGCTCCTCATTGGATACGACACTCTTACTTATCGGAAAGGCAACGATAGACCCCCCCCCCCCCACCTACACTTGTGGGTTATCAGCTACTAATGTGAGATTTCATGAGAAATAATCAATTAGTAAAGTTAGCTGCATCTAAGATGGGTGGGGGTCACAATGCGTTATACTCTTGATTTACTCAATTCAACCACTAGATAAGTGTGATTTTCCCCTATTGAAATATAGCTGATTTGATTTTTAAAGATACATGTTTTACTATTATTCATATGGATATCTCATCTATTAAAAAAATTCAGATACCAAGTGGTATCCAGACTTCGTGTTATGTGCAAGGTAAAGCGGACTGGAGGGAGTACTATTTAGATAATAATCTTACAATTTGTTGATGCAAATTCCTGTTAGGACTATAGTATACCGCTAATTGTAACACTGCATGCCATTAAACATGTCTTTGCCTTACTAAGACACACACACACACACACACACACACACACACACACACACACACACACACACACTTGTCTACTTTCTAGGCCATTATATGTACTTTCGGCTACTCTCGAGATCGCAGTGACACTATCTAAGTGTTTATTGGTAATATTATATACTCCCTCTGATCTATAGTATACTTGTCTTAGATTTGTCTACATACATGAGTATCTAGACAAATTTAAGACATACATATATTAAATATTATTCCTATAATGTTTGTTAAGAGCCCCGAGTTTGAGTTTCGCCCCAAGCACTCAAAATCACAGGACCGCCCTACTATCGGGTAGGGAAAAACAGAGACACTACAATTAGACGGATAACTCCTTGAATATTGTGAAGGCGATGTGGGTGCAATTTGGTTGTGTTTGTGATTGATTCCACTCATACCTTTCAAAGAGGAACCCCTCTTTATAGTATGATTTTCCTGCGACACAAACGGAACGGAAACGTTGGAACACCGTCTTTGCTCTTTTCCTTTTAGAGGGGAACCTGACTGTCTTGTGCCACTTTCGAATATACCTCTATAGCTCAAGCACACGATTAGACTGCAAAAAGTGTTGTCATCTACATCAAAATCACTTATGGCGGGAAATGCCCTTTCACATGGGCAAGTGGGTTGAGTAAAAACATCTTTGAAATAGTCATTGACAGAAACACAATGTGAACGTTGGGCTTGCTTTTTCTTATGTTCTGCTAAGTAGGGTGTCAGGTTGTGCTACGGCCTTTTGTCGTCACGTCCCCTTGGTCGGAAGGCATGTTTTGCGATCTGAGCCAGGTGTTTGAGCGTTGCCTGGACTATGATCGATGTGGCTAGCCGGATGGAGTTTTTGGCCATCTCTGCCTATACTTTGAGCCCCGAGTTTGAGTTTCGCCCCAAGCACTCAAAATCACAGGACCGCCCTACTATCGGGTAGGAAAAAACAGAGGCACTACAATTAGACGGATAACTCCTTGAATATTGTGAAGGCGATGTGGGTGCAATTTGGTTGTGTTTGTGATTGATTCCACTCATACCTTTCAAAGAGGAACCCCTCTTTATAGTATGATTTTCCTGCGACTCAAACGGAACGGAAACGCTGGAACACCGTCTTTGCTCTTTTCCTTTTAGAGGGGAACCTGACTGTCTTGTGCCACTTTCGAATATACCTCTATAGCTCAAGCACACGATTAGACTGCAAAAAGTGTTGTCATCTACATCAAAATCACTTATGGCGGGAAATGCCCTTTCACATGGGCAAGTGGATTGAGTAAAAACATCTTTGAAATAGTCATTGACAGAAACACAATGTGAACGTTGGGCTTGCTTTTTCTTATGTTCTGTTAAGTAGGGTGTCAGGTTGTGCTACGGCCTTTTGTCGTCACGTCCCCTTGGTCGGAAGGCATGTTTTGCGATCTGAGCCAGGTGTTTGAGCGTTGCCTGGACTATGATCGATGTGGATAGCCGGATGGAGTTTTTGCCATCTCTGCCTATACTTTGAGCCCCGAGTTTGAGTTTCGCCCCAAGCACTCAAAATCACAGGACCGCCCTACTATCGGGTAGGAAAAAACAGAGACACTACAATTAGACGGATAACTCCTTGAATATTGTGAAGGCGATGTGGGTGCAATTGGTTGTGTTTGTGATTGATTTCACTCATACCTTTCAAAGAGGAACCCCTCTTTATAGTATGATTTTCCTGCGACTCAAACGGAACGGAAACGCTGGAACACCGTCTTTGCTCTTTTCCTTTTAGAGGGGAACCTGACTGTCTTGTGCCACTTTCCAATATACCTCTATAGCTCAAGCACATGATTAGACTGCAAAAAGTGTTGTCATCTACATCAAAATCACTTATGGCGGGAAATGCCCTTTCACATGGGCAAGTGGGTTGAGTAAAAACATCTTTGAAATAGTCATTGACAGAAACACAATGTGAACGTTGGGCTTGCTTTTTCTTATGTTCTGCTAAGTAGGGTGTCAGGTTGTGCTACGGCCTTTTGTCGTCACGTCCCCTTGGTCGGAAGGCATGTTTTGCGATCTGAGCAGGTGTTTGGCGTTGCCTGGACTATGATCGATGTGGCTAGCGGATGGAGTTTTTGGCCATCTCTGCCTATACTTTGAGCCCGAGTTTGAGTTTCGCCCCAAGCACTCAAAATCACAGGACCGCCCTACTATCGGGTAGGAAAAAACAGAGACACTACAATTAGACGGATAACTCCTTGAATATTGTGAAGGCGATGTGGGTGCAATTTGGTTGTGTTTGTGATTGATTCCACTCATACCTTTCAAAGAGGAACCCCTCTTTATAGTATGATTTTCCTGCGACTCAAACGGAACGGAAACGCTAGAACACCGTCTTTGCTCTTTTCCTTTTAGAGGGGAACCTGACTGTCTTGTGCCACTTTCGAATATACCTCTATAGCTCAAGCACACGATTAGACTGCAAAAAGTGTTGTCATCTACATCAAAATCACTTATGGCGGAAATGCCCTTTCACATGGGCAAGTGGATTGAGTAAAACATCTTTGAAATAGTCATTGACAGAAACACAATGTGAACGTTGGGCTTGCTTTTTCTTATGTTCTGCTAAGTAGGGTGTCAGGTTGTGCTACGGCCTTTTGTCGCCACGCCCCTTGATCGGAAGGCATGTTTTGCGATCTGAGCAGTGTTTGGCGTTGCTGGACTATGATCGATGTGGATAGCGGATGGAGGTTTTTGCCATCTCTGCCTATACTTTGAGCCCGAGTTTGAGTTTCGCCCCAAGCACTCAAAATCACAGGACCGCCCTACTATCAGGTAGGAAAAAACAGAGACACTACAATTAGACGGATAACTCCTTGAATATTGTGAAGGCGATGTGGGTGCAATTGGTTGTGTTTGTGATTGATTTCACTCATACCTTTCAAAGAGGAACCCCTCTTTATAGTATGATTTTCCTGCGACTCAAACGGAACGGAAACGCTGGAACACCGTCTTTGCTCTTTTCCTTTTAGAGGGGAACCTGACTGTCTTGTGCCACTTTCGAATATACCTCTATAGCTCAAGCACACGATTAGACTGCAAAAAGTGTTGTCATCTACATCAAAATCATTTATGGCGGGAAATGCCCTTTCACATGGGCAAGTGGGTTGAGTAAAAACATCTTTGAAATAGTCATTGACAGAAACACAATGTGACCGTTGGGCTTGCTTTTTCTTATGCTCTGCTAAGTAGGGTGTCAGGTTGTGCTACGGCCTTTTGTCGTCACGTCCCCTTGGTCGGAAGGCATGTTTTGCGATCTGAGCCAGGTTTTTGAGCGTTGCCTGGACTATGATCGATGTGGCTAGCCGGATGGAGTTTTTTGCCATCTCTGCCTATACCTTGACCGCTGCAACGAGCCGGATGGCGTATTTTGCCATCTCTCCCGGCACCCCCCCCCCCCCAACGGTCTGGTCGACTGGCGTGTACGCTGCACGTGCTCACTGATCACACTCTTTCCTAACTCGTCGATCGCCTGGCTGGTACTCCTGGTTTTCTTATGCTCATGTGATTCCGTGTGCGGATTCTCTGTTCCGATGGTTCAAGTCATTTGTCATGGGAGGTGCGATCGGGTTTTCTATCAATTCGGCTGGAGTATGAAAAAAATCTTAAGAGTTAATTCATCTTCTCAATCAAATGGCTTATGTATCGCCAGAGATAAGCATGCAATGATTATGGTTGTCTGTCGTTATTAAACACAAGGCAAGAACAAACACAATACAAACATAATCACTTGCAGAATTCTCAAAAAACATACTTCAAATAGCTCATCTAAGTTTTTGCTTGCATATGTTTTTTGCCCTTTTGCAGATCGTTCGTAGTATGTTATTCATAAGTCGTTTCGCTCCATGGCTCCAGTTAAGGCTTTGCGTCAAGGGCTCAACGGGTCATCTGGTTAGTTATTACAGCAAGGAAACGTTCTCTGTGAAGTCAGTCTACAAGCTATATGCATGCAACAAGGGTCATCTTTCGCTGTGACAACGGGTAAAATCAAGAGTCCAGATTCGGGAATTAGAGTGTCAGACAGAAATTAAACAGTCGTAACTCGTACACAATAGTCTGCCAGTGAAGATGAATATCAAACGACGTGGAATGGAGTGTGAGACCTGGTGTGTGTCTGCTGCTTGAGGTGTGCTGTCTCCTGTGGCGCTGGTGGGCAATACGAAAACAAACTGAATGCGGTCGAATTCCTCAAAAAAAAAAATGAAAATCTGAATGCGGTCGAGTCGCTGCAATCAGTAGTAAGCCTTGTGGTGCAGATTAAACACCCGTGTACAAGCAAATCAGCAGCCGGTCGGATGGACGAACCCGGTCGGGGTTGGTAAAAATTAACAGAAACGAATGGTGCTTCGTAGTCCGTGACCAACAGAGTGCGATCAGGGGCTACGGAGCTGACCGTATCCCGCGCCTCACAAATGCTGCACAAGCAGCGGCGGAAGCGTGTTCAGAAGCGGAACAGGCTGCTGCCACTCCGGGAATGATGAAAATCCACCTGGAGACTGACAGCCAAAACATCGTATCGTATGAGCTTTACAGGGTGATGAATTCCATCTGTCGCCTGAAGGTGTTACCTATAGCGAAATTGCGGTTGCCTTTGCACCTAAATTTTACTACTTGTGTACAAGTCTCATTTCACCAAGGGAGTGCGACAATGTATCCCATGCCTGGCGACAATGTAGCTTTGGCCTTATTTGTGCCCGTATGGTCAGCAAGTTTGCTTTGCCAAAGTGATTTCATCTTTAAAAAAAAGATCTAAAACACCTTACTTGTGTTGTTTGTCACCGAGGGAAAGCCATTGCCAGACAACCACATCAGCTCCAATGGCATTTTAGTCCGGACTAAGACTCCGAACGCAACACAACAGCAACAAAAATAAAGGGTGTAGGCCAGAGTTCGATCGGAAAAATGGATGGCATCAGTACAACACACAACAAAATAATCACCTAAAAAGATAAAACAACAGAAAATCAGTCAGATAAAACCATCAAGCAAATTAAAGCATCAACCATTGCAGGTATACCATTCACCACATAGTTTGGTAACCTAGAATCCAAGATTATGCAGGTCAAACCCAATATGCAGTTCAAATTTGAACTGGAAAAACATCTTACATTACGGGACAGAGGGAGTATTTAACTATGTAATGTATGTGTGTGCCTTTCCAATATTGATCAGGTATATTTTTCAGCATATTTCAACATGGAGGTAACACCAGATGTGGTGCCTGCAGATCCAAAGTAGATGCTACTCCTGTGACCAAAAAAGCAGACGAGAGAAATTAGCACTGGATTATGCTGTGAAAACTGTTGCAGTGAAGAGCTGAAATTGAAATTTGATTTGAGTAGCAAACGCTTTTACCAGTAACATGTTGATATGAAAGTGTACAAGTTCATGTAGAATTAGGCACTGCTTGCTTCAACCAAACGAAATATTATCATCAACAATAATTGACAAGTCCTTGCATCTGAAAACAGAAAAGGAGACATTGTCATCAACAACATTTGCCAAGACCTTGCACCTAAGTAGAATGACTAAAAGACGATGAGAACCAGCCATGATACATTCACCTGACAAAACAGGTTTTTAATGTAGAGTACTAGTCTGTACTAAACTTGGTTCCCTACATGTAGCCTAATACCAACTGTACCATATATCACTTACCAAGAATTGTGCAGAAAAATATATTTTTTACAACTAGGAACCAAATGTAAATATGTAAATCATTTGAATAAACCATAATTTGTGTGTACACTAAAGCAGAGTGGTCAACTTAGTATCTTCCAAATTTCAATAGGCGAAGACACAGAAAAATTACTAAACTAGAAGCTGGATATAACTGCCTACGAAGGAATGCAACCATCCAGTGATGCATATATCAATGTGACTAATTTCAAAGTATAAAGGGACAAAAAAAAGTCATGGGCTCGACAAACGAGTGGAAATCAGATATTTCAAACATAATAATCATTACACATGAAATGGAATATACTTTTCTTGCAACAAAAAAGAAAGACTGCAACATGTAGTTCTAGCTATCGTTCAAATTACGTGTAGTTATGTGCAGTACTAAACTGTTAACGAATTCAAAGTAAAAATCAAACACATACCTTAAAGCACTTAATTAACAGGGAAGCTTACAACCGATGAAGTTGCCAGCTGGATGACTTATGCCTGTGCAATAGTTACAATTCTCATTACCTACACATTAGGAAATTGTGATCTTAGATACTATTGATACACAACGACATTAAAAAGAAAAAGGAGAAACTAAACAAACATGTGAAGCAACAAGGAGATATATGACCTACAAAGAGCATCTACAGTCAAACTAGCACCCTATATTGAACAAAACTAAGCTGTTCCCCGAATAAACACATTATATACTACTATATTTATGTGCATTACCTGAGCAGCTCAGCTCAACACACATATTCACTCGCGTAGGACCACCAGTACCTTCAAGCTCGGCGAAAAAAAGTAAAGGCGGGCTATTACGAGTAAGTAACTTCGCTTTGAAGTTAACATGATAGTAAGCCTTCTTGTCATGCACATCATCTGCAAGCCGATCAAAAGATTGGCTATCCAGCGGCTCTAGGTCAATGAGAAATTGCCCCTTGCAAAATAAAAACATCAGTAAAATCAGTACATATTAATAGATGCAAGTTTCTGTAACAGCTACAGGGTCCAACATTGACAAACCGGGTGAAGTTTATTGTAATAATATCGTCCTGCCATTTGTGCGCAGGTCCTCGTTTGATCTGATGATTTAATGCTCCTATAAATTTTTGTTGAGCATACTCGTGCATGTTGATAAGCTGACCACTTATGGAAAAAGCTCCCTTTCTCTGCTTCACGGGCCAAGGATCGGAACTCATCATCCCTGTAAAGTGTGTTTTTCTTCTAAACAGTCAATTTCACAACAAAAAGCTATTGCTAAATCAACCTATTTAACACACGAAACCATTATTTTATTCCATTTAAGGTTCCAACTAGTAAAACATGTCAAAAGTTTAACAAGTTATGATGATCTGCTGTCTATCTACAACTCAAAGTCAAATCGGACTTTGTTTTTTACTGCTCACAACCATATCTTTAGGCAACTAAGATTAAGAAAATACTTTGAATTGACTTGCTTTATTCATCGGGATTAAGTCCCTTCTTATAGGCGAACTAACTTGGATATCAAGGCAAAACTAAACTGACTACAATCTGGAATCTTTCTCTCTTTTATCTAAACCAACTCTGCTAGCTTATAACTAAAATTGGGGTTTGACTCAAACTGAAGCCATGCTGCTTCTCACATCTCCTAAGAGGATCTCCAATAGATGATGCAAATTTGGAGATGTAAAATTTACATCACCAAAAAGTACATTTTACATATCCAAAAAAGAGGCAACTCCAACAGATGATGTATATTGGTGATGTAAAAGTGCAACTCCAATAGATGACGCAAATTGGAGATGTAAAACTGGCAGACGGCTCCAAGATGAACGGGCGGCGGCAATTTTGGGCGGGTCGGAGATGGACGGGTGGGCGGTGGCGGCGATTTTGGGCAGGCAGTGGCGGCGGGAGGCGGGGTCGGGCGGGCGGAACGAAACTGAAAGTGGTTGGGCGGTTGGCGCGTGGCTGCCAATTTTACATCTCCTGGAGGTGGAGATCCAAATTTGCATCTCCAGGGTTGTATTTTACATCTCCTAGAGGTGGAGGTGTAAATTGTTTGCATCTACATCTGTTGGAGGTGGGTTTTGGGGCCTCGGAGATGTATAAGTTAGTTATTTTTGTATCTACATCATCTATTGGAGATGCTCTAAGGTGGCTCCTTTGCTATATTGGTATGAGCCCTATGGCTATAGGTTTGGCCCCAAATAATATCACTACCCTCCTCAAAAAGCAGTTCGAGGATGAGCGGTGAATTCATCCAGTGGCTCCCAAGTTGCGCCATCTTCAGCAGTACCAGCCATTGGACTAAGACTTGCTTGACACCACAACTAAGGTGGCCACAAAGAACCTTGGAAGGGGCATGCACGACACGGCCATCCGCGGCGGCGAGGGAAGGGAGGGCGTGGAGCTTCTTGAGCAAGTGTGGCATCCTGGCTTAATAGGAATGATAGACTACTCATATCAACGAGAATTCCTTCTTTTCCAGGAGCCCATTCGCAAGAAACCTCAAAATTAAGCGTGCTTGGCTTGGAATTGAGGATGATTGAGAACCAGACGAATACGGTTGTTTTGAGCCCTAGCTAGAGCTAGTGTTGTAGGAGCGGCAAAGAGGTTTACAAACTTTTCGAGCATGTCATCCATGAGCCCTAAATCCTAGCTTAGAAGTGTACGCACCGCGGGAGGCTCAGAGGCATCGAGACCTGACCACATGACCCCGGTGCGGTGTGACTGGGAGGATCCCAGAGACAATCAAAGTCCCAAAGAATGGTATTGAGGCCACCGAGTGGAATGGCGACAAAGTCGGTGCAGAATATCAAAACCGTCAACAGGCAGTGGGATGTCACAAAAGAGTCCTAAACCGACAATCTAATCACTATTAGCCACCATCACATAGAGTTCGGGGTGTGCCTCGGGAGTAAGCCCAATAAGGCAGTAAAGTGATAGAGTCAATGAAGTTGTGTGTCAAGCTTGTATCCAGCAAGGCAATGAATGTAGTGTCCTTGATGCGGATGCGGCAACTATATCGTGTCAATCGCATGAATGCTTAGCTGGTAATGGCGCACAGAGACACCAGAGGGGGCTCTAATGTGTCGTCATCGCAAAGGTCATCTGGAGTGAAGTCGTTGAGCTCTATGAAGAAAAGCCTAGCACACCAATGGCCTGGGGCATAAGGCTCGTCATAGTTATAGCATAGGCCTTGACGATGTTATTCGGCCATCTCGGCTGGAGTGAGGCGACACATGGCCGATGCCAGAGTCAGGGTAGGGGTAATACATATGTTGAAGGCCGAGCAACACGTGCAAGTATCGATGAACGAGTCCAAGGTGGCAAAGAGCGTGTCGGTGGAGAAGGAGCACATCTAGCACAAGAACACACGAAACCACACACACTGTGTCTCACGGACGCAACTTACACGCACGATTTTGCGAACACATCTAGCACAAGAACTCACGAAACCACACACACACTCCTCATGGATGCAACTTACATGAGAGAACAAAACTATTGGCACCGATGACACAACTTATCAGGAGTACCACCTCGTTGCCGGTGATGCACCTTACCGAGCAACATCTCCGTGCTCAATGAGAGCAATGTTGGTTCGTCTTCGACACATGCTTCAACAAGGTGTACATCTGCATTGCCTTCTTGCTTTGACTTGCAACATTCCTTGGAGAAACACCCATAATCATCACAATTACAACAACGAACCTTTGCCTTAATGAACATGTGGTTCTCTTGTCGGGGCCGTTGCCACCTCCATTCCTCTCGAACCTACCACCAAGCGCGAGTCAGCAGCAAGTGCTCCCCGCCAACATCACCAATTCCTCTTAGGCGCTCCTCATGTACCTTCAATCGTCCAATAACCTCTTCTACCGTCGTGATTTTGAGGTCGCCAAATTGTTCAATAGACAAAGCAATTTGGATGAACTTGCTGGGCATGGGCAAAGGAACTTCTTGACGGCACAAGTCACCTCAAATTTCTCATTGAGTACCCTAATCTTGTTGACGATGGTCGTCAACCGTCAACCGGGAAGCAAAATCATCAAGTGATTTTGCCTCCATGCATAGCCCCTTGAATTCTATCTTGAGAGTTTGTACCTTGGCGTCCTTCAAATGCTCAACACCCATGTGCATCATCTTCAAGGCCTCCCAAGTCGCTTTGGTTGTCTTCTTTTTAAACACCAGGAAGAGCATGTCCTCTGGTATCCCTTGGTAAATGGCAGCCAATGTCATTTGATCCTTCCCCTCCATGGGCACCTTAGCATATTTTCGCTCGACAACATCCCAAACCCTTTGGGCATGCACAAAAACTATCTTGATGGATGACGCCAAGGTGTTGCCCTTTGTGAGCATAGAGAGAGTCTTGGGCAAGCTAGAGCTAGTGATTCTAACAATTGGTATAGTCCTATAGAAGGGCATGTATCGAATTTGTAAAAATGTATTTCTAACACCTGATACATCGTAGAAGTTTTATATTAGTAGCTTTTTGTGTTTAGAAAGATTCCTGGGTGAGAGCTAGAGTTGGTGAGTATTGCGAGTGACCGAGGTAGATGTGGTTGTTGGCGCGGTTAACCTAGTAAGGCCACCTTGTGCTAGCTTAACCACTGCAGGCACCAAAATGGAAGCACGCTAAAAGGCCCAAAAGAAGAAAGTACGTTCGATGGCTGCCACTACTGGTTGCAACCCTTGCAGGCATGGATTACGAGTCCAAGGACTAGTCAAGACTAGTCTATAGACACTAGTCTATGAGTCTCAACTCGAGGGCCGACTACACTTCAGTGTCGACTAGTCTATAAGGCGCAAGTTCAGTGTCGATTAGTCACGCTTAGTCTATGAGTCTCAACCTCAAAATGACTTGTCGACTCATAAACCTTGCTTGCAAGAGAGTAACATTACTTGCTTCGTCTAGATCCTCAAGGTGTGGCAATTCAACGTATGTGCAAAGGGGTTCAGGAAGCCCCATGGCGAACAACTCAATCTGATCTTCATCATCGAGTTTGGGAACACGACACATCAAATGATTGAAACGTTCTTGATAATCGTCTATTGTCCCATTGAATGAAAATCGAGCTAGATAACTAAGCTTGTTAGTCCTTTTAGGAGAACCAAATTTGCGATGACACAACTCCCGAAAGAGACCCAATGATGGCATGCCCTTTGTTCTCTCATGCATTCAGTACCACGGATGTGTGTCGCCTATTAGGTGGAAGAAAACAAGCCATACTTTGTCGACCTCATTAGTGCGCTAGCCTTCAAAGAATTGCTCATAATGGGTGAGCCAGGCTAGTGGGTGATCTTCACCGTCGAATTGTGGAAAGTCAAGCTTGGTATATCTGGGAGTGATGAGGGATGGCCTTTGGTCAAGGTTCGGTGTCTGGTGCGTAGGTGGGTGGTAGGGAGGGTGGTGGGTACGTGATCTAGGGCTATAAAATTGGGGATTCGGGAAACTGGTAGTAGGGGTAGCCTGGGTGGTGGGTGTTTGGATAGATGGTGTGGGTGGTGTACAGAAGCAAGGTGGTCGATTGGATTGCAAGAGTTGGTGGCAAGATTGTGTTAGCATGGGTTTCTAGGATGGCTGGTGTGGTGGTCATGGTGGGAGGGATGTGCTGGACAAGGGCAGGTTGAAGCTCGATGAACAGTTGTCACCCACATGTGAGGGTGAACACATGAACATCGATGCCTAGGCAAGCGAAACGTCGGCCAATGGCCTCTTCTCCAGGGTTGCGATGTGTGTGGCCAGATCGCCCATCTACTGGTGCCAAGCAAGTTGGCTATCCATTACCTTCTGCCATGAGTCTATCCAAGACATGATTATATCGATGGCTTGCTGCAGCGTTGATGCCGCTACCTTGACCGATTAATCAATAGAACCGTGACACGGTCTCTAATACAAGCTGTTAGAGAAGACCAGAGGAGATACCCATGGTCAGGAAGTGATAGAGGGCGGACGAGGAGTCGGCGGGGAGACGTCGTAATCAACGCAGATCAGAATAATGGGACAGAGGGAACAGAGAGATATTGGGGCTAGATTGCTTTATTCATAATTTGTCTAGGCTTTATAGGCCACTATTGAACTGAAACATAACTGCTGCAAGTATTAACTTACGAATAATAGACTTTCCTTACTAGAACTCCTAGCCTATTCTAACTCAGTATACTATTGTGGGCTTCCTATTCTGATATGGAATTCCCCACATAGCATACAAATTGTCAACAAACAGATTTGTAGCCAGTATTTCACAAAACCCAAGTCTTATATTCTCCTAAACGAAATACTTGTCTTATATGTAACTAATGTACAAACTTCATCGCACTACCAAATTATTGCATCGAGAAAGTAAGTCCATTTCATCTAAGACCAAACCAAACAAGCAATTATCTCATACTATGGCATGCTTAAAAGACACGC
This sequence comes from Aegilops speltoides, assembly GCA_021437245.1. Taxonomy (NCBI): domain Eukaryota; kingdom Viridiplantae; phylum Streptophyta; class Magnoliopsida; order Poales; family Poaceae; genus Aegilops; species Aegilops speltoides. The sequence continues at coordinate 46,674,685 of CM038147.1, read as the reverse complement.
TAGTTAATTCAAAAATAAAATCAGATCATACCTCATGTCCTGATGTTTTCTCTAAACCACCTGGAAAAAAATAGATGAAACAAGACATAGTCAGAGATGCAGATTTTGTAAATCAATAGATAGGCCTAACTCGAGTGCAAATATATCTAACCATCTGAACATAACATCACATCCATAATTCGCATATACAGTTGACATGGATATTGAGCCCCAAAAACAATGTAAATATGTTCCCATTTGATATTTTGCCCTGGAACAAACAGCCAAGATCCGTGTTCCTCTTTGAACAAGCGACAAGGAATTCGAATCCCCATTTCCAGCCCCCGAAACAAAAAGCCAAGATCCGTGTTCCTCTTTGAGCGAGCGACAAGGAATTTGAATCTCCATTTCCAGCCCCGAAACAAACAGGTTGCTCTTTGATGTGACGACGTTCTACACGCATAGGATAAAATATTCAGTCTAAATCAACTCATAATTAATTTATAATACTTATTTATCAAAAATTAGCACTACCTTCCGAATTGACGGGCTCAATCCGTCAACTGGTGATGGCCACGCGGCGTGGAGACGCAGGGCCCGGAGAAATGGATGAGCTCTGGTCGGGCGGCAAAGCGCACGCCAACGAGCGGTCACAGGGCAGGGGTATCCTCTTGTCTTCCTAACGGGATGGAGGCCGCTCTGCGCGGGGGCGCGCGGAGGAGAGCAGGGCGGGGCGGCGGTAGAGCTCCGAATCCGGCGAGACGGAGGAGGGGCGGCGACCTTGGCGTCCGGGAGGCAGGGCGGCGAGCGAGATCTCTGGGCGACGGCTGCGGAGCGGGAGGCGAGAGTTGTCGAAGCGGTGGGCGACGGCGAGGTGGAGCGGGAGAAAGGGCGACGGCGAGGTGGAGCGGGAGAAAGGGCGGCGGCGGCTAGGAGGGCTCGGGGTCGGGCTAGAGGTGCGTGGGTTTCGGGCAGAACGAAGGGAACGGGCTCGGTTCAATAAAAGATCCACCTGGATTGTCCAACAAACCATGGCCCATCACCGTTTTGACGGGCCTTCTCCAAAATAGCGACACTGATTGTCCAACAAAAAACAGTTCAATCACCTAAAAAAACAGTTCAAAAACCCAAATAACATTAAACAGTCCTAAATTGCCTAAAAACAGTCCTAAATTTTTTTTCGCAAAAAAAAAAACAGTCCTAAATTTCCAACAAAAAACAGTTCAATCACCTAAAAAAACAGTTCAAAAACCCAAATAACATTAGACAGTCCTAAATTGCCTAAAAACAGTCCTATATTTTTTGAAAAAAAACATGGCAAACACATCTTATACATGAAAATTTACAATTACGTGAGAACTAAATCTGCCATATAGTGGAAACAAAAAACAAAGGAAACATAACAATTATGTTTGAAACTAGGTTGTCGTTGTTTCGTTAAAAAAAATAGAGTACGTCGTTTCGTTAGATGATGGGAAAAAATAAATATATTGAAAAAGACCAATTATTAAAATGTTCTTATGAAAACATATTTGCCCATGGGGTGTTCAAAAATATAAATTTGCAATGGTGTAAAATTATAGCAAAATATCATCGTTTGTTTACGATATCTACATCTACATCTATCTACACTACTTATAAAATAGCAAATATGTTGGGATACATTTAATCTCACACGTTCAATTGCCTCCGACCAATGACCCCGATCATTTCAATGTTGAGCACAACTCGACACAATTCAAATCCCACAACCCGTGCAACTCCCATAATAACCCCACATGTTTAACATGAGGGTCGGGCACCATCAAAGCCAACGTGTCTTGGGTGCCCGTCGTCACCTCGTCATCATGCCGGCCGGCATCTTGATCATCATGCCCATCCTCTTGATGATCATCATGCTCGTCCCCTTGATCATCATGCCCGGCCTCCGTCAACATCCTCCTCCTCATTGTGCATTGTCCACCGCATACAACCAGGCATGAAATCCCATTGCATCAAATGTGCACTTATAGAGCCACATCAGGGCAACAAACGACCGGTTTTGCATATGCAACACGGACATAATATCTTCTTGTCACCCCTTCCGTTTCATACACTACTAGGAGAATGCTTATAGATAGAACATTAATAGTAGCGCCGGTTTATTTACCGCGCTACTGCCACAGGTCAAAAGGTAGCAGTAGCGCCGGGCTGCGAGGTAGCGCTATTGCTAAGTGCTCCCAACGCCACCGGCCGGGGTTATCCATAGTAGTAGCGCTTGTCATCCGCCAACGCTACTGCTATTGGGCTTAGCAGTAGCGATCTCCCTGGCCCAACGCTACTACTATGGGTGTCTTATCCCCAAATTCCTCCCTCGCGCCCGACCATCTTCTTCCTCCCGTCACTCCCCGCTGCCTCACTCTGCCTCCGCCACCGCCGCATTGCCGTCGCCATCATGTCGCCGTCGTCTTCCCTCCTCCTTCCTTGGTATGCCCTTCCCCCTCCTCCTTCCTTGGTATGACCTCCTCCCTACTCTCCCTCCTCCTCCCACCACCCTCCTCCCTCCTCCTCCGGCCAAACCCTCATTCGGCAGCCCTCCTCCCACCCCCTCCTCCCTCCTACCCCTCCTCCTCTCTCCTCCCTCCTCCCTCCCTCATCTCTCCTCACTCTGTTCTTGCATAATGTAGTTTTTTTAATGTTTTTTCAATACAATAGAATGTAGATTATTTGCATTGAATAGAATGTAGATTATTTCAATGTAGGTCTTTTGAATAGAGTATATTTGTTTAGTAAATGTAGGTCTTTTGAATAGATAAGAAAATTAGTAAATGTAGATATTTTGAAATGAATTTGTTCAACCTAGGTGTTTGAATAGAGTAGATTTTTTAAGTAAACGTAGGTGTTTGAATAGAGTATATTTTTTAAATAAATGTAGGTATTTGAATAGAGTACTTTTTTAGTAAATGTAGGTATTTTGAGAGAGAGAGAGAGAGAGAGAGAGAGAGAGAGAGAGAGAGAGAGAGAGAAAGAGAGACCTAATGATATGAAATGGTCTCACAAAAAAATGAAATGATACCAAGTTTGAAATTTAGACATGTGATATGTAGTGTTGTGTACTACTAGTGCTTGCCCAAGTGGCCTATATATGTTTGCAGGGAACACCTCCGAGCTAATGGCCTATATTTTGCCGGAGCGTTGATTAATTTTCATTCCGGCAAATTTCAGGCGCTCGATATGTCCTTTTTAGCAAAGATCATGCCGAATTTTTCCGTGAATTTTAGCATGGTTTGTGCTAAAATGTAGGAAATATCGAGTGCCTTGGGTTTGCTGGAAAGAGAATTAAACAACATTTATAATCTTTGAATTTTAAACATAGGAGATGTCTGATGAAGATAGGATCCCGGAGTGCGATTACTGCTACGATGATTGGGGTTTGTGCGACAGGTTTCCTCACCTGCAAAATGATAGGTTTTTCACCGTGAAGCTGGACGAGACCTTTGATGTTTGTACGATACGCAACGGCAAGCATTTCATCATAATTAATATCATCACTTGTTCTTCTTTTGTTCAACGTGTAATTTCTGGATCTTTTTTTCAATTCGATTAGTACATCCTGTGCCATGCAAGACCATATGTATTGGAGAAGCTCAGTTTCAAAGACTTTGAGAATACACTACAAAAAAAGACACATCCGTGACATTTTGGGCCGAACGATTTTTTTCTGTCATGCTTATGACACTTCTATGACGATAATTATGACAAAACCCGGTATCATCATAGATGTGGTGGGCTCCTACTTCTATGACAAAAAATTATGACAGAAAATGGGCTTTTCGTCCTGGGCGGGCCAAAAACGCAGCTGCATGTCATTCTTTGCGCCGTCCATGACGGAAAGAATCGTAGTAGAAGCGAGGGCGAGGAAAATATCGGGGAGTTCCCGGTTATGGTGGGTGGTCGGGGCCGAGCGATGCACGGGGGTTCCCGCGTTTCTCTCGTGTACACGCGTATGTGCGAGGCGTTGGCTAATTAAACACGAGCTATCGCACGTTACTGAACCCGAGCGATCGATCTCTTGGTTGTTAACTGAACCCGAGCGATTCCTTCGCTGCTGACAAAACCCAAGCAATTCCTTCGCTGCTGCTGCTAATTGAAATCGAGCGATTGATCACTGCTACTGCTTACTGAAGCCGATCGAGCCCCCATGCAAGACGTAGCCAGCCGGTGTTGGGTTGCCTCTCGATGAACAGTGATCGTTGCTACCGTGCGCGCGATATGTGGAACGAGTCGAGACGTGGTGAGTCGAGCTGGTTGGTTGGATGTGGATGAACAGTTCTCGGTGGGGTTTGGATGAACAGGACCCCATGGTAGTAGGTCGATGCGACTGGATGAACAGGACCACGGGTAGGCCGTTGCACCCCAGCCGGTTGGGGGTGGATGAACAGGACCCCATGGATGCTCTATGAATAGCAGCCGGTGGAGGCTGGATGAATAGTAGTCGTGGATGAACAGTAGTCCATGGAGGCTGGAGGAGGTCGACTGTGGATGAACAATAGCCTGTGGAGGCTGAAGCGAGGCAGTAGATGGTGGATGAATAGGACCCCGTTTCGACCGTAGGCGCTCCAACACAAGTCCGTTTCCTCCGTTTTGCGGTACGCCACACCCATCCCGATGAACAGGACCCCGTTTCGACCGTAGGCACTCCAACACAAGTTCGTTTCCTCCGTTTTGCGGTATGCCAGACCCTTCCCGATGAACAGGACCCATATCGACCATACGCGGTCGAACAGAAGGCCGTTTCCTCCGTTCTGTGGTAGTTCTTGAGCTTGCGTTGGTTTTTCCCTTGAAGAGGAAAGGGTAATGCAGCAAAGTAGAGATAAGTATTTCCCTCAGTTAGAGAACCAAGTATCAATCCAGTAGGAGATAACGCACAAATCACCAATACCTGCACAAACAATCAAACAACTTGCACCCAACGCGATAAAGGGGTTGTCAATCCCTTCATGGTTACTTGCAAAAGTGAGATCTAATAGAGATAGATGAAACTAAACAAACGATAAAGTAAATATTCTTGGGTTTTTGGTTTATAGATCGGAAAGTAAAGATTGCAAAATAGTAGATAGGAAACTTATATGATGGAAAATAGACCCGGGGGCCATGGGTTTCACTAGAGGCTTCTCTCAAGATAGCAAATAATATGGTGGGTGAACAAATTACTATCGAGCAATTGATAGAAAAGCGCAAAGTTATGACGATATCTAAGGCAATGATTATGAAATATAGGAATCACGTCCATGTCAAGTAGACCGAAACGATTCTGCATCTACTACTATTACTCCACACATCGACCGACTCCTGCCTGCATCTAGAGTATTAAGTTCATGAAGAACAGAGTAACAGATTAAGTAAGATGACATGATGTAGCGGAATTAACTCAAGCAATACGATTTAAACCCCATCTTTTTATCCTTGATGGCAACAATACAATACGTGCCTCGCTACCCCTACTTTGTCACTTCGTGAGGACCCCACAAGATTGAACCCAAAGCTAAGCACCTCTCCCATTGCAAGAAAAATCAATCTCGTTGGCCAAACCAAACCGATAATTCAAAGAGAAATACAAAGATATCAAATCAAGCATAAAAGAATTTAGAGAATATTCAATTAATATTCATAGATAAGCTGGTCATAAATGCACAATTCATCGGATCTCGACAAACACACCGCCAAAGAAGATTACATCGGATAGATCTCCAAGAACATCGAGGAGAACATGGTATTGAGAATCAAAGAGAGAGAATAAGCCATCTAGCTACTAGCTATGGACCCATAGGTCTGTGGTAAACTACTCACGCTTCATCAGAAGGGCAATAGAGTTGATGTAGATGCCCCCTGTGACCCCTCCGGCAGGGTGCCGGAAAAGGCCCTGGATGGGATCTCACGGGAACAGAAGGTTGCAGCGGTGGAAAAGTGCTTTCGTGGATGCTTCTGGTGGTTCAGGAATATTTGTGAATATATAGGAGGAAGATCTAGGTCAGGGGTTCACCGAGGGGCCCACAAGGCAGGGGGGCGCCCTACCACCCTGAGCGCGCCCTCCACCCTTGTGGCCACCTCGTGGCTCTTCTGACTTGCACTCCAAGTCTCCTGGGTGTCTTCTGGTCCAAGAAAAATCATCGCGAAGGTTTTATTCCGTTTGGACTTTGTTTGGTATTCCTTCTCTGCAAAGCTCGAAAACAAGGAAAAAAATAGACACTGACACTGGGCTCTAGGTTAATAAGTTAGTCCAAAAAATAATATAAAACAGCATATTAATGCATATAAAACATCCAAAACAGATAATATAATAGCATGGAACAATAAAAAATTATAGATACGTTGGAGACCTATCAAGCATCCCAAGCTTAATTCCTGGTCGTCCTCGAGTAGGTAAATGATAAAAACAGAATTTTTGATGTGGAATGCTACCTAACATATTTACCAATGCAATCTCTTTTATTTGGCAGGAATGTTCAGCCGTATGATTCAAAACAAAAGTTATTTGACACAAAACAATAATACTTCAAGCATACTAGAAAGCAAATCATTAAGCTTCAAAAATAACATGGCTAAAGAAAGTTATTCCTACAAAATCATATAGTCTTGTTATGCTTCCTCTTCTCAACACAGAGTAAAAAATCAAGCCCACCCCGGTGTCAACCAAGCAATTGTTTCATACTTTTTAACGCGCTTCAGCTTTTTCAACTCTTCACGCAATACATGAGTAGACCGACTCCTGCATGCATCTACTAATATTACTCCACACATCGACCGCTATCCAACATGCATCTAGTGTATTAAGTTCATGAGAAAATGGAGTAATGCAATAAGAACGATGACATGATGTAGACAAGATCTGTTTATTTATTGCGACAGATATAGATCTCATCTTGTTATCCTTAGTAGCAATGATACATACGTGTCGGTTCCCTTTCTGTCACTGGGATCAAGCACCGTAAGATCGAACCCACTACAAAGCACCTCTTCCCATTGCAAGATAAAATAGATCAAGTTGGCCAAGCAAAACCCAAATATCGGAGAAGAAATACGATGCTATAAGCAATCATGCATATAAGAGATTAAATAAGACTCAAATAACTTTCATGGATAAAAACATAGATCTGATTATAAACTCAAAGTTCATCGGATCCCAACAAACACACTGCCAAAAGACTTACATCATATGGATCTCTAAGAGACCATTGTATTGATAAACGAGAGAGAGAGAGAGAGAGAGAGAGAGAGAGAGAGAGGAAGCCATATAGCTACTAACTATGGACCCGTAGGTCTACAAAGAACTACTCACACATCATAGGAGAGGCACCAATGGAAGTGGTGAACCCCTCCATGACGGTGTCTAGATTAGATCTTGGTGGTTCTGGACTCTGCAGCGGCTGGATCAATATTTCGTCGACTCCCCTGGGGTTTCTGGAATCTTGTGGTATTTATAGAGCAAAGAGGCGGTTCGTGAAGGAAATATGCCCTAGAGGCAATAATAAAGTTATTATTTATTTCCTCATATCATGATAAATGTTTATTATTCATGCTAGAATTGTATTAACCGGAAACATAATACATGTGTGAATACATAGACAAAACTATGGTCATTAGTATGCCTCTACTTGACTAGCTCATTGATCAAAGATGGTTATGTTTCCTGGCCATAGACATGTGTTGTCATTTGATTAGTGGGATCACATCATTAGAAGAATGATGTGATTGACATGACCCATTCTGTTAGCCTAGCACTTGATCGTTTAGTATACCGCTATTGCTTTCTTCATGACTTATACAAAGTTCACGCAACTATGAGATTGTGCAACTCCGTTTACGGAAGAACACTTTGTGTGCTACCAAACGTCTACGAATCGGGTGATTATAAAGGTGCTCTACATGTGTTTAGAAGGTTCATGTTGAGTTGGCATAATTCGAGATTAGGATTTGTCACTCCGATTGTCGGAGAGGTATCTCTGGGCCCTCTCGGTAATACTCATCACTCAAGGCTTGCAAGCATGTAACTAATGAGTTAGTTATGAGATTGAACTAGGTATTGGATACCGACGATCGAATCTCGGGCAAGAAACATACCGATGACAAAGGGAACAAAGTATGTTGTTATGCGGTTTGACCGATAAAGATCTTCGTAGAATATGTAGGAACCAATATGGGCATCCAGGTCCCGCTATTGGTTATTGACCGAGAATGGTTTTAGGTCATGTCTACATAGTTCTCGAACCCGTAGGGTCCGCACGCTTAACGTTACGTTGACGATATAGTATTATATGAGTTATGCATGTTGGTAACGAATGTTGTTCGAGTCCGGATGAGATCATGGACATGACGAGGAACTCCGGAATGGTCCGGAGATAAAGTTTGATATATGGGATAATAGTGTTTGATCTCGGAAGGGTTCGAATTCACGGAAGGGGTTCCGGATGTTTCGAAATGTTTGGATGCGAGAACACGTTATTTGGGCCAAAGGGAAAGCCCACAAGGTTTTGGAAAGCGCAAAGGAAGTTTTATGGAGTCGAGGGCGACGCCGAGGTCCTCGGCGTCGGGTCGAGCACGCCGGAACCTGGCGTCTGGGTCGAGCAGCAGGAACCACAGCGTCGCCCCGAGTCCGAGAAGTACTCTTGCCTTTCGGGTGAAACCGACTTTGTGGAGGCTTTACTCCAAGTTTCGACCCCAAGGCTCAACATATAAATAGAGGGCAGGGCTAGCACCAAAGACACATCAAGAAACACCAAGCCGTGTGCGGCAACCCGTCCCCTCTAGTTTATCCTCTGTCATAGTTTCCGTAGTGCTTAGGCGAAGCCTGCGGAGATTGTTCTTCACCAACACCGCCACCACGCCTTCGTGCTGCCGGAACTCATCTACTACTTCGCCGTCTTCTTTGGATCGAGAAGGCGAGGACGTCATCGAGCTGAGCGTGTGCGAACTCGGAGGTGCCGTCGTTCGGTACTTGGATCGGTCGGATCGTGAAGGCGTCGACTACATCAACCGCGTTGATCGCGCTTCGCTTAGCGATCTTCAAGGGTATGAAGATACACTCCTCTCGTTGCTATATCGTCACCATGATCTTGCGTGTGCGTTGAAATTTTTAAAATTACTCGTTCCCCAACAAAGTGGCATCCGAGCCTAGGTTTTATGCGTTGATGTTATATGCACGAGTAGAACACAAGTGAGTTGTGGACGATATAAGTCATCTTGCCTACCAAACATCTCATACTTTGGTTCAGCGGTATTGTGAGATGAAGCGGCCGGACCGACATTACGCCAGACGCTTACGCGAGACTGGTTTCACTGCTTCGAGCACTCGTGCTTAAAGGTGGCTAGCGGGTGTCTGTCTCTCTCACTTTAGTTGAACCAAGTGTGGCTACGCCCGGTCCTTGTGAAGGTTAAAACGGAGTCTATTTGACAAACTATCGTTGTGGTTTTGATGTGGTAAGAACGGTTCTTGCTCAGCTCGTAGCAGCCACGTAAAATTTGCAACAACAAAGTAGAGGACGTCTAACTTGTTTTTGCAGGGCATGTTGTGATGTGATATGGTCAAGGCGTGATGCTATATTTTATTGTATGAGATGATCATGTTTTGTAACGAAGTTATCGGCAATCGGCGAGAGCCATATGGTTGTCGCTTTATTGTATGAAATGCAAGCATACGTAATTGCTTTACTTTATCACTAAGCGGTAGCGATAGTCGAGAAGCAATAGATGGCGTAACGACAACGATACTACGATGGAGATCAAGGTGTCGCGCCGGTGGCGATGGTGATCACGACGGTGCTTGGAGATGGAGATCACAAGCACAAGATGATGATGGCCATATCATATCACTTATATTGATTGCATGTGATGTTTATCCTTTATGCATCTTATCTTGCTTTGATTGACGGTAGCATTTTAAGATGATCTCTCACTAAAATTATCAAGAAGTGTTCTCCCGAGTATGCACCGTTGCCAAAGTTCGTCGTCTTCGAGACACCACGTGATGATCGGGTGTGATAAGCTCTCGTCCATCTACAACGGGTGCAAGCCAGTTTTGCACACGTAGAATACTCGAGTTAAACTTGACGAGCCTAGCATATGCAGATATGGCCTCGGAACACGAAGACCGAAAGGTCGAGCGTGAATCATATAGTAGATATGATCAACATAATGATGTTCACCATTGAAAACTACTCCATCTCACGTGATGATCGGTTATGGTTTAGTTGATTTGGATCACGTGATCACTTAGATGACTGGAGAGATGTCTATCCAAGTGGGAGTTCTTAAGTAATATGATTAATTGAACTTAAATTTATCATGAACTTAGTACCTGATAGTATCTTGCTTGTCTATGTTTGTTTGTAGATAGGTGGCTCGTGCTATTGTTCCGTTGAATTTTAATGCGTTCCTTGAGAAAGCAAAGTTGAAAGATGATGGTAGCAATTACACGAATCGGGTCCGTAATTCGAGGATTATCCTCATTGCTGCCTGAAGAGTTCGTTCTGGAAGCACCGCTGGTGCCGAACTGCTTGCCGATGCAACCGATGGCGTTAAGAACGTCTGGCGAGCAAAGTGATGACTACTCTATAGTTCAAGATGTGCCATGCTTTACGGCTTAGAACCGGGTCTTCAACGACGTTTTGAGCGTCATGGAGCATATGAGATGTTCCAAGAGTTGAAGTTAATATTTCAAGCAAATGCCGGATTGAGAGATATGAAGTCTCCAATAAGTTCTATATCGCAAGATGGAGGAGAATAGTTACGTCGGTGAACATATACTCGTAATGTGCGGGTATAATAATCACTTGATTCAACTGGGAGTTAATCTTCTTGATGATAGTGTCATTGATGAAATTCTCCAATCATCGCCACCAAGCTACAAGAGCTTCGTGATGAACTATAATATGCAAGGGATGAACAAGACTATTCCGAGCTCTTCGCGATCTTTGAAAGCAGCAGGTAGAAATCAAGAAGGAGCATCAAGTGTTGATGGTCAACAAGACCACTAGTTTCAAGAAGAAGGGCAAAGGGAAGAAGAAGGGAACTTCAAAAGAGCGGCAAGCAAGTTGCTGCTCAAGAGAAGAAACCCAAGTCCGGACCTAAGCACAAATCGAGTGCTTCTATCGCAAGCGCATAGTCCTTTGGAAGCTGAATCGCCCCAAGTATTTGGCGGATAAGAAGGATGGCAAAGTGAACAAAGGTATATGTGATATACATGTTATTGATGTGTACCTAACTAGAGCTCGTAGTAGCTTTTGGGTATTTGATCTGGTTATGTTGCTAATATTTGCAACTCGAAGCAGGGACTACGGAATAAGCGAGCACTAGCCAAGGACGAGGTGACGATGCGCGCGTGGGAAAGCGGTTCCAAAGTCGATGTGATCGCCGTCGACACGCTATCTCTACATCTACCATCGGGATTAGTTTTAGACCTAAATAATTGTTATTTGGTGCTGCGTTGAGCATGAACATTATATCTGGATCTTGTTTGATGCGAGGCGGTTATTCATTTAAATCGAGAGAATAATGGTTGTTCTATTTATATGAGTAATATCTTTTATGGTCGTGCACCCTTGAAGAGTGGTCTATTTTATTGAATCTCGATAGTAGTGACACACATATTCATAATGTTGAAGCCAAAAGATGCAGAGTTGATAATGATAGTGCAACTTATTTGTGGTACTTGCCGTTTAGGTCATATCGTGTAAAACGCATGAAGAAACTCCATCTTGATGGACTTCGGAATCGCTGATTATGAATCACTTGGTACTTGCGAACCGTGCCTCATGGGCAAGATGACTAAAACGCCGTTCTCGGAACTATGGAGAGAGCAACAGATTTGTTGGAAATCATACATCTGAGATGTATGTGGCCCAATGAATGTTGAGGCTCGTGGCGGATATCATTATTTTCTCACCTTCACAGATGATTTGAGCAGATATGGGTATATCTACTTAATGAAGCACAAGTCCGAAACATTTGAAAAGTTCAAAGAATTTGAGTGAAGTAGAAAATCATCGTAACAAGAAAATAAAGTTTCTACGATCGATCGTGGAGGAGAATATTTGAGTTACGAGTTTGGTTTACATTTGAAACAATGCGGAATAGTTTAGCAACTCACGCCACCGGAACACCACAAAGAAATGGTGTGTCGAGCGTCGTGTCGTACTTTACTTGATATGGTGCGATCTATGATGTCTCTTACCGATTTACCGCTATCGTTTTGGGGTTATGCTTTAGAGACGGCCGCATTCACGTTAAATAGGGAACCATCAAGACGCCTTATGAACTATGGTTTGGCAAGAAACCAAAGTTGTCATTTCTTAAAGTTTGGGGCTGCGATGCTTATATGAAGAAACTTCAACCAGATAAGCTCGAACCCAAATCGGAAAAATGTGTCTTCATAGGATACCCAAAAGAGATTGTTGGGTACACCTTCTATCACAGATCCGAAGGCAAAACATTCGTTGCTAAGAATGGATCCTTTCTAGAGAAGGAGTTTCTCTCGAAAGAGGTGAGTGGGAGGAAAGTAGAACTTGATGAGATAACTGTATCTACTCCCTTGTTGGAAAGTAGTTCATCACGAGAACCGGTTCCCGTGACAACTACACCAACTAGTGAGGAAGGCGATGATATTGATCATGAAACTTGGATCAAGTTTCTCTTGAACCTCGTGGGTCTACAGAGTAAGATCCGCACGAGTGGTGCGGTAATCCTAATCTGGAAGTCATGTTACTTGACCATGACGAACCTCGAACTATGAGGAAGCGATGATGAGCCCAGATTCCGCTAAATGGCTAGAGGCCATGAAATCGAGATTGGATCCATGTATGAGAACAAAGTATGGACTTTGGTTGACTTGCTCGATGATCGGCAAGCCATTGAGAATAAATGGATCTTTAAGAAGAAGGCGACGCCGATGGTAATATTATCGTCTATAAAGATCGACTTGTTGCAAAAGGTTTTCGACAAGTTCAAGGGGTTGACTACGATGAGACTTTCTCACCCGTAGCGATGCTTAAGTCTGTCCGAATCATGTTGGCCATTGCTGCATTTCATGATTATGAAATTTGGCAAATGGATGTCAAGACTGCATTCTTGAATGGATTTCTAGAAGAAGAGTTGTATATGATGCAGCGGAAGGTTTTGTTGATCCAAAGGGTGTCGACAAAGTGTGCAAGCTCCGGCGTTCCATTTATGGACTGGTGCAAGCATCTCGGAGTTGGAATAAGCGTTTTGATAATGTGATCAAAGCATATGGTTTTATCTGAGACTTTTGGAGAAGCTTTGTATTTACAAGAAAGTGAGTGGGAGCTCAGTAGCATTTCTAGTTTTATATGTTGATGACATATTATTAATTGGAAATGATATAGAATTTCTGGATAGCAAAAAGGGATACTTGAATAAAAGTTTTTCGATGAAAGACCTCGGTGAAGCTGCTTACATATTAGGCATCAAGATCTATAGAGATAGATCAAGACGCTTAATAGGACTTTCACAAAGCACATACCTTGACAAAATTTTGAAAAAGTTCAATATGGATCAGGCAAAGAAAGGTTTCTTACCTGTGCTACAAGGTGTGAAGTTGAGTCGAACTCAATGCCCGACCACAGCAGAAGATAGAGAAAATGAAAATGTTCCTATGCTTCAGCCATAGGCTCTATCATGTATGCAATCTTGTGTACCAGACACGACGTATGCTTAGCAATAAGCTTAGCAGAAGGTATCAAAGTAATCGAGTGGATCATGGACAGCGGTCAAGAACATCTGAAATACGAAAAGGACTAAGGATATGTTTCTCGTATATGGAGGTGACAAAGAGCTAGTCGTAAATGGTTACGTCGATGCAAGCTTTGACACCGATCCGGACAATTCTAAATCGCAAACCGGATCGTGTTTTTATTAAGCGGTGGAGCTGTAAGTTGGTGCAGTTCTAAACAAAGCGTCGTGGCGGGATCTACATGTGAAGCGGAGTACATAGCTGCTACGAAGCAGCAAATGAAGGAGTCGGATGAAGGAGTTCATTTCGATCTAGGTGTCATACCTAGTGCATCGGGACCAATGAAGATCTTTCGTGACAATCTTGGTGCAATTGCCTTGGCAAAGGAATCCAGATTTCACAAGAGGACGAAGCACATCAAGAGACACTTCAATTCCATTCGGGACCAAGTCCAAGTGGGAGACATAGAGATTTGCAAGATACATACGGATCTGAATGTTGCAGACCCGTTGACTAAGCCTCTCTCACGAGCAAAACATGATCAGCACCAAGACTCCATGGGTGTTAGAATCATTACTATGTAATCTAGATTATTGACTCTAGTGCAAGTGGGAGACTGAAGGAAATATGCCCTAGAGGCAATAATAAAGTTGTTATTTATTTCCTCATATCATGATAAATGTTTATTATTCATGCTAGAATTGTATTAACCGGAAACATGATACATGTGTGAATACATAGACAAACATATGGTCACTAGTATGCCTCTACTTGACTAGCTCATTGATCAAAGATGGTCATGTTTCCTGACCATAGACATGTGTTGTCATTTGATTAGTGGGATCACATCATTAGAAGAATGATGTGATTGACATGACCCATTTTGTTAGCCTAGCACTTGATCGTTTAGTACACTGCTATTGCTTTCTTCATGACTTATACAAAGTTCTGCAACTATGAGATTGTGCAACTCCGTGTCTGGGAAGAACACTTTGTGTGCTACCAAGCGTCTAGCGAATCGGGTGATTATAAAGGTGCTCTACAGGTGTTTCGAAAGGTACATGTTGGGTTGGCATAATTGAGATTAGGATTTGTCACTCCGATTGTCGGAGAGGTATCTCTGGGCCCTCTCGGTAATACTCATCACCTAAGCCTTGCAAGCATGTAACTAATGAGTTAGTTATGAGATGACGTATTCGAAGCGAGTAAAGAGACTTGCGTAACGAGATTGAACTAGGTATTGGATACCGACGATCAAATCTCGGGCAAGTAACATACCGATGACAAAGGAACAAAGTATGTTGTTATGCGGTTTGACCGATAAAGATCTTCGTAGAATATGTAGGAACCAATATGGGCATCAGGTCCGCTATTGGTTATTGACCGAGAATGGTTTTAGGTTATGTCTACATAGTTCTCGAACCCGTAGGGTCCCTGACGCTTAACGTTTCGTTGATGATATAGTATTATATGAGTTATGCATGTTGGTAACGAATGTTGTTGAGTCCGGATGAGATCATGGACATGACGAGGAACTCCGGAATGGTCCGGAGATAAAGTTTGATATATGGGATAATAGTGTTTGATCTCCGGAAGGGTTCGGATGTTTCGAAATGTTTGGGTGCGAGAACCGTTATTTGGGCCAAAGGGAAAGCCCACAAGGTTTTGGAAAGCACAAAGGAAGTTTTATGAGTTCAGGGCGACGCCAGGTCCTCGGCGTCAGGTCGAGCACGCCGAGAACCTGGCGTCTGGCCCCGAGTCTGAGAAGGACTCTTGCCTTCGGGTGAAACCGACTTTGTGGAGGCTTTTACTCCAAGTTTCGACCCCAAGGCTCAACATATAAATAGAGGGCAGGGCTAGCACCAAAGACACATCAAGAAACACCAAGCCGTGTGCGTGCAACCCCATCCCTCTAGTTTATCCTTTGTCATAGTTTCCGTAGTGCTTAGGCGAAGCCTGCGGAGATTGTTCTTCACCAACACCGTCACCACGTCGTCGTCTTTGCGGAACTCATCTACTACTTTGCGGTCTTCTTTGAATCGAGAAGGCGAGGGCGTCATCGAGCTGAATGTGTGCAGAACTTCGGAGGTGCCGTGCGTTCGGTACTTGGATCGGTCGGATCGTGAAGGCGTCGACTACATCAACAGCGTTGATAAGCGCTTCGCTTAGCGATCTTCAAGGGTATGAAGATACACTCCCCTCTCGTTGCTATATCATCACCATGATCTTGCGTGTGCGTAGGAAAATTTTTAAAATTACTACGTTCCCCAACAGGATCTACATGTGAAGCGGAGTACATAGCTGCTTCTGAAGCAGCAAATGAAGGAGTCTGGATGAAGGAGTTCATTTCCGATCTAGGTGTCATACCTAGTGCATCGGGACCAATGAAGATCTTCTGTGACAATACTGGTGCAATTGCCTTGGCAAAGGAATCCAAATTTCACAAGAGGACCAAGCACATCAAGAGACGCTTCAATTTCATTCGGGACCAAGTCCAAGTGGGCGACATAGAGATTTGCAAGATACATACAGATCTGAATGTTGCAGACCCGTTGACTAAGCCTCTCTGATGAGCAAAACATGATCGTGACAAGACTCCATGGGTGTTAGAATCATTACTATGTAATCTAGATTATTGACTCTAGTGCAAGTGGGAGGATGAAGGAAATATGCCCTAGAGGCAATAATGAAGTTATTATTTATTTCCTCATATCATGATAAATGTTTATTATTCATGCTAGAATTGTATTAACCGAAACATAATACATGTGTGAATACATAGACAAAACTATGGTCACTAGTATGCCTCTACTTGACTAGCTCATTAATCAAAGATGGTTATGTTTCCGGCCATAGACATGTGTTGTCATTTGATTAGTGGGATCACATCATTAGAAGAATGATGTGATTGACATGACCCATACATTAGCCTAGCACTTGATCGTTTAGTATACCGCTATTGCTTTCTTCATGACTTATACAAAGTTCCTGCAACTATGAGATTGTGCAACTCCGTTTACGGAAGAACACTTTGTGTGCTACCAAACGCGTCAACGAATCGGGTGATTATAAAGGTGCTCTCTGGTGTTTAGAAGGTTCATGTTGAGTTGGCATAATTCGAGATTAGGATTTGTCACTCGATTGTCGGAGAGGTATCTCGGGCCCTCCGTAATACTCATCACTCAAGCCTTGCAAGCATGTAACTAATGAGTTAGTTATGAGATGGCGTACATGAGCGAGTAAAGAGACTTGCCGTAGCGAGATTGAACTAGGTATTGGATCTGACGATCGAATCTCGGGCAAGTAACATACCGATGACAAAGGAACAACGTATGTTGTTATGCGGTTTGACCGATAAAGATCTTCGTAGAATATGTAGGAACCAATATGGGCATCAGGTCCCGCTATTGGTTATTGACGTAGACGTGTCTCGGTCATGTCTACATTGTTCTCGAACCGTAGGGTCCGCACGCTTAAGGTTTCGATGATGGTTATATTATGAGTTTATGTATTTTGATGTACCGAAGGTTGTTGAGTCCGGATGTGATCACGGACATGACGAGGAGTCTCGAAATGGTTGAGACATAAAGATTGATATATTGGGCGGATATATTTGGACACGGAAAGGTTCCGGAGAGTTTGGGAATATCTAGGAGCTCGGGAGGTTACCGGAACCCCGGTAAGTATATGGGCCTTATTGGGCCCAAGTGGAAGGAAGGAGAAGGAGCAAGGGAAGGGGCGCGCCTCCCAAGCCCAATCCGAATTGGGAGGGGGCCCCCTTCCTTTCTCCTTCCCTCTTCCTTCCTACTACTAGTACTCCTTCCTTCCCCTCCGACTTGGATTAGGAAAAGAGGGAAACCTACTTGGAGTAGGTTTCCTCCTCCTATGGCGCCCTCCCCTTGGGCAGCCACCTCCTCCTCCCTCCTTTATATACGGGGTAGGGGGCACCCTAGACACACAAGTTGATCATTGATCGTTCCTTAGCCGTGTGCGGTGCCCCCTCCACGATATTACACCTCGGTCATATTGTAGCAGTGTTTAGGCGAAGCCTGCGGCAGAGAACATCAAGATCGTCCACCACGCCGTCGTCTTGTGAAACTCCCCTTGGCGCCTCTGCTGGATCGGAGATCGAGGTGCGTCATCGAGCTGTCTGGCGTGTCAAGAACTCGGAGGTGCCGAGTGCGGTGCTTGGATCGGTCGGACCGGGAGGACGACAACTACTTCCTCTACGTTGCGTCAGCGCTTCGCTTCGGTCACGAGAGTGCGTAGACAACACTCTCCCCTCGTTGCTATATCATCACCATGATCTTGCGTGTGCGTAGGAATTTTTTTGAAATTACTACGTTCCCCAACAGTTCGGCGCGCACCCAAGGTGGGCACAACCCACCAGGGCGCGCCTGGGCCTCCTGGCGCACCCTGGTGGGTGCTGCTCACCTCGAGCAGCCCCTCAGGTGCTTCCTTATCCCATTGGCTTTCTTCTGGCCCAAAAAATTCCTCCAGGAGTTGCGTTGCATTTGGACTCCGTTTGATATTGATTTCCTGCGATGTTAAAAACATGCAGAAAACAGCACCTGGCACTGGGCACTATTTCAATAGGTTAGTACCAAAAAATGATATAAAATGACTATAAAATGATTGTAGAACATCCAAGAATGATAATATAACATCATGGAACAATAAAAAATTATAGATACATTGGAGACGTATCAAATGGTTGCTTTGTCCGTCCAACTTACTGCTGGGTCGTCTATGTGATTTGATGGTTCATTGGTCATTATTACTGAGGTGGTACGACTGCTAGATGTCCCGCGTTTTGGCGAAAGGAGGTAGATTACAAATTTCTCCATTCTTACAGCGGAGGAGTGCGAAAGCAGTGAAAACACGCAAGCTCAGTGATTACATAGCCCACCTCACACTATCACCATATTTGCTGGACACCGTGCGACACCTAACTCTTTACATAGTACTAGTACATACTGTAATTTCTCAGCAAGATAAATTTGTACAATGCTATGAAGCTTCCAGCTTCTGTTTCATATATCTTGCATCCAAGGTTGCCCCGTTGCAACATTTCATCAAATACAAAGGAGACTAACATGTATGCTATTGCATCTCAATGATTGACAGATCATAGCCAATATGTACTCCCTCTGTTCCAAAATAAGTGTCTCAACTTTATGCAAACTTTAGTACAAAATTGTACTACTACTAAAGTTGACACTTATTTTGGAGCAAAGACAACTAAAGAGAAAAAAAACGATCCATGCAGACCCCAGCCCTTGAACCCTAAACCCTAACCAGGTTTTAATTTGCTGGCGACGTTGAACCTTTCGAAGAAATGAAGTTTGCAACCCGTTGACCATCGGATCATTTTGTGCAGTTTCACTAAAATCGAGATGAGCATCCCTGTGGCAGAGAAATTGAAGAAGCGTGATTAGAATAAGATTACCGGGACTAGTTGATGAGACATAAACTCATCACAAATACAGTAGAAGCCAGTAGAGGTACGTGCAGGGAAAAGAAGTAGAGAAATACCCACATGCAGCAATGTGGGCAGCTGGGGCAGTGGTGCAAGCCGTCCGTAAAGGAAGTTGTACCTGAGGGCACTGGCGCCGGACCATTTTGTCGCCGGAAGCTCGTCGGCGATGAGCTCCATGGTGATGGGCTCGCACGCGTCTGAGGCGGCAACTTCTGGTAGCGTTGGGGTGAGGAGAAGAGAGCGGGGAGGAAGGAGAGCTCACCGCGAAGCACAAGGAGGCTCGGTGGCGGTTTAAGAGCTGCAGGGTCGGCGCCGGAGACGAAGAAGATCGACGGCAGCCGGAGATGGGGACGAAGGGGATCCGATGCTGCAGTGCCTCCAAGCTCTAGCTGAGGCCACCAGACGAAGGAGTCGACCCCGACGGAGCTCACCGACAGGGTCAGCGGGCGCGGGGTCGTCGGTGGCCGCGACAACGATGGAGGACGGCGACGACCGCGCTCGGGCGTCGATGGGGAACGAGGGGGAGAATGAGGAGGGATATGGTTGGGAGGGGGAGAGGTGGAGCAGGGCAACTGGTGAGGTGAGTGGGAGAGGCGCCTGAGGCGTAACCCTTATCCTCTCCTGGCCAGCTGGGCCGTTTGGCCCAGTGGGGCAGGGGCTTTCTCTCTCTTCCCTCTGCTTTCCTTTTCTTTTTTTGATTTATTCCTGTTTTGCAAATTGCTTAGCCACCATTAGAGTTTTGTAAAATATGTGACTTAGCTCAACAATTATAGTGCAATATTTACCACTGCCAAAAAAATGGTTTGGAGCCAAAATGATTTCATTTGAATTTTTAATAAATGACATGACACTTTAAATTTCTATTTTGATGTTGTTTCATGTTGTTTGAGTCACATAATGAATTTAGGTGATGTTATTTTTCTGAAGATAATTAGTTATGAATTATTTTCTATTTAATGAACATTTTAGTTTGCATGTTTGAGAAATTTTGAATTTCACTCATAATTTTAATTTGAATTTGTCTTTGATTTTTCATCTAGTGATAAATAGCTGTAAGCATGGTGACCTGGCACCATTAATAGGGGATTACTGTAGCATGACACTGGGGGTGTTACAGCAGGGCGGCGAGCTCCCGGCCTGGGCGTGGAGGGGCACCGGTTAGGGAGCCTGGACCGGCGGTGGACGAGGGAGCTTAGATGGTGGTGGCGGTGGCGCCGGCGGTAGGTTTGGTGGCCGATCCAGTCTGACGGGTGAGAGAGAGAAAGAGAAAAGAAGACACGGGAGTTGCGGATGCATGCGCGAGCCTGGTTCCCAGCTACGCCCAATTCCTGCGTTCCCCTCAGCCTGGCTGAGAGGCCAACTTTTGCATCGGTCGGGGCAGGCTGAGTAGGCCGCACAGGACACCAAACAACATGGATTTTGCAAGGCGGGTGGTAGCCAGGTGCACACAGGAAACCAAACACACCCATAAATTAGTGCATGTGAGCATCTGCATTATATGGTGTTAGAGCAACTCCAACGGGCCGACCCAAACGGACACCGCTTTTGTCCGTTTTTCGTCCGTTTGGGTCGGCCAGGCGGACATGCGTGTCCGCATTCTGAAGAGGGTCGGCTTGGCCGCCCAACGGGGGGCAGACCCAAATGTGCCGGCATGAAAAAAATAATCGCGTGAAATAAACTTAAAATAAACATAATTAAACATAAGTGGCCGGTCAAACGCCGGCCAAAGTCCACTTAAACATAATTAAACATTAATTAAAACATTAAAAAAAGTCTGCACACGCCTTCTGTCGCCCCGCACGCTGCCCTAGATGCCGTCGGCCTTGCCCTTGCCCTTGGCGTCGATGCCACCGTCGGCATCGCCCGTGAGGTCGATGAAGACGCTGCCCACCCGAACGCCTCCTGGTACGCTGCCAGGACAGCCTCCTTCGGCGTCTGCTGGGGCGGCGACATTGCGGCTAGCCGCGCGTGCTTCTCCTCCTCCTCCTTGAGCCGGAGCGCCTCCGCATCGCGCTGGAGCATGGCCTCGCAGCGATCTCTGCTTCGCCGTCGGCTGCTCTGGCGGAGCAGGCGCCTTCAGCGCTTCGAGGTGGCGGCCTCCTACTCGGCGTCGCGGCGAAGTGGGCGCGCGCCACCCCTCTCATGATCTTGGCCCGTCCACAGTAGGCCTCCTCGGCCAAGTGGGTGGGCGGGAGGCGCTTTGGCGTCGCTCGGCTCCGGCTTAGGCTGGATGGGCGGCGACGGTGGTGGGGGCGGCACGAACAGCTGGGAGTGGACGGAGTCCCCCGCCGCCGACAGGGAGAGGGCTTGCTCCAGCCCATCCCAGCGTGCGTCCTCCTCGAGGCGGCTAGCCTCCAGCGCCTGCTGCAGGGCCTCCTCAAGGGCGGCCTGGTACTCCGCCTCCGCCTCCTCGTCCTCTGGCTGTACCTGCGGGGGTAGCGGGAGGAACGGCGGTGGGACGGCGTCGACACTTGAGCGTCGTTGCTCCTCGTGTTCGAGGGCGAACCAAGCCCCCCAGTTGGGAGAGTCGGCGGCGTACTCGGGCAGCCGACGTTGCTCCGGCGTGAGCTGCGCGCGGCGCCGGCGCACCTCGTCGTCGTGCGCCCACTGGCTCCGCGGAACCGCCGGCACCGAGATCCGCTGGGGATCCAAGTTTCAATGGTGTGGCAGCGTCACGTCGGGTTAGGGGAGGGGCTGTCTGTACTCCCAGTGCCACCGTGCTTTGTGCACCGGGATGTGCAGGCGCTGGCGAGGAAGCAAGGGAGTGGTGGGGGTTGTGGACGGGAGAAGTGGATGAGGCCGCCCCCCCCGCCGCACGCGTGCTTAAAAAAGGATGCTTCCTGAGGCTGACAAGTGGGCCCGCTGTCGGTGGTCGTCATATATAAGACGACCGGTGGCGGTTGGGTGGCCTATAGGTGGGGACGCGGCGGACGCTGAGGAGACGCGCGGCGCGTCCGCTTTGCGTCCGCGCCGACGCATTCCAGGCGCAATTTTGGGCCGGAAATGGGTCCGCGCGGACGCCAGGCAGACGCGATTTGCGTTTGGGTCGCCGCGTTGGGCCTCCACTTTTGTCCGTGCCAAACCAAACGAACGCAGGCGGACAAAATGGGTCGCCCCATTGGAGTTGCTCTTATTAAAAGAAAAAAAATAATAGAACTGGAAAAGAACCCAAAGAAAAAAAAACTAGTAGAATTAATTGGGAAAAAACAAAACCGAAAAGGCCCCGCAAATGAAATCCGAACAGGAAAGGAAAAAGTACCCCTACGGAGGCCCATATAGAGCGGACGGGGTGCGCGTTGGCCACAACGGAACGCCTGCCCAAACAATCGCCACCGGAAATCAATTCCCCTCCCCTCCGCCTCACGGTTGCCACCGGAATCGAAACCCTAGACGGCTGGACCTCGCCGCCATGGTGCGCATCGCCGGCTCCCCGTACGCGGCCGGTGGCTCCGATCCGCTCGGTCAAGGCCGCCCGTGCTTCCGCTCGCTGCCGCTCGATTATAGCTTGATCGACGCTCCCCGCGGCTACACGACACAGCCTCATGACGGCGGCGGCTTCCCGGCGTCCATGCCCCCTCCTCCGCCCGATCCTCGCGCGGGATACGGCGTGGACTCTCCCCGCGAGCACCAGCACTGCCGCGGCCATGATGAGAGCAGCCGCAGCCCCCTATCCAAGTCCTGGTCCAGGGAAGGTGAGAGGTACCGCGAGCACCATCACCACTGCAGCCGTGATGAGAGCAGCCGCAGACCCCGATTCAAGTCCCGATCCAGAGAAGGGGGGTGGTACCGCGAGCGCCAGCGCCGCCGCGGCCGTGACAAGAGCAGCCGCAGCCCCCGATCCAAGTCCCGATCCAGAGAAGGGGAGAAATACCGCGAGCACCAGCACCACCGTGGCCGTGATGAGAGCAGCAGCAGCAGCCCGGGCCCCCGTTCCTGCTCGCCTCGCAGGGGATCCAAGTCGTTGCCGTTGCCCAAGCGGCATCGGTTGGAAGACCGACAAAAGGGATCCAAGTCAGTGCCGTCATCTTCCAAGCGATACCGGTTGGAAGACGGACCCAAGGGCTCTCCAAGAGGCGGGTACCATGGCAAAACAAGCTCAAGTGTCCAATGCCACTCGTCGCCAAGAGCGAAGCCACCATCGCCATTGCCAATAGAAATTTCTCCATGGGATGATGGCTATAAGAGCCCAACAAGTCCAACGTAGGGTTCTACCTTTATCCTTTTGGAACTAAGCTCTTGTTTGCCATTGTGCTCTGAGGACATATGCTTTTGGATATATGCAGGTACTGCCCTGAGGTTGAGCAGGATATGCAGAGAGGTTCACATGATGATGATGATCAGGATGAGGCCCCAGGTATGACTTCACAGTTAGATTCAGGTGCAGATTTCTTCCAATTATGATATAATCAGATGGGCATCTTACTAACAGTTTTAACATGATTTACAGGTTGGCTTTATTCAGCATCTGGTTCCTATAATGGTTCATGGATTGCTGGAAGGTATCTACCTTTTAGAACTCTTCTCTGGTTATTGGGTTTTTGGATTGGTCATGTGGGACTAGCTAGTTGTTTCCCCCCTTGAATGAAAAAAAATAAACATGTTGTTTTGTCATCATTGTGCCCTCCGATGTTTGATCATCCATTCTAGTCATGATGTTCTGAACCAATTATTTGAACAGGGAATCTGATTTCAGATATGAAGCTGACCTCAAGACTAAAAGTGAAGATTCTGCATATGATGCACTGGCTGATGACTTTATGGATGCTGTGTCGAAGACTTGGCGTAGGCCTAATCCTAATGTAACCATGGATAAAGATGCTCACCAGAAGCAAACGATTCGATTTGCTGAACTGGCTCTGAAGCGTTACAACAAAAACAAAAACAACAAGGTAATAACTGTTCTCTTCATGTTCCTTCCTGCAAGAGGCCGACTTGAGCTAGTTAAAAAAACAGCTAGGTGATGTCTTTCTTTCAGTGCTCCCTTTAGAAAGAAAGTTTACAAATTTCAAAAGGCATAAGGCATTTGGTATATTTGTTTGCTTGTTGTTTCTTTTCTGTGATGTTTGCTCTAAGCATAGTTGGCCTCCTCGAATACGTCAATAGCATATCATATCTTTTTTATGGCATTTGTTATGGGATCTCTTTGTGCCTTGATAAACTCAGGATAAACAATAGTTAGTACACCAATTCAGAGCTTCTTCCAATTAGTATGAATTTATCAATCTTTTTTTACGTTGGACTGAACATGGAAGAATTCCTTAGAAAAAAAAGTATGCCAAATTGATGAAAGGGGAAGAAATGAATGCAGTTGCTGCAATTGTAATGCTAGATTTTAAATGCAATAAATGGAGGTAGTGACACACAGTTTTAGCTTTATGAGTTGGGTAAAGGTGTCTCCAGTATGGATCTTGCTGTAGATAAGATACTTCCTTGCAAATATTTGTCATTGTGGTTTTCTAAACAACCATTTTCTCAAAATAGTCCTCTACCACTTGCTTATTATTGGCGTAGAGTTAGAGATGAAGTATACAATTAATAGGATTTCATTCATTGGTCAAAACCTAATTCCTTCAAATTCATTGGTCAAAACCTAATTCCTTCAAATTCATTGGTCAAAACCTAATTCCCTCAAATTCATTGGTGTTGGATTGGGAATGGTAGTATTGACTTGTAAATGACTTACCCACTCGTATAGGAAATTCTTGCCTGCCCAATATATTATCTTGTCATCATAGTATTAGGCCATTTTCTCTCAAGTTGCACCAACTAGCATAGAGGAATAGTGCTGGCTGTATTCCATACAGAGAATCAGGGCAAAAAGAGATCTCAGTGAAGGTTTGCTCAGTCAGCATGCTTACATGGTGAAATTAAGTCAGGTGGTGGACTTATTTGTAATATTAACATCAACAGTCTAGTTGCTGCTTTTGAAACAAAAAGGATAAAGGCCTTTTGGCGAATCTTAAGGGGCCAAGATGGTCAATAATCTTTAATTAATATGTCTGTACCTATTATACTATTGTAGATACTGACTTCAAATGTACTCCCTCCGTTCCTAAATGTAAGTCTTTGTAGAGATTCCACTAGGTGGACTACATACGGAGCAAAATGAATGAATCCACACTTAAAATGCATCTATATACATCCGTATGTAGTTTATAGTGAAATCTCTACAAAGACTTATATTTAGGAACGGAGGGAGTACCATTTTGTGATGGTAGTCTCTGAGCTTGTTTCCATTTGCATTGGGACTAAACGCTTTGTACATTTGTTTAGGTTAAATATGCTCTTGTTGAGGCGATTGATGGTGATGCTATTTGGGAGGACTCTGAAATCTACGCCCATGTAAATTTCTATGCCAAGGCCAAGAATGGCCCAAAGAAGAATGATGGCAAGGTACTTGTGTTTGCTGAGTTGCATCAGATTGGCCGGCGTCTCAATGCTATGGTTCTTACCTGCTTTCGCTTCCTGGATGGGAGCAACCAAATATGTATGTATATTTAGATCTTAATCATGTTTCTTTTTTTTTCTTTCTTTCTTTGCAGAATTGCTTAGATAACCCGTCATTAACTGTGCAGGTGGACAACGTGATCAACTTCGAAACCCTCTTATCAGGCAAAACCAGGATATTGGTCACTGCTATGCATGTACTGACCAAATTAAGCATCCTGCTGATGGATCGAGCTACAAGGCTGGACATATTGTCTGCACGTTGTATTATCTTGACAACTACACAGTTGTTTGAATGCAAACACACTGAATATCATTTAAGGCCAAATTCTGAATGAATGGGAAGCATGCATGATTTTACGTTGGGCTATATGGACTGGGCGGATTGCTTGTGATCATGGTGAAGGGGGCAGGTCAGTTCTAGCTTCTGCTCAATGGACCATGGATGCTTGGGTGGACATGGGGATGGTCAACCAAAGCATATCTGCCTAGAAGCTGTGTGGATTCCACCTGAAGAATGTCTTTCAAGTTCAAAATGCAGACGCAAGCTATGTTGAAGGCAGAAGGAATGCTGGCACTGGTCCTGCTATCCGGTATCATGAAGGGAAAGCTGATATCATTGCACCAGGTCACTGGTATGAGTATGATGTGAGCCCACAAGCAATGGAAGCTTATGCAATTTGTGACGCTGTCAGATTGGCAATGGATCTTGGTAAGCAACATGTGATCATTGAAAGTGATGCTAAGGAAGTTGTAATATTGGAGACCTTCGAGCATAGGCCATCGCTGTGCCAGGCAAACTAGTTAGGTGGAAAAGTTGAATCTGGATCAACTATATTCCAGTGTTTCTCAGCGATTGTCTAAGCACTGCTTGTAAACCCCCCAACCCCCCCATTAATGTAAGCTGAAGTTTTACGAAAAAATGTGTGTGTTTCTATGTGTTTATTTTTTGGGTAGCAATGTGCTCCTTGTTTGTTAAGATGGGATGTTATGATCAAAATTTGAACATACAAGTTGAACTTAGGGTTGGGGATGGATGTTTGTTCATATATGATGCAATAAAAATTTACATAGCATAATGGTTTCCTTGTTTCCAGTGATTTGTATCTGACACGCTTCACCAGCTCTCCTCTCTGTTTTGCATTCTTGTTGGTGCGCGATCTAAACTAGATACAATCCTCACTTGCATCTTATCTGTGTTCTACGATGGGTGGAACATAGCAGTCTAGTGTCCTCTCACTTAAATCACCATCATTTGTTAGTCTTTTAACATCCTAAAAGAGCCATGCCTCATGGTTGTTGTGTGTGGTGCCATGGAGTTAGTGGGGGATGCAATGTGGGGCTCAAACTACGGTTTGCGTAGCGGCACCGAGCATGGCATCTTCTGTGAGGTAGGGTGATGAGTACCTGGCCCTTCTCCCTTGTGGTAGTGCTCGCTCTGTTTGCTTGCCGTTCACCTCAAGCTCGTTGCTTTTTCAAAATTTGCATGTCGTTCCCTGCAGCTTATCCCCTCCTCATTCGAGCACTGAACGACCACATCTTCACGGGCCGCCGAGGTTTGACCCGTTGATGTGTGGCCGTGGCATTCATCTATTCTGCTCCCCCGAATAAAGATGACCCTCGAGAGAGCGACTCCCAAGGGTCCCCTTCGCGCGCGACAGTGTGGCATCCTTCGAACCAAGACGAGGTGGGAGGGTCCCCTTGGGTGAGGGTGGAGGGTGTGTGGGTGTGGTATCTTCTCGGTTCTCAGTGCAAGCGTTTGGCGAGGTCGTTTGTTCTCCGATAGTGTTCTGAGTAAGTAGGGCATCTCATTGTGCAAGCAGTGCTTTTTTGTGCTATAAGTTGTGTTCCCAGCTCCCTTGTATCTCTGGATCGTTGGTGTTTCTCTTTCTTTGTCAGGTATGTTTGATGTTGTATTGGTGGCTGTAATCCTGGCTGCCTTATTGCTTCGTTAATTCAAAACCGAGCTTAGTTTGAGCCTTATGCCTAAAAGAGCTGCGCTTGATGCCTCAATTGTTAGATTAACCGTTTTATAACGGGCGTCCATTGATGTGTCTAGGATGACTCATCAGTAAATATATTATCATTGATGGGGAGCCGAAGTTACCTGGCCCTTTCATACCGTTCGATTTCATACAAAAATGTAGTTTCTTTTTCCGAGAGAAAGAAAAATGTAGGATTTTTAGCCAAGAAAAAATGTAGTTATGACAGGCTTCTTTGGCACCCTCAGTGGTGACCTTTTTTTTAGTCAATTCTCAGTGGCGACTTTTTTTCGAGAAGACCCTCAGTTGTGACCTAATACTAATATACTGCTGACTTTTTTTAGAAGATCCTCAGTCATGACCTAATAATATACTGCTGACTTATTTTTTAGGGGTGTAATATATTGTTTTTTTCCTGCAAAAAAATACTGTTTTTTTAGGGGGTATAATATACTGCTGACTGTCCAACCAATTCTACTTTTTTTGAGACAAGTCCAACCAATTCTACTGACGGGTCATGTTGTTTTTTCGAGATATCTGACGGGGTCATGTTCTTCTTCGGCCCGTCGGTGCAGTAGCCCACTGTAACTATCTGTAGCCCAAGCCCACTTTCGCCCCGCCGCCACCCCCTCCCCGGAATTCCCAACGAAGCAACCCTCTCGCTCTCTCTCTCTACCGATTGACAGCCGCCGCACTGCCGAATGTGTTAAGCACCCTCCCAACCCTCGACGCTTCCGCGCCGCCCCACCCCACCCCCATTTGGAGAACTGCCGGCCGGACGTCGGCGCGAGGTCCCTCCGCAGCAGCGGCGACGACTCCTGCGCGGGCTACAGCGTCACTCCGGCCCCTCCGCGCGCGCCGCTGGTCGTGGCCCTGCGCTACCGTGTGCGGTTGCCGACTGAATCCAGCGTTGACCGAGTCGAGAGCCCCTGAATCCGGCATTGACCGCTGTGTTGTCCGAACTTTCTTCCTTGTTTCGACGCTTGTTTTTATTGCGCCGCGGCTTCCCGTTGCCATCCCTAATTTCGGATGTTCCCGGGTCGCTGGTGCCTCTACGGGCCAACCAGCTGTCCTCACCCGCGCAGAAGCGGGTCATAAGGCTTGTTAAGGCTGCCATTGTCCTCGGCTTTTCTTGGCCGAGTGTCTGGCGAGCCACTCGTCTCGGATGCTGTGCTTGAAGGCCGCTAGGGCTTCGGCATCCGGACAATCAACAATTTGATTCTTCTTAGTGAGAAATATGTTCCAAAGCTTACGGGCGTGTTGGAAATATGCCCTAGAGGCAATAATAAAATGGTTATTATTATATTTCTTTGTTCATGATAATTGTCTATTGTTCATGCTATAATTGTATTATCCGGAAATCGTAATACATGTGTGAATACATAGACCACAACAAGTCCCTAGTGAGCCTCTAGTTGACTAGCTCGTTGAACAACAGATAGTCATGGTTTCCTGACTATGGACATTGGATGTCATTGATAACGGGATCACATCATTAGGAGAATGATGTGATGGACAAGACCCAATCCTAAGCATAGCACAAAGATCGTGTAGTTCGTTTCGCTAGAGCTTTTCCAAATGTCAAGTATCATTTCCTTAGACCATGAGTGTGCCAAACGTCACAACGTAACTGGGTGACTATAAAGGTGCACTACGGGTATCTCTGAAAGTGTCTGTTGGGTTGGCACGAATCGAGACTGGGATTTGTCACTCCGTATGACGGAGAGGTATCTCTGGACCCACTCGGTAATGCATCATCAGAATGAGCTCAATGTGACCAAGTGTCTGGTCACGGGATCATGCATTACAGTGCGAGTAAAGTGACTTGCCGTAACGAGATTGAGCGAGGTATTGGGATACCGACGATCGAGTCTCGGGCAAGTAACGCACCGATTGACAAAGGAATTGTATACGGGATTGATTGAATCCTCGACATCGTGGTTCATTCGATGAGATCATCGAGGAGCATGTAGGAGCCAACATGGGTATCCAGATCCGCTGTTGGTTATTGACCGGAGAGGCGTCTCGGTCATGTGCGCATGTCTCCGAACCCGTAGGGTCTACACATAAGGTTCGTTGGCGCTAGGGCTGTAGAGATATGAGTATGATAACCGAAAGTTGTTGAGTCCGGATGAGATCCCGAACATTACGGGAGTTTCGGAATGGTCCGGAGGTGAAGAATTATATATAGGAAGTGCAGTTTGACCATCGGGAAAGTTTGGGGTCACGGTATTATGCGGGACCACGGAAGGGTCCCGGGTCCACCGGTGGGGCCACCTATCCCGGAGGCACTACAAGAAATATGTCAACTTGTGACCACCACTATTAGTCCTTTGAAAGGTCTAAATTTCCATTTGCGACCTTTTGTGACCAAAAACAGAAGGTCAAAAGCTGTCCATCATAAACCGACTATAGCGACCTTTCTTACGGAATGGTCGAAGGCGTTCTGACCAAAATCGTCTATTGTTTCGTTTTGGTCACTAGCAACCTCCCAGTGCCACGTAG
This sequence comes from Aegilops speltoides, assembly GCA_021437245.1. Lineage (NCBI taxonomy): Eukaryota > Viridiplantae > Streptophyta > Magnoliopsida > Poales > Poaceae > Aegilops > Aegilops speltoides. Next base: position 46,644,570 of record CM038147.1, on the reverse strand, counting down.
GCATCCAGCGTGGCAAGGTGATGTGGCACAAGATTCAGCCGGTCCAATTCGGTTTTCTACATGGGCCTAGCCCAACAATTCAACCTTTTCTTGTATATTTTCTCTATTAATTTTCTCTAGCTACATGGGCTGGCCCAACAATTTAGCCTTTTATTTCTAGATCGGCCTTTTACAGCGTATGATCTTTTACTTTTTGCTATTTTATTTTCCATTGTTTTACATTTGTCCCAAATATCATAATATCATACACTAGTCCCACACATCAGAAATTTCAAATGTGCTCAAATTATTTTGATAAGTGGGTCGCATGAGTCATGTTTCCATTGCACACATTTTCAAATCACATACATAATTACTATTTCATATGAAACAGAAATTGTAATTCTGAAACATACATGAAATTCACAAACAGAGAGAAGATACATTAAATCACATACATAATTACTATTTCATTCACAAACAAAGAGAAGATACATTAAATTCCCAGATAACGCAACTATTATTACAGAACTTGCTATATAAGAATATGTTGGAGCTTCTTTGAACATATTTGCTCTTGAATTTACTCAAAATATCTGCCAACAAGAAAACAGAAAACAACAGGTGAGCTATTTAGTAGTAAGATCAAGTCTGGAAACAAACATGCATGAAAATTAAGAAGAGCTAGAGTATGGATGCCCAAACAGTTTTCGTGCACGTCATGCCAAGTTAGGCAACACGTAGAATGCATATGGGCCATAAAAATGATCAAATGAGGAAGGGATGAAGCCAAACAATGGTTCCTCCTTGCAATGATCACATTTAGATAACAACGACCTACTACAGTTCATGTTACAACAACACTAGTTCATGTGAGAAACACACAGGGTCCAAAGTACAAACCAAAAACAATCTGACTTGGAATATGATGTCCACCTTATAGTACTACATCATCATCAGGATTAAAACAACACATTTATAGTCAGAGTGTTGGATGAGACAAATATCAATTGAAAAAAAGACAAGGTAGCATCAAATCAGGTTATAGTTTGTGGAAATCAATGCACACAGCATGAACAACAAGGTAGCATCAAATCAGATGATGATTGCATACATACAAATCATGTGCTGGCAGAAAAAATCCAAGCAGGAGATCATCTTCCCTCTCTGTTTGGTAACTAACAACCTAAATAAAATAAAATAAAAACATGACTTGTTCATACAGATCCCTGTAAAATTCCTTGGGACAAGTGCATCACATATTCATCAACTTAGTAGCAGAAGTAGTGAGCACGGGAAGAGGGGAGGAGATGGAGGAGCTACTGCCATGATGCAATGGAAGCAGAGGCAGACCCTCCTGCCCTCCCCACGAGCGGAGACAGGGCTGCCAGTGGGCACACCCTACTCCTCCGCCTCCTTGATCGGGAGACCCCTTCCCCTCTGCTGCTTGGCGCGCTGCATCACTAGTCACCTCCTCATGCAAGAAGTACACAATAAATAGACAGACGGTCAGTGAGGTACATTTTCACAGCAACATAAGCTTAAAATTAACACAAATACACACATCAAATGAAGTCACTAAGATACTTAAGTCCACCACATGGTGTATAATTATGTGGTATATAATTGCAACACATGAACCAAATGAGGAATAACATCATCACCAAGAGTTTCTGATGATAAGCATAGCTCCATAGTGACTAAAGCATGCAGAACACAATATTCAAAGCAGAAGCAAGCAGGTAGTATGAGCTACCTACTGGCAAAGTATAAAACCTGAATCATATAGTACACATGAATCAAGAAAACAAGAACTAACAATGAGAGCGCATACTAATGCACGGATGATCAACATCAAGTGTGGTATATTCACATAAGTTTGCTTATTTGTTTTTGCTTGGAAACTAAGACTAAGTTACCGGCTAGCTAGTGGAGTGACATGTTTGTAATGGTAGTTTGGTACTAATTGCCCCTCAACCCATACTGCTTGCTGTTATACATACACAAGACACAACAAGCTGTTCAAGTGTTCACTCTAGGAATGCTTTCTAAATAATTGTATAAACGAAGGCTACTTATCACCGATGAACTATAAGGTTTACAGTGCACTAGAGGAAAATTGGTGATTATCATTTTGTAATTAGATTGTAATAACCATCGAGTTTCGGTAGCAATCAAAGATGAAAGCTTGGAAACTCTTCTCTAACTCTTGGATTAACAGAGCTTGCAAGCATTCCATCGAGTAAGATGAAGCAAGAAAGTGACCAATCAAGCGAAATGCATCATTATTCGAATCCCATATCATCGGTTTGCACAAGTTGCGGCACCATGCAGCAATTTCCACTCCAATCCGGAAGAGCACTACTACTTGCGAGATAACGAGTTCAACAAAGATACACGTAACATCGGTTTGCCAAACATGGCGGTGTTGGTTCGAGAAAGATCTGATACAAATGGCCAAACATAGATGCATTCAGTTTCAGAAGAATCTGAAAGCCAGATCTCATCTGGAAGCCAAACTTGCATTGTTACAAACACATGGCAGAGATTAGTACAAGCACTTACTAATCAGGTCGGACTGAAGAAATCACTAGCAGCGGAAATGCATCATTCTAAATCTTCTCAGTTTGCAAAACAAGATTCAGCAAGCAATCAACCATTATCAACAAGCAGTAGCACTACTTCTTGCAGACGCAACAAGCAGTAGCATTAGTAAGATCATGTAGTACCACAACTGCAACATTTTCTAAATAGATAATCAGTTTGCAAAAGCAACCCGTTCAGTTCTTACATCCAACCAGCCAACAAAGCGTTGGCAATCACTCAGCACACGCACTACGGCTACCACTACTTTCATATAGAGACAAGCAGAGTCAACAGCGACCATATATGCAAATCAACCAGAATTTTACCTGCCCCTGGTGGCGCCGGAGATGGATGCTTCTGCTGCTGGCCTTCACCGCTCCTAACACTGCTGCTCATGGACGGAAACTGTATCGCGTCAGGGAAGAGGATGGAAGGGAATGCAATGGAAGAAGAAATCGAAAAGGAGAGGAGATGAGAGGGGGCTGACCGTCGGGGTTCTCCATGGCGTCGGCGTCGGGGCAGCCTTCCCGTCCATGCCATGGCGGCCTGGAGCTGGATGGATCTGGTAGCGAGAGGAGACAAGGTGAGGAAGAGAGGATCTGATTGGGATAGGAGACGAGGTGAGGAAGAGAGGGGACCAACCTTAGTTGCCGGAGACACGCCGACGACGCGGTGGACCAAACCCTATCCACGGGAGACGGTCGCGCGTGGCCGCTGGAGCACGCGAGCACCGGATCTGGGCGGAGCGCGGGGCCGGGTACGGGTCACCTCCCACGAAAGGAGACAGAGCAGAGCCGGCGCGGACATGGATGGGACTCGGACGCGCTCGCGGTCGGTGGTGGCGACCATGTCCACGACGGCCAGTGAAGGGGTGGGTGGCTGCGAGGGGAGGGATCTGGATCGGGAGCGGCGATTCTGGCGGGCGGGGAGGAGGTGGAGGGGGAAGGGAGGTGCAGACGAGGGGAGAGGTGGGCGGCGGAAGGAAGGGGAGGACGGCGAATGGCGGGAGCAGGTGGTCGTCCATGAAGGTGGCGGCGGCGGTCCAATGGAGGGAAAGGGGAGAGGGGTTAGGGTTTGGGCTGCGGGGAGAGGAGTGGTGTGCGGGGGAGAGGAGGAGAGGGGGGAGGAGTGGTGTGCATGCGAGGGTGGAGGAGTGGGTGAGTGGTGGCATTTTGCCAATGACAGGTGGGCCCGCGAGGAATTAGGCCCACATGTCAGTGTCCTCAACGACATGTGGTGTAGGTGAGTGGAGCTACTTTGGTGGGTGTGGGTGGGGAGAGGGTGAGGGTGCAGGCCGTTGGATCTGGCGGGGATCCGAGCGGTCTCTAATCTTGATCCGCGTGACATGCCCATTAACCAATCAGAATGAAGTGCAGGCTTTGATGATGTTATGACCATCTAAAATGGTCGTAATCAATTTTCCATTTTCCGAGTGCCTGAAATGAGTTTTTTTGTGAAGGATCTACCATATATTTGTTGCAAAATTGGACCTAATCAATTTTATAAAATGCTAGGACATATTTAATGCATAATTGACAAAATGGTTGTGTGTCAAAAGTTTTGATCCACCTCTGGTGAAAAAGACAAATTCCCGCCGATTCAGCTGGAAGCGGGTCAAATTTGAACTGTAGATGCCATATAGTTTGCTTTTTATTTTTTCCAAAAATCATTTCTAGTTATATAAGTATCTGTATAAATCAGAGAAATACCAAAAAAATTCCAAGATTCAACCACTAGCTAGGAACGGTCAAGCCCGCCGTTTTGACCGCATTTTGAAACAGGCATAAAAAATTCAAACAAATTCAAAAAATGGAAAACCCTTCGCATTGTGTCATTATATGTGACCAAGTTTCCAGGAAAAATAATAAACTTGTAATACAGTAATTATTTTAAAAAAGTGTTCTCAGAAATGAGCTATAATGCGTGAAGATTCATGGCTTTCTAGCCAAATGATCAATCTTATGGCCACGTTCATGGCATAGTTTGTTCAAATAATCTCATATTGTGCACAAGGGTGCATATTTGGAATGGCAAACAATGCTGCCTAAGGAAGTTTTCATTTTCTTTGGACGAAAAAACCATTTTTCATTTTCCGAGTGCCCAAAAGGAGGTTTTTTTGTGAAGGACCTCCCAAATAATTGTTGCAAAATTGGACCAAATCAATTTTCTAAAATACTAGGACATATATAATGCACAATTGACCAAATGGTTGGGTGAAAAAAGTTTTGATCCACCTATGGTGAAAAAGACAAATTGCCGTCGATTCAGCTGGAAACGGGTCAAATTTGAACTGTAGCTGCCTCATAGTCTGCTCTTTATTTTTTCCAAAAATCATTTCTAGGTACGTAAGTATCTATTTAATCAGAGAAACACCAAAAAAATTCCAAGATTCAACCACTAGCTAGGAACGGTCAAGCCCGCCGTTTTGACCGCATTTTGAAACGGGCATAAAAAATTCAAAAAAAAATCAAAAAATTGGAAAACCTTCGCATTGTGTCATTATATGTGAACAAGTTTCCAGGAAAAACAATAAAATTGTAATAAGGTAATTATTTTAAAAAAGTGTTCTCAGAAATGAGCTATCATGCGTGAAGATTCATGTATTTCAACCCAAACGATCAATCTTATGGCCACATTCATGGCATAGTTTGTTCAAATGATCTCATATTGTGCACAAGAGTGCATCTTGGAATTCCAAACAATGTTGCCAAAGGGAGTTTCCATTTTCTTTGCATGGAAAATTCATTTTCCATTTTTCGAGTGCTCGAAATGAGGTTTTTTTGTGAAGGACCTACCATATATTTGTTGCAAAATTGTACCAAATCATTTTTATAAAATACTAGGACATATTTAATGCACAATTGAAAAATGGTTGGATGTCAAAAGTTTTGATCCACCTCTGGTGAAAAAGACAAATTCCCGCCGATTCAGTTGGAAGCGAGTCAAATTTGAGCTGCAATTGCCTCATAGTTTGCTATTTATTTTTCCAAAAATCATTTCTAGGTACATAAGTATCTATTTAATCAGAGAAACACAAAAAACCTCCAATATTCAACCACTAGCTAGAGCGGTCAAGCCCGCCGTTTTATTTGCATTTTGAAGCGGGCATAAAAATTCAAAAAAAAATCAAAAAATTGGAAAACCTTCGCATTGTGTCATTATATGTGAACAAGTTTCCAGGAAAAATAATAAAATTGTAATACAATAATTATTTTAAAAAAGTGTTCTCAGAAATGAGCGATGAAGTGTGAAGATTCATGGCTTTCAAGCCAAATGATCAATCTTATGGCCACATTCATGGCATAGTTTGTTCAAATGATCTCATATTATGCACAAGGGTGCATATTGGAATAGCAAACAATGTTGCCTAAGGAAGTTTTCATTTTCGTTGGACGGAAAAACCATTTTCCATTTTTCGAGTGCCCGAAAGGAGGTTTTTTGTGAAGGAACTACCAAATAATTGTTGCAAAATTGGACCAAATCATTTTTATAAAATACTAGGCCATATTTAATGCACAATTGACAAAATTGTCTCGTGTAAATTTTTTTGATCCACCTCTCGTGAAAAAGACAAATTTCTCCGATTCGGTTGGAAGCGGGTCAAATTTGAACTGCAGCTGCCTCATAGTTTGCTATTTATTTTTTCAAAAATCATTTCTAGTTACATAAGGACCTATTCAATCATAAATACATGGTTTGGTGGCGTCGTCGAGGTTTGGGCGGTGGCGAGGGCCCCAACTCTAGGCGCCAGAACTTCGCATGCCTTGGCGTGGTCACCGCGTGACCGTGGCATTGCCATGTGTTCAGGCGACCTAGGCATGTCTAGTGGGTTGGGCACTCCCCAGGTTGGTGCTAGGAAGAAAATTACAAAATAAGATTCTCACGAGGAGACCAATCGATGCTCAAACATGAATTAGCAGCCAAGTGTTTGATTAGCGATGCACGGAAATGTACATGGCTAATGGGCGTGAGTTTTGGTGAGGATGATCAGTTACTAAGAAGACCGTTTTCACAAATTTTCAGCTCAAAAGGAGGAGCCTAGGTGGTACTTGCTTTGCAAACTACCACCTTGGACATAACTACGAATGTTGAAGCTCGGCTCAAAATAATGAATGGATTGAGTGGCATTTGGTGGAGGATGGTTATTTGGGCATAGGAAAGCCTTGTAGAAAATGGATGCTATTTGGACATGCCAAAGTGGTACTTCCTTCACAAGCTGTTGTTCGAATAGAATAGGAAAATGAATATTTTTGAATTATTTTTGAACTAGGCAAGGAAGGTTTTTACATATTTGACGAAGATATGACCCAAAGAATTTATGAGATTTGTTTGGGAATTTTGGCCATGACAAAAATATAGGTTGCTTCACAACCTAGGGCAAAAACTGCCACATGGACATGACACATAGGCAAAACTGATGAGATGGCGCCTAGTCATCGCAACCCACCACAATTTACAAGGCTATGACCATCTATATTGGTCGTTAACAACTAGAAATAAGGCAGCGAACTAGCGATGTCTGCTTTATGACCATTTCCTCTAATGAAATTATGACCTTTCTGACCAAAATGGTCGTTGTGGTTTAGGGTTTAGAGCCCCCCAGACAGCTTTTGACCAATTGGTCTAAAATAGTCATAAATTTATGACAAATTCTTCGAGGGTCACTAACAGAAGGTGATAAGTTGACATATTTCTTGTAGTGAGGGCCCCGTGGGCTGAAGTGGGGAGGGGAACCAGCCCCTGGTGGGCTGGTGCGCCCCCCTTGGGCCCCCTGCGCCTAGGGTTGGAAACCCTAGGGTGGGGGCGCCTCCACTTGCCTTGGGGGGCAAGCCACCCCTTGGCCGCCACCCTTCTTTGGAGATTGCATCTCCTAGGGCCGGCGCTCCCCCAGGGGGCCTATATAAAGAGGGGGGGGGAGGGCAGCCGCACCCCAAGTCTTGGCGCCTCCCTCTCCCCTGCAACACCTCTCCCTCTCGCAGAAGCTTGGCGAAGCCTGCCGTGATCGTCTTGCATCCACCACCACGCCGTCGTCTTCTTTGGATCTTCATCAACCTCTCCTTCCCTCTTGCTGGATCAAGAAGGAGGAGCGTCTTCCCAACCGTCACGTGTGTTGAGCGCGGAGGTGCCGTCCGTTCGGCGCTAGGATCTCCGGTGATTTGGATCACGGACGAGCACGACTCCCTCAACCCCGTTCTCTTGAGCGCTCCGCCTGCGATCTACAAGGGTATGTAGATGCACTCCTCTCTCGTTGCTAGATGACTCCATAGATTGATCTTGGTGAGCGTAGGAATTTTTTATTTTATGCAGCGTTCCCTAATAGTGGCATCATGAGCTAGGTCTATGCGTCGTTACTATGCACGAGTAGAACACAAAGCAGTTGTGGGCGTAGATGTTGCCAATTTTCTTGCCACTACTAGTCTTATCTTGCTTGGCGGCATCATGGGATGAAGCGGCCGGACCGACCTTACGTGCGCTTACGTGAGGCGGAGTTCCACCGGTGACATGCACTAGTTGCATAAGGTGGCTAGCGGTGTCTGTCTCTCCCATTTTAGTTGGGCGGATTCGATGAAAAGGGTCCTTATGAAGGGTAATAGAAGCGGCATATCACATTGTGGTTTTATGTAGGTAAGAAAGCGTTCTTGCTAGAACACCTATAGAAGCCACGTAAAAACTTGCAACAACAATTAGAGGACGTCTAACTTGTTTTTGCAGCAAGTGTTTTGTGATGTGATATGGCCAAAGGATGTGATGAATGATATATGTGATGTATGAGATGATCATATTCTTGTAATAGGATTCACGACTTGCATGTCGATGAGTATGTTGGGGAACGTAGTAATTTCAAAAAAATTCCTACGCACATGCAAGATCATGGTGATGGTATAGCAACGAGAGGGGGAGTGTATCTTCATACCCTTGAAGATCGCTAAGCGGAAGCGTTTATCAACGCGGTTGATGTAGTCGTACGTCTTCACGATCCGATCGATCCAAGTACCGAACACACGGCACCTTCGAGTTCTGCACACGTTCAGCTCGATGACGTCCTCGCCTTCTCGATCCAGCAAGACGGGCGAAGTAGTAGATGAGTTCCGGCAGCACGATGGCGTGGTGACGGTGTTGGTGAAGAACAATCTCCGCAGGGCTTCGCCTAAGCGCTACGTAAACTATGACGGAGGATAAACTAGAGGGATGGGGTTGCGGCACACGGCTTGGTGTTTCTTGATGTCTCTTTGGTGCTAGCCCTGCCCTCTATTTATATGTTGAGCCTTGGGGTGAAACTTGGAGTAAAAGCCTCCACAAAGTCGGTTTCACCGAAAGGCAAGAGTCCTTCTCGGACTCGGGGCGAACGCCGGGGTTCCCGGCGTTTGGACCCAGACGCCAGGACCTGGCGTCAGCCCCTGAACTCCGTGAAACTTCCTTTGCGCTTTCAAAAACCTTGTGGGCTTTCCCTTTGGCCCAAATAACGTGTTCTCGTACCAAACATTTGAAACATCGGAACCCCTTCGGTGAATTCGGAACCCTTAGGAGATCAAACACTATTATTCCATATATCAAACTTTATCTCCGGACCATTAGGAGTTCCTCGTCATGTCCATGATCTCATCAGGGACTCGAACAACATTCGATTACCAACATGCATAACTCATATAATACTATATCGTCAGCGAAGCGTTAAGCGTCACGGACCCTACGGGTTCGAGAACTATGTAGACATGACCTAAAACCGTTCTCGGTGAATAACCAATAGCGGGACCTGGATGCCCATATTGGTTCCTACATATTCTACGAAGATCTTTATCGGTCAAACCGCATAACAACATCGTTGTTCCCTTTGTCATCGGTATGTTACTTGCCCGAGATTTGATCGTCGGTATCCAATACCTAGTTCAATCTCGTTACCAGCAAGTCTCTTTACTCAAATCACATGTCGTCATCTCATAACTAACTCATTAGTTATAATGCTTGCAAGGCTTAAGTGATGAGTATTCTTGAGAGGGCCCAGAGATACCTCTCCGACAATCGGAGTGACAAAACCTAATCTCAAAATCGCCAACTCAACATGTACCTTTGGAGACACTGTAGTACTCCTTTATAATCACCCGATTACGTTGTGGCGTTTGGTAGTACCCAAAGTGTTCCTCCGATAAATGGGAGTTGCATAATTCTCATAGTTACAGGAACATGTATAAGTCATGAAGAAAGCAATAGCAGAATACTAAACGATCAAGTGCTAAGCTAACGGGATGGGTCATGTCAATCACATCATTCTCCTAATGATGTGATACCATTAATCAAATGACAACACATGTCTATGGTCAGGAAACATAACCATCTTTGATTAATGAGCTAGTCAAGTAGAGGCATACTAGTGACTATATGTTTGTCTATGTATTCACACATGTATCATGTTTCCGGTTAATACAATTCTAGCATGAATAATAAACATTTATCATGATATGAGGAAATAAATAATAACTTTATTATTGCCTCTAGGGCATATTTCCTTCAGTCTCCCACTTGCACTAGTCAATAATCTAGATTACATAGTAATGATTCTAACACCCATGGAGTCTTGGTGTTGATCATGTTTTCCTCGTGAGAGAGGCTTAGTCAACGGGTCTGCAACATTCAAATCCGTATATATCTTGCAAATTTCTATGTCTCCCACTTGGACTTGGTCCCGAATGGAATTGAAGCGTCTCTTGATGTGCTTGGTCCTCTTGTGAACTCTGGATTCCTTTGCCAAGGCAATTGCACCAGTATTGTCATAGAAGATCTTCATTTGTCCCGATGCACTAGGTATGACACCTAGATCAGAAATGAACTCCTTCATCTAGACTCCTTCATTCCTTTGCTTGAAGCAGCTATGTACTCCGCTTCACATGTAGATCCCGCCACGATGCTTTGTTTAGAACGCACCAACTTACAGCTCCACCGTTTAATATAAACACGTATCCGGTTTGCGATTTAGAATCGTCCGGATCAGTGTCAAAGCTTACATCGGCGTAACCTCTTACGACTAGCTCTTTGTCACCTCCATATCTGAGAAACATATCCTTATTCCTTTTAGGTATTTCAGGATTTTTTGACCGCTGTCGATGATCCACTCTGGATTACTTTGGTACCTTCCGCTAAGCTTATTGCTAAGCATCGTCGGCCTGGTACACAACATTGCATACATGATAGAGCCTATGGCTGAAGCATAGGAACATCTTTCATTTTCTCTCTATCTTCTGCATTGTGGTGGGGCATTGAGTTTGACTCAACTTCACACCTTGTTGCCTGTGCAAGAATCCTTTCTTTGCACGATCCATTTGAATTTTTCAAAATCTTGTCAAGGTATGTGCTTTGTGAAAGTCCTATTAAGCGTCTTGATCTACCTCTATAGATCTTGATGCCCAATATATAAGAAGCTTCACCAAGGTCTTTCATTGAAAAACTTTTATTCAAGTATCCCTTTATGCTATCCAGAAATTCTATATCATTTCTAATTAATAATATTGTTGGGGAACGTAGTAATTTCAAAAATTTTCCTACGCACACGCAAGATCATGGTGATGCATAGCAACGAGAGGGGAGAGTGTTGTCTCGTGCCCTCGTGGACCGAAGCGAAGCGATCTGGCGTAGAGGAAGTAGTCGTCGTTCTCCTCGCGATCCAACCGATCCAGCGCCGTTACTCGGCGCCTCCGAGTTCTTGACACACGTACACCTCGGTGGCGCTCCTCGGGCTCCGATCCAGCAAAGCTCCGGGAGAGAGTTCGTCACCTGACGGCGTGGTGGCGATCTTGATGTTCTACCGACGCAGGGCTTCGCCTAAGCACCACTACGATATGACCGAGGTGGAATATGGTGGAGGGGGGGCACCGCACAGTTAAGGAACAATCTCAAGGATCAACTTGTGTGTTCATGGGGTGCCCCTTGCCCCCGTATATAAAGGAGGGAGGGAGGAGGAGGCCGGCCTAGGGAGGAGGCGCGCCATAGGGAGTCCTACTCCCACCGGGAGTAGGATTCCCCCTTTCCTAGTCCAACTAGGGATCCTTCCATGTATTAGGAGTAGGAGACTAGGAAGGGGAAGAGAGAAGGGAAGGAAGGAGGGGGTGCGGCCCCTCCCCCTAGCCCAATTCGGACTAGGGCAAGGGGGGGCGTGCGGCCTGCCTAGGGCAGCCCCTCTCTCTTTCCCGTATGGCCCATAAGGCCCAATACTTCTCCCCGGCGAATTTCCGTAACTCTCCGGTACTCCGATAAATACCCGAATGACTCGGAACCTTTCCGAACTCGAATATAGTCGTCCAATATATCGATCTTTACGTCTCGACCATTTGAGACTCCTCGTCATGTCCCGATCTCATCCGGGACTCCGAACTCCTTAGGTACATCAAAACTCATAAACTCATAATAAAGCATCATCGAAACCTTAAGCGTGCGGACCCTACGGTTCGAGAACAATATAGACATGACCGAGACCGTCTCGGTCAATAACCAATAAGCGGGACCTGGATGCCCATATTGGTTCCTACATATTCTCGAAGATCTTTATCGGTCGGACCGCATAACAACATCGTTGTTCCCTTTGTCATCGGTATGTTACTTTGCGAGATTCGATCGTCGGTATCCAATACCTCGTTCAATCTCGTTCTTGGCAAGTCTCTTTACTCGTTCCATAATACATCATCTCGCAACTAACTCATTAGTTGAAGTGCTTGCAAGGCTTAAGTGATGTGTATTACCGAGAGGGCCCAGAGATACCTCTCCGACATTCGGAGTGACAAATCCTAATCTCGAAATACGCCAACCCAACAAGTACCTTCGGAGACACCTGTAGAGCACCTTTATAATCACCCGATTCGTTGTGACGTTTGGTAGCACACAAAGTGTTCCTCCGATAAGCAGGAGTTGCATAATCTCATAGTCATAGGAACATGTATAAGTCATGAAGAAAGCAATAGCTACATACTAAACGATCGGGTGCTAAGCTAACGGAATGGGTCATGTCAATCAGATCATTCAACCAATGATGTGATCCCGTTAATCAAATAACAACTCTTTGTCCATGGTTAGGAAACATAACCATCTTTGATTAACAAGCTAGTCAAGTAGAGGCATACTAGTGACATTACATTTGTCTATATATTCACACATGTATTATGTTTCCGGTTAATACAATTCTAGCATGAATAATAAACATTTATCATGATATAAGGAAATAAATAATAACTTTATTATTGCCTCTAGGGCATATTTCCTTCATCTTCCACTTGCACTAGAGTCAATAATCTAGATCACATCACCATGTGATTCACATCGATAGTTCACATCATCATGTGATTAACACCCATAGTTCACATCGCCATGTGACCAACATCCAAAGGGTTTACTAGATTCAGTAATCTAGTTCACATCGCTATGTGATTAACACCCAAAGAGTACTTAGGTGTGATCATGTTTTGCTTGTGAGAGAATCTTAGTCAGCGGGTCTTTCACATTCGGATCCGTTATGTATTTTGCAATTTTTTATGTCTACAATGCTCTGCGGAGCTACTCTAGCTAATTGCTCCCACTTTCAATATGTATCTAGATCGAGACTTAGAGTCATCGGATCGGTGTCAAAACTTGCATCGGCGTAACCTTTACGACGAACCTTTTGTCACTTCCATAATCGAGAAACATATCCTTATTCCACTAAGGATAATTTTGACCGCTGTCGATGATCTACTCCTAGATCACTATTGTACTCCTTGCCAAACTCGGTGCAGGGTATACAATAGATCGGTACACAGCATGGCATACTTTATAAAACCTATGGCCAAGGCATAGGGAATGACTTTCATTCTTTTTCTATCTTCTGCCGTGGTCGGGTTTTGAGTCTTACTCAATTTTACACCTTGTAACACAGGCAAGAACTCTTTCTTTGACTGTTCCATTTTGAACTACTTCAAAATCTTGTCAAGGTATGTACTCATTGAAAAAACTTATCAAGCGTCTTGATCTATCTCTATAGTTCCTGATGCTCAATATGTAAGTAGCTTTACTGAGGTATTTATTTTAAAGAACTCCTTTCAAACACTCCTTTATGCTTTGCAGAATAATTTTACATTATTTCTGATCAACAATATGTCATCCACATATACTTATCAGAAATATTGTAGTGCTCCCACTCACTTTCTTGTAAATACAGGTTTCACCGCAAGTCTGTATAAAACTATATGCTTTGATCAACTTATCAAAGCGTATATTCCAACTCGAGATGCTTGCACCGGTCCATAGATGGATCATTTGGAGCTTGCGTATTTTGTCAGCACCTTTAGGATTGACAAAACCTTCTGGTTGCATCATATGCAACTCTTCTTTAAATCCATTAAGGAATGTAGTTTTGTTTATCCATTTGCCAGATTTCATAAAAATGCGGCAATTGCTAACATGATTTGGACAGACTTAAGCATGGCTACGAGTGATAAGATTTCATCGTAGTCAACACCTTGAACTTTGTCAAAAACCTTTTTCGACAAGTCTAGCTTTGTAGATAGTAACACTACTATCAACGTCCGTCTTCCTCTTGAAGATCCATTTATTTTCTATGGTTTGCCGATCATCGGGCAAATCCATCAAAGTCCATACTTTGTTCTCATACATGGACCATATCTCAGATTTCATGGCTTCAAACCATTTTGCGGAATTTGGGCTCATCATCGCTTCCTCATAGTTCGTAGGTTCATCATGGTCTAGTAACATGACTTCCAGAACAGGATTACCGTACCACTCTGGTGCGGACCGTACTCTGGAAGACCTACGAGGTTCTGTAGTAACTTGATCTGAAGTTTCATGATCATCATCATTAGCTTCCTCACTAATTGGTGTAGTAGTCACAGGAACAGATTTCTGTGATGAACTACTTTCCAATAAGGGAGAAGGTACAATTACCTTATCAAGTTCTACTTTCCTCCCACTCACTTCTTTCGAGAGAAACTCCTTCTCTAGAAAGGATCCATTTATTAGCAACGAATATTTTGCCTTCGGATCTGTGATAGAAGGTGTACCCAACAATTTCCTTTGGGTATTCTATGAAGATGCACTTCTCGATTTGGGTTTGAGCTTATCGGGATGAAACTTTTCACATAAGCATCGCAGCCCCAAACATTAAGAAACGACAACTTTGGTTTCTTGCTAAACCACAGTTCATATAGTGTCGTCTCAGCGGTTTAGATGGTGCCCTATTTAACGTGAATGCAGCTGTCTCTAATGCATGATCCCAAAACGATATTGGTAAATCGGTAAGAAACATCATAGATTGTACTATATCCAATAAAGTACGGTTATGATGTTCGGACACACCATTATGATGTGGTGTTCCAGGTGGCATGAATTTGTGAAACTATTCCACATTGTTTTAATTGAAGACCAAACTCGTAACTCAAATATTTGTCTCCGCGATCAGATCGTAGAAACCTTATTTTCTTGTCACGATGATTTTTTTTACTTCACTCTGAAATTCTTTGAACCTTTCAACTATTTCAGACTTATGTTTTATCAAGTAGATATACCCATATCTGCTCAAATCATTTGTGAAGGTCAGAAAATAACGATACCCGCCGCGATCCTTAACACTCATTGGATCGCATACATCAGTATGTATTATTTCCAATAAGTCAGTTGCTCGCTCCACTGTTCCGGAGAACGGAGTCTTAGTCATCTTGCCCATGATGCATGGTTCGCAAGCATCAAGTGATTCATAATCAAGTGATTCCAAAATCCCATCAGCATGGAGTTTCTTCATGCGCTTTACACCATTATGACCTAAACGGCAGTGCCACAAATAAGTTGCACTATCATTATTAACTATGCATCTTTTGGTTTCAATATTATGAATATGTGTATCACTACGATCGAGATCCAATGATCCATTTTCATTGGGTGTATGACCATTGAAGGTTTTATTCATGTAAACAGAACAACAATTATTCTCTGATTTTAAATGAATAACCGTATTGCAATAAATATGATCAAATCATATTCATGCTCAACGTAAACGCCAAATAACATTTATTTAGGTTTAACACTAATCCCAAAAGTATAGGGAGTGTGCGATGATGATCATATCAATCTTGGAACTACTTCCAACACTCATCGTCACTTCCCCTTCAACTAGTCTCTGTTTATTCTGTAACTCCTGTTTCGAGTTACTAATCTTAGCAACCGAACAAGTATCAAATACTCAGGAGCTACTATAAACACTAGTAAGGCACACATCAATAACCTGTATATCAAATATACCTTTGTTCACTTTGCCATCCTTCTTATCCACCAAATATTTAGGGCAGTTCCGCTTCTAGTGACCATTTCCTTTGCAGTGTAAGCACTCAGTTTCAGGCTTTGGTTCAGCTTTGGGCTTCTTCGTGGGAGTGACAACTTGCTTGTCAATCTACTTGAAGTTCCCCTTTCTTTCCCTTTGCCCTTTTCTTGAAACTAGTGATCTTGTCAACCATCAACACTTGATGCTCTTTCTTGATTTCTACCTTCGTCGATTTCAACATCACGAAGAGCTCGGGAATCATTTTCATCATCCCTTGCATACTATAGTTCATCACGAAGTTCTACTAACTTGGTGATGGTGACTAGAGAATTCATCAATCACTATCTTATCTGGAAGATTAACTCCCACTTGATTCAGCGATTGTAGTACCTGACAATCGAGCACATGCTCACTAGTTGAGCGATTCTCCTCCATCTTTTAGCTATAGAACTTGTTGGAGACTTCATATCCCTCAACTCGGTATTTGCTTGAAATATAAACTTCAATTCTGGAACATCTCATATGGTCCATGATGTTCAAAACATCTTTGAAGTCCCGATTCTAAGCCGTTAAGCATGGTGCACTTAAACTATCAAGTAGTCATCATATTGAGCTAGCCAAAGCGTTCATAACGCCTCGCATCCGCTCTGCAATAGGTCTGTCACCTAGCGGTGCATCAAGGACATAATTCTTCTGCGCAGCAATGAGGATAAACCTCAGATCACGGATCCAATCCGCATCAATGCTACTAACATCTTTCAATATAATATTCTCTAGGAACATATAAAAAATAAACACATGGAAGCAACAACGCGAGCTATTGATCTACAACATGATTTGCAAAATACTACCAGGACTAAGTTCATGATAAATTTAAGTTCAATTAATCATATTACTTAAGAACTCCCACTTAGATAGACATCCCTCTAATCCTCTAAGTGATCACGTGATCGAAATCAACTAAACCATAACCGATCATCACGTGAAATGGAGTAGCTTTCAATGGTGAACATCATTATGCTGATCATATCTACTATATGATTCACGCTCGACCTTCGATCTCCGTGTTCGAGGCCATATCTGCATATGCTAGGCTCGTCAAGTTTAACCTGAGTATTCGCGTGTGCAAAACTGTCTTGCACCCGTTGTAGATGGACGAGAGCTTATCACACCCGATCATCACGTGGTGTGCGGGCACGACGAACTTTGGCAACGGTGCATACTCAGGGAGAACACTTCTTGATAATTTAGTGAGAGATCATCTTATAATGCTACCGTCAATCAAAGCAAGATAAGATGCATAAAAGATAAACATCACATGCAAATCAATATAAGTGATATGATATGGTCATCATCATCTTGTGCTTCGTGATCTCCATCTCTGCAGCACCATCATGATTACCATCGTCACCGGCGCGACACCTTGATCTCCATCGTAGCATCGTTGTCGTCTCGCCAATCTTATGCTTCTACGACTATCGCTACTGCTTAGTGATAAAGTAAAGCATTACAGGGCGATTGCATTGCATACAATAAAGAGACAACCATACGGCTCCTGCCGGTTGCCGATAACTTGGTTACAAAACATGATCATCTCATACAATAAAATATAGCATCATGTCTTGACCATATCACATCACAACATGCCCTGCAAAAACAATTTAGACGTCCTCTACTTTGTTGTTGCAAGTTTTACGTGGCTGCTACGGGCTGAAGTAAGAACCAATCTCACCTACGCATCAAAACCACAACGATACTTCGTCAAATAGACTCCGTTTAACCTTCTCAAGGACGGGCGTAGCCATACTCGATTCAACTAAAGTGAGAGAGCAGACACCGCCAGATCACCTTTAAGCACGAGTGCTCGTAGCAGTGAAACCAGTCTCGCGTAAGCGTCTGGCGTAATGTCGGTCCGGCCGCTTCATCTCACAATACCGCTGAACCAAAGTATGACATGCTGGTAGGCGGTATGACTTGTATCGTCCACAACTCACTTGTGTTCTACTCGTGCAAAACATCAAACCATAAAACCTAGGCTCGGATGCCACTGTTGGGGAGCGTAGTAATTTCAAAAAATTCCTACGCACACGCAAGATCATGGTGATGCATAGCGAGAGGGAGAGTGTTGTCTACGTACCCTCGTAGACCGAAGTGGAAGCGATCACAATGTAGAGGAAGTAGTCGTACGTTCTCCTCGCGATCCAACCGATCCCAGCGCCGTTACTCCGGCGCCTCCGAGTTCTTGACACATGTACAGCTCGGTGACGCTCCTCGGGCTCCGATCCAGCAAAGCTCCGGGGAGAGAGAGTTCCGTCCACAAGATGGCGTGGTAGGACGATCTTGATGTTCTATCGGCGTGAGGCTTCGCCTAAGCACCGCTCTGATATGACCGAGGTGGAATATGGTGGAGGGGCACGACACGGCTAAGGAGCGATCTCAAGGATCAACTTGTGTGTTCATGGGGTGCCCCTTGCCCCCGTATATAAAGGAGGGAGGGAGGAGGAGGCCGGCCTAGGGAGGAGGCGCGCCATAGGGAGTAGGATTCCCCCTTTCCTAGTCCAACTAGGGATCCTTCCATGCATTAGGAGTAGGAGACTAGGAAGGGGAAGAGAGAAGGGAAGGAAGGAGGGGGTGCGGCCCCTCCCCCTAGCCCAATTCGGACTAGGGCAAGGGGGGGCGCGCGGCCTGCCTAGGGCAGCCCCTCTCTCTTTCCCGTATGGCCCATAAGGCCCAATACTTCTCCCCGGCGAATTCCCGTAACTCTCCGGTACTCCGATAAATACCCGAATGACTCGGAACCTTTCCGAACTCGAATATAGTCGTCCAATATATCGATCTTTACGTCTCGACCATTTCGAGACTCCTTGTCATGTCCCGATCTCATCCGGGACTCGAACTCCTTCAGTACATCAAAACTCATAAACTCATAATAAAGCATCGCCGAAACCTTAAGCGTGCGGACCCTACGGTTCGAGAACAATGTAGACATGATCGAGACCGTCTCCGGTCAATAACCAATAGCGGGACCTGGATGCCCATATTGGTTCCTACATATTCTCTGAAGATCTTTATCGGTCGGACCGCATAACAACATCGTTGTTCCCTTTGTCATCGGTATGTTACTTGCCGAGATTCGATCGTCGGTATCCAATACCTAGTTCAATCTTGTTACCGGCAAGTCTCTTTACTCGTTCCGTAATACATCATCTCGCAACTAACTCATTAGTTGAAGTGCTTGCAAGGCTTAAGTGATGTGTATTACCGAGAGGGCCCAGAGATACCTCTCCGACATTCGGAGTGACAAATCCTAATCTCGAAATACGCCAACCCAACAAGTACCTTCGGAGACACCTGTAGAGCACCTTTATAATCACCCAGTTACGTTGTGACGTTTGGTAGCACACAAAGTGTTCCTCCGTAAGCAGGAGTTGCATAATCTCATAGTCATAGGAACATGTATAAGTCATGAAGAAAGCAATAGCAACATACTAAACGATCGGGTGCTAAGCTAACGGAATGGGTCATGTCAATCAGATCATTCAACCAATGATGTGATCCCGTTAATCAAATAACAACTCTTTGTCCATGGTTAGGAAACATAACCATCTTTGATTAACAAGCTAGTCAAGTAGAGGCATACTAGTGACACTCTGTTTGTCTATATATTCACACATGTATTATGTTTCCGGTTAATACAATTCTAGCATGAATAATAAACATTTATCATGATATAAGGAAATAAATAATAACTTTATTATTGCCTCTAGGGCATATTTCCTTCAAATATGTCATCAACATATAAAACTAGAAATGCTACAGAGCTCCCACTCACTTTCTTGTAAATATAGGCTTCTCCAAAAGTCTGTATAAAACCATATGCTTTGGTCACACTATCAAAACGTTTATTCCAACTCTGAGATGCTTGCACCAGTCCATAAATGGAACGCTGGAGCTTGCACACTTTGTCAGCACCTTTTGCATCAACAAAACCTTCCGGCTACATCATATACAACTCTTCTTCTAGAAATCCATTCAAGAATGGAGTCTTGACATCCATTTGCCAAATTTCATAATCATGAAATGCAGCAATAGCCAACATGATTCGGACAGACTTAAGCATCGCTATGGGTGAGAAAGTCTCATCGTAGTCAACCCCTTGAACTTGTCGAAAACCTTTCGCAACAAGTCGAGCTTTATAAACGATAACATTACCATCAGCGTCGGTCTTCTTCTTAAAGATCCATTTATTCTCAATGGCTTGCCGATCATCGGGCAAGTCAACCAAAATCCATACTTTGTTTTCATACATGGATCCCATCTCAGATTTCATGGCCTCTAGCCATTTTGCGGAATCTGGGCTCATCATCGCTTCCTCATAGTTCGTAGGTTCATCATGGTCAAGTAACATGACTTCCGAGAATAGGATTACCGTACCACTCAGTGCGGATCTTACTCTTGTAGACCCACGAGGTTCAGCAGAAACTTGATCTAAAGTTTCATGATCAATATCATTAGCTTCCTCACTAATTGGTGTAGTTGTCACGGGAACCGGTTCTCGTGATGAACTACCTTCCAATAAGGGAGCAGATACAGTTATCTCATCAAGTTCTACTTTCCTCCCACTCACTTCTTTCAAGAGAAATTCCTTCTCTAGAAAGGATCCGTTCTTAGCAACGAATTTCTTGTCTTCGGATCTGTGATAGAAGGTGTACCCAACAGTCTCTTTTGGGTATCCTATGAAGACACATTTCTCTGATTTGGGTTCGAGCTTATTTGGTTGAAGTTTCTTCACATAAGCATCGCAGCCCCAAACTTTAAGAAACGACAACTTTGGTTTCTTGCCAAACCACAGTTCATAAGGCGTCGTCTCAACGGATTTTGATGGTGCCCTATTTAACGTGAATGCGGCTGTCTCTAAAGCATAACCCCAAAGCGATAGCGGTAAATCGGTAAGAGACATCATAGATCGCACCATATCAAGTAAATACGATTCTGACGTTTGGACACACCATTTCTTTGTGGTGTTCGGTGGCGTGAGTTCTTGAAACTATTCCGCATTGTTTCAAATGTAAACCAAACTCGTAACTCAAATATTCTCCTCCACGATCAGATCGTAGAAACTTTATTTTCTTGTTACGATGATTTTCTACTTCACTCTGAAATTCTTTGAACTTTTCAAATGTTTCAGACTTGTGCTTCATTAAGTAGATATACCCATATCTGCTCAAATCATCTGTGAAGGTGAGAAAATAACGATATCCGCCACGAGCCTCAACATTCATCGGACCACATACATCGTATGTATGATTTCCAACAAATCTGTTGCTCTCTCCATAGTTCCGGAGAACGGTGTTTTAGTCATCTTTCCCATGAGGCACGGTTCGCAAGTACCAAGTGAATTCATAATCAAGTGATTCAGAAGTCCATCAGTATGGAGTTTCTTCATGCGTTTTACACCGATATGACCTAAACGGCAGTGCCACAAATAAGTTGCACTATCATTATCAACTCTGCATCTTTTGGCTTCAACATTATCAATATGTGCGTCACTACTATCGAGATTCAATAAAAATAGACCACTCTTTAAGGGTGCATGACCATAAAAGATATTACTCATATAAATAGAACAACCATTATTCTCTGATTTAAATGAATAACCGTCTCGCATCAAACAAGATCCAGATATAATGTTCATGCTCAACACTGGCACCAAATAACAATTATTCAGGTCTAAAACTAATCCCGATGGTAGATGTAGAGGTAGCGTGCCGACCGCGATCACATCGACTTTGGAACCGTTTCCCACGTGCATCGTCACCTCATCCTTGGCCATTGCTCGCTTATTCCGTAGTCCCTGTTTCGAGTTGCAAATATTAGCAACAGAACCAGTATCAAATACCCAAGTGCTACTACGAGCTCTAGTTAGGTACACATCAATAACATGTATATCACATATACCTTTGTTCAATTTGCCATCCTTCTTATCCGCCAAATACTTGGGGCAGTTCCGCTTCGATGTCGATCGCTTGCAGTAGAAGCACTCAGTTTCAGGCTTAGGACCAGACTTGGGTTTCTTCTCTTGAGCAGCAACTTGCTTGCCGTTATTTTTGAAGTTCCTCTTCTTCTTCCCTTTGCCCTTTTTCTTGAAACTAGTGGTCTTGTTGACCATCAACACTTGATGCTACTTCTTGATTTCTACCTCCGCGGCTTTCAGCATCGCAAAGAGCTCGGGAATAGTCTTGTTCATCCCTTGCATATTATAGTTCATCACGAAGCTCTTGTAGCTTGGTGGCGATGATTGGAGAATTCATCAATGACACTATCATCGGAAGATTAACTCCAAGTTGAATCAAGTGATTATTATACCCGGACATTACGAGTATGTGTTCACTTGACAGAACTATTCTCCTCCATCTTGCAGCTATAGAACTTATTGGAGACTTCATATCTCTCAATCCGGGCATTTGCTTGAAATATTAACTTCAACTCTGGAACATCTCATATGCTCCATGGCGTTCAAAACGTCGTTGAAGACCGGTTCTAAGCCGTAAAGCATGGCACACTTGAACTATAGAGTAGTCATCAGCTTTGCTCTACAGGCGTTCTTAACGTTGTCGGTTGCATCAGAAGAGGCACGGCACCCAGCGGTGCTTCGGGGCGTAACTCTTACGTGCAGCAATGAGGATAATCCTCAGTTACGGACCCGATCCGTGTAATTGCTACCATCATCTTTCAACTTTGCTTTCTCAAGGAAGCATTAAAATTCAACGGAACAACAAAGACGAGCTATCTATCTACAAACAAACATAGACAAGCAAGATACTATCGGTACTAAGTTCATGATAAATTTAAGTTCAATTAATCATATTACTTAAGAACTCCCACTTAGGCAGACATCTCTCTAGTCATCTAAGTGATCATGTGATCCAAATCAACTAAACCATAACCGATCATCACGTGAGATGGAGTAGTTTTCAATGGTGAACATCATTATGTTGATCATATCTACTATATGATTCACGCTCGACCTTCGGTCTCCGTGTTCGAGGCCATATCTGCATATGCTATGCTCGTCAAGTTTAACTGAGTATTCTGCGTGTGCAAAACTGGCTTGCACCCGTTGTAGATGGACGAGAGCTTATCACACCCGATCATCACGTGGTGTCTCGGCACGACGAACTTTGGCAACGGTGCATACTCAGGGAGAACACTACTTGATAATTTTAGTGAGAGATCATCTTAAAATGCTACCGTCAATCAAAGCAAGATAAGATGCATAAAGGTTAAACATCACATGCAATCAATATAAGTGATATGATATGGCCATCATCATCTTGTGCTTGTGATCTCCATCTCTGAAGCACCGTCGTGATCACCATCGTCACCGGCGGCGACACCTTGATCTCCTTCGTAGCATCGTTGTCGTTACACCATCTATTGCTTCTCGACTATCGCTACCGCTTAGTGATAAAGTAAAGCAATTACTGAGCGTTGCATTTCATACAATAAGCGACAACCAT
Organism: Aegilops speltoides; assembly: GCA_021437245.1. Taxonomy (NCBI): domain Eukaryota; kingdom Viridiplantae; phylum Streptophyta; class Magnoliopsida; order Poales; family Poaceae; genus Aegilops; species Aegilops speltoides. Next base: position 46,621,197 of record CM038147.1, on the reverse strand, counting down.
ATGGCTCCTGCCGATTGCCGATAACGAGGTTACAAAACATGATCATCTCATACAATAAAATATAGCATCACGTCTTGACCATATCACATCACAACATGCCTGCAAAAACAAGTTAGGCGTCCTCTACTTTGTTGTTGCAAATTTTACGTGGCTGCTACAGGCTTAGCAAGAACCGTTCTTACCTACGCATCAAAACCACAGCGATAGTTTGTCAAATAGACTCGTTTTAACCTTCACAAGGACGGGCGTAGCCACACTCAGTTCAACTAAAGTGAGAGAGCAGACACCCGCCAGCCACCTTTAAGCACGAGTGCTCGTAGCAGTGAAACCAGTCTCGCGTAAGCGTCTGGCGTAATGTCGGTCAGGCCGCTTCATCTCACAATACCGCTGAACCAAAGTATGACATCTGGTAGGCAGTATGACTTATATCGTCCACAACTCACTTGTGTTCTACTCGTGCATATAACATCAACGCATAAAAACTAGGCTCGGATGCCCTTTGTTGGGGAGCGTAGTAATTTCAAAAAATTCCTACGCACATGCAAGATCATGGTGATGGTATAGCAAGCGAGAGGGAGTGTATCTTCATACCCTTGAAGATCGCTAAGCGGAAGCGTTTATCAACGCGGTTGATGTAGTCGTACGTCTTCACGATCCGACCGACCCAAGTACCGAACACACGGCACCTCCGAGTTCTGCACACGTTCAGCTCGATGACGTCCTCGCCTTCTCGATCAAGCAAGATGGGCGAAGTAGTAGATGAGTTCCGGCAGCACGACGGCGTGGTGGCGGTGTTGGTGAAGAACAATCTCCGCAGGCTTCGCCTAAGCGCCACGGAAACTATGACGGAGGATAAACTAGAGGGGCGGGGTTGCGGCACACGGCTTGGTGTTTCTTGATGTCTCTTTGGTGCTAGCCCTGCCCCTCTATTTATATGTTGAGCCTTGGGGTCGAAACTTGGAGTAAAAGCCTCCACAAAGTCGGTTTCACCCGAAAGGCAAGAGTCCTTCTCGGACTCCAGGGCGAGACGCTTGAGGGTTCGGCGTCGGACCCGAACGCCGAGGACCTGGCGTCGGCCTGGACTCGCAAAACTTCCTTTTGCACTTTCCAAAAACCTTGTGGGCTTTCCCGTTTGGCCCAAATAACGTGTTCTCGTACCCAAACATTTCGGGAAACATCCGGAACCCCTTCGGTGAATTCCGGAACCCTTAGGAGATCAAACACTATTATTCCATATATCAAACTTTATCACGGACCATTTGGAGTTCCTCGTCATGTCCATGATCTCATCGGGACTCGAACAACATTCGATTACCAACATGCATAACTCATATAATACTATATCGCCAATCTAAAGCGTTAAGCGTGCGGACCCTACGGGTTCGAGAACTATGTAGACATGACCTAAAACCGTTCTCGGTCAATAACCAATAAGCGGGACCTGGATGCCCATATTGGTTCCTACATATTCTCGAAGATCTTTATCGGTCAAACCGCATAACAACATCGTTGTTCCTTTGTCATCGGTATGTTACTTGCGAGATTTGATCGTCGGTATCAATACCTAGTTCAATCTCGTTACGGCAAGTCTCTTTACTCGTTTTATAATCGCCATCTCATAACTAACTCATTAGTTATAATGCTTGCAAGGCTTAAGTGATGAGTATTACCGAGAGGGCCAGAGATACCTCTCCAGACAATCGGAGTGACAAAACCTAATCTCGAAATCGCCAACTCAACATGTACCTTTGGAGACACCTGTAGAACTCCTTTATAATCACCCGATTCGTTGTGACGTTTGGTAGTACCAAAGTGTTCCTCCGTAAGCGGAGTTGCATAATTCTCATAGTTACAGGAACATGTATAAGTCATGAAGAAAGCAATAGCAGAATACTAAGCGATCAAGTGCTAAGCTAACGGATGGGTCATGTCAATCACATCATTCTCCTAATGATGTGATCCCATTAATCAAATGACAACACATGTCTATGGTCAGGAAACATAACCATCTTTGATTAATGAGCTAGTCAAGTAGAGGCATACTAGTGACTATATGTTTGTCTATGTATTCACACATGTATCATGTTTCCGGTTAATACAATTCTAGCATGAATAATAAACATTTATCATGATATGAGGAAATAAATAATAACTTTATTATTGCCTCTAGGGCATATTTCCTTCAGAGTATGACAACCGGCAGGAGCCATAGGAGTTGTCTTTATTTTTTGTATGACCTGCGTGTCATTGAAGAACGCCATGTAAATTACTTTACTTTATTGCTAAGCGCGTTAGCCATAGAAGTAGAAGTAGTCGTTGGCGTGACAACTTCATGAAGACACGATGATGGAGATCATGATGATGGAGATCATGGTGTCATGCCGGTGACGAAGATGATCATGACGCCCTGAAGATGGAGATCAAAGGAGCAATATGATATTGGCCATATCATGTTACTATTTGATTGCATGTGATGTTTATCATGTTTTACATCTTATTTGCTTAGAACGATGGTAGCTTAAATAAGATGATCCCTCGAAATAATTTCAAGAAAAGTGTTCCCCCTAACTGTGCGCCGTGTGATGGTAGCTTAAATAAAGTGATCCCTCGAAGCACCATGTGATGATCGGGTGTGATAGATCCTAATGTTCGAATACAACGGGTGTAAGCCAGATTTACACACGCAATACACTTAGGTTGACTTGACGAGCCTAGCATGTACAGACATGGCCTCGTAACACGGAAGACCGAAAGGTCGAGCATGAATCGTATAGAAGATACGATCAACATGAAGATATTCACTGATGATGACTACTCCGTCTCACGTGATGATCGGACACGGCCTAGTTGACTCGGATCATGTTTCACTTAGATGACTAGAGGGATGTCTGTCTAAGTGGGAGTTCATTGAATAATTTGATTAGATGAACTTAATTATCATGAACTTAGTCTAAAACTTTTACAAAATGTCTTGTAGATCAAATGGCCAACGCTCATGTCCACCTCAACTTCAACGCGTTCCTAGAGAAAACCAAGCTGAAAGATGATGGCAGCAACTATACGGATTGGGTCCGGAACCTGAGGATCATCCTCATAGCTGCTAAGAAAGATTATGTCCTAGAAGCGCCACTAGGTGAAGCACCAATCCCAGAGAACCAAGACGTTATGAACGCTTGGCAGTCTCGTGCTGATGATTACTCCCTCGTTCAGTGCGGCATGCTTTATAGCTTAGAACCGGGGCTCCAAAAGCGTTTTGAGCAACACGGAGCATATGAGATGTTCGAAGAGCTAAAAATGGTTTTCCAAGCTCATGTCCGGGTCGAGAGATATGAAGTCTCCGACAAGTTCTTCAGCTATAAGATGGAGGAAAATAGTTCTGTTAGTGAGCACATACTCAAGATATGCAGGTTGCACAACCGCTTGACTCACTGTGGGAGTTAATCTTACGTATGACGCGGTCATTGATGAGAATCCTCTAGTCGCTCCCACCAAGCTACAAGAGCTTTGTGATGAACTTCAATATGCAGGAGATGGAAAAGACCATTCACGAGGTATATTCAATGCTGAAATCAGCGAGAGGTTGAGATCAAAAGGAGCATCAAGTGTTGATGGTGAATAAAACCACTAAGTTCAAGAAAGGCAAGGGTAAGAAGAACTTCAAGAAGGACGGCAAGGGGTTGCAGCGCCACGTAAGCCGATTTTTGGGAAGAAGTCAAACAATGGACCCAAGCACGAGGTGAGTGCTTTTATTGCAAGGGAAGTGGTCACTGGAAGCGGAACCGCCCCAAGTACTTAGCGGACAAGAAGGCCGGCAAAACCAAAGGTATATGTGATATACATGTTGGGGAACGTTGCAGAAAATTAAAATTTTTCCTACGGCTTCACCAAGATCCATCTATGAGTTCATCTAAGCAACGAGTAACGGGAGAGAGTTTGCATCTACATACCACTTGTAGATCGCGTGCGGAAGCTTGCAAGGTGATGATGGAGTCGTACTCGAACGTGATTCAGATCACCGATGCCAAGAGCTGAACGGACAGCACCTCCGCGTTCAACACACGTACGGGACGATCGGCGTCTCCTCCTTCTTGATCCAGCAAGGGAAGGAGAGGTTGAGGAAGACAGCTCCACCGGCAAAGCCGACGGCGTGATGATGGTGGAGAAGCGATCTCGGCTGTGGCTTCGCCAAGCTCTACGGAGGAGGAGATGTGTTGGGGAGGGAGGGCTGCGCCTTGGGAGTTGTGTTTGCAGCCCCTCCTCCCCCTTTATATAGGCACCACAGGGGTGGCGGCCCTGAGATCCAATCTCCGGGGGCGGCGCCAAGGGGTGGAGTACCCCCAAGCCGGTGGGCGCCCCCCCCTAGGGTTTCAACCCTAGGCGGGGGTGGACCCTAGAGGCGCACCAGCCCCTTGTGGGCTGGTTCCTTCCCTCTCAGCCCATGGGGCCCTCGGGATAGGTGGCCCCACCGGTGGACCCGGGACCCTTACAGTGGTCGGTGCTACCGAAACCCCGAAACTTTCCGATGGCGAAACACCACTTCCTATATATTATTCTTTACCTCCGGACCCTTAGGAACTCCTCGTGACGTCAGGGATCTCATCAGGGACTCGAACAACATTCGGTGGTCACATACTTGACTTCCTACTAACCCTAGCGTCACCGAACCTTAAGTGTGTAGACCCTACGGGTTGGAGACCTTGAGACATGACCGAGGCGACTCTCGGGCAATAACCAACAACGGGTGCGGATATCCATGTTGGCTCCCACATGCTCCTCGATGATTTCATCGGTTGAACCACGATGTCGAGATTCGATCAAACCTGTATGCAATTCCTTTGTCAATCGATGCGTTACTTGCGAGACCCGATCGTCGGTATCCCAATACCTTGTTCGGTCTCGTTACGGCAAGTCACTTTACTCGCATCCGTGATGCATGATCCGTGACCAACACCTTGGTCACATTGAGCTCATTATGATGATGCATTACGAGTGGGCCCAAGAGATACCTCTCCGTCATACGGAGTGACAAATCGATCTCGATCCGTGTCAACCCAGCAGATACTTTCGGAGATACCTGTAATGCACCTTTATAGTCACCCGATTCGTTGTGACGTTTGATACACCCAAGGCACTCCTCGGTAACCGGAGTTACGATCTCATGGTCGAAGGAATAGATACTTGACATTGGCAAAGCTTCTAGCAAGCGAACTATACGATCTTTTATGCTATGCTTATGATTGGGTCTTGTCCATCACATCATTCTCCTAATGATGTGATCCGTTATCAACGACATCCAATGTCCATAGTCGAAACCATGACTATCTATTGATCTGTGAGCTAGTCAACTAGAGGCTCACTAGGGACTCATTGGGTCTAAGTGTTCACACGTGTATTACGATTTCCGGATAATACATTTATAGCATGAACAAAAGACAATTATCATGAACATTGAAATATAATAATCCTTTCATTATTGCCTCTAGGGCATATTTCCAACAGTCTCCCACTTGCACTAGAGTCACCAATCTAGTTACATTGTGATGAATCGAACACCCATGGAGTTCTGGTGTTGATCATGTTTTGCACGCGAGAGAGGTTTAGTCAACGGATCTGCAACATTCAGATCCGTGTGCACTTTGCAAATCTCTATGTCTCCATCTTGAACATTTTCACGGATGGAGTTGAGCGGCGCTTGATGTGCTGGTCTTCTTGTGAAACTGGGCTCCTTGGCAAGGGCAATAGCCCGGTGTTGTCCTGAAGAGTTTGATCGGCCCGACGCATTGGGTATGACTCCTAGGTCGGTGATGAACTCCTTCACCCAAATCGCTTCATGCGCTGCCTCGAGGCTGCCATGTACTCCGCTTCACGTAGATCCCGCCACGGCGCTCTGCTTGCGGCTGCACCAGCTCTTGCTCCACCATTCAACATATACACGTATCCGGTTTGTGACTTAGAGTCATCAGATCTGAGTCGAAGCTAGCGTCGGCGTAACCCTTCTGACGAGCTCTTCGTCTCCTCCATAAGCGAAACATGTCCTTTGTCCTTTTCGGTGCCGGGATATTCTTGACCGCTGTCCGGTGTTCCTTGCGGGTTACTTTGGTATCTTGCAACCAAACTTACGGCAAGGTTTACATCAGTGCAGTACACAGCATGGCATACATAATAGATCCTATGGCTGAAGCATAGGGATGACACTCATCTCTTCTTTATCTTTTGCCGTGGTGGTGGTGAGTGAGCTCGTTTCATACCTTGTAACATAGGCAAGAACCCTTCTTGGACTGATCCATTTTGAACCTCTTCAAAATCTTATCAAGGTATGTGCTTTGTGAAAGACCTATGAGGCGTCTCGATCTATCTCTATAGATCTTGATGCCTAATATATAAGCAGCTTCTCAAGGTCCTTCATTGAAAACACTTGTTCAAATAGGCCTTAATGCTGTCCAGAGTGTCGTATCATTTCCCATCAAGAGTATGTCATCTACATATAACGGGAGAAATGCTACGAGCTCCCCTCACTTTCTTGTAAACGAGGCTTCTCCATAAGTCGCATAAACCAAACGCTTTGATCATCTCATCAAAGCGAATGTTCTAACTCGAGATGCTTGCAGTCCATAAATGGATCGCTGGAGCTTGCATACTTTGTTAGCATTCGAGGATCGACAAAACCTTCGGCTGCATCATATACAGCTCTTCCTTAAGATGTCCATTAAGGAATGCCGTTTTGGCGTCCATCGCCATATCTCATAATCATAGTATCGGCAATTGCTAACATGATTCGGACGGACTTAAGCTTCGCTACGGAGAGAATGTCTCGTCGTAGTCAATCCCTTGAACTTGTCGATAACCCTTAGCGACAAGTCGAGCTTTATAGATGGTAACATTACCATCCGCGTCCGTCTTCTTCTTAAAAATCCATTTATTTTCTATCGCTCGCCGATCATCGGGCAAGTCTGTCAAAGTCCATACTTTGTTTTCATACATGGATTCTATCTCGGTTTCATGGCCTCAAGCCATTTGTTGGAATCCGGCCCGCCATTGCTTCTTCATAGTTCGAAGGTTCATTGTTGTCTAGCAACATGATTTCCATGACAGGGTTGCCGTACCACTCAGTGCGGAGCGTGTCCTTGTGGACCTTGAAGTTCGAGTAGTAACTTGATCCAAGTATCTTGATCATCATCAATGTTTTCCTCTTGGTTGGTGTGGGCATCACAGAGCGGTTTCTGCGCTGCACCACTTTCCCGTTCGAGAGGTAGTACTTCATCGAGTTCTACTTTCCTCCCACTTACTTCTTTCGAGAGAAACTCTTTCTCTAGAAAGCATCCGTTCTTGGCAACAAAGATCTTGCCTTGGATCTTAAGTAGAAGGTATACCCGACGGTTTCCTTAGGGTATCCTATGAATACGCATTTTCCGACTTGGGTTCGAGCTTTTCGGGTTGAAGTTTCTTGACATAAGCATCGCATCCCCAAACTTTTAGAAAGCGACAGCTTAGGTTTCTTCCCAAACCATAATTCATACGGTGTCGTCTCAGCGGTTTAGGCGGTGCCCTATTTAAAGTGAATGTAGCTGTCTCTAGGCGTATCCCCAAAATGATAGCGGTAAATCGGTAAGAGACATCATAGACCGCACCATATCCAATAGTGTGCGATTACGACGTTCGGACACACCGTTTCTTTGAGGTGTTCCAGGCGGCGTGAGTTGTGAAACGATTCCACATTTTCTTAAGTGTGTACCAAATTCGTGACTTAAGTATTCTCCTCCACGATCTGATCGTAAGAATTTTATCTTTCGGTCACGTTGATTCTCTACCTCACTCTGAAATTCCTTGAACTTTTCAAAGGTCTCAGACTTGTGTTTCATTAAGTAGACATACCCATATCTACTTAAGTCATCCGTGAGAGTGAGAACATAACGATATCCTCCATGAGCCTCAACGCTCATTGGACCGCTTTTACATCGGTATGTATGATTTCCAACAAGTTGGTTGCTCGCTCCATTGTTCGGAGAAGCGGAGTCTTGGTCATTTTCCTAATAGGCAAGGTTAGCATGTGTCAAGCGATTCATAATCAAGAGACTCTAAAGTCCATCAGCATGGAGCTTCTTCATGCGCTTGACACCAATGTGACCAAGGCGGCGAGTGCCACAAGTATGTGGGACTATCGTTATCAACTTTACATCTTTTGGCATCCACACTATGAACATGTGTAATATTACGCTCGAGATTCATCAAGAATAAACCATTGACCATCGGAGCATGACCATAAAACATATCTCTCATAAAAATCGAACAACCATTATTCTCGACTTAAATGAGTAGCCATCTCGTATCAAGCGAGATCCGGATACAATGTTCATGCTCAAACTTGGCACTAAATAACAATTATTGAGGTTTAAAACTAATCCGAGGTAAATGTAGAGGCAGCGTGCCGCGGCGATCACATCGACCTGGAACCATTCCCGACGCGCGATCGTCACCTCGTCCTTCGCCGGTCTCCGTTTATTCCGCAGCTCCTGCTGTGAGTTACATATGTGAGCAACGGCACGGTATCAAATACCCGGGAGTTACTACGAGTAATTGGTAAGGTACACATCAATTACATGTATATCAAATATACCTTTGGTGTTGCGGCCTTCTTATCCGCTAAGTATTTGGGGCAGTTCCGCTTCGGTGCCCTTCCCTTGCAATAAAAGCACTCGGTCTCGGGCTTGGGTCCATTCTTTGACTTCTTCCGGCAGCAAGGCTTACGGGCGCGGCAACATCTTTGCCGTCCTTCTTGAAGTTCTTCTTACCCTTGCCCTTCTTGAACTTAGTGGTCTTATTGACCATCAACACTTGATGTTCTTTCTTGATTTCAGCCTCTGCTGACTTGAGCATCGAGAACACTTCAGAATGGTCTTTACCATCCCTCGCATGTTGTAGTTCATCACAAAGCTCTTGTAGCTTGGTGGGAGCGATGGAGGATTCTGTCAATGACCGCCTCATCTGGGAGGTTAATGTTCAAGCTGGGTCATACGTGCGTGCAACCCGGACATCTTGAGGATGTGTTCAGCGTGAACTGTTCTCCTCCATCTTACAACTGTAGAACTTGTCGGAGACATCATATCTCTCGACCGGGCATGAGCTTGGAAAACTAGTTTCAGCTCTTGAACATCTCATATGCTCCGTGATGCTCAAAACGCTTTTGGAGCCCGGTTCTAAGCTGTAGAGCATGCCGCTTGAACGAGGGAGTAATCATCAAGACGAGTTTGCCAAGCGTTCATAACGTCTTGGTTCTTCAGGGACGGGGCGGCACCTAGCGGTCCTTCTAGGACATATTGCTTCTGGCAGCTATGAGGATGATCCTCGGGTTAGGACCCGATCCGTATAGTTGCTGCCATCATCTTTCAGCTTGGTTTTCTCTAGGCAGCGTTGAAGTTCATGTTGACATTAGCGTTGGCCATTGATCTACAAGACATATTTGCAAGGTTTTAGACTAAGTTCATGATAATAAAGTTCTTAATCAAAATTATGAACTCCCACTTAGATTAGACATCCTCTAGTCATCTAAGTGTTACGATCGAGTCGACTAGCCCGTGTCCGATCATCACGTGAGACGGACTAGTCATCATCGGTGAACATCTTCATGTTGATCGTATCTTCCATACGACTCGTGTTCGACCTTTCGGTCTCCGTGTTCGAGGCCATGTCGCACATGCTAGGCTCGTCAAGTTAACCCTAAGTGTTTTCGCTGTGTAAAACTGTCTTACAACCGTTGTATGTGAACGTAAGGATCCATCACACCCGATCATCACGTGGTGCTTAGAAGCGACGAACTGTAGCAATGGTGCACAGTTAGGGGAGAACACTTCTTGAAATTTTGTAAGGGATCATCTTATTTACTACCGTCGTCCTAAGTAAACAAGATGTAAAAGCATAATAAACATCACATGCAATTATATAGTTGTGACATGATATGGCCAATATCATCAAGCTCCATTGATCTCCATCTTGGGGCTCCATGATCATCTTGTCACCGGCTTGACACCATGATCTCCATCATCATGATCTCCATCATCGTGTCTTCATGAAGTTGTCACGCATAGCGACTACTTCTACTTCTATGACTAACGCGTTTAGTAATGAAGTAAAGTAGTTTACATGGCGTTCTTCAATGACACGCAGGTCATACAAAAAATAAAGACAACTCCTATGGCTCCTGCGGTTGTCATACTCATCGACATGCAAGTCGTGAATCCTATTACAAGAACATGATCTCATACATCACAATTCAACATTCATCACAACTTCGGCCATATCACATCACATGATCAATCGCTGCAAAAACAAGTTAGGCGTCCTCTAGTTGTTGTTGCATCTTTTACGTGGCTGCGGTTGGGTTCTAGCAAGAACGTTTTCTTACCTACGAATCACCACAGCGTGATTTTGTCAACTTCTATTTACCCTTCATAAGGGCCCTGTTCATCGAATCCGCTCCAACTAAAGTGGGAGAGCAGACACCCGCCAGCCACCTTATGCAACTAGTGCATGTCGATCGGTGGAACCGGTCTCACGTAAGCGCACGTGTAAGGTTGGTCGGGCGCTTCATCCCACAATACCGTTGAGCAAGAAAAGACTAGTAGAGGCAAGTAAGATGACAAGATCAGCGCCCACAACAAATTGTGTTCTACTCGTGCATTAGAGAACTACGCATAGACCTAGCTCATGATGCCCTTTGTTGGGGAGCGTTGCAGAAAATTAAAATTTTTCCTACGGCTTCACCAAGATCCATCTATGAGTTCATCTAAGCAACGAGTAGCGGAGAGAGTTTGCATCTACATACCACTTGTAGATCGCGTGCGAAGCTTGCAAGGTGATGATGGAGTCGTACTCGAGCGTGATTCAGATCACCGATGCCAAGTCTGAGCGGACAGCACCTCCGCGTTCAACACACGACGGGACGATCGGCGTCTCCTCCTTCTTGATCTAGCAAGGGGAAGGAGAGGTTGAGGAAGACAGCTCCACCGGCAAAGACGACGGCGTGATGATGGTGGAGAAGCGATCTCAAGCGAGGGCTTCGCCAAGCTCTACGGAGGAGGAGATGTGTTGGGGAGGGGAAGGGCTGCGCCTTGGGAGTTGTGTTTTGCAGCCCCTCCCTCCCCCTTTATATAGGCACCACAGGGGTGGCGGCCCTGGAGATCCAATCTCCTGTGGGGCGGCAGCCAAGGGGTGGAGTACCCCCAAGCCGGTGGGCGCCCCCACCCCTAGGGTTTCAACCCTAGGCGCGGGGTGGACCTAGGGGCGCACCAGCCCCTTGTGGGCTGGTTCCTTCCCTCTCAGCCCATGGGGCCCTCCGAGATAGGTGGCCCCACCGGTGGACCAGGACCCTTCCGGTGGTCCGATTTTACCGAAACCCGAAACTTTCCCGATGGCGAAACACCACTTCCTATATATTATTCTTTACCTCCGGACCCTTCCGAACTCCTCGTGACGTCAGGGATCTCATCCGGACTCGAACAACATTCGGTGGTCACATACTTGACTTCCTACTAACCCTAGCGTCACCGAACCTTAAGTGTGTAGACCCTACGGGTCGGGAGACACATAAACATGACCGAGGCGACTCTCGGGCAATAACCAACAGCGGGTGCGGATATCCATGTTGGCTCCCACATGCTCCTCGATGATTTCATCGGTTGAACCACGATGTCGAGATTCGATCAAACCTGTATGCAATTCCTTTGTCAATCGATGCGTTACTTGCCCGAGACCCGATCGTCGGTATCCCAATACCTTGTTCGGTCTCGTTACGGCAAGTCACTTTACTCGCATCAGTAATGCATGATCCGTGACCAACACCTTGGTCACATTGAGCTCATTATGATGATGCATTACCGAGTGGGCCCAAGAGATACCTCTCCGTCATACGGAGTGACAAATCGATCTCGATCCGTGTCAACCCAAGCAGATACTTTCGGAGATACCGTAATGCACCTTTATAGTCACCCGATTCGTTGTGACGTTTGATACACCCAAGGCACTCCTCGGTAACCGGAGTTACGATCTCATGGTCGAAGGAATAGATACTTGACATTGGCAAAGCTTCTAGCAAAGCGAACTATCGATCTTTTATGCTATGCTTATGATTGGGTCTTGTCCATCACATCATTCTCCTAATGATGTGATCCCGTTATCAACGACATCCAATGTCCATAGTCGAAACCATGACTATCTATTGATCTGTGAGCTAGTCAACTAGAGGCTCACTAGGGACTCATTGGGTCTAAGTGTTCACACGTGTATTACGATTTCCGGATAATACATTTATAGCATGAACAAAAGACAATTATCATGAACATTGAAATATAATAATCCTTTCATTATTGCCTCTAGGGCATATTTCATATTTCCAACAATACATGTAATTGATGTGTACCTTACCAGTGCTCGTAGTAGCTCCTGGGTATTTGATACCGGTGCGGTTGCTCATATTTGTAACTCAAAGCGGGAGCTGCAGAATAAGCGGAGACTGGCGAAGGACGAGGTGACGATGCGCGTCGGGAATGGTTCCAAGGTCGATGTGATCGCCGTCGGCACGCTACCTCTACATTTACCTATGGGATTAGTTTTAAACCTCAATAATTGTTATTTAGTACCAACTTTGAGCATGAACATTGTATCAGGATCTCATTTAATTCGAGATGGCTACTCATTTAAATCCGAGAATAATGGTTGTTCTATTTATATGAGTGATATGTTTTATGGTCATGCCCCGCTGGTGAATGGTTTATTCTTAATGAATCTCGAGTGCAATGTTACACATATTCATAGTGTGAATACCAAAAGATGTAAAGTTGATAACGATCGTCCCACATACATGTGGCACTGCCGCCTTGGTCACATTGGTGTCAAGCACATGAAGAAGCTCCATGCTGATGGACTTTTAGAGTCTCTAGATTATGAATTGTTTGACACATGCGAGCCATTCCTCATGGGCAAAATGACCAAGACTCCATTCTCCGGAACAATGGAGCGAGCAACCAACTTATTGGAAATCATACATACCGATGTGTGCAGTCCAATGAGCGTTGAGGCTCGCGGAGGATATCGTTATGTTCTCACTCTCACTGATGACTTAAGTAGATATGGGTATGCCTACTTAATGAAACACAAGTCTGAGACCTTTGAAAAGTTCAAGGAATTTCAGAATGAGGTAGAGAATCAACGTGACCGAAAGATAAAGTTCTTACGATCAGATTGTGGGGGTGAATATTTAAGTCACGAGTTTGGTACGCACTTAAGGAAATGTGGAATCGTTTCACAACTCACGCCGCCTGGAACACCTCAGCGAAATGGTGTGTCCGAACGTCGTAATCGCACTCTACTGGATATGGTGCGATCTATGATGTCACTTACCGATTTACCGCTATCATTTTGGGGATACGCTCTAGAGACAGCTACATTCACTTTAAATAGGGCACCGTCTAAATCCGTTGAGACGACACCGTATGAATTATGGTTTGGGAAGAAACCTAAGCTATCATTTCTAAAAGTTTAGGGATGCGATGCTTATGTCAAGAAACTTCAACCTGAGAAGCTCAAACCCAAGTCGGAAAAATGCGTCTTCATAGGATACCCTAAGGAAACCATTGGGTATACCTTGTACTTAAGATCCCAGGGCAAGATTTTTGTTGCCAAGAACGGGTCCTTTCTGGAGAAAGAGTTTCTCTCGAAAGAATTAAGTGGGAGGAAAGTGGAGCTTGACGAAGTACTGCCTCTTGAAACGGTAAGTAGTGCAACTCAGGAAGATGTTCCTGTGGTGCCTGCACCGACAAGAGAGGAAGTTAATGATGATGATCAAGATACTTCGGATCAAGCTCCTACTGAACTTCGAAGGTCCACAAGGACACGTTCGCACCAGAGTGGTGCGACATCCCTGTCCTGGAAATCATGTTGTTGGACAACGGTGAACCTTCGAACTATGAAGAAGCGGTGGCGGGCCCAGATTCAAACAAATGGCTTGAAGCCATGCAATCCGAGATAGGATCCATGTATGAAAACAAAGTGTGGACTTTGACAGACTTGCCCGATGATCGGCGAGCGATAGAAAACAAATGGATCTTTAAGAAGAAGACGGAGGCGGATGGTAATGTTACCATATATAAAGCTCGACTTGTCGCTAAGGGTTATCGACAAGTTCAAGGGATTGACTACGATGAGACATTCTCTCCTGTAGCGAAGCTGAAGTCTGTCCGAATCATGTTAGCAATTGTCGCATACTATGATTATGAGATATGGCAAATGGACGTCAAAACAGCATTCCTTAACGGTCACCTTAAGGAAGAACTGTATATGATGCAGCTGGAAGGTTTTGTCGACCCTAAAAATGCTAACAAGGTATGCAAGCTCCAGCGCTCCATCTATGGGCTGGTGCAAGCATCTCGGAGTTGGAACATTCGCTTTAATGAGATGATCAAAGCATTTGGGTTTATGCAGACTTATGGAGAAGCCTGCGTTTACAAGAAAGTGAGTGGGAGCTCTGTAGCATTTCTCATATTATATGTGGATGACATACTTTTGATGGGAAATGATATAGAACTTTTGGACAACATTAAGGCCTACTTGAATAAGTGTTTTGCAATGAAGGACCTTGGAGAAGCTGCTTACATATTAGGCATCAAAATCTATAGAGATAGATCAAGACGCCTCATAGGTCTCTCACAAAGCACATACCTTGATAAGATATTGAAGAAGTTCAATATGGATCAGTCCAAGAAGAAGCTCGACTCAATGCCCGACCACAGCAGAAGATAGAGAAAAGATGAGTGTCGTCCCCTATGCCTCAGCCATAGGGTCTATCATGTATGCCATGACCTGTACCAGACCTGATATAAACCTTGTCGTAAGTTTGGTAGGAAGGTACCAAAGTAATCCCGGCATGGAACACTGGACAACGGTCAAGAACATCCTGAAGTACCTGAAAAGGACTAAGGATATGTTTCTCGTATATGGAGGTGACAAAGAGCTCGTCGTAAAGGGTTACGTCGACGCTAGCTTCGACACAGATCTGGATGACTCTAAGTCACAAACCGGATACGTGTATATTTTGAATGGTGGGGCGATGGCTGGTGCGATTTGCAAGCAGAGCGTCGTGGCGGGATCTACATGTGAAGCGGAGTACATGGCAGCCTCGGAGGCAGCGCATGAAGCTATCTGGGTGAAGGAGTTCATCACCGACCTAGGAGTCATACCCAATGCGTCGGGGCCGATCACACTCTTCTGTGACAACACTGGAGCTATTGCACTTGACAAGGAGCCCAGGTTTCACAAGAAGACCAGGCACATCAAGTGTCGCTTCAACTCCATTCGTGAAAATGTCCAAGATGGAGACATAGATATTTGTAAAGTACATACGGACCTGAATGTAGCAGATCCGTTGACTAAACCTCTCCCTAGAGCAAAACATGATCAACACCAGAACGCAATGGGTGTTCGATACATCACAATGTAACTAGATTATTGACTCTAGTGCAAGTGGGAGACTGTTGGAAATATTCCCTAGAGGCAATAATAAAATGGTTATTATTATATTTCTTTGTTCATGATAATTGTCTATTGTTCATGCTATAATTGTATTATCCGGAAATCGTAATACATGTGTGAATACATGGACCACAACAAGTCCCTAGTGAGCCTCTAGTTGACTAGCTCGTTGATCAACAGATAGTCATGGTTTCCTGACTATGGACATTGGATGTCATTGATAACGGGATCACATCATTAGGATAATGATGTGATGGACAAGACCCAATCCTAAGCATAGCACAAAGATCGTGTAGTTCGTTTCGCTAGAGCTTTTCCAAATGTCAAGTATCATTTCCTTAGACCATGAGATTGTGCAACTCCCGGATACCGTAGGAGTGCTTTGGGTATGCCAAACGTCACAACGTAACTGGGTGACTATAAAGGTGCACTACGGGTATCTCCGAAAGTGTCTGTTGGGTTGGCACGAATCGAGACTGGGATTTGTCACTCCGTATGACGGAGAGGTATCTCTGGGCCCACTCGGTAATGCATCATTAGAATGAGCTCAATGTGACCAAGTGTCTGGTTACGGGATCATGCATTACGGTACGAGTAAAGTGACTTGCCGGTAACGAGATTGAACGAGGTATTGGGATACCGACGATCGAGTCTCGGGCAAGTAACGTATCGATTGACAAAGGGAATTGTATACGGGATTGATTGAATCCTCGACATCGTGGTTCATCTGATGAGATCATCGAGGAGCATGTGGGAGCCAACATGGGTATCCAGATCCCGCTGTTGGTTATTGACCGGAGAGGCATCTCGGTCATGTCTGCATGTCTCCCGAACCCGTAGGGTCTACACACTTAAGGTTCGGTGACGCTAGGGTTGTAGAGATATGAGTATGCAGTAACCTGAAAGTTGTTCGGAGTCCCGGATGAGATCCCGGACGTCAGGAGGAGTTCCAGAATGGTCCGGAGGTGAAGAATTATATATAGGAAGTGCAGTTTCGACCATCGGGAAAGTTTCGGGGGTCACCGGTATTGTACCGAGACCACCGGAAGGGTCCCGGGGGTCCACCGGGTGGGGCCATCTATCCCGGAGGGCCCCGTGGGCTGAAGTGGGGAGGGGAACCAACCCCTGGTGGGCTGGTGCACTCCCCTTGGGCCCCCCTGCGCCTAGGGTTGGAAACCCTAGGGTGGGGGCGCCTCCACTTGCCTTGTGGAGCAAGCCACCCCCTTGGCCGCCGCCCCCCTTTGGAGATTGCATCTCCTAGGGCCGGCGCCCCCCAGGGGGCCTATATAAAGAGGGGGGAGGGAGGGCAGCCGCACCTCAAGTCTTGGCGCCTCCCTCTCCCCTGCAGCACCTCTCCCTCTCGCAGAAGCTTGGCGAAGCCCTGCCGTGATCGTGCTGCATCCACCACCACGCCGTCGTGCTGCTGGATCTTCATCAACCTCTCCTCCCCCCTTGCTGGATCAAGAAGGAGGAGACGTCTTCCCAACCGTACGTGTGTTGAACACGGAGGTGCCGTCCGTTCGGCGCTAGGATCTCCGGTGATTTGGATCACGACGAGTACGACTCCCTCAACCCCGTTCTCTTGAATGCTTCCGCACGTGATCTACAAGGGTATGTAGATGCACTCCCCTCTCTCGTTGCTAGATGACTCCATAGATTGATCTTGGTGAACGTAGGAATTTTTTTTATTTTATGCAACGTTCCCCAACAGGGCGGACTCTCCGGGTTGTTGTATTATGTGACTTAAGTCGTCAGCGTCCGGAGGTTGAACATAGGTCCCTTGAAAATTGGCCCTGAAAGCGTCCTCAAGTTCTTCCCAGCTTTCGATTGAATTTTCGGGGAGGCTTTTCAACCAGTGCCGAGCTGGCCCCTTCAACTTGAGGGGAAGGTATTTGATGGCGTGGAGGTCGTCCCCACGAGCCATGTGGATATGAAGGATAAAATCCTCAATCCAGACCCCAGGGTCTGTCATTCCGTCATATGCCTCTATGTTCACGGGTTTGAATCCCTATGGAAATTCGTGATCCAGTACCTCTTCAGTGAAGCACAGAGGGTGCGCATCCCCTCTGTATCTGGACATGTTTTGGCATGCTGTCGACTGTTGTTGTGTCCGGTGTTGATTCTGAACTGGTATTCGATCAGTCTGATCGTTTTGGTGACCGTAATCCTGCGCCGGAGCATGTCCTCTAGATCCATAGATGGACCTGGTCGCGCCAGCTTTTTTGTCCAGGAGCTCATGTAAATAGTGTGCGGCGTCAGTAGCTGCTCTATCGCAGTCATGAAATGGTTGGTCCGGCCTACTGGCCATATTGTTCTTCGGCAGAATGGCCTCATCGTCGAATTCTGGGAGCAGCTTGCGCTTTGGGTAGCTCTTTGTGTGGCGATCGTCGCCATATTTTTCTTTAGTGTCTAGCACTTTATTCCATCTACGGTTGAGCGTTTCCTGCGCGGCCTTAAGCCTTTGCTTCTACTTCTTTAGGCTTCTCGCAGTGGCCATAAGCCTTCTGTGGAGGTTATCTCATTCCAAGTGTTTTTCCGGGATGATGAATGCATCATCGTCCGGACTGTACTCTTCTCCGGAGGCAGGTTGATGAGTTCGGCCCTCGGGATCACTGTGATCAGGCGTCTGCTCCGGGCTGTGTTCGGTGTGACCTGGCTCGTCCTGCTCCATTGCTGGGTCCATATGGTCGTTGTTGCCTTTGGAGTTGACTGGGGTGTCTATTTTTCTAGCGCTATTATCGCTATTTTTATTGTGGCTGGACTTAGAGCGGTGTCTGCGCCGTCGTTTTGGCTTTTGTCCGGGGGGTTTTATCCTCCGTTGCGTCCTTTTTGTCACCATTGTCCTCCTTAGGCGTGTTCACCATGTATATATCATATGATGAGGTGGCAGTCCAGCGCCCCATGGGAGGTGGTTCCTAATCGTCCCCTGCGTCGACGTCCATACCGTCGGTGTCGTCGGAGTCAAAGTCAAGCATGTCTGTTACGTCATCGACAGTGGCTATTAAGTGGGTGGTGGGTGGGCGGAGATTTTATTCGTCGTTCGAATCCCCCTCGAGCCGGACATAGTTCGGCCAAGAGTCCTCTGACAAAGAGAGAGATCTTAAAGAGTTTAGCACGTCGCCAAAGGATGGGTGCTGAAAGATATCCGCAACGGTGAACTCCATTACTGGAGCCCAATCAGATTCGACGGGCCCGAGTGCGTACGTCTGGAACCTACAGCCGAACACAAGTCCGGGGGTCCGGTGACACAGACTTCCTTAGAGGAGGAGTCTGTGTTCGGCTTTACCACCGATGAGTATGCGGCCTTCGGGGCGGGGTCCATCCACCCGTCTTCGGACGACGCAATCTGCCCCGGATTTAGATTCGGAGCTACTGCAGGTGCGATATCCCGAATATTGTCTGACAGCAGATCTAAGCCGTGCTCATCGTGACTGTTCGACGCTCCTTGCCTAGGCCTGAATCCGTCGAAGATCAAGTCTCCGCGGATATCGGCCGTGTAGTTCAAGTTTCCGAACCTGACTTGATGGCCAGGGGCGTAGCTGTCGATCTGCTCCAGATGGCCAAGCGAATTGGCCCGTAGTGTGAAGCCGCCGAACACGAAGATCTGTCCGGGGAGAAAAGTCTCACCCTGGACCGCGTTGTTGTTGATGATTGAAAGAGCCATCGAGCCTTGCTGCGATAGAGGAACTCTCAATGAAAGCACCAATGTCGGTGTCAAAACCGGTAGATCTCGGGTAGGGGGTCCCGAATTGTGCGTCTAAGGCTAATGGTAACAGGAGGCAGGGGACACGATATCTTACCCAGGTTCGGGCCCTCTTGATGGAGGTAATACCCTACTTCCTGCTTGATTGATCTAGATGATATGAGTATTACAAGAGTTGATCTACCACGAGATCGTAGAGGCTAAATGTTGGGGAACGTAGCAGAAAATAAAAATTTTCTACGCATCACCAAGATCAATATATGGAGTCATCTAGCAACGAGAGAGAGGAGTGCATCTACATACCCTTGTAGATCGCGAGCGGAAGCATTCAAGAGAACGGGGTTGATGGAGTCGTACTCATCGTGATCCAAATCACCGATGATCCTAGCACCGAACGGATGGCACCTCCGCGTTCAACACACGTACGGTTGGGGAAGACGTCTCCTCCTTGATCTAGCAAGGGGGAAGGAGAGGTTGATGGAGATCCAGCAGCATGACGGCGTGGTGGTGGAAGCAGTGGTGATCTCGGCAGGGCTTCGCCAAGCTCAGCAAGAGGGAGAGGTGTTACGAGGGCAGAGGGAGGTGCCAGGGGCTAGGGTGCGCAGCCCTCCCTCCCCCCTTATTTATATAGGGGCCCTGGGGGGGGCGCCCCCATAGAGATCCCATCTCAAGGGAGGGGGCGGCCAAGGGGGGACTTGCCCCCCAAGTCAGGTGGGGCGCCACCCTAGGCGCAGGGGAGGCCCAAGGGGGCGCTCCAGCCCACCAGGGGATGGTTCCCTTCCCACTTCAGCCCATGGGGCCTTCTGGGATAGGTGGCCCCACCCGGTGGACCCCCGGGACCCTTCCGATGGTCTCGGTACAATACCGGTGACCCCCGAAACTTTCACGATGGCCGAAACTGGACTTCCTATATACAAATCTTCACCTCCGGACCATTCCGGAACTCCTCATGACGTCTGGGATCTCATCTAGGACTCCGGACAACTTTCGGGTTACCGCATACTAATATCTCTACAACCCTAGCATCACCGAACCTTAAGTGTGCAGACCCTACGGGTTCGAGAATCACGCAGTCATGACCGAGATAGCTCTCCGGCCAATAACCAACAGCGGGATCTGGATACCCATGTTGGCTCCCACATGTTCCATGATGATCTCATCGAATGAACCACGATGTCGAGGATTCAAGTAATCCCGTATACAATTCCCTTTGTCAATCGGTACGTTACTTGCCCGAGATTCGATCGTCGGTATCCCAATACCTCGTTCATTCCGTCACCGGCAAGTCACTTTACTCGTACCGTAATGCATGATCCGTGACCAACCACTTGGTCACATTGAGCTCATTATGATGATGCATTACCGAGTGGGCCCAGAGATACCTCTCCGTCATACGGAGTGACAAATCCCAGTCTCGATTCATGTCAACCCAACAGACACTTTCAGAGATACCTGTAGTATACCTTTATAGCCACCCAGGTACATTGTGACGTTTGGTACACCCAAAGCACTCTTACGGTATCCGGGAGTTACACGATCTCATGGTCTAAGGAAATGATACTTGACATTAGAAAAGCTCTAGCAAACGAACTACACGATCTTGTGCTATGCTTAGGATTGGGTCTTGTCCATCACATCATTCTCCCAATGATGAGATCCCGTTATCAATGACATCCAATGTCCATGGTCAGGAAACCATAACCATCTATTGATAAACGAGCTAGTCAACTAGAGGCTCACTAGGGACAATGTTGTGGTCTATGTATTCACACATGTATTACGATTTCCAGATAACACAATTATAGCATGAACAATAGATAATTATCATGAACAAGGAAATATAATAATAACCATTTTATTATTGCCTCTAGGGCATATTTCTAATAGTCTTCCACTTGCACTAGAGTCAATAATCTAGTTACATTGTGACGAATTGAACACCCATAGAGTTCTGGTGTTGATCATGTTTTGCTCGCGCAAGAGGTTTAGTCAACGGATCTGCGACATTCAGATCTGTGTGCACTTTACAAATATCTATGTCTCCATCTTGAACATTTTCACGAATGGAGTTGAAGCGGCGCTTGATGTGTACGGTCTTCTTGTGAAACTGGGCTCCTTGGCAAGGGCAATGGCTCCGGTGTTGTCACAGAAAAGAGTCATCGGCCCCGACGCATTGGGAATAACTCCTAGGTCGGTAATGAACTCCTTCATCCAGATTGCTTCATGTGCTGCCTCCGAGGCTGCCATGTACTTCGCTTCACATGTAGATCCCGCCACGACGCTTTGCTTGCAACTGCACCAGCTTACTGCCCCACCATTCAAAATATACACGTATCCGGTTTGTGACTTAGAGTCATCCAGATCTGTGTCGAAGCTAGCATCGACGTAACCCTTTACGACGAGATCTTCGTCACCTCCATATACGAGAAACATATCCTTAGTCCTTTTCAGGTACTTCAGGATATCCTTGACCGCTGTCAAGTTTACCATGCTGGGATTACTTTGGTACCTTCCTACAAAACTTACGGCAAGGTTTACATCAGCTCCGGTACACAGCATGGCATACATGATAGCCCCTATGGCCGAGGCATAGGGGACAACACTCATCTTTTCTCTATCTTCTGCCGTGGTCGGACATTGAGCCGAGCTCAATTTCACACCTTGCAACACAGGCAAGAATCCCTTCTTGGACTGATCCATATTGAACTTCTTCAATATCTTATCAAGGTATGTGCTTTGTGAAAGACCTATGAGGCGTCTCGATCTATC
Organism: Aegilops speltoides; assembly: GCA_021437245.1. NCBI lineage: Eukaryota > Viridiplantae > Streptophyta > Magnoliopsida > Poales > Poaceae > Aegilops > Aegilops speltoides. The sequence continues at coordinate 46,599,206 of CM038147.1, read as the reverse complement.
TCTATAGATCTTGATGCCTAATATGTAAGCAGCTTCTCCAAGGTCCATCATTAAAAAACACTTATTCAAGTAGGCCTTAATGCTGTCCAAAAGTTCTATATCATTTCCCATCAAAAGTATGTCATCCACATATAATATGAGAAATGCTACAGAGCTCCCGCTCACTTTCTTGTAAACGCAGGCTTCTCCATAAGTCTGCATAAACCCAAACGCTTTGATCATTTCATTAAAGCGAATGTTCCAACTCCGAGATGCTTGCACCAGCCCATAGATGGAGCGCTGGAGCTTGCATACCTTGTTAGCATTCTTAGGATCGACAAAACCTTCCGGTTGCATAATATACAATTCTTCCTTAAGAAAGCCATTAGGAATGTTGTTTTGACGTCCATTTGCCATATCTCATAATCATAGTATGCGGCAATTGCTAACATGATTCGGACGGACTTCAGCTTCGCTACGGGTGAGAAGGTCTCATCATAGTCAACCCCTTGAACTTGTCGATAACCCTTAGCGACAAGTCGAGCCTTATAGATGGTAACATTACCATCCGCGTCCGTCTTCTTCTTAAAGATCCCTTTATTTTCTATCGCTCGCCGATCATCGGGCAAGTCTGTCAAAGTCCATACTTTGTTTTCATACATGGATCCTATCTCGGATTGCATGGCTTCAAGCCATTTGTTGGAATCTGGGCCCGCCATTGCTTCTTCATAGTTCGAAGGTTCACCGTTGTCTAACAACATGATTTCCAGGACAGGGCTGCCATACCATTCTGGTGTGGAACGTGTCCTTGTGGACCTTCAAAGTTCAGTAGCAACTAGATCCGAAGTACCTTGATCATCATCATTAACTTCCTCTCTAGTCGGTGCAGGCACCACAGGAACATCTTCCTGAGCTGCGCTACTTTCCGGTTCAAGAGGTAGTACTTCATCGAGTTCTACTTTCCTCCCACTTACTTCTCTTGAGAGAAACTCTTTCTCCAGAAAGGACCCGTTCTTGGTAACAAAGATCTTGCCTTCGGATCTGAGGTAGAAGGTATACCCAATGGTTTCCTTAGGGTATTCTATGAAGACGCATTTTTCCGACTTGGGTTCGATCTTTTCAGGTTGAAGTTTCTTGACATAAGCATCGCATCCCCAAACTTTTAGAAACGACAGCTTAGGTTTCTTCCCAAACCATAATTCATATGGTGTCGTCTCAATGGATTTAGATGGTGCCCTATTTAAAGTGAATGTAGCTGTCTCTAGAGTGTATCCCCAAAATGATAGCGGTAAATCGGTGAGTGACATCATAGATCGCACCATATCCAATAGAGTGCGATTATGACGTTCAGACACACCGTTACGCTGAGGTGTTCCAGGCGGCATGAGTTGTGAAACGATTCCACATTTCCTTAAGTGCGTACCAAATTTGTGACTTAAATATTCTCCCCCACGATCTGATCGTAAGAACTTTATTTTTTGGTCACGTTGATTCTCTACCTCACTCCTGAAATTCCTTGAACTTTTCAAAGGTCTCAGACTTGTGTTTCATCAAGTAGACATACCCATATCTACTCAAGTCGTCAGTGAGAGTGAGAACATAACGATAGCCTCCGCGAGCCTCAACGCTCATTGGACCGCACACATCAGTATGTATGATTTCCAATAAGTTGGTTGCTCGCTCCATTGTTCCGGAGAACGGAGTCTTGGTCATTTTGTCCATGAGGCATGGTTCGCATGTGTCAAATGATTCGTAATCAAGAGACTCCAAAAGTCCACCAGCATGGAGCTTCTTCATGCGTTTGACACCAATGTGACCAAGGCGGCAGTGCCACAAGTATGTGGGACTATCGTTATCAACCTTACATCTTGGTATTCACACTATGAATATGTGTAACATCACGTTCGAGATTCATTAAGAATAAACCATTGACCAGCGGGGCATGACCATAAAACATATCTCTCATATAAATAGAACAACCATTATTCTCGGATTTAAATGAGTAGCCATCTCATATTAAACGAGATCCAGATACAATGTTCATGCTCAAAGCTGGCACTAAATAACAATTATTGAGGTTTAAAACTAATCCCGTAGGTAAATGTAGAGGTAGCGTGCCGACAACGATCACATCGACCTTGGAACCATTCCCGACGCGCATCGTCACCTCGTCCTTCGCCAGTCTCCGCTTATTCCACAGCTCTTGTTTTGAGTTACAAATACGAGAAACCGCACCGGTATCAAATACCCAGGAGCTACTACGAGTACTGGTAAGGTACACATCAATTACATATGTATATCACATATACCTTTGGTGTTGCCGGCCTTCTTGTCCGCTAAGTACTTGGGGCAGTTCCGCTTCTAGTGTCTGCTTCCCTTGCAATAAAAGCACTCAGTCTCAGGTTTGGGTCATGCTTTGGCTTCTTCCCGGCAACTGGCTTACCGGGCGTGGCAACTCCCTTGCCGTCCTTCTTGAAGTTCTTCTTACCCTTGCCTTTCTTGAAACTAGTGGTTTTATTGACCATCAACACTTGATGTTCCTTTTTGATCTCCACCTCTGCTGATTTCAGCATTGAATACACCTCAGGAATGCTTTTCACCATCCCCTGCATATTGAAGTTCATCACAAAGCTCTTGTAGCTAGGTGGGAGCGACTGGAGGATTCTGTCGACTATCGCGTCATCCGGAGATTAACTCCCGTTGAGATAAGCGGTTGTGCAACCTGACATTTTGAGTATGTGCTCACGATGAACCATTCTCCTCCATCTTACAAGCTGTAGAACTTGTCGGAGACTTCATATCTCTCGACCGGGCGTGAGCTTGGAAAACTATTTTCAGCTCTTGGAACATCTCATATGCTCTGTGCTGCTCAAAAGCGCTTTTGGAGCCCGGTTCTAAGCTGTAAAGCATGCCGCCTTGAACCAGGGAGTAATCATCACTCTGCGATCGCTAGGCGTTCATAACGTCTTGAGTTCTTTGGGAAAAGCAGGTGCTTCACCTAGCGGTGCATCTAGGACATATGCTTTCTTGGCAGCTATGAGGATGATCCTCAAGTTCCGGACCCAGTCCGTATAGTTGCTGCCATCGTCTTTCAGCTTGGTTTTCTCTAGGAACGCGTCGAAGTTGAGGGCAACATTAGCGTGGGCCATTTGATCTACAAGACATATTGCAAAGATTTTAGACTAAGTTCATGATAATTAATTTCATCTAATCAAATTATATAATGAACTCCCACTCAGATAGACATCCCTCTAGTCATCTAAGTGATCCATGATCCGAGTCAACTAGGTCGTGTCTGATCATCACGTGAGACGGATTAGTCATCATCGGTGAACATCTTCATGTTGATCGTATCTTCTATATGACTCATGTTCGACCTTTCGGTCTCTTGTGTTCCGAGGCCATGTCTGTACATGCTAGGCTCGTCAAGTCAACCTAAGTTTTTTGCATGTGTAAATCTGGCTTACACCCGTTTTATGTGAACATTATAATCTATCACACCTGATCATCACGTGGTGCTTCGAGACAACGAACTTTCGCAATGGCGCACAGTTAGGGGGAACACTTTCTTGAAATTATTATGAGGGATCATCTTATTTACTACCGTCGTACTAAGCAAATAAGAAGCAAAACATGATAAACATCACATGCAATCAAATAGTGACATGATGTGGCCAATATCATTTTGCTCCTTTTGATCTCCATCTTCGGGGCGCCATGATCATCATCGTCACCGGCATGACACCATGATCTCCATCATCGTATCTTCATGAAGTTGTCATGCCAACGATTACTTCTACTTCTATGGCTAACGTGTTTAGCAATAAAGTAAAGTAATTACATGGCGTTATTCAATGACACGCAAGTCATACAAAAATAAAGACAACTCCTATGGCTCCTGCCGGTTGTCATACTCATCGACATGCAAGTCGTGAATCCTATTACAAGAATATGATCATCTCATACATCACATATATCATTCATAACATCCTTTGGCCATATCACATCACAAAACACTTGCTGCAAAAACAAGTTAGACGTCCTCTAATTGTTGTTGCAAGTTTTTACGTGGCTTCTATAGGTGTTCTAGCAAGAACGTTTCTTACCTACGTAAAACCACAACGTGATATGCCAGTTTCTATTCACCCTTCATAAGGACCCTTTTCATCGAATCCGCTCCAACTAAAATGGGAGAGACAGACACCCGCTAGCCACCTTATGCAACTAGTGCATGTCAGTCGGTGGAACCTGTCTCACGTAAGCGTATGTGTAAGGTCGGTCCGGGCCGCTTCATCCCATGATGCCGCTGAAGCAAGATAAGACTAGTAGTGGCAAGAAAATTGGCAACATCTACGCCCACAACTGCTTTGTGTTCTACTCGTGCATAGTAACTACGCATAGACCTAGCTCATGACGCCACTGTTGGGGAACGTAGCAGAAAATAAAATGTTTCTACGCATCACCAAGATCAATCTATGGAGTCATCTAGCAACGAGAGAGAGGAGTGCATCTACATACCCTAGTAGATCGCGAGCGGAAGCGTTTAAGAGAACGGGGTTGATGGAGTCGTACTCGTCGTGATCCAAATCACCGATGATCCTAGCGCCGAACGGACGGCACCTCCGCGTTCAACACACGTACGGTTGGGGAAGACGTCTCCTCCTTCTTGATCCAGCAAGGGGGAAGGAGAGGTTGATGGAGATCCAGCAAGACGACGGCGTGGTGGTGGAAGCAGCGTGATCTTGGCGGGGCTTCGCCAAGCTCAGCGAGAGGGAGAGGTGTTACGAGGGGAGAGGGAGGCGCCAGGGGCTAGGGTGCGCAGCCCTCCCTCCCCACTTCTTTATATAGGGACCCTGGGGGGCGCCGGCCCCCTAGAGATCCAATCTCAAGGGGGGGGGGGGGGCGGCCAAGGGGGGACTTGCCCCCCAAGTCAGGTGGGGCGCCCCCCACCCCTAGGGTTTCCAACCCTAGGTGCAGGGGGGGCCCAAGGGGGGCGCACCAGCCCACCAGGGGCTGGTTCCCTTCCCACTTCAGCCCATGGGGCCTTCCGGGATAGGTGGCCCCACCCGATGGACCCCCGAGACCCTTTCGGTGGTCCTGGTACAATACCGGTGACCCCCGAAACTTTCCCGATGGCCGAAACTGGACTTCCTATATACAAATCTTCACCTCCGGACCAGTCCGGAACTCCTCGTGACGTCCGGGATCTCATCCGGGACTCCGAACAACTTTCGGGTTACCGCATACTAATATCTCTACAACCCTAGCGTCACCGAGCCTTAAGTGTGTAGACCCTACGGGTTCGGGGATCACGCAGTCATGACCGAGACAGCTCTCCGGCCAATAACCAATAACGGGATCTGGATACCCATGTTGGCTCCCACATGTTCCACGATGATCTCATCGAATGAACCACGATGTCGAGGATTCAAGTAATCCCGTATACAATTCCCTTTGTCAATCGGTACGTTACTTGCCCGAGATTCGATCGTCGGTATCACAATACCTCGTTCAATCTCGTCACTGGCAAGTCACTTTACTCGCACCGTAATGCATGATCCGTGACCAACCACTTGGTCACAATGAGCTCATTATGATGATGCATTACCGAGTGGGCCCAGAGATACCTCTCCGTCATATGGAGTGACAAATCACAGTCTCGATTCATGTCAACCCAACAGACACTTTCGTAGATACCTGTAGTATACCTTTATAGCCACCCAGTTACGTTGTGACGTTTGGTACACCCAAATCACTCTTACAGTATCCGGGAGTGACACGATCTCATGGTCTAAAAAAATGATACTTGACATTAGAAAAGCTCTAGCAAACGAACTACACGATTTTGTGCTATGCTTAAGATTAGGTCTTGTCCATCACATCATTCTCCCAATGATGAGATCCCGTTATCAATGACATCCAATGTCCATGGTCAGGAAACCGTAACCATCTATTGATAAACGAGCTAGTCAACTAGAGGCTCACTAGGGACATGTTGTGGTCTATGTATTCACACATGTATTACGATTTCTAGATAAACAATTATAGCATGAACAATAGACAATTATCATGAACAAGGAAATATAATAATAACCATTTTATTATTGCCTCTAGGGCATATTTCCAACACTAAACCCTAGGAGCTAGCCTATGATTATGATTGTCCTCCTCCTACGGACTAAACCCTCCGGTTTATATAGACACCGGAGGGGGCTAGGGTTACACAGAGTCGGTTACAAAGAAGGAGATCTAACATCCGGATCGCCAAGCTTGTCTTCCACGCAAAGGAGAGTCACATCCGGACACGGGATGAAGTCTTGAGTCTTGTATCTTCATAGTCCAACAGTCTGGCCAAAGTGTATAGTCCGGCTGTCCGGATACCCCTAATCCAGGACTCCCTCAGTGGTGGCGCGCCCCTTCTCCTACGACGCCGACGGGACAGCGGATCGTTGCCCCGTAACCTCAGTCCTCGACCGCGGGTGCGGTGGCGGCTCACTCCACCACGAGACTGCACTGCTCACCTCGCGCGTGGCGACACGACCAGCCAGTGGACGAGGCAAGGCCGCGCGCTCGGGGACATGACCAGGCGGTCACGGCGACCAAGTCACTGCCCGGGCCTCCGCTTCCTGCATCTCGCGGCCAAGGTCGCCCGTCTCTGTGCGGATCTACATCCTTCCTGGCCCCCAGTAAGGTTGATTTGCTTGACCAAACCCTTACTTTGTTATGTTGTGCCCATTTTCTTCATTCTGAATGTGAGCCAACTGGAATTGCTGAAGTTGGTAATACTAGGTCCACTTATATTTGTAAGCCTTGACTTAATTGGTTATGCGATTTCTGCTTTAAAATTTGTTGTACTAATCTTCCTGAAGCAATGGTCAGGGCTGAACCCGAGCAGCTATTTCATGTCCTGTATCACCCCCTAGTGGTTGAGTGATTAAATTGCTCTGATATAGCTGCTTAATCACTGAAACACAGTCACTTTTAGTGATGATAGGTACCTTCGTCCCTCTGATTTTATACCTGATCCCTTCTAGGCATGCGATAGCTTCCGCCATTTCTGCATTCTGACAGTGGTTCGTAGTGTTCCAAACAGATGATATGACCTGACCTTTACTGTCCCTAATAACTGCTCCGCAAGAAGCCTGATTGCTGTCCGCTATGAAGCTTCCATTTACGTTCAACTTCGCCCACCCTGCTGGTGGCGGTTCCCATTTGGACTTCGTCACCGCACGCACATTACCATTCATGATTCATCGTTTGAGTACTCAGGCTGCACGGCCTTTTGCCTTTTGTATCGACATTGCCATTGCCCGAATAGATGCTCAGGAGAGTATCCTCGTACCTCAGTAGGAACTGAGCAGAATGGATAACCGATGCCTTGCATCATGCGGAAGCATCCACTCTCGTCTTATCTCAAAGCGCAATGCACGAGCTTATGAGCAATTCATAACTGCGTGATAGCCATCATCAGCTTCCCACCCACAGAGCTAACACGTGGGGTCGGTTGTCAATGAGCGCCGCACTCTACACCGCGCAAGAATTAGTTGCAAGACTTCCCTCCCCCCGGCCCCCGCGCTGCTCCCTCCCCGGGGCGACACGGGCGGCGGCTCCCACCCCCACAGCCTCCGCCCCTCCCGTCTCCTTTCTCCCCCTCGCCGTCGCCGGTGGCCTCCGGCAGGCGGCGGCGGGGCGCTTCTCTGGCTGCTGCTCGCTCGCGGGAGGGGGATTCGGCGTGTGGGCGGCGGCTGGCCGACGCTGGGCTCCGAGGCGGCGTCCTGGCTCGCGGTGGAGGAGGTCTTGGCGCGAGGCTCGGGATCTGGTCGCGAAGCTGGGCGCGCCGTTGCGAGCGGCGGTCGCGGTCATGGCGCCCGTGCGGGCCCGATCTGGATCCTCGCGAGCTGCGGCCGGCGCGGACGGTGGTGCTGGGTTCGAGGGAGGCTCGGCCCCCTGCTGCTCGTCGTGGAGGGGCCCTTGCTGCGTTCTCCTGCTTGGTGTCGTGGTGGTGCCGGCTGGTGTTTCGGCTGACGAGGCGGCGGATCTGGCAGCTCGTCCGGCGAGTTGGGGTGGGGTGGCGGCCCCCCCTCCCTGCTCGGGTTTCCTCTCTGGTTGTGCAGCGTGCGGCGGCCGCGCGGTGGAGGTCTTCGGTTGCGGGCGGCGGCCCCGGATGTGGTGGTGGCGGCGGCTACGGCCCGGGAGGTGGTGCGTGTCTGGTTGTGGTGGATCGAGGGATCCCGCGGCCGGAGTGAGGTTGCTCTCAGCAGGGGTGGTGGTTAGTAGGCGGTGGTCGGTGGTGGATGGTGGACGGCGCAACTCCAGGAGAAATCCTTGCTCCGGTCTCCGTCGGAGCCGGTGACGGCGGTGCCCACGGGTACCGTGATCTTTCTTGGAAGCGTCATCGTGGAGGTGCTCCTGCTTCTCCCCATGGCTTTGGCTCCGGAGGGAAACCTCAGATCCGCTGGATCGGGCGATGGAGGCGTCTTCATGTCTTTCTCCTCCTTGGGGGCATCGTCTCGGAGCCGGCTATGACTGGGAGACCGGTGGATGGCGGCATCTTCGCCGCGGGGGTTGCGGCATCTTCGCCGCGTGGTTTGCAGCATCTTCGCCGCGTAGTTTGCTGAGGAAGCCTTTTCGGGGGCGCTGATTTCTGTTTGGCAACGATGATGGCATCGAGAGGAGCTTTGGTCGCGGCTCGGGCTTCGGTAGTCGGATCTTCCCGGCGTGTCCGAGGTGCTCTTTAGGGCACGGTCGGCGCAAGTCCTGCATATTTTCCTTGTGATGATCGTCGTCAGAGTCGGAGCTGTCGGTTGTTCGCGCGTGTGGCCTTCTGTTGGCATGTGCTGTCATGGTTTTTGTGCAGCTGTTTGCGGGTCGGCTTCGACGATAAAGGTCTACGGTGAAGTCGGAGTCGCCCGTTTGGAGGTAGCCGGTGATGACGATGACGATTGCGACTGCTCGGCGGATGTCTTTCCCTCTTTGTAGCTCTGTGATCCCATGTCGGTGGCCAGGTTGGCCGGTGGTACCCACTTTATGTGGGTTGGTTGTATCCGTTTTAGCCCGGTTTTTCGTCAATTAACCAGGCAATTCTCACTCCTTCTTAATCAATAAAAACGGCAAGTCTTTTGCCTTGTTTAAAAAAAAGAATTAGTTGCAAGCCTCCACACTTTGGGTTTTCAAACTAGGTCCCGAATCCGCTCTTTCACCTTTCAGTAATGGCGGATATGGGCCCCAGGCCCCCAGGGCCCAGGCCCGGGGCGTGGCATTTTTTCAGTTATTACCTATGCTTGTTTTTGAATGGGCCCGGGGCTTGGCCCAATGCACATCCAGGGCCTAGGCCAGGCAGTCCTCCATCCCGCAGCCACTGGCTCGCACGGGCGCGGAAAATCCTATCTGCCGCTCGTTCGTAAAGCTGCGGGCGCCCGCAAGCGGCGGCGAAAGCAGCGACGCAACGGGCCGGCCCGCTTAACCGTTCCAACGCTCCCGGTTTTGGGAACCTTCTAGAGGTTCCCAGCTGGGTTTTTTCTGGTTTTGGGAACCTTCTAGAAGGTTCCTGAACCGGTTTTTTATTTTCCTTGCTTTTTCTATTTCTGTTTCTTTTACTTTATTTTTTTTCTTTTTTGTTTTTCAAGTTTATATTTTCTCTTTCAAAAAAATGTTCGCGGTTTTACCAAATTTTGAAAAATGTTCGTGAACAAGTTTGTTCAAAAAATGTTCTTTTCATTCATAAATTTGTTCTCACGATTCAAAAAATGTTCATGCTTTAAGAAATTGTCCAAATTTGTTCTTCGTTTCAAAATTTGTTCTCAAGATTCAAAAAATGTTCATACTTTTAGAAAATATTTATGTTCAAATTTTGTTCTCAATTTGAAAATTTTGTTCTCTAAATTCAAAAAATGTTCGGGATTTTAAATTTTTGTTCAAAAAATGGTCTTTTCATTCATAAATTTGTTCTCAAGATTAAAAAATGTTCATGCCTTAAGAAATTGTCCAAATTTGTTCTTTGTTTCAAAAAAATTTCTCAAGATTCAGAAAATATTCGTACTTTTAGAAAATATTTATGTTCAAATTTTGTTCTCAATTTGAAAATTTTGTTCTCTAAATTCAAAAAATGTTCGTGATTTTAAATTTTTGTTCAAAATAAAAAAAAATCAGAAAACTGTTCATGTTTTGAAGTATTGTTCGAGTGTTTCATAAAATGTTCCTGTTTAGATATTTGTTCAGAAAATTAATAAATGTTTTTATTCTCAAATTTTGTTCAGAGTTTCAAAAAACGTTCCAAATTTCAAAAAATGTTCGCGTTTCAAATTTTTGTTTGGAATATCAGGAAATGTTGAGTATTTAAAATATTTGTTCACAAATTCAAAAAATGTCACGCTTTCATATTTGTTTAGAATTTCATAATTTGTTAAAAAAATTCAAATAATGTTCACGGTTTTAAAATTTGTTAAAAAAATCAAAAATAGTTCAAGAATTTCAGAAAATGTTCGCACTTTCAAATTTTTGTTCATAATTTCATGAAATATTTCATTTTATGCTTTTTATTCAGCAATTCAAAAAATGTTCGTGGTTTCAAATTTTTGTTTGGAATATCATGAAATGTTCCATTTTTCCAATATTTTTCACAAATTTAAAAAATGTTCACAGTTTCATATTTGTTTTGAATTTCATAACTGGTTCACGAATTCAAAAAATCTCTGTGGTTTAAAATGTCTGCCCAACTTGTTCCAAAATTCAAAAAATGGTTCATGTTTTTCAAAAACAATTTCTGCCTTTTCAATTTTGTTGTTCACATATTCGAAATATGTTCCGGTCTCTAAATTTTTTCATTAATTCAAAGAATGTGCACACTTTTAAAATACATGCAATAAAAGAAATTACAGTACACAAGTCAGGTTTTAATACTTTAAGGTGTGCGTTGCTCTATAGCCAACTAAACTATGCTACCGGAGTGGCTACGTGGGCATGTTCGCAACTGTTGATCGCCAGTTCGAATCTCCTCCGCGCTTGCCACTAATTTTCCGCTTCGTTCCCCAGATGCCCAGACCTAGATCGACGCAGACAGGACTGGACGCAGGCCGCCGCCGCCGCCGCCCGCTGGTGACTTCCCTCCGCTCCGCCCTCCTCTGCTCGCCTACTCCGCCGCGGCGCCGCTCCGGCGCTCCCCACCTGCTCGCCTGCTCCGCCTCCGCGGTCCGCGCCTGCTCGGCCGCCCGCCCGCACCCTCCGCCACTCGCCCAACCTGGGCTGGTCCCCTGCTGCTCCGGCCTCCGGTGCTCGCCGGCTCGCCGCCTCGACCTCTCCTGGCTCCAGGCGGCCACGCCGTCTTCCCTCAATCTCTCTGCTGACTGCTGCCCAAAATTGGTAATGGGGCTGTTTTCTGTTGATACAAATTTCAAAGATTAAACTGCAATCTGCTTATGGAGTTGGTTGCTGCTGCTGTCATACATTAAATTTCACTTGAATTGTATTTGAATGCGAATGTTGCTGTTGCTACTGTTAATGTCAATTTCATTTCATTTTGTAGAAATAAAAGATGAAGAGATATTTTGTCCTTAGAAACCAACTTGAAAACTTCATTGCTGATGTGAGGTCTGATTCAAGTTTTGTTAGTTGTAATGATCTTGGTAGTCTTGCTGTGAAGATGGTTCGGACTGATAGACACATGGTCTTTCCTTTGGTATATCGTCTTATTGAGTTGGCATTGATTTTGCCTGTTGCAACCGCATCAGTGGAAAGAGCTTTCTCAGCTATGAGTATTATCAAGACTGAGTTGAGGAATAAGATGGGTGATGATTGGTTGAATTTTTCCATGGTCTGCAATATTGAGCGAGAAATATTTTATCCATTTTGTTGTATCTTTAAGCATTGAGCTTAAATTCGAAATTATTGGTACAATTGAGCCATATTTGAGGTAGCTATAGTTTGACGGAGGTTAAGTTTTTCTCTCGCGTTTTTTTTTTGGGGCCCGGGGCTTGCTCCATTCCTGGATCGGCCATTCCAGGTCCTTGGAGTTCAGCACAGCAAGCTGGTAAGCGCTATGAACAAAAAATACTCCAGTTTTTCAGGATGGCATGCTATGAACTCTTCCTCTGCATTTCCTGGTAATGTGAATACGAAGGATTTCCTTGGCGTCATGTGGTCAGAAAACTGACCTTGCCCTGCCTTCATTCCATTCCCCCATAAGTTGAATCCTTGGTGTTTGTGTTTAAGTATTGCTTATTCGATTGATGTAATGTAGCTTGTGAAAGTTTGTCTGGTTGTTAGTTGTGGAAGTTCCTAATTTTGACTTTTCTTTTCATTAGGTATGAGGCCAGTGCAGAAGTACAAGAGGAGCTACCGGCGATTCACTTGGAACAATAGGATAGCTTATGGTACACCAGTTCTGACTGGTAGACGAAATATGGGCGAAGGTAATTTTTCTACATTTAGATCTGCTTGCTGTTAGAAAATGGGGCCAATTTACTGCTTGGTGTTATATCTGTTAAGGAGTATTAGATTATGTATTTTATATTCATTATGATATTTTTTTGTTCCTTTTACCATTACTATATGCTCTAAGACAATCACGGTAAACTGGTATTGCATTACGACCGAGTATACAGCCAATTGCTCTTGCTACATAGCTAGTAATAGCATTACAATTTGTTCTAAGCCAATTACTTGGTGGTAATCCACGTTACGGCAGCAAATTGTTGCTGCTGCCTAGGTAGTAATAGCAAATTGTTCTAAGCCAATTTTTGTTAGCGTGTAAATGCAAATGAATGCACGGTAAAAGTTAGAGGAAAGACAGATGAATTTTTTTTAGCAAATTATGAACTCTGGTAATTACAAAAAAAGGTTTAAACAGAAAATCTTGACATTTGTGTTTTGACTAAAATCACAAGCTAGTGAGAACTGTAAATGCCTAGTGGTGAAAATTTGCAGATTACGATATAGAATAGCCACAACACAAAAGGAGATTTACTTCTACTTCTCACTAGTATTATCGGATGAAACACAATTTTGGTAAACACTGCACCTTCCGTTACTACATTATCTTCACTAATTACCATGGTTTTACCGACGAGGCATGTGGGATGGATGTCATGTCTGTTCTTTTATTCCTAGTTCCCAACACTTAATTACGGCAGTTTTTTAGAGAATAACTACGACAAGTCTAGTCACATGGAACGTGGGAGGGGTGGTGTGCAGACCACTGGGACTGGTCCAGCCAGGCTAATTAGGCGCGTGCACGATGGTGCTAGGCCGGAGTGTACGATTGCTTATAGTGAACTCTGGCTTAGTTTTGTGTGTGTGTGTGCGTGTCTCTCTTTATATATAGTTATATACACACGCCCCATGGGCTATGCAAGAGATAAGTTATATCTATAACATGGTATGAGAACCTAGGTTTATGTCTCCTCCGTACGCTGCAACTCGTCCTCCTCTCCCAATTAATTTTTTTCGTATCCTGATTCAATCTTCAGCTGCTGTTCTCCTATCGGCCAACCGTTGTTCACCTCCACGCCACCCTGCTGTTAAATCTCGCCCACATCACCAGATCGCCCGTTGAGTCCGCCCAATCTGGCTGCGTTAGCCCACATCACCATATCGGGCCGAGCTACTGGCCCTCACGTCCGCCGGTCACCTGCTGGTCTTCACCGCCGCTTCAGCCACCGATCCTTCACCAGGCTGCAGGTCCACCGCTTCTCTGGACGTTCGGTTGGTGCACCGCCGCCCATTGCTTTTGGCTGTTGCGTGATCTGGTTGGTCGCTGTGATTCTCACTACCGCCTGCTAATCTTCTGAGCCAGCAGCCGTGTGTGAGTTTTCCTGCGGGCACTGCTTCTTCAGCCAGCATCTCTGCTAGCCCAAGTCCACTAGCTGGCGCTGTTTTTTTTGGCTCTTTGGGCAACTCTGTACCTGTGTGTATGTAGCCACGAGACCAATCCCCTTTTGAATGTGAGTATGCCTAGTGCTCTGCTTTGCGCTTGGCTGTTTTGACTGAGCACGATCCCTTCTAAAAGAGGGGGGCTCTAATGTCATCCTGCGCTCCTCTCCCTCTCGATGTTCGGTGATTCTCGGCGGTGGTCGTTTCATCGATTTCGTGTCGCGTGCTCTTCCGTTAGTTGCTCTTCTTCGCTGCTCATCATTGGCATGTAACATGCACTTTCTTGTCCGTACCTTCTCTTGCATACACAATTGCTCTTGCATCTTCATCCCGTGTGTGCTTCCTAGCTTCTAGCTCTATATTTAACGTTGCGTCCACCTAATCTGTTGCTATGCAATAAAGACAAGTTGCATCCATAGCAATATCATTGGTTTTTTATGAGGTATTAGTGGTTTTATTAACTTCTACTCCCTCCGTTCCAAATTACTTGACTCTCATTTGTCTAAACACGAATGTATCTATACTTGTTTGGTGTCTAGATACATCCGTATCTAGACAAATGGAGGTCAAGTAATTTGGAACGGAGGGAGTATAAACTAACATGCAGATGAATGTGGCATTTATTCTGTTATTGCTACTGTGGAGTCAAACATGCGACTTCAACGGGGTATTTTGGAGAACCTGTCCATAGATTATTTAAGGCAGAAGCACAGGAAGCTTATTGAGGCTAACCCTGACTTGAAGCAAGTAGGAAAGGTTGAGCAACTGTTGATGTTATTGATGAACATAGGAGTGCCCTCGGAGTCCATTTACAAGTTGATCCTCCGGGTATAATGCATCTTATTTATTTTATTTTATTCTGTTCTTAACTTGGTCAAATCATGCAGTTTACTTAGCAATGATTCAATTGCAGGGGAAGCAACCTGTATGTCATATGCATAAGATTTCTGGGTATAAAAGGTATTCCGTCTCTCATCACATGCATATTCGAGCTGCCCTCGAGAAGCACTTGAGGCGTGGCCCGATGGTGGCCGTCTTTTGGATCAGCGCGAACTATGAGGGTTGCATGGAACATGGTTCCGTGTACCGATTCACAGGAGTACATATTACACCACGGAAGAGGCAAGGGGCAGGAGGGGTGATTCACCACGAGGAGGGGACAAGTGATAATAGGATTAGCCATGCAGTATGCGTGGTGTGCTTCGGTATTGAGGAAACAGTCCCATTTTTTATGTTCAGAATTGATAAGGCAGGCTGGCCTGAATTCGGTCGGGTTGAGATACAGTCTGTTATCGAACTATATGGCATCAACATGTGATTGTACGGAGTGACCAAAACATTAAGTCTTGAAGCGCTTTGTGGAACACTTTCATCGAAATGTGACACGGCCAATCAACTCACCGGTGGAGTGCAATTCAAGAGTATTGCAATCGGTGTGCACATTGTGTCGCCTAAGTTGATTGTGCCAAGCCAAGTGGAGTGGTATGATATGCTAGCGAGTACCACATGTGAAAAACATTATGAAATGTTTGCACTAATTTCCTAATAAAATGTTTGACTTTGCAGCTGAACTACAGCCACGAGTTGTATAAACAGAAGGAGCGAAGGGCAAGGGTATTTGCAATGAATTATATGATTGGTGAGTTGGGTAGATTCTAGTTGGCTTGGAATATGCAACCAAGAAGTTATAAAAGTTAAACATTCTACTTACATAACCTGGCCAACTACAGAATCAAAATTTTTAGAGTTGTGTTTCTTCCTCTCATACATGTGGATTTTGTGATTTGCTTTGTTACTATAATCTGAAGGAATAGTCCTACCAATTGCTTATTATCACCGTAGAGTTAGAGAGATGAAGCTTACAGTTGGTTAATAGGATTTCATCGGTGAAATAAACTAATTTCTTCAAATTCATTGGCATTGGACTGGGAATGCTAGTATTGACTAGTAAATGACTTATCCACTTGTATTGGTAATTCTTGCCTGCGCAATATATTTTCTTGTCATCATAGTTTTAGGCCATTTTCTTAGCCTACCCCAACTTGTTTGGGATTTTCTCTTCACTTGGATCAAACTACCATAGAGGAATAGGGCTAGATATGTTCCGTGTAGAGAGTGAGGGCAAAAGAGATCTCGGTGAATATCTGTTCAGTCAGCACCAAGGTTTTTTTCTCGTCTCCGATTTTTTCCCGTCAGTGGCCAGAAACTCCGGTTTTTGGAAAATCTTGGCGATTCCGGTTTTTTTGCCTGGAATTTTCAAATGAATTTTGAATTCAATTTTTCTCCATGTCTAAATATACCCTGTTTAACACAATATGAACATGAAGTGATACCTGGATTAGTGGTCATACTGCCTTGCATACAACTAGCAGGTCGCTAGTTTGACCCCTCTCAACCGCACCGCGAGCAATGTTTTTAAAATTAGCGTCGAATAGCGCAAAAAAGGATTATTCTGCAGTATCAGGAATTGAACTTGCGTCAGGAAGCTAGTAGATAAAGCACTCTACCGCCAAGATAGGTGTCTGACTGATATTTTATGCCTACGAAGTCTATTTGACATGGCTAACGTGCTTTAAGTTCAAAAATTTCGGCACGTAATAAGTTTTTTTGTGGCCACCAAAAATTCCGGAAACCGGCCGGTTACTGAAATTTCGGGCCGAGAAGAAAAACCATGGTCAGCATGCTTACATGGTAAGATTAAGTCAGGTATTGGCAGTCGTTTTTAATAGTAACACCAAGGATCTACTTGCTGCTTTTGAAAGAAAAAGGACAAACGTAGGCCTTTTGGTGAATCTTAAGGGGCCAAGATGGTCAATAATCCTCATTAGTTTGTGTGTACGTATTATATGATTGTAGATACTGACTTGTAATGTATTTGAGATCGTTTTCATTTACCATACCGTGGCCTTGGATAACATAGGAATCTTGGGACTAAATGATGTGTCATACATTTGTTTCTTTGTTTTAGGATAAATACGCTCTTGTTGAGGCAACTGATGGTGGTGCAATTTTCGAGGACTTCGAAATCTACGCCCATGTGAATTTATATGCGAGGCCAAGAACGGGCCAAAGAAGATTGGTGGCAAGGTACTTGTGTTTGCAGAGTTGCATCAGATTGGCCGGCATCTCAATGCTATGGTTCTTACATGCTTTCGCTCCTGGATGTATATAATGATCTTAATTCGTAATTTTTTGTGTGGAATCGCTTAGGTAACTCGTCATTAACTTTGCAGCTGGACAACGTGATCAACTTTGAAACGCTCTTATCATGCAAAATCAGGATATGGGTCATTGTTATACATGTACTGACAAAATTAAGCATCCTGATGGATCGAGCTACAAGGCTGGACATATTGTCTGCACGTTGTATTATCTTGACAACTACACAGTTATTTGACCCCAAATGCATCGAATTATTTAGTTATTTAACATACGGCCTATCAAATGTTCTCAAAATTGAACTGTAGCTGTCTGGCTCTGTATGCATAGTTTTTGGGTAGCAATGTGCTCCTTGGCCATTGAGATGGGATGTGATGATGCCTTGAATCTTGTGCCGAGGGACATCAAGTGATGAAAATTTGAAATGCACTTTGAACTTGGGGTTGGGGATGGATATTTGTTCATATGATGCGATAAGAATTTCGATAGCATATTGGTTTCCTTGTTTCCAGTGATTAATGTTGTACTGTATCAGTTGTTTGCTAGGTGCATATGTATATTTCATGTGTGGCGCATTTAAAATTAAAGGAAAATTAAATATTCGCAACAATGATATTACTGGCCCGAAGAGTTTATACCAGTGCTCCGTGTTATTTTGTCAAGTTTCCACTAGTCTTTCTGCCCCCCTCCCCCCCCCCCTTTTTTTTGAGAAAAGGGATTTGTCTCTGATCTCATTAATGAAATCACGTGAGGTACATAGCGACTTTTATACGGTTACACTACAATGTCGCTGTCTACTGCCTCTATTTTTCATTCGTGCTAACAAAATGATGGAGTTAATTGCGCAGAAATACCACAATTCAGGCATCACATGCAGATTGGTACCACGATTGCTATTTTTTGCGTGTCAGTACCAACATTGGTCCAAATTTTTGCAAATTGGACTAAAACGCGTATTTATACGTATTGACGCCCGATCCGACAGGTTGGTCCCACCCGTCAGGTGCCACGCTGGCCAATCGGCGCGTGCCCGCGTGCTGACAAGGACGAGCAGGTGCGCTGCTGTCCTAACCGGTCCGGTCGCACCAGCTCTAGCCCGGCCGCACCATTCCCCTCCCCTCCTCCTCCTCGCTCGAACCCTAGTCCATGGCGTCGGCGATTCCGCCAGGCGGCGGCGAGGGCGTCCACGGCGGCGGCGAGGGCGTCCCGGCGGGGGCGAGGGCGTCCACGGCGGGGGCGAGGGCGTCCACGGCGGCGGCGAGGGCGTCCACGGCGGCGGCGAGGGCGTCCACAGCGGCGGAGAGATGCCGTTCTGGCCTCCTAGCGGAACGGTTGGCGTCGACGGGGATGGCGGCGACGAGTCCAGCTCCGCGTACTCGACCGACGACGAGGAGTCGATGTTACTCACCATGGAGCAGCGGTTGCGGTTGGTGCATCAGTGGGTGGCGAACCCTAGCAGCAGCCATGAGTTGACACATGGACTTGGCGGCGTGCTGTAAGTACCCTTCTCCTACTCCTCTGATTCATCCAATTGGGCATTTTTAGGGTTTGTTCATCTTCTGCTTTATCTAGTTGGGGATTAGGTTTGATCCAATTGAAGTGACTAGACTAACCTAGTAACATAGTGTATTGCACTCTCAATTTAGTTCAATTACTGTGGCTCTCCAAATTGTTCTGTACTGTCTGGTACTGTAATTTAAGTTGTTTTGTACTTTACTGTTGCTCTCCAAAATTTGCTCTTGTGCTAAATTAGTAAATAATAGACTTACAGGTTACTTTAAATTGTACTGTGTTGTTGCTCTCCATTAAATTGTACTGTACTGTTGCTCTCCAAATTAAGAGTAATTATAATGAATAAATGAAATTTAATTTTTTCTGTAGTTTGGATGAAGACATTTGGCAAGTAAGGATCCATTTTGATGCAAGAGAACCATTGGAGATGAAGCTGTGTGGTTCAGATATTACTTATCTGAATTTGGTTGCAGTGATGGAAACCCAAGGATTTAATGCATATGATTGTTTGTTTCACATTGAAAATCCATCTTTAGGAGAGAAAGGGCTGGATTTGGTAGACAATCATGCAGAATTACAGATGATAAAGAGGAAGATCCAGGACAAATTGGTGCTTAATTTGCTAGTCAGGGCTTGTCCACCCCCTGATACTGATTTTCAGAGGCAGCATTTTGAAAAGCCAGACTTGTCCACTGTGGTGTACCAAGAGCCTGTTGTTTATGATCTGAGTGAGCCTCCTATCTTAGCTGTTGATCAGGAAGGAGTAGTCTTTGAGAGTCAATGTAGCACACATCACCCTGTTGCTCCTGCTGGTGTTTGCACACAAGAAAGCAGAAATGCAACAAACAAGTTGAAAGCAATTTTGGAAGAAGAAGAGGGATATCAAGGATTTGAGGCTTATGAGGACAGTGATTCCTCTGATGAGGATGGTCAAATTGGAAGTGACCCTAATTACATGGTTGATGAAGAAGATGTAGAGGTGGAAGAGGGAAATAGGCAGAGAGAGCTAGAAGTACAAGAGGAAGAATCAGATGATGATCAATCAGAAGAGGAAGAAATGCTGCATTATGAGGGTGACACTGAAGTTGAGGACCCATTTGAGGTAGAGGAAGATAGGACTTTTGAACAAGAAGAAGAAACTATAGTTGAACCTGTAAAGAAGAAGCAGAAGCTGCCAGTTAGAAGAGGCCCAACCACTAGGTCACATTGTAGTGAGCTACCAGAGGTTGAACCTGATTTCAGACCATCATCAGATGAAGAAGAGGAGGGGTTGTTGAGGGAGAGTGATGATGATGGTTTTCAGCCACTCTCTTTTGTCCTACAAAAGAAAAGGAAGAGTAGGGCAAAGAAAAGGCCTCCTAGGAAGTGGTACAATGAGAAAATGGAGCAACCACATGAGCAACTGTGTATGAAGTTGTGTTTTAGGGATCAGCATCAATTCAGAGAAGCTTTGTTGAATTTGCACATCACCCAGGCCAGGAATTTCAGGTATCATAGGAATTCAGATCAGTGGATAATTGTTGAGTGTACAGATAAAAATTGCCAGTTCTTAATGGTGGCAACAGTTATAAAAGGGGAGAAAACATTTGTAATTAAGAAGATGAGACTAGAGCACACTTGCCCTAGTACCACTGAGACCACCAAGGTTAGTGCTAAGTGGCTAGCACAGAAATATGAGCATCTCTTTAGATCTGATATAACTACTGGTATTCAGACTATAATTGATGCATGCAATAAAAAATATGGTGTAGATGTGCCCAAGTGCATGGCATATAGGGCAAAGAACATAGCTATTGATGCTGTGTTAGGAGATCACAGGAAGCAATATCCTAGGCTTAAAGACTATGCTCAGACTGTCATGGACACAAACCCTGGGAGTAGAGTAATAGTCACTACTGTTACTCCAGTACCTAATGCAAAAATACCCCATCCAGGCCCAAGATTCCATGCCATGTTTTTTTGCCTTAATGGAGCAAGGGAGGGGTTTCTCAATGGGTGTAGGCCTTTCATTGGTTAGTTCTTGAACCTTGTGTGAACCATTTACATATTGTAGAGTACTCCATATTGTATCTCACTTGGAAATGTTGATTATGCAGGTGTTGATGGATGCTTCATTAAGCTCACTACAGGTGCTCAACTACTTGCTGCCACTGGTAGAGATGGTAACAACAACATATATCCACTGGCATTTGGTATAGTTGGTCAAGAGGACACACTTAGTTGGTGTTGGTTTCTACACCAACTGAAAATTTGCCTAGGGGGATAAGTGGGCAAGTTTGGAACTTATACTATAATGTCAGATAGACAAAAGGTATGTGTTTGCATATTTCATTCTGTTTTGAACAAGTGTTTGCATTAGCTTAGATTTTCAAATTGTTTGTAGCTTAGACTTGTTAAATTGTTTGTGTCAGGGGTTATTGAATGCAGTGAATGCTGTGTTTCCAAGTTGCAACCAAAGATTCTGCCTTAGACATTTATATGCAAATTTCCAAAATGCTGGGTTTAGGGGTGAAGATCTTAAGAAGTGCATGGATAATGCTAGCTATGCCTACAATGAACACAAACTTAATATTGCAATGAATGATCTTAGAGCTGAAAGTGAGGAAGCTTGGGAGTGGCTTACTGCAATACCAAAAAAAACATGGGCAAGGCATGCATTTGACACAAACTGCAAGACTGACTTGGTAGTGAACAACTTGTCAGAGGTGTTCAACAAGTACATTCTAGATGTTAGGAGAAAACCTATAAGGACAATGTGTGATGGGATAAAAGATAAGCAGATGGTGAGGTGGCACATGAAGAGAGAGAGTGTAAAGGAAGCAAGATGGGAGATAACACCTCATTACAGTGAGAAGCTAGAGATTGAGAAGGAGAGGGCCAGATACTGCAAGCCAATACAGGCAGGGGTCAACTTATGGCAAGTTACAAGTGGGCAGCAAACACATGCTGTCAACCTGGAATTTGAGACTTGTGGATGCAGGAATGGGACCTTAGTGGCATACCTTGCAACCATGCCATCTCTGCAATAAACAAGGCTAAAAGGAAACCAGAGGATTATGTCAGCAAATTCTTCAAGAAAGATTTTTATGCTGCAGCTTATGAACCAATGATCTTTCCTGTGCCTGGTGAGCATGATTGGACAAGGACCCCTGGTCCAGACATAGAACCACCTGCATTCAAAATCAAGAGAGGAAGAAGGAAAGAAAAGAGGATCAAGGGCAAATTTGAAGTACCAAAGCCAAAAGAAACTTCAAGAATGGGGACCATAACATGTGGCAATTGTGGTCTCCAAGGGCATAGGTACACAAACTGTCTTAAACAGTTGAAGCCTGAGCTAGCTTTGAGGAAGAATAAGCATGTGGTAATAATTTTTCACCTTCAAATATACTAATGTTTTCTTTCTTGTACATTTCTTTCTAGCATTATTAACTGTTTCCTTTTCTTTGCAAGGCTAATCCAAGTACCTCACAGCCAAGAGCTGCTGGTCCTTCTACTGCACCAACAGCAAGACAACCAAGACCTGCTGCTTCTGCTCCTACACCACCATCATCTGGAAGAAGAGGAGCTGGCAGAGGAGCTGGTGCTACTTCTACTACAACACCACCATCTGGCAGAGGAAGAGGAGCTGGCAGAGGAAGAGGAGCTGCTACTTCTACTACAACACCACCATCTGGAAGAGGAAGAGGAGCTAGCAGAGGAAGAGGAGCTGCTACTTCTACTACACCACCACCATCTGGAAGAGGAGCTGGCAGAGGCAGAGGAAGAGCTGAAAGAGGTGCTCCAATGCCATTCATTGTCCCAAGGCAATATGCTGACATTCCTACTGATGGCACACACACTGGATGGATGTCCTACTTCACTGCTAGCATGGGAGGTGGAGGAGCCATGTAATGTCAAATATTGTGGTGTTATCTCTACTCTTATAAAAAAGCACAATCGGTGATGATGGTGTGCCTGCCATCTAGCAATTTCGGCCGTCGGATCAACATCTAACGCATCCAAAGCGATCTTGGCTACTTTAGCAAAAAGACGCCCGTCAGTCTTCTTCTTCCAGACCGATCCAGATCCATCCACATCCACCTTCCTCCAGCCAGCCAAGTCTCGCGCGATGGCTGTTGCCGCCGCCGCCGCCGCCGTCTGCCCCCAATGCCTCGCATGCCTCCTCTCCAACGCAGGAGCCACCACCACCACAATCCACAATCTCCCCTCCACCGCCTCCTTTCCCATCTCCGATGCTGCCAACCACCACAAGTATGGTGCCAACATCGTCGGTTCCTCAACGCCTCCCATGCCTCCTCCTCACCGTCTCCTCCAGTCCCCTCCCCCATCTCCTCTGCGCGCGCTGCTAATCCACGGCGGCGGTGCCATCAAATACTACCGATTCCCCTAGCCGTCGGCCATCCCTGCCACCCCGGCGAGCTCCAACCCCCGCCATCCCGACCTCCGTCGTCGACAGCGAATGTAGTGGCATCCTCGCTGGCGCCATGTCCGAATTTGCACTGTTCCGTCCTAGCTCCTCTGCTCGTCAGCAAGTGAAGCGGCCGGAGATTTGGGCCAACATTGACGACCGAGACAGGGCCATGCCGACCTGCGAACCAGCAGCGAGGAGGCTCCTCCGGCGCTCGCGGCAATGGCGGCATACACGACGCGGGGCGAGCGACGTCGCAGGCGGCGAGCCGTGAGCGGCGTACACGGCGAGTCGGCTCCCCTGGCACTCGAGACAACGACAGCGTACACAGCGGTTGGTGGCGCTCACTATCACTGCCGACCTGCAGCGTGTCATAGGAAGCTAGCACCACCACGTTCGCTCGCGTGCACCATCGGCGGCGTCGACGCATGCGTCCAGGAGACCAAAAGTCCCGGCCGCGTGAGCTGCAGGTGGATAGCAGGAGCGAGAGCTGCAGGCTGGTGTTCTGCGGCGTCAAGATGGGGAGCATACACGATGGCGCGCGTGCACTTGCCCATAAATATAGACATTCAGATTTACTTAAATTCAGATAGACAATTAGACATTAGCTGCTACGTGTGCACTCGCCCATATTTCAAATTGAGATAGACATTCAGATGTACTGTATCTTGACATTCAGATCTTAGTTTGTTCAGATACACAATAGCGTGGCAAGTTCAGATTATCTTGAGCCCGAAATATTGATATTAAGTAGTCGATTTGTTCAGTTTACCTGAACTATGGCAAGTTGTTTTGGTCGACAGCAGTCACATCTGATTTGTTCAGTTTACCTGAACTATGGCAAGTTGTTTTGGTCGACAGCAGTCACTGTAGTTCTTTGGTTTGTGTTGTGTGTAGTTCGGCTGCAGGAAATGTCGGGACTTGGCGCACACCATAGACATGGTCGTCGGTGTCATGGACTCAGCGCGTGGTCGGACCAGGGTGGTCGGCGTCGTCATGGACTCAGAGCGCACGGTCGGACGAGGGTGGTCGGCGGTAGAAGCTCCGAGCTGTGCTTGGGGTGACGACTATGGTGGGCGGAGGAGAACTAACTTTTTGGTGCCCTATTATAGAGCAGTTGTTGGATACGACACTTGCACGTGCCCAAGAAAATCAGTTTTGATGCGGAAATTCATTGGTGCTCCCGGGAGCGCGCACTCCTGCACGTGAAAAATATATTTCAAAGTGTGGAAAATTTCCAAACAAAAATTTGACGGATACATCTCGACATTATATGTGTGCGCGACAAGTTTTGCAGAAAACCGACTTTTTTGTAGCTTTTGTAAAAAGACAAAAGGATGTCTTGTGAAAAGATTTTTTAACACCAGACAAAAGGATGTACAATATCGAGCAGTACGCGCCATGTTTTTGTTTGGAATTTTTTGACATTTTAAAATATGTCTAGAACACATTTAAAAAAGCAGGAGCGCCCACTCCCATGTCCCAAAACGCCACTCTCATTGTCATCCCAATTTTTATCATACCAATAAGTTTGTTCCTGCATGTTTGAATCATGATTTGGATTCTCCTACAGACTTGATTCGTTTTTATCATACCAATCAGTTTGTTACTTTGTTTTATGGGTATAATAATATTCCTGATGCCCAAGATTGTACTTTTCTCCTTCATATTCAAGTTACTCAAAAATAAATATCATGGCCCTGGATTTGGTCGCAGTAGAAGCATAACTGATTCATCTCTGCCTATATCCCAACTTTGGTTGTCAACGCCAATCACCTTGATTCGTATATACTAGCCTGAGTTGTGAAATCTTTGTCTCCTTTGGACAAATAGCCTAGAAAATCTCAAAAGAAAAGCCCTTGACCATGTGGAACCTTACTTCAAAAACCATGAATGTGATCTACTATAAGCTTATTCCTTGATTTTCCATCGAGGTTCCTCATGTTGTGCATACATGAAGGATGTCGGGCCGCTCATATGCCTTCTTCAGCGCACACCGTCATCCTCTCCTCCTCTACCCAACATACATGACATTTCGCTGTTGAGGAGAAAGTATTTCATCGCATATGTGGATGTTGCTTGATTTCTTGGGTTCTAGATCTCCTTGGGGAAAGTAGGTGAAGGCCTTTGCAAAGATGTAGATTAATTGGGCATGATAACCCTTTGCTTATTCCTCGGTTGTGTTTTGATCCTAGGCATTAGAAGGATTTCCTTTTCGCCATTACCCTGCTCTGCTAGGGGTTAGAAGCATTTAATTTTGGGTTGACATGGTTTGCTCAGCACCATTGAAAATCCTAATAAGTGTATGCATGTAGCAACAATACATCATGTACTCCTATGTCCTGGCATATAAATGCGAGAAGAAACTCAGGAAAACCCCACTGAATTAATGTCAGTGACCCATGTTCATCTAATTGGTTTGCACTCTTCTGTATGGGCATTGTTTAGCTTGGACGAAAGGATTTATCATTTGGAAACATTATGTTTGACTTTGCTCGTTGTATACCTATCAACAATTTAATATCACTTGATCAATGTCTCATACTTTTTTTTACTGTTTTTTAGCAACATAGACTCCTCACTATAAACAATGTTTCACCTGATCTCTGATCTTTGTGCTTCCGTAGCGTAGCACGGGCATCTTGCTAGTTTTGGTTAAACTTGATGCTTGAGGTGGAGTACTGGTGGAGTACTCTAGTAATGTTGAACTTGATGCTTGTAATGTTGAACTGGATGGATATGTGGTTAAACTTTAGGTGATTATCTGAATGTTGAACTTTAGTTGGTTATCTGAACTTGCTACTGGATGCTGGTAATGAGAGTTGATTGTGACAAATCAGTACCACATTTGCAGATAATTGTGACAAATTAGTACCAATTCTGCTGCTAGCTGTTGCATGTCAGTACCAATATTGGGGCATCACATAACATGCAGTACCACATTTGGGGATTCTGACATGTGGGCCATCCACCTTTCCTACTATTAAAGTGTGACAGCACAAGATCTCAGAGGAGTGTGGGGACGAAACTAGGGTTCATCCGCGCAGCCAAGGAGAAATCTCAGAGGCGCTGACTGGGGCCGGCGGCGGAGATGTCGTGGTCGTCCAGTGCCGGGTCCGCTCCCGGATTTCGTCGAGCTGCAGGAAGGAGGGGGGAGGAGTCGCGCTCGCCGGTGCGCTACCGCGAGAACCCAATGGCATACGAGCCTCCGGTGATGTGCCACTGCTCAACTCCGGGGAAGGCGCCAAGATGGATCTCCTGGAGCAGGCAGAACCCTGGTAGGAGGTACTACATCTGCGTGGATGCTATGGTGAGTGCTGTTTTTTTTCCCTAATTTTCTTCCTCTTTCTTCTGTGCAATAATTTTTGGCAGCATGGTGAATTTGCTTGTGTATCTTAATAGAACGGTGGCTGTGGATTTGTGCAATGGCATGATGATCCATTGCCCACATTGTGGAGTGAGCTCATTGGGGATCTGCGTGATGAAGTATGGAGGCTTAAAGGTGCAACTGTTGCTAGATCTGAAGATCATTTTCCAATCCTGACTCCAAGTGAAGATGATGGCACAAGGGAGGCCATGTTTCTGTCTCTGCAAACTCAACTCAGAGAGAAGAATGCAGATATTGCAGGGATTAGGGCCAAATTTCACAATGTGTTGTTTCTTTTCACTATATTTGTGCTTGGCTTGGTTGCAGGCAAGATATTAAGTTAGTTAGTTGCTTCAGTTGTAGCCAAGTTGTAATGGATCAAGTTGTAATGGATTAGTGAAGTTATCTTCTGATGCAATGAGATTTAGTGAGCCTTGTTCCTCTTTTATTGCAATGTACTGTCTGGTTTGCTGCAACATTGTCATAATGTACAATCTACAGCATAACCATAGCAATACATAACCATACATAATAAGAAACTGATCCATACATAGCAATACATAACCATTGTTCACAATACATAGAGGAGTTCCACTTCAAATGCATAGTACATCCTTTTCTCACAAAAGGATGAATAGCATAACTACTACATACATACACAGCCATAGTTCACCATTAGTACAAGCATACAGTACACAACATTAGTTCCTAGATGCTAGGTCATTACACAACCATCATTCCCAAAAGGTCAGCAATGCCACTAATCTCATTTCATCTTCTTCACTTCTCCATGATGGCTTGAATCCCCCTGAACTTCTCCTTCAACTTTTCATTCTGAAACTCTAACTGCCACTTCTCTTCAATATGCTTTTTATTTCCCTTAAGCAGATCAGCAGCCTGAAGCTTCAACTCTAGCTTCTCTTGGGTGAGCTTCTCCTGACACTTAGTTAGCTCTGCATTCTTCAGCTCCAAACTCATACTAACTTCAGTAAGCACTTGCTTCTCTTTCATTTTGTTCAACTTCAAGTTCTGAATGACTGTTGCTTGAGCTCTTGTCAGGTTGAGCAGCACCTCATACTTC
This sequence comes from Aegilops speltoides, assembly GCA_021437245.1. Classification (NCBI taxonomy): domain Eukaryota; kingdom Viridiplantae; phylum Streptophyta; class Magnoliopsida; order Poales; family Poaceae; genus Aegilops; species Aegilops speltoides. Next base: position 46,571,834 of record CM038147.1, on the reverse strand, counting down.
TGAGTAAGTTGCTGGGTCTCTGCATCTTTCTTTGCCATCTCAGTTGCCATCTTTGCCTTCATATCATCAATCAGTTCTTTTCTTACCTCTTGCTGATATGTAATGGCAGACTGCAGATGCCTGAAATCCACCACCTTATCTTCCTGGAAGTTCATCAGCTCATGCACATCTTGGACTAGCTTGTCATAGTTGGCATCCATCTTGTTCTTCTCTTCTGTCAGATGGTGGATAGTGAAAGAATTCTCAAGATTGTCATTCACCCTAGCACTTTTGGCATCTTCAACCATTGCCCATAGCTTCAACAATGCATTCTGCATTGTTGGGGGCCACTGGTGATTAACCCATTCAACAAAGCCACAATTGCTACCTTCCTACAAAAACAATAACAACAACAAAACAGTTCATACAGCAAGTAATTACACAAAATTGCTGCAGTTGCCAAAAAGAATGTCTAAATTTAGCATCAGACCACTAAATTTAACAAGAGGAGCAGCCACTTGAGTAGCTGACTGACTAGGTTCAGCCATTGTTCTCCAGCAAAATATACTCATGCTTGACCTAAATAAGCTACTCTAACCACTATGAATCAAAATGTTGACACCAAGCGAGTACTCCGACAAGCGAGTTCAATATGGCATCGACCAAGTAAGAAAAAAATCAGTATGCCTACAATCCTACAATACATACCGGCTGTGCACATGCTAAAAACCTCCTGTCTGTGTTTGTTCCTTCAAAGGCAACAAGCCTCTCAGATGCCATGCCGTGCTTCTCACATGGAGACATCACATCCAGCTCAAGCCCCTTGTAATCTGGATCTTCAATGGTGAAAGGAACCTGCAGAAGCTCGCACAAAGAGAATGGCCAAATCAAAACCTAGCGAAATCAACCAAATCAAGAAATCCAAAATATGAAACCCTAACCCTAACCCTGTACTGACCTCGTTGAGACCGTCTGTGGAGGAAGAATGCATGTACGGGGGGCTAGAATGGTCGTCGCTGCTTTCGTCCTCCAAAACCATGGCGATGGCGGGGCGGTGCGGCGGCCGGCCGGCTGTCGGGACGCGGTCGGCGGCGATGGAGGAAATGAGCGAGGAGGAGGAGGGGGAGGGGAATGGTGCGGCCGGGCTGGAGCTGGTGCGACCGGGCAGTTAGGACAGCAAAGACCGCTCGTCCTAGTCGACGCTGGCACGCAGCGGCACGCGCCGATTGGCCAGCGTGGCACCTGACGGGTGGGACCGACCTGTCGGATCGGGCGTCAATACGTATAAATACGCGTTTTAGTCCAATTTGCAAAAATTTGGACCAATGTTGGTACTGACACGCAAAAATTAGCAATCGTGGTACCAATCTGCATGTGATGCCTGAATTGTGGTACTTCTGTGCAATTAACTCAAAATGATGCCCTGTTGCATGTTTTCATTCATGTAAGCAGGGTCGTTGAGTAACCACCGGTATCCTTCTCATTCGTCAGCTTGGACGAGGTAACCAACTTATCTTCAATTTGCAGTGATGAACCCTAAGATTACGGCTTTTGTGGGATTGATCTATTACAGATCGATCTATTACACTCCTCAAGGGATCAATCAGTTCATACAGGGGGTAGGGTTCGGTAGGGAAGGAGGGGAGAAGAAGAAGGTGAGGAAGAGAGCCGCCGATCCTATGCCTGATCCTTCTGGATGCCGATCCGGTCGACGCTTCTGGGTTAAGTAACGGGAGCGACGAAGTTAGCGGGTCCAGTTGGGCCCGATGAACCTTCTGTTGGGCTGGACTATTCTCTTGGGCTGGCTGGGTGCTCTTCCTGCCCTGTAGTCGTCGCGGCCCAGGCCCGCTGCCATGGTGGTGCCTCTGGTTGTCATGGCAGCGGCTCCCTTGTTCTGCTTGCTCATTGCGGCGCTGACATCCCCCCTTCTTGAGAACTGGCTTGTCCCCAAGCCAGCAGTGCAGGGTAGCGTTCGCGCGTGGCCTTGGCGTCCTCCCAGGTGGCGTCCATGATTGACGGGTCGGACCAGCGTACAAGTAGTTGTTCTCGCCGGCCTTGCGGTGTCTGGCGCCACCTTGTGTCGATGATCTCCACTGGCTTCAATGGCTCGTCTGAGGGTACTGGTAACGTCGTCTCGACTTGGGTGTTGTGGGAGAGTGCTCGGCGAAGTTGAGACACGTGGAAGACAGGGTGGACCTTGGCGCCGGCAGGAAGCTCGAGTTCGTAGGCGACGGGGTTGACGACGCGGATGATCTTGTAAGGGCCGTAGTAGCGGAAGGAGAGTTTGTAATTTGAACGACGTACCACTGTTGTTTGGACGTAAGGTTGAAGCTTGACGAAGACCGAATCGCCCACCTGGAAGGAGCGCTCGGTTCGTTTCTTGTCCGCCTGGGCCTTCATGATGTTGCGAGCGCGGTGGAGATGCTCGGAGATGACTTGTTGCATGTGCTTTCTTTCTTCTAGCCAATCTTGGAGTTGTGGAATTCTGCAAGTGGAAGCAGCTTCGATCCCCCAATGGCGAGGCTCATGGCCGTAGAGCGCGACGAAAGGTGAAGTATTAAGAGCAGAGTGGAAGCTCGAGTTGTACCAAAACTCTGCGAGGGCCAAGTACTGATGCCACTTGTGCGGGTTGGCGTGTGTGAAGCACCTGAGATAAATTTCCAAACATTGGTTAACACGCTCCGTTTGCCCGTCAGTTTGCGGATGGTAAGGTGTGCTCATGTTGAGTTCAGTGCCAATTGTCTTGAACAGACCACTCCAGAAACTGCTGGTGAAAACTGGGTCCCTGTCAGAGATGATAGCTTCCGGTAGCCCGTGCAGCTTGTACACATTCTCCAGATAAGAGTGAGCCACTTTGGCAGCCGTGAATGGGTGACTGAGGGGTAAGAAGTGCGCGTAGCGTGTGAACTTATCCACCACCACAAGGATACAGTTGAACTTGCCTGACGATGGCAGTCCGTCGATGAAGTCCATGGTCACCACCTTCCATGCGCCATTTGGAATTGGAAGAGGTTCGAGCAAGCCAGGGTAGCGCACACGCTCTGGTTTGGCCTGCTGACAGATTGAACACGACTGCACGTACTGTCTGGTGTGCTCTTTCATTTTGGGCCATGCGAAGAGGTGGCGAAGACGGCGATAGGTGACTGGCACGCCGGAGTGGCCACCCACTGTACTATCATGGAAGGCTTGAAGCATGCGCTGTTGGAGGGCTGGAGAGCCTCCCAGCCAGAGCCTGTCTCTGAAGTACAGTAGACCGTCGCGCATGGAGAAGCGTTGCTTGGGATCCGGTCGTCGCGCAAGGTCACTGATGATCTTCTTAACCTGCGGGTTGTTCTCATAACTTGCTGCGATCTCATCCAGCCACACTGGTTTACATACTGAGATTGCTGCTGCTGTTTCCTTGGGGGCTCTTCGTGACAGTGCATCGGCAGCTGAGTTAGTGGTGCCTGGGCGATAGTGAATTTTGTAGTGCAGACCCAAGAGCTTCGTGAATGCCTTCTGCTGCCATGGTGTTGAGAGGTGTTGGTCGTCGAGGTGAATCAAACTTCGCTGGTCAGTTCGGATGATGAACTCTGTATTCTGCAGGTAAGGGCGCCATTGCTCGACGGCCATAAGGATCGCCATGCATTCTTTCTCATAGGTGGATAGTCCTCTGTTTCTGGGGCCGAGGGGTTTGCTCATATATGCAATGGGGTGTCCGTCTTGTTGGAGAACTGCACCCACTCCATAGGCGCAAGCATCTGTATCAACAGTGAATGTTTTCTTGAAATCTGGCAGCTGCAGTACAGGGGCTGTGATCAGTTTCTGCTTCAGAGCATCAAATGCTTGTTGTGTGTCACTGGTCCACACGAACTGGTGGTTTTTCTTGAGCAAGTTGAAGAGTGGGCGTGCTATGATGCCAAAGTGCTGGACGAATTTTCTATAGTACCCTGCCAATCCGAGGAACCCTCGTACCTCCTTGGCGCACGTGGGTGTTGGCCAGTTTTCAATTGTCTGAATCTTGCTGGGATCAGTGGAAACGCCCTGTTCATTGATGACGTGGCCAAGGTAAGATATCTGTCGCTGCGCAAATGAGCACTTGGACTGCTTAACTTGCCAATGATCTGCTCGAAGCAACTGCAGCACCTGCCTGATGTGCTGAATGTGCTCTTCGAGTGTCTTGCTGAAGATAAGAATGTCGTCGAAGAATGATATCGCACAGACTCTGTTTATAGGACGGAGAGTAGTTGTTATTGCACCGTTGAATGTGGCTGGCCCTCTGGTGACCCCAAATGGCATGACGCGGTACTCCCAGTGGCCGGAGTGGGTTTGAAATGCCGTTTTGTACTCCTCGCCTTCTGCCATTCTGATTTGATGGAATCCTGCTCGCAGATCCAACTTGGAGAACCACTTGGCGCCTGCGAGCTCGTCCAGTAGCTCGTCGATGAGAGGGATCGGGTACTTGCTGGCCACTGTCATGGAGTTGAGTCGTCGATAATCCACACAGAGACGCCACGTACCGTCTTTCTTTTTGACAAGCAGTGCTGGAGACGAGAATGGACTGGAGCTTTTCTGTATCACGCCAGCATCGAGTAGCTCTTGCACTTGGCGCTCGATTTCGCTCTTGAGTTCTGGCTTATATCTGTACGGTCGCAGGTTAACTGGTTGTGCTCCAGGCATCAAAGGAATTCTATGATCACAGTCGCGTCTCGGTGGAAGACATCTTGGATCTTCGAACACGTCAGTGAACTGTTCCAACAAGCGCAAAACTTCAGTTGGTATTGGGGTGTCAGGTTTGCTGGTTCCATCCAGAGAGTTCAGTTGCACAACATGAGCGATCGAGCCTTGCTTACAAGCTTTGAGCAGTTCTGGGGCTGATATGACTGAGCATTGTGTTTGATCTGAATAAACTGCAGATAGTTTCAGTTGGCCTTCAGGTGTTGTTACTGTCAGGAATTGCTCGATCCAGTCGATGTTCATAGGGCTGTGTTTGCGGAGCCAGTCCATACCAAGGATAGCATCGTACGATCCCAGCTTGAGAATCTTGAAATCTGTTTGAAACTCGTGGCCTTGCGTGACCCATTGACATGCAGGTATGTAATGAGTGCAAGGAATGGTGGCTCCATCTGCAACTCGTACACGGCACGGTCGCGGTAGGTCAGTAGCGCCAGTGAGTCTGGTCGCGAGGGTGCTGTCGATGAAGGATGTGGAGCTGCCTGAGTCCACCAATAGCAGTATTTCTTGCCCTTGTACCCATGCTTGCAGTTGCAGAACTCCTGGGTCTGATGATCCGTCTTCAGCCTGGCGCGACAGGGTGCACAAATTTTCCTCTTCAGAGACGGGAGAATCAGGTGGTGTGTCACCAGTTGGGTCATTCACGCTGAACATGGCAAGCAGTTCGTCGACGATGTGCATCTGAACTGTTGGTGGGCACACATGATCTTTGCCCCAGCGTTCTCCACATTTGAAACAAAGCCCTTTTGCTCATCGAAACTGACGCAGAGTCGCGATTTTGCTTGATTCAGACGAGGCTCGAGCTGCCTCAGTCCCGCGCCTATCTTCAGAGCCGGCCGCCGATGTCGCAGGTCGACTGAAGAAGGACGGTGGGTTTGATCTGATCGCGTGGCTTGGCCCTTGGTTATTGTTGGAGACACGTCTGTAGTGTAGGTCGCCGTCGGCTACTTCCTCCTGAAGTAGGGCCAGCGAACAAGCTGTGTCCAAGTCCGGTGGTCGCTGTACCAGCACCACCGCGCGGATGTCCGGTCGCAATCCCTCGACAAAGCGTGTCAGGAAAAAATATGGGTGAGTACTTTCAGAATAAGAAATGAGGTGATTCATCAGTGATTCAAATCGCTCGATGAAATCTGCAACAGTAGTATGTTGTTTAATTGCGTAAAACTGTCTGATGAGCATCTGGTGTTTGTCACGCCCGAATCGGGTGCAGAGTAAGGAAGTAAACGAGTCCCAATCGAGCCCAATCAGTTTCTCCTGAACTGATTGGAGCCAGATGCCTGCAGGACCGGAGAAGTTCAGAATTGCCATGGGAACACGATATGCATCGTGAACGGCGAACATCTGGAAATATTGCTCACAGAGCGTTTTCCAGAGTTGCGGGTTCTCGCCCGTGAACAGGGGAAAATTCATGGGAGGTGGATTCTGCCCCAAATTGGCGAGAAACGATGGGGTTATGGTTTCTGGAGGTGAAACTGTCAGGTGCTGAGACGTACCCGTGACCGGGAGTGCCGCCGGTGACTCGAAGGTCACCGACGGGGGCCCCCCGGTGAGATCGACGTCGCCGTGGCCATTGGGCCCGTGGAGTATTCCTCGCGCGTGCAGCAGCGGTGGTGTGAGAACTTGTGGCGTCGCTCCACTCGACGAAGGTGGTGCGGCTTGTTGAGGGGGGGGCGCCTGCATCAGGGCGACCTTGGTCTCTAGCTTGGTGAAGCGGGCTTCGAGATCGGGTTTCCACCGAAGGAGATCTTCGATCTGCGATGTTTGCGCTTGCAGCTGCTTGAGGACGCTCGCGGAATCGCTCTTCGCGTCCTGATTGAGCTTGTCGAGGTACTCCTTAAGCACCGGATCCATGGCGGCGAGGAGGACTTGCCTGGCGTGGACGCGTTGACGGGTTTCCAGGGTTGCGCGGCGGAGATCGGAGGTGGTGGTGGTCTCTGATACCAGGATGTTAAGGTACAGATCGATCTATTACACTCCTCAAGGGATCAATCAGTCCATACAGGGGGTAGGGTTCGGTAGGGAAGGAGGGGAGAAGAAGAAGGTGAGGAAGAGAGCCGCCGATCCTATGCCTGATCCTTCTGGATGCCGATCCGGTCGACGCTTCTGGGTTAAGTAACGGGAGCGACGAAGTTAGCGGGTCCAGTTGGGCCCGATGAACCTTCTGTTGGGCTGGACTATTCTCTTGGGCTGGCTGGGTGCTCTTCCTGCCCTGTAGTCGTCGCGGCCCAGGCCCGCTGCCATGGTGGTGCCTCTGGTTGTCATGGCAGCGGCTCCCTTGTTCTGCTTGCTCGTTGCGGCGCTGACACCATGGCCCATATCGCCGGCAGCCATTAGATCCGGGCATCCGGCGCCCTCGACCACCAACCTGCCCCGCAACCACCCCCTCCGCCGCCGCAGTCCGCTCTCCTATGGGGTTTCCACTCGCCGGCAGACAGTCATCCGCGCTGACCGGGGAGGGGCTCGACTCGAGGGCACGAGCTCTGCCACATGGCAGCTCGTTCAGTACCGTCGACCGCGCCGCCCGGCTGTCCCTATCCCACCCATCAAGCCGCGCTCCTGCCTCCCTGAGTGGCTTATTAACCAGTGGTTGCACTGCCTTTGGCCTCGACACCGTGCCAAGCATTGCAAGATCCGACTATCAGTCGCCGCTGCTTTCTCTTAGGACACAGACACAGACACAGTGCTCTGGAGTCTGGAGTGCACCAAGAGGCTGGCACCGCATCGTCGCCCCGGCCTCTGCTTTGGGCGCCCTAGCTCGGCCCGCCGAGGTCTACACGGTGCTCCATGCGACCCCAGCCGCCATGCAGCAGGAGGCTCTTGTGCTGGCCTCCAACCAGTGCGATGGTCGCGTGGTTCGACAAAGATGAGCTTCCGTTTGGCGTCGGCCACCTGCGGGTGCGTCCATGGCGCCTCCAAGCCCATGCGGAGCACGTCAACCCCAACCATCACGTGCGCCTCTGCCTGGAGGGACTACCGCTGCACGCCTGGGACGACCAGTCCATCACGCCGCCATCGGCGTGGACTGGGCGAGACCCGGCCTCGGGACCGGCGGGAGCGCCCAGCTGCACCGCCACGGGAGCGTCGTGATGACTATGTACGACCGTTAACTTCGGGGCGGGATGACTCAAGAGCCAGCAAGGGATGGGGTGACTGAGTGCGGCGAAGCCTGTCCCGTCAGCGCCACGTGCGCCCATGGACGGCGCGGGCGACCAAGACCGTGGCCGCGACGGACATCGGGTGCGCGGCTCTGGCTCTGGCGGCGCGGCGCCATCCCGCGCCTTGGCGCACAACCTCCTGTTCTGGCTGCTGATGCACGTGGACGCAGCCCCGTGCGGCAGCTTTCTCCCAGGGCTGGCCGCCGACGCTCGACGGAGAACCTCACCCCGCCCACCTCGCTGCCGCTCTCTCCAACCTCGGTGCTGAACGCCTCGCCTCGTTCCAAGCGCGCCGAGACAAGAGCCTCGCCGTCCATCCATGTCTCGGGCTGCCCAGACCTGATCGACTTCTGCTCGCCTACAGTCATGCTCGGTCCTCTCACAACACCTTCCCCGTCAAGGCCACGGGGGTTTGAAGCGTCTCCGACGCCACCATTGCCATGGTCTGGAGCACCGCGTGGTACCCCCCTTAACCGCCGCGTGCAGGGCCTGTCTCTGTTGACCAGCAGGCCCTGTTGGAGCTACAGGAGCTCTCTGTGCCTGCCCAGGCGCCTCTGCTGCCTTCTCCACCGCTCATCCGCCCGACGGCTCGCCGGTGTCGCCATCCGCAACAAAGGCGGCCTCTCCCTCAGGCGAACCAGCGCACCGCTGCGGGCTGGTGGTCAAGCTCCTGTGGCCAACAAGGCTGAGGCCCTTGTGTGCCGCAGCCTGGGCATCGTCCAGAATGGGGAGGACATCACTGAGCTCGCTCTGGACAACTTCGCCAAGAAATTCAAGAATCGCCTCCCTGACGACGTGATCGTAGCGGTGAGAGCTCTGTTCAAGCTCGACGATGCCGGTGTCAGTGCAGCCGAGGATTGGGCTCATCGCGCACGGTGGTCGACGCGAATGCTGCATGATGGCAGCTGTTGATCAGGGTATGCTGTTGTTATGTTAAAACTAGCAGAGTGGCCCGCTCGATGCGCGGGCTAGAATTTTATAAAGTTGAGAACATTTTAATTTGATTTTCTAAAAAAATTATTGGAACCAAGTGTTCATATTAAAAGATATGAGACTTTTGCTAACATAGTTTTTCCTTAGCTATGTTTGGTATTCTTATGGGTATATACATATATATCTTATGAATTAAGCATGCATATATCTGCTTGTTATGCATGCTATACTAACTTAGCATAGTTTGTTCTATTTTGCAGTATATATGCGTATCATTTTCTTGCCTTTTTATCTTGTTTGTTTTTCTAAGTATTTTGTTTAAACAAAGATAGTGATATGTATATTTTCTAATGTTGTGTAGGATTTATATATTATATTTTAGTTTAACATTTGTGTACGTACAATATTCGCAAACTATGCCGGTCCTGTTCTATCAATTTGAGAAGCCAAAATAACTACCATGGCCTGTTTTTAGGGAGAGTAAGAAAATAATTAAAAGAAGATATGAAATTTTAAACTTGTGAAATAATGCGTATATATTAGTAAATATAGGAAGAGAAAATTCCTAAATGAAAACTAAACATTGTAATCCCTAAGTACTTTAATATTCTATTCATGAGTAACGGAATTAAAAGACAGTAATATTAGCTTAGCCGAATAAATGTAAATGTCTACACATTGAAAACAATACGTATGCAATATGTACCATGCCAAAAAAGCCATACCAACTTTTATCAAGCCTTTTTTGTAAGGGCATTCAAACGACATGTTGGTATGCACATTTTCATAGACTTTTTACCTGTACATTATTGGTAATATTGGGCAAGCACAATGAAATGTCCATTGTCCAGTATTCTGGAAGCAAACAATCAAGATACCGGAAAAGAATAACTCACTTACAAAACACATATAGTCTAGGTAAGCAAACATAGGAAAGGGAAAACTACTTGAAGATGTAAATAATATGAAGGGGCAACAACCCAAGTTTAAGCTTTAAATGCAAGTGCTCACCGTGATGCATTTGAGTGCTCCAAATCAACCAATAGGGCACACAGAGTACAGTTCAGCTAAAAACAAACAAATACGCTCTTACTTGTTTTTTTATCAAGGAAATGAACTATCTGGCTCCGCCTCCATCAGATCTTGAAACCTCACTCATCACCTCAAGTCACCAGGGCACAAGCAAAAGTTGACTTATTTATTGGTTACATCAAAAACAGATTTACTTTTTTACCTACAATGATACCATTAACTTTTTTTTGTCTTTAACGGGAAGTTCATGTCGGTGCGTAAACATGTGATTCGAGTAGGCATTGTATATCAACCTTTTCTCATGTGTCCTCTTGACTAAAAACTAAAAGGAAGGCATGCACATGCAAGGAGAAGATGCAATGATGGGAGTCCTAGATGATTTTAGAATAGATCAAGCAGATGCTTCAACTTGTGGTTGTTGTTGACACTACATACTTTGCCTTTCAACCCCCATGAGGCCAAACTGTGTATTGCATCATTCTTTGCTTGGTGCATTCCTTTCCATGGAATATGTCACAAGGAGAAAGGACGTGGGGCTAATTATTCAGTTCCTCTTAATAGGTTTTGGCCTTGTCACACGAGCGTGTACTTTTAGTTTGGTCATTCCGCTAGATGTTAGAAAGATGTAGCTCTTAATAGGCAATAGGGCCCAAGGAATAGTGGAACATGATGCCTGCTTTTTTTTTTCATGCGTCCATATTTCATGGGAGAATACATGCATGCATATACATCATGGTATCTTCCCACATTGTGACGCCCCCGATTTAATCGTACACTAATCATGCACGCAAACGTGTACGATCAAGATCAGGGACTCACGGGAAGATATCACAACACAACTCTAAAAGTAAAATAAGTCATACAAGCATCATAATACAAGCCAGGGGCCTCGAGGGCTCGAATACAAGTGCTCGATCATAGACGAGTCAGCGGAAGCAACAATATCTGAGTACAGACATAAGTTAAACAAGTTTGCCTTAAGAAGGCTAGCACAAACTGGGATACAGATCGAAAGAGGCGCAGGCCTCCTGCCTGGGATCCTCCTAAACTACTCCTGGTCGTCGTCAACAGCCTGCACGTAGTAGTAGGCACCTCCAGTGTAGTAGTCATCGTCGACGGTGGCGTCTGGCTCCTGGGCTCCAGCATCTGGTTGCGACAACCAGAAAGAAGGAAAGGGGAAAAGGGGGGGAGAAAGCAACCGTGAGTACTCATCCAAAGTACTCGCAAGCAAGGAACTACACTACATATGCATGGGTATATGTGTAAGGAGGCCATATGAGTGGACTGAACTGCAGAATGCCAGAATAAGAGGGGGATAGCTAATCCTATCGAAGACTACGCTTCTGGCAGCCTCCGTCTTGCAGCAGGTAGAAGAGAGTAGACTGAAGTCCTCCAAGTAGCATCTCCAAGTAGCATCTCCAAGTAGCATCTCCAAGTAGCATCTCCAGTAGCATCGCATAGCATAATCCTACCCGGCGATCCTCCCCTCGTCGCCCCGTGGAAAAGCGATCACCGGGTTGTCTGTGGAACTTGGAAGGGTGTGTTTTATTAAGTATCCGGTTCTAGTTGTCATAAGGTCAAGGTACAACTCCAAGTCGTCCTGTTATCAAGATCACGGCTATTCAATAGATTAACTTCCTGCGCAGGGTGCACCACATAACCCAACACGCTTGATCCCATTTGGCCGGACACACTTTCTGGGTCATGCCCGGCCTCGGAAGATCAACACGTCGCAGCCCCACCTAGGCACAACAGAGAGGTCAGCCCGCCGGTCTAAACCTAAGCGCGCAGGGGTCTGGGCCCATCGCCCTGAGCACACCTGCACGTTGCGAGGGCGGCCGGAAACAGACCTAGCAACCTCCATTACAAAGGAAGTTGCGTTAACGCAGTCCAATCCGGCGCGCGCCGCTCCGTCGCTGACGTCAAGAAGGCTTCGGCTGATACCACGACGTCGGGATACCCATAACTACTCCCACGTAGATGGTTAGTGCGTATAGACCAAATGGCCAGACTCAGATCAAATACCAAGATCTCGTTAAGCGTGTTAAGTATCCGCGAACGCCGAACAGGGCCAGGCCCACCTGTCTCCTAGGTGGTCTCAACCTGCCCTGTCGCTCCGCCACAAAGTAACAGTCGGGGGCCGTCGGGAACCCAGGCCCACCTCTACCGGGATGGAGCCACCTGTCCTTTCAGCCCCCTCATCAGAATCACTTGCGGGTACTCTTCGAGCGGACCCGACTTTAGTCACCATCTGTATAGTATGTATGTATGTAGTATATACCCGTGATCACCTCCCAGGTGATCACGGCCCGTTAGTATAGCAAGGCAGACTGACAAGAGTGTAGGGCCAATGATGATAAACTAGCATCCTATACTAAGCATTTAGGACTGCGGGTAAGGTATCAATGATTGTAGCAACAATGACAAGCTATGCAACAGAATAGGAGTAATCAAACAGTAACATGCTACACTACTCTAATGCAAGCAGTATAGAGAAGAATAGGCGATATCCGGTGATCAAGGGTGGGGCTTGCTGGTTGCTCGGCAAGAAGGAGAGGTCGTCGATGTAGTCGATCACAGGGGTACCGGCATCGGTCTCAGGGTCTACCGGAAAGAAGTAACGGAGGGGGAACACAATAAATAACAGAGCAATCAAATGTAACAAAAAGCAAGAAGCGGTAATACGTTGTGCTAGAGGTGACCTAACGTAGGGATAGGTGATACCGGTGAAGGGGGGAAACATCCGGGAAAGTATCCCCGGTGTTCCGTGTTTTCGGACAGATGAACCGGAGGTGAAATGTTGCAGGTTCACTATGCTAGGGACGCGTGGCGGACGAACGGGCTGCGTATCCGGATTCGTCTCGTCGTTCTGAGCAACTTTCATGTACAAAGTTTTCCCATCCGAGCTACGGTTTATTTTATATTGATTTTAAAAGATTCAATTCATTTTTAGGATTTATTTAATTATTTTAATTCAGCATTATCCAGAACAGTGCCTGGTGACATCAGCATGACGTAGAAGTGACGTCAGCGGTCAACGGTCCGCTGACCAGAGTCAACCTGACCGGTGGGTCCAGTGGGACCCACCTGTCATAGTCTGAGACTAACTAATTAGGTTTAATTAGTTTAGTTAATTGACTAGGTTAATTACTGATTAGATTAATCTAAATATGATTAATTAACTTAATTAAATCCTTAATTAATTAATTATTGTAATTATTAATTAACCTCTTATTTATTTACTTTATCTTTTAGAAAAAAAAGGGGCGTGGGGCCTGGGTGATGTGTGGGGCCAAAATGGGCGGTTGTAGAAGCGCGCGTGGGCGGAACCCCGCTGGCGCAGGGATGGCTGCGGCGAGGGCGGTCGCCGGTGGGAGCAGGACGGCGGCGAGCTGGCGGTGTGGGCATGGCAGGTGCGGCAGCTGCACAGCAAAGAGTGGCGGAGGCGGGGATGACGGCGACAACGGCGGTGCTCGCGAGGGACGGTCGTGGCGAAAGCAGCTTCGGGCGGCGATGCAAGCGGGCGCGTGTGGCGCAAAGCGGCAGCGCTGGTGCCGTGTGCGGCGGACGGCGCGGCACGGACGAGGGAGCAGCGGGGAGAGCGCGCCACGGCGGGCGCGCGCGCGCCACAGAGAGAGAGGAGGGAAGCTCACAGGGCCGGTAGGGAAAAGGGCAGCTGGGGTCGAGGAGGAGTCGGGGAAGCGCTCGGGGAGGCCGGCGGGGCGGTCCAGCGGTGAGGCGGCGTTGGGCGGTCCGCGAGCCAGCGATGAAGCTTCGAGGGGCGGGCAGCGTGGTCGAGGCGGAGGACGAAGATGGGCGGCGAGGTGGTGCAGAGCACGGCCAGGAGCAGTCTTGGACGGATCGATCCGACGGGGAGGCGGTCCGGCGAGGGCGGAATCGAGCGGCACCGCGGGGTCGGGGGCGCGGTTGCCCCCGATCCAGATCCACTCGGGGGTGGGGAGGGGGAGTGGCGACGTGAGGGGAGGGGAGTGGGAGCGAGTGGGCTAGGGTTCGGGGGTACGAGGGATAAGGAGTGGGAGGGGCCGGCTGGGCAGCCGATCGCATGGCCGGTTATTGAGCTGGGCCAAGGCCCAGGGGGGGATTTTCCTTTTTTTATGTTGTTGTTTTTGTTTAGTCCTATTCTTTTTATTTATTTTTCTTTTCTGTTTTCTTTTAGATCCTAATTATTTCAGTTTTAATAAAATACCAAAGTGGCACCTAAATTGATGCTACAACTTATGTCACAACCACAAAAAGTTTCATCCCAAATTAATGGTTTTAGCTACTGATTTAATTAGTTAGTGCATCTAAACATTTTATAAAGAATTGGTTCTCCACCAATAATTACCTATGCATTATTTGGCAACACCCTAACATTTTAGTTTTAATATTTGAAAATATTTTATTGTTTGCTTGATTTTGAATTTGAATTTCGAACTGGGTTTCGAACTGACGCGGGTTTATCAACAGTAACCGAGGTGATGTGGCATCATTAGCGGAGGTTCACTGTAGCTTAATTGTCCGGGCGTCACAACATAGTACCTAGATTTTTACCATCTCGTCCTAGTCCCATGCTATCTATTTTTTCTTTGCATGGAGTCCCACATTACTCATTTTCGAGGAAAGAGTCCCACGCTAGTTGAATGGGGTTCGGCTCCTCTGCAGTCGAACTACTACAGCACGTCCACATCGGCCGTCAATTCCTATCTGACCACTCTCATTTTTTCTACTTAATTCTGTTAATAATAAAGCCTTTATGTATTCAGATAAGTGCTTCCGTTCACACTCCACACCACACAGTAAAGACTGGAGAGCAAAGAGATCGAGGCAGGGGCGAGCAGACGACCTCGCCGCCGGCGAGGGTTCGTATCTCCAGCCAAGCGCACTCCCTCCCCTAGCGACGGTCCAGACCCGCCGCAAGGCGCCGTTCCCTGGGCTCACCGGCCGACGCCGTCCCGTGGGCTCACCAGCGACGCCGTGGAAGGCAGGTACGTGGGAGGACTCCACCCTCCTCAGGCTGCGCCGCCCTACGTCCCCCACCTCGATGGAAGCTGCCTGCTTCCTCCAGCCGCTCGCCGATGGGGATCTGCCGGCCGCCCGGCCCCGCGCCGCCACCGTCCAGGAAGGAGATATCGCCGTGCGGTCGCTTCTTGAGCTCGGGAGAGGCACAGGTCAGTACGTGGCTAGCTCCTACCTTGTAGGGTGTACCATGACAGTATGTTTGGTCCCCTGTCCATTGATATTGTCGGTCCAAATCTTCAGAATTATATGTATGTAGCCTGTATTTCTCAACGTTGTTGTGTTGTCTAAATACCGATTGTTATCTTACTGCAATTGCATTTGATTTGATTGCGCCGTTGTGTCGTGGTCTCGCTCTCCATAGAGATTTTGGCATGGTTCTGACTAGCAAATATGTAGAATACTGTAAGTCAATTTTTGGTTCATCTTGTTTGGAAACCAGGATACTGTGATGTAAATGCTCAAGTCCTTGCCCCTTCACACATCAGCAAAACTAAGTGCTACTGTACTTTTATTTTTCCTCACTTTAAAACAGATAAACAGAAGCAAAAGTTGATCTTCCTGTTCACATATCATAACAGGATGCAGAGGTTGCTCTCTCTGTATTTGCCTTAAGTACTAAACACATCACAAATAGAAGGAATTACTAGCTGCAGTTCACGGCTGTAGCCACGGCTGTAGTTGAGGTTGATGCAGAGGAGCCGAACCACACAAATGCATGACTCTCCTCTTATTTCTCTATCAAACTATTGTCATATCCGAGGAAAATATGAATTCTTTTCCAAGTCCCAAATATCATTGGCTTCACTCTGTATATTAAAGAGAGACATACCAGATTTTATACACACAAAAAATCATATTGCTTACAAATGGATTTTAGGAATTTTGGACAAGATAAGTGGAATACCGTTAGTAAATGAGCATAGTACCCATATTCCTGCAAACCATCTGCATTTGTTCCAGCCATTTTCTCTATAGGTGCTTCGCATTGTGCAACTGGAATGTACTTCTCTCCTGTCTATGCAAAAAATAAATCAGAATAAACATTAGTTGAGTTACTAGTAAATCTATAGGCTGTTTTGACAAGTGATAAGAGATTTACAGAAGAAGATTGCTTTTCAGGAATGACTTTAGCTGCCCCTTTTTTCTTTTTACTGGGATGTCGATTATCAAGCCATGATTTCTTCCTTTTTGAAGTCTTCTGCTGAATTTCCTTTTTCTTCAGACAAGCTGTTTGCAAACAAATGTCTGGTTCCTGAGATATAGCTTCAGTTCTGCATGTAGTAGTAGGAGCTTTGTCTTCAACTTGCTTCTTTAGATTCTTCAAAGCATCATCTACTAATTTTATGCACTCTTGTGATGCAACTGCTTGGGAAGCTATGCCAAGGAACTCATGCATGAAAAACTTAAGCTGCTGCCTATCTTCCGATCTAGGGTCTTCCAAAACAATGTTGCCATGGCTGTTTTGAATAGTGCCGCTTCGTGCTTCTCGAGTCCATCGCTTCAAAATATAGTGGCTTGGAAGATACTTAATATTCATGACATCAAGGGCTTTCAAAGCATGACTACATAATATACCAACTCTTTCAAATTGACCACAACTACATAGAACTTTTTGCTCTTCATCAACTAGAACTTTGCATTCTTCCTCATAAGAGCATTCCGGGTCAAGATTGGCAATTGCAACAGTATATACATTGTGTTCCTCGGATGGCTTGATGTACGCTGAGATGGATCTTTCATATTCATTCTGAAAATCTTCAAATATGTGAGGTGTGTAAACTTCGCTTGCTTGTATTACTGTAGGAGTTCTTATTCTAACTCTAGGTAATTTTTTCCTAGACTCGTATTCCTCATTTATCTCTTTATCTCTCTTTCCTTGCACAACGCTCTCTACGTGCTTGAAAAAACGAAGAATGTCAAGATAAGACTTCAAGTGGTCTTTCAAGTCACTGTTCAAGCTCTCACTTAATTGTGTGCTTCTCATGCCTATAGTGTAAGCATTCCTCATGTAACATCTTGCCCATTTCTCTTTTACTTTATAGATACTGTCCAACCAAGTCTGTGTATCCACATTGATTCTTATGGCAGTGAAAGCTTCTTCAAAGTCTTCCTCTTCCTCGTACTTGTACATGCAAGCACTGAAATCAGCAAGTACATATGGGCCATCCTCGTCTTTTTTCTTATGAGGTAAATGTTTGATGGCATTTTGCATTATGTGAAAAGTGCACAATCCATGCCATGCTTCTGTAAATACCGCCCGAATTGCATTACCCATTGCTACGTCCTGGTCAGTAAAGATAGTTCTAGGCTGCTTTTTGTTATGTATGGATAGGAAGTGTTGAACAACCATCTGAAGGATTCAAATGTCTCGTCGTATAGAAGTGCAGCACCAAAAATGACCATTTCTCTAAAATGGTTGAAGCCAACAAATACACCAAAGGGTCTGTACTCTTTATTTGTCCCAAATGTAGTATCAAACGTAACAACATCACCGAAGTGAGCATAGTCAATGATCATCTTCGCATCAGCCCAGAAGATATTTGCTATTTGTTCATCGCAATCGTGTTGTACGTCATATTCAAATGCAGGATTCTCATTTTTTTTATCTCGAAAGTACTTGAGCATACTTCCAGCTTCACCATATATCAACTCCCTTTGACGCTTGGTTCGCAAATAGTTCTTGTGATCACGAGGTGTGTAGGTAAGGTTTGATGACCCACCAACTTGCCGACTTGCCAACTCATGGGCTGCTTTTGGTACAATTCCTGAATCATCTGCAGTTTCAATGTCAAAAGCTTGCAAGGTCGATATCTTCCGCTGTGATGGCATCAAGTGGCATGTTCCAGGCAATTGCAAGACATGGTTGTGCTCAGTGACTAACTCATGTACTTCATAATTTCCTGTTTCTCGGTCGATGGTGATTCCCATTCGAACTTTACAACCAGTCCTTGTTTCTGCACGAGGACGCTTGGTATTATGATCTCTTTTGTCCATTCTTCTGTAGCCCTCATTGGAACAAACGTATCTCGCGGAAGTGATTGCCCCATCAAGTTTGCTCTTATTTTCATAATTTACCCTTACGTCAAAACCAATATGACCTCCATAGCAAGTCCAAAAGCCCCAAGCCTCTTTTGTGGAATTAAATTTCATACCAATTTGAGGCATCCAACTAGGAATCATATTTGCCCTGTAAAAAATAGGCATATCTTAATTTATTTGTCTAGTTATACTACAAGAATATGATGATATGGCCTGAGAATTTTAAAAAATTGAGTGTACATGTCTGAATCTTTGTTGGAGTTGGTCATATTCTGCATTACACCTTTTCGTTTCCTTTTTTTGTAATTTGTGATAGCATAGCAAACTCAGTCTATAGGAATTCTCTTGCTGCCTTGAGAACATGAATACAATTAGAGCATATGTTACATACCTCAAGATTGATCGTCTTTTTTTTGCTAGGAGAAGAGGCAAAAGGGTGATCATCTACATTAATCTCCTGTCAATTATTGGAAATCCCAAGTATTTCATGAGCAAAGCACCTATAGTACAACTTGCATCTACAGATCTAACTACATTCATGTATTTTATCTTGAAATTATACAAAACAATAGAGATCACTTCTGTTAGCAAAGCACCTATGGTACAACTTGCATGTACAAGTCTGACTACATTCATGTATTTTATCTTGAGCTATTTAGAACAATAGAGATCACTTCTGTTCAAATATATTTTTTCACTCTAACATCATCCAAAAGGTGTAGGAATAAATTTTGGATCTCCTTCCTTCCTTATTACTTCTAATTTTCTACTAGTTGTTTGGAGGGTGCGACTCCTCTGCAGTTTAGGTGCTGAATTTATGAAAATTGATGTTACCTGTTTGAATCTTCATTGCCGTTAATCATATTCTCCACTAAACCTTGTCTTTTTTTTTGTAATCTGTGATCATATAGCAAAATCAGTCTAGGAATTCTCTTGTTGCCTTAGAACATGAATAGAATCAGACCACATGTCACATACCTTGAGATTGATCAGCTTCTTTTTTGTTGCTAGGAGAAGGATGGTAAAAGTGAGTTCAAAAGGGAGATCATCCACACCACTTGCAGATCAGCGGGAGGAGAACAATCAGTAGAGCAATAGGGCAAAAGGGAGATTTTTATGCCACATAAACTTGCAGATCAACGTGAAGAGGACAGAGATAGGGCAAAAGGAGATCTCTATGCCGCCCATAGCAACATATACCTTGGTCACGTTGTGGCTACAAGGAGGATGATCAAGGAGGACTGGGGAAGACAGGCGGGATGAAGGCATAGAGATCGCTGTTTGGCGCCAGCGTTCTGTTTGGCGACGAAGGCATGGAGATCGCTGTTTGGTGTCAACGTGCGTTCTATTTGGCGCCAACGTGCGTTCTGTTTGGCGCCAAGCAGTCGTAGGAGATTTTTCAGCAGACAAATTGGATGTTTGTTTTCATTTTTTTAAAAAGAAATAAGTGGAAAAATTAGAGCGGTCAGATGGGAATTGACGGCCGATGTGGACGTCTACAACACGTGTGCTGTAGTAGTTTGACTGCAGACGAGCCGAACCCAGTTGAATGCATCGGCCCACCTAGTAACCTAGTTGTTTTAGCAGCACATCCTAGTACCACGATGTTTTATTTTTTCATGTAGTTCCACGCTAGTTTTTTCCTTTTGAGGAAAGAGTCCACGCACTAGTCGAAAGGGGGCAATGGTCCATGCCAGGTCAGCCCATTAGTCCCGGTTCAATCCAGAACTGGGACCAATGAGAGCATTTGACCTGGTTCGTGAGCCCCGGGGTCCGGCCGGGCCACGTGGGCCATTGGTCCCGGTTCGTCTGGACCTTTTGGTCCAGGTTAGTGGGACGAACCGGGACCAATGTGTCTCGCTCCTGGCCCACCACCATAGGTCCCGGTTCGTGGCCTAAACCGGGACCAAAGGCTGCCCTTTAGTCCCGGTTCTTGCCACGAACCGGGACCAATTAATTGCCTATATATACCCATCGCCCGCGAGCAGAGCAGTCCCACTGCTCTATTTTTCGTGGCCGGCGAGGGGGGAGCTTTGTGGTGCCCTAGCTCACCTCCTATGCACAGGAGGTGTTCGATGGAATGCCCGAGCCACACTACTTAAGCTTTCTCCTCAATATTTGTCTAGGTTTAGCGGTCCGTCACGTCCCGTCCCCGTCTTCACCGCCGTCGATCGCCCGCGCCGATCTCGTCGCCGGCACCACCGTGGTGAGCATCTTGTTCTTATCTTCTTTCTGAAAGGAAAAAAAATCTTACTTGTATGTTTATATAGATACTTGTATAATTTTCTTACTTTTATTATTGCATCTTATATAGTGCGATGGTTTTGGTATCCGCCCCCGTCGGCCCTCGTCCTGTCTATGATTCGGATGTGGTATATATTATCTTTTCATAACTATTGGTTCATTTATTGTTTGTGACAATTATGCCGACCAACGTGACATAGATTTTATTTATCTAGGAGGTTGTTGAACCGGAAATTCCAGCCGACCTTATTGTCGAGAGGTTAAATTTAGTTGAAGAAGAAAATAATTTTTTGAAGGAAAAAATTAGAAAAATTGAGGAGGAGAAGATGATATTGTTGGGGAACGTAGTAATTTCAAAATTTTCCTACGCACACGCAAGATCATGGTGATGATATAGCAACGAGAGGGGAGAGTGTTCGTCCACGTACCCTCGTAGACCGTAAGCGAAGCGTTATGACAACGCTGTTGATGTAGTCGACGCCTTCACGATCCGACCAATCCAAGTACCGAACGCACGGCACCTCCGAGTTCAGCACACGCTCAGCTCGATGACGCCCTCGAACTCCGATCCAGCTGAGTGTCGAGGGAGAGTTCCGTCAAGACGACGGCGTGGTGACGATCTTGATGTTCTACGGCGCAGGCTTCGCCTAAGCTTCATGACGATATGACCGAGGTGGAATATGGTGGAAGGGGCACCGCACACGGCTAAGGAACGATCCGTAGATCAACTTGTGTGTTCATGGGGTGCCCCTGCCCGTGATATAAAGGAGGGAGGGAGGAGGAGGCCGGCCTAGGGAGGAGGCACGCCATAGGGGAGTCCTACTCCCACCGGGAGTAGGATTCCCCCTTTCCTAGTCCAACTAGGGATCCTTCCATGTATTAGGAGTAGGAGACTAGGACGGGGAAGAGAGAAGGGAAGGAAGGAGGGGGTGCGGCCCCTCCCCTTAGCCCAATTCGGACTAGGGCAAGGGGGGCGCGTGGCCTGCCCTAGGCAGCCCCTCTCTCTTTCCCGCAGGGCCCAATAAGGCCCAATACTTCTCCCCGGCGAATTCCCGTAACTCTCCGGTACTCCGAAAAATAACCGAATCACTCGGAACCTTTCCGAACTCCGAATATAGTTGTCCAATATATCGATCTTTATGTCTCAACCATTTCGAGACTACTCGTCATGTCCCCGATCTCATCCGGACTCAACTCCTTGGTACATCAAAACTCATAAACTCATAATATAACATCATCAAAACCTTAAGCGTGCGGACCCTACGGGTTCGAGAACTATGTAGACATGACCTAGAACTATTCTCGGTCAATAACCAATAGCGGGACCTGGATGCCCATATTGGCTCCTACATATTCTACGAAGATCTTTATCGGTCAAACCGCATAACAACATACGCTGTTCCCTTTGTCATCGGTATGTTACTTGCCCGAGATTCGATCGTCGGTATCCAATACCTAGTTCAATCTCGTCACCGGCAAGTCTCTTTACTCGTTCTGTAGTGCATCATCCCGTAACCAACTCATTGGTCACATTGCTTGCAAGGCTTATAATGATGTGTATTACCGAGAGGGCCCAGAGATACCTCTCCGACAATCGGAGTGACAAAACCTAATCTCGAAATACGCCAACTCAACATGTACCTTCGGAGACACCTGTAGTACTCCTTTATAATCACCCGATTCGTTGTGGACGTTTGGTAGTACCCAAAGTGTTCCTCCGGTAAACGGGAGTTGCATAATCTCATAGTTACAGGAACATGTATAAGTCATGAAGAAAGCAATAGCAACATACTAAACGATCAAGTGCTAAGCTAACGGAATGGGTCAAGTCAATCACATCATTCTCTTAATGATGTGATCCCATTAATCAAATGACAACTCATGTCTATGGTTAGGAAACTTAACCATCTTTGATTAACGAGCTAGTCAAGTAGAGGCATACTAGTGACACTATGTTTGTCTATGTATTCACACATGTATTATGTTTCCGGTTAATACAATTCTAGCATGAATAATAAACATTTATCATGAAATAAGGAAATTAATAATAGCTTTATTATTGCCTCTAGGGCATATTTCCTTCAGTCTCCCACTTGCACTAGAGTCAATAATCTAGTTCACATCGCCATGTGATTGAACACCAATATTCATATCTGTATATGATTAACACCCATAGTTCACATCATCATGTGACCAACACCCAAAGGGTTTACTAGAGTCAATAATCTAGTTCACATCGCTATGTGATTAACACCCAAAGAGTACTAAGGTGTGATCATGTTTTGCTCGTGAGAGAAGCTTAGTCAACGGGTCTGTCACATTCAGAGCCGTATGTATTTTGCAAATATTTTATGTACACAATGCTCTGCACGGAGCTACTCTAGCTAGTTGCTCCCACTTTCAATATGTATCCAGGTTGAGACTTAGAATCATCTGGATCAGTGTAAAAGTTTGCATTGATGTAACTTTTACAACAAACTCTTGTATCACCTCCATAATCGAGAAACATCTCCTTAGTCCTTACTAAGGATATTCTTGACCAATGTCCAGTGATCTACTCCTAGATCACTATTGTACTCCCTTGCCAAATTCAGAGCAAGGTATACAATAGGTCTGGTACATAGCATAGCATACTTTATAGAACATATGGTGATGCATAGGGAATGACTTTTCATTCTCTTTCTATTTTCTCATTGTGGTCGGATTTGAGTCTTTACTCAATTTCATACCTTTGCAACACAGGCAAGAACTCTTTCTTTGACTGCTCCATTTTGAATTATTTCAAAATCTTGCCAAGGTATGTACTCATTGAAAATCTTATCAAGCGCCTTGATCTATCTCAATAGATCTTGATGCTAAATATGTAAGTAGCTTTTACCGAGGTCTTTCTTCGAAAAACTCTTATTCAAGTATCCTTTCATGCTTTGCAGAATAATTCTACATTATTTCCGATCAGCAATATGTCATTCACATATACTTATCAGAAATGTTGTAGTGCTCCCACTCACCTTTTGTAAATACAGGCTTCACCGCAAGTCTGTATAAAACTATATGCTTTGATCAACTTATCAAAGCGTATATTCCAACTCCGAGATGCTTGCACCAGTCCATAGATGGATCGCTGGGGCTTGCACATTTTGTTAGCACCTTTAGGATTGACAAAACCTTTCTGGTTGCATCATATACAACTCTTCTTTAATAAATCCATTAAGGAATGCAGTTTTGACATCCATTTGCCAAATTTCATAAAATATGGCAATTGCTAACATGATTCGGACATACTTTTAAGCATCGATACGAGTAAGAAAATCTCATTGTATTCAACACCTTGAACTTTGTCAAAAAACCTTTTTTTGACAAGTCTAGCTTTGTAGATAGTAACACTACTATCATCGTTTGTCTTCCTCTTGAAGATCCATTTGTTTTCTATGGCTTGCCGATCATCGGGCAAGTCCATCAAAGTCCACACTTTGTTCTTATACATGGATCCCATCTCAGATTTCATGGCCTTAAACCATTTTGCGGAATCTGGGCTCATCATCGCTTCCTCATAGTTCGTAGGTTTATCATGGTCTAGTAACATGACTTTCAGAACAGGATTACCGTAGCACTCTGGTGCAGACCGTACTCTGGAAGACCTACGAGGTTCTGTAGTAACTTGATCTGAAGTTTCATGATCATCATCGTTAGCTTCCTCACTAATTGGTGTAGGAATCACTGGAACTATTTTCAGTGATGAACTATTTTCCAATTCGGGAGAAGGTACAAATTACCTTATCAAGCTCTACTTTCCTCCCACTCACTTCTTTCGAGAGAAACTCCTTCTCTGGAAAGAATCCATTTTAGCAACGAATATCTTGCCTTCGGATCTGTGATAGAAGGTGTACCCAACAATTTCCTTTGGGTATTCTATGAAGACGCACTTCTCCGATTTGGGTTCGAGCTTATCAGGATGAAACTTTTTCACATAAGCATCGCAGCCCCAAACTTTAAGAAACAACAGCTTAGGTTTACTGCTAAACCATAGTTCATACGGTGTCGTCTCAACGGATTTAGATGGTGCCCTATTAAACGTGAATGCAGCTGTCTCTAATGCATAACCCCAAAGCGATAGCGGTAAACCGATAAGAGACATCATATATCGCACCATATCTAATAAAGTATGATTATGACGTTCGGACACACCATAATGTTGTGGTGTTCCAGGTGGCGTGAACTGTGAAACTATTTCACATTGTTTTAGTTTAAGACCAAACTCGTAACTCAAATATTCATCTCCACGATCAGATCGCAGAAACTTTATTTTCTTGTTGCGATGATTTTCCACTTCATTCTGAAATTCTTTGAACCTTTCAACTATTTCAGACTTATGTTTCATCAAGTAGATATACCCATATCTGCTCAAATCATCTGTGAAGGTTAGAAAATAATGATACTTGCCACGAGCCTTCATACTCATTGGTCTGTATACATCGGTATGTATTATTTCCAATAAGTCGGTAGCTCGTTCCATTGTTCCGAAGAACTAAGTTTTAGTCATCTTGCCCAAAAGGCACGGTTCGCAAGCATCAAATGATTCATAACCAAGTGATTCTGAAAATCCATCTTTATGAAGTTTCTTCATGCGCTTTACACCGATATGACCCAAACGGCAGTGCCACAAATAAGTTGCACTATCATTATTAACTTTGCATCTTTTGGCCTCAATATTATGAATATGTGTATCACTACAATCGAGATCCAACAAACTATTTTCATTGGGTGTATGACCATAAAAGGTTTTATTCATGAAAAACAGAACAACAATTATTCTCTAACTTACATGAATAACCGTATTGCAATAAACATGATCAAATCATATTCATGCTCAACGCAAACACCAAATAACACTTATTTAGGTTTAACACTAATCCCGAAAGTATAGGGAGTGTGCGATGATGATCATATCAATCTTGGAACTATTTCCAACACACATCGTCACTTCACCCTTTAACTAGTCTCTGCTTATTCGCAACTCCGCTTTGAGTTACTAATCTTAGCAACTGAACTAGTATCAAATACTGAGGGGTTGCTATAAACACTAGTAAAGTACACATCAATAACATGTATATCAAATATACTTATGTTCACTTTGCCATCCTTCTTATCCGCCAATCACTTGGGGTAGTACCTCTTCCAGTGACCAGTCTCTTTGCAGTAGAAGCACTTAGTCTTAGGCTTAGGACCAGACTTGGGTTTCTTCATTTGAGCAGCAACTTGCTTGCCGTTCTTCTTGAAGTTCCCCTTCTTTTCCCTTTGCCCTTTTTTTGAAACTAGTGGTCTTGTCAATCATCAACACTTGATGCTCTTTCTTGATTTCTACCTTCGTCGATTTCAACATCACGAAGAGCTCGGGAATCGTTTTCGTCATCCCTTGCATACTATAGTTCATCACGAAGTTCTAGTAACTTAGTGGTGGTGACTAGAGAATTTGTCAATCACTATCTTATCGGAAGATTAACTCCCACTTGATTCAAGCGATTGAAGTACCTGGACAATCTGAGCACATGCTCACTAGTTGAGCGATTCTCCTCCATCTTTTAGCTAATAGAACTTGTTGGAGACTTCATATCTCTCAACTCGGGTATTTGCTGGAAATATTAACTTCAACTCCTGGAACATCTTATATGGTCCATGACGTTCAAAAACGTCTT
This sequence comes from Aegilops speltoides, assembly GCA_021437245.1. Classification (NCBI taxonomy): domain Eukaryota; kingdom Viridiplantae; phylum Streptophyta; class Magnoliopsida; order Poales; family Poaceae; genus Aegilops; species Aegilops speltoides. The sequence continues at coordinate 46,546,024 of CM038147.1, read as the reverse complement.
TGAAGTCCCGATTCTAAGCCGTTTAAGCATGGTGCACTAAACTATCAAGTAGTCATCCTTTTGAGCTAGCCAAACGTTCATAACGCCTGCATCTGCTCCTGCAATAGGTTTGTCACCTTGCGGTGCATTAAGGACATAATTCTTCTGTGCAGCAATGAGGATAAACCTCAGATCGCGGATCCAATCCGCATCATTGCTACTAACATCTTTCAACACAATTTTTCTCTAGGAACATAACAAAATAAACATATGAAAGCAACAACGCAAGCTATTGATCTACAACATAATTTGCAAAATACTACCAGGACTAAGTTCATGATAAATTTAAGTTCAATTAATCATATTACTTAAGAACTCCCACTTAGACAGACATCTCTCTAGTCATCTAAGTGATCACGTGATCCAAATCAACTAAACCATGTCCGATCATCACGTGAGATGGAGTAGTTTCAATGGTGAACATCTCTATGTTGATCATATCTACTATATGATTCACGCCGACCTTTCGGTCTCCGTGTTCGAGGCCATATCTGTATATGCTAGGCTCGTCAAGTATAACCTGAGTATTCGCGTGTGCAACTGTTTTGCACCCGTTGTATTTGAACGTAGAGCCTATCACACCCGATCATCACGTGGTGTCTCAAAGACGAAGAACTTTCGCAACGGTGCATACTCAGGGAGAACACTTCTTGATAATTAGTGAGAGATCATCTTAAAATGCTACCGTCAATCAAAGCAAGATAAGATGCATAAAGGATAAACATCACATGCAATCAATATAAGTGATATGATATGGCCATCATCATCTTGTGCTTGTGATCTCCATCTCCGAAGCACCGTCGTGATCACCATCATCACCAGCACGACACCTTGATCTCCATCGTAGCATCGTTGTCGTTTACGCCATCTATTGCTTCTACGACTATCGCTACCGCTTAGTGATAAAGTAAAGCAATTACACGGCGTTTGCATTTCATACAATAAAGCGACAACCATATGGCTCCAGCCAGTTGCCGATAACTTCGGTTACAAAACATGATCATCTCATACAATAAAATATAGCATCACGTCTTGACCATATCACATCACAACATGCCCTGCAAAAACAAGTTAGACGTCCTCTACTTTGTTGTTGCAAATTTTACGTGGCTGCTACGGGCTTAGCAAGAACCGTTCTTACCTACGCATCAAAACCACAACGATAGTTTGTCAAATAGACTCCATTTTAACCTTCACAAGGACCGGGCGAGCACACTCGGTTCAACTAAAGTTGGAGAAACCGACACCCGCTAGTCACCGTGTGCAAAGCACGGCGGTAAAACCAGTCTCGCGTAAGCGTACGCGTAATGTCGGTCCGGGCCGCTTCATCCAACAATACCGCTGAACCAAAGTATGACATGCTGGTAGGCAGTATGACTTATATCGTCCACAACTCATTTGTGTTCTACTCGTGCATATAACATCAACGCATAAAACCTAGGCTCGTATGCCACTGTTGGGGAACGTAGTAATTTCAAAATTTTCCGACGCACACGCAAGATCATGGTGATGATATAGCAACGAGAGGGGAGAGTGTTCGTCCACGTACCCTCGTAGACCGTAAGCGGAAGCATTATGACAACGCGGTTGATGTAGTCGTACGTCTTCACGATCCGACCGATCCAAGTACCGAACGTACGGCACCTCCGAGTTCAGCACACGTTCAGCTCGATGACGTCCCTCGAACTCCGATCCAGCCGAGTGTCGAGGGAGAGTTCGTCAAGACGACGGCGTGGGACGATCTTGATGTTCTATCGGCGCAGGGCTTCGCCTAAGCAGCGACGATATGACCGAGGTGGAATATGGTGGAAGGGGCACCACACACGGCTAAGGAACGATCCGTAGATCAACTTGTGTGTTCATGGGTGCCCCTGCCCCGTGATATAAAGGAGGGAGGGAGGAGGAGGCCGTCCTAGGGAGGAGGCGCGCCATAGGGGAGTCCTACTCCCACAGGAGTAGGATTTCCCCTTCGTAGTCCAACTAGGATCCTTCCATGTATTAGGAGTAGGAGACTAGGAAGGGAAGAGAGAAGGGAAGGAAGGAGGGTGCGGCCTCCCTTATGGTCGGACTACGGCAGGGGCGCGTGGCCTGCCCTAGGCAGCCCTCTCTCTTTCCTTGAGGGCCCAATAAGGCCCAATACTTCTCCCGGCGAATTCCCTAACTCTCCGGTACTCAAAAATACCGAATCACTCGGAACCTTTCGAACTCCGAATATAGTCGTCCAATATATCGATCTTTACGTCTCGACCATTCGAGACTCCTCGTCATGTCCCCGATCTCATCCGGGACTCCGAACTCCTTGGTACATCAAAACTCATAAACTCATAATATAACATCATCGAAACCTTAAGCGTGCGGACCCTACGGGTTCGAGAACTATGTAGACATGACCTAGAACTATTCTCGGTCAATAACCAATAGCGGACCTGGATGCCCATATTGGCTCCTACATATTCTACGAAGATCTTTATCGGTCAAACCGCATAACAACATACGTTGTTCCTTTGTCATCGGTATGTTACTTGCCCGAGATTCGATCGTCGGTATCCAATACCTAGTTCAATCTCGTCACCGCAAGTCTCTTTACTCGCTCAGTAGTGCATCATCCCGTAACCAACTCATTGGTCACATTGCTTGCAAGGCTTATAATGATGTGCATTACCGAGAGGGCCCAGAGATACCTCTCCGACAATCGGAGTGACAAAACCTAATCTCAAATCGCCAACTCAACATGTACCTTCGGAGACACCTGTAGTACTCCTTTATAATCACCCAGTTACGTTGTGACGTTTGGTAGTACCCAAAGTGTTCCTCCGGTAAACGGGAGTTGCATAATCTCATAGTTACAGGAACATGTATAAGTCATGAAGAAAGCAATAGCAACATACTAAACGATCAAGTGCTAAGCTAACGAAATGGGTCAAGTCAATCACATCATTCTCTTAATGATGTGATCCCATTAATCAAATGAAAACTCATGTCTATGGTTAGGAAACTTAACCATCTTTGATTAACGAGCTAGTCAAGTAGAGGCATACTAGTGACACTATGTTTGTCTATGTATTCACACATGTATTATGTTTCCGGTTAATACAATTCTAGCATGAATAATAAACATTTATCATGAAATAAGGAAATAAATAATAGCTTTATTATTGCCTCTAGGGCATATTTCCTTCAGATATTGGAGTTGCATGTTGCGTATGTCGTCGATGATCACAAGATCAAGATGGATGCAATGCGCTTGAAGATTAGAAAGATTAGAAAATATGCCATTCATACCGAGGCTTGGTATCATTATGCCGTTGGATCAGTTGTTACATTGGTTGCGATTATGATCGCATTTGTTATCGCATTGAAATGGTTTACATAGTTTATGGTTTAATTAATTTAGATGCTCTGCAGAGCTTTATGTTGTTAGATGAGAACTATGTATGTACTTTGGTTTTAATATGATGATGAACTTCTATTAATTTGGTCACTTAATTATCTATTCATGATATTCTGTAATGATTTTTGACACACTTAATTATATATAATGCACGCAGATGAACCGGCAATGGATGTACGGTTCAAGACACACCTCCGAGTACATTAAGGGCGTGCATGATTTTTTCGAAGTGGCTGAGGCAAACAAGCAGAATGGTTTTATGTGTTGTCCATGCCCTATATGTGGGAATGCGAAGTCTTACTCTGACCGGAAAATCCTTCACACCCACCTTCTTTACAAGGGTTTCATGCCACACTATAATGTTTGGACGAGGCACGGAGAAATAGGGGTTATGATGGAAGACGACAAAGAAGAAGAGTACGATGACAACTATGTGCCCCTTGAATACGGTGATGCTACTGAACATCAAGAGGAACTAGACGATGTGCACGATGATGTTGCAACGGGCAAAGCTGCTAAAGATCAAGAGGAACCAGACGATGTGCCCGATGATGATGATCTCCGCCGGGTCATTGTCGATGCAAGGACGCAATGCGAAAGTCAAAAGGAGAAGCTGAAGTTCGATCGCATGTTAGAGGACCACAAAAAAGGGTTGTACCCCAATTGCGAAGATGGCAACACAAAGCTCGGTATTGTACTGGAATTGCTGCAGTGGAAGGCAGAGAATGCTGTGCCTGACAAAGGATTTGAGAAGCTACTGAAAATATTGAAGAAGAAGCTCCCAAAGGATAACGAATTGCCCGACAGTACATACGCAGCAAAGAAGGCCGTATGCCCTCTAGGATTGGAGGTGCAGAAGATACATGCATGCCCTAATGACTGCATCCTCTACTGCGGTGCGTACAAGGATCTGAACGCATGCCCGGTATGCGGTGCATTACGGTATAAGATCGACGAGATGACCTGGTGATGTTGACGGCGAGCCCCCGGAAGAGGGTTCTGCGAAGGTGATGTGGTATGCTCCTATAATACCACGGTTGAAACGTCTGTTCAGAAACGGAGAGCATGCCAAGTTGATGCGATGGCACAGTGAGGACCGTAAGAAAGACGGGAAGTTGAGAGCACCCGCTGACGGGTCGTACTAGAGAAAAATCGAGAGAAAGTACTGGTATGAGTTTGCAAGTGACCCAAGGAACATATGGTTTGCTTTAAGCGCAGATGGCATTAATCCTATCGGGGAGCAGAGCAGCAACCACATCACCTGGCCCGTGACTCTATATATGTATAACCTTCCTCCTTGGATGTGCATGAAGAAGAAGTTCATTATGATGCCGGTTCTCATCCAAGGCCCTAAGCAACCTGGCAACGACATTGATGTGTACCTAAGGCCATTAGTTGAAGAACTTTTACAGCTGTGGAATGAAAATGGTGTACGTACGTGGGATGAGCACAAACAGGAAGAATTTGACCTAAAGGTGTTGCTGTTCGTGACCATCAACGATTGGCCCGCTCTCAGTAACCTTTCAGGACAGACAAACAAGGGATACCACACATGCACGCACTATTTACTTGACACCGATAGTATATACCTGGGAAGCTGCAGGAAGAATGTGTACCTGGGCCATCATCGATTTCTTCCGACCAACCATCAATGTCGAAAGAAAGGCAAGCATTTCAAAGGCGAGGCAGATCACCGGAAGAAGCCCGCCATGCGTACCGGTGATCACGTACTTGCTATGGTCAATGATTTACACGTAATCTTTGGAAAGGGTCCCGGCGGACTAGCTGTTCCGAGTGACACTGGGGGACACGCACCCATGTGGAAGAAGAAATCTATATTTTGGGACCTACCCTACTGGAAAGACCTAGAGGTCCGCTCTTTGATCGAAGTGATACACGTGATGGAGAACCTTTGCGTGAACCTGCTAGGCTTCTTGGGTTCTTGGGCGTGTATGGGAAGAAAAAAGATACAACCGAGGCACGGGAGGACCTGCAACGTTTGTACGAAAAAGACGGCATGCCTCCAAAGCAGTATGAAGGTCCTGCCAGCTATGCTCTTACCAAAGAAGAGAAGGAAATCTTCTTTGAATGCCTGCTTAGTATGAAGGTCCCGACTGGCTTCTCGTCGAATATAAAAGGAATAATAAATATGGCAGAGAAAAAGTTTCAGAACCTAAAGTCTCATGACTGCCATGTGACTATGACGCAACTGCTTTCGGTTGCATTGAGGGGGCTTCTACCGGAAAACGTCCGATTAGCCATTGTGAAGCAATGTGCATTCCTCAATGCAATCTCTCAGAAGGTGATCGATCCAGAAATCATACCAAGGCTAAGGAGTGATGTGGTGCAATGTCTTGTCAGTTTCGAGCTGGTGTTCCCACCATCCTTCTTCAATATCATGACGCACATCCTAGTTCATCTAGTTGACGAGATTGTCATTCTGGGCCCCGTATTTCTACACAATATGTACCCCTTTGAGAGGTTCATGGGAGTCCTAAAGAAATTTGTCTCAGAATCGCACTAGGCCGAAGGAAGCATCTCCATGGGCCATCAAACAAAGGATGTCATCGGGTTTTGTGTTGACTTCATTCCGGCCTTAAGAAGATAGGTCTCCCTAAATCGCGGTATGAGGGGAAATCGACCGAAAAGGCACGCTTGGAAGGGACTCAATAATATGCAGGAACGGATATTCTTGGTCTCAAGCACACTACACAGTTCTCGAACTCTACCTTGGTGACCCCGTATGTCGATGAAGACAAGAACGATCTGCGCCCAAACACCGGAGCAAAGGCGACGATTGGATTACATGTGAACACATCGGGACTTTCAGCAGTTGGTTGGAAGCACGCCTCGAGGTGACAACACTGTTTGTAATGAGCTATACTTGTTGTCGAGGGACCATCTTTGACTGTATTGATTTGGAAAGGATACGAGATAAATGGGAATACATTTTACATGATTGACCAAGATCAAAAGAGCACCAACCAAAACAACGGTGTCCGCTTTGATGCAACAACCGAGAGGGGAAAGGACACATATTATGGTTACATAGTGGACATATGGGAACTTGACTACGGACATGATTTTAAGGTCCCTTTGTTTAAGTGCAAATGGGTCAATCTGTCGAGGAGGCGGGTGCAGTGTAGACCCACGATACGGAATGACAACAGTGGATCTGAAAAATCTTGGGTACACTGACGAACCGTTCGTCTTAGCCAATGATGTGGCACAAGTTATCTATGTGAAGGACATGTCTACCAGACCGAGAAAGAGAAAAGATAAGGAAGCGAATACATCATACGATGAGCCAAAGCGCCACATAGTTCTTTCAAGAAAAAGGGACATCGTGGGAGTGGAGGGCATGGCAGACATGTCTGAAGATTATGAAAAGTTTCATGAAATTCCTCCCTTCAAAGTCAAGGCTGACCGCAGCATCCTGATAAACGATGAAGATTATCCATGGTTATGGCGCAATAAGCAAATGATACAAACGAAGAAAAAGTAAAGACTTTCTCCCGCAACTATTATGATGATACCATGCCAACTTTGTAACAGACGAGTATGATACCATTGTCCGTTTTGTACATGCACAAGCTATGTGGGTGAATTTATGATACCATGCCAACTTTCAACTTTTTTAGAGTTCATTTGAAATGCTTTAATGTCTTATGGTTCGGCCCTCGTAATAATTAAAAATAGCAACAATAAGTATTTTGTTGTAAGTAGAAACAAAATAAAATAAATAAAGCAAGAAAGAAAACAAAAAAACAAAAAAGTGTTTTCAAATTTGAAAACTAATGGCACTAACAGAAAGTTTATAATTTTTCTAAAACTAAAAGCAAAAAAGAATTAAAAATAAAGCAAAAACAAAGAAAATAAATAATGCAGAAAACAAAACAAAAAACTGGAAAATATTTAAAAATAGCAACAATAAGTATTTTGTTGTAAGTAGAAACAAAATAAAATAAATAAAGCAAGAAAGAAAACAAAAAAACAAAAAAAGTGTTTTCAAATTTGAAAACTAATGGCACTAACAGAAAGTTTATAATTTCCTAAAACTAAAAGCAAAAGGAATTAAAAAATAAAGCAAAAAACAAAAGAAAATAAATAATGCAGAAAACAAAACAAAAAAACTGGAAAAATAAAATAAAAATAGCAACAATAAGTAAAGAAAACAAAAAACAAAAATGCCTCCCTCTATTTACACACTGAATACGACTAGAAACCCTACAATGGGCCAGGATTCAGGCCCGCAGTAGGCCCAGAAGGCCCATTAGGCAAAGCAGTAGCAAGTAGGCCCGCAAGCCTGCGGTGCAGAGGAGCTCGAGAGGGGTGCGACAGTGGAGCTTATAAACCAATGCGCGCCCCTCTCAACTAGCGAGGTGGGACTAAACTTTGGCCCGACGCAGGCAAGAGGCCTTTGGTCCCGGTTGGTGGCACCAACCGACAAAAGGGGTTCTGTAAAAAACCGGGACTAAAGGGGGGCATTGGTACCGGTTGGTGCCACGAACCGGTACCAATGCCCACCTTTAGTCCCGGTTGGTCCACTAACCGGGACCAAAGGCCGCCGCTTCCGCCCTTTGGGCTGCTGAAAAGAGGCCTTTGGGCTGCTGAAAAGAGGCCTTTGATCCCGGTTGGTGGCACCAACCAGGACTAAAGGGGGCATTAGTCCCGGTTGGTGTCACGAACCGGGACCAATGCTCTTGCTATATATACAACACTTAGGAAAATTTGACGAACACATCGCCAGTTGCCCCCCGGCCCGCCCGACGATGCCGAGCTCATCGACGCCGCCAGTTACCCAGATCAACGTCGTCCGCTGCCCCGACGCCGCCGCCGCCCGACGCAGATCCCGCGCCCGTCGTCGCCCTGCCCGTCGCCGCCAAAGGCCGCCCCGACGCCCGCCAGCCACCCTCGCCGACGCCGTCGTCGTCGCCGCGCCCGTCGTCGCCGTTGTCGTCGCTTCAGCGTGCCGGTCGCGCCCCTGCCCCACGACCCGCTTTCACCGTCGCCGTCGTTGTTGGCCACGCCCTGCCCCAACTGCCGTGGTCGTCGCCGACGCCCTCGCCCTCGCCGGCCACCCCCGTTGTGAGCCGCCGCCGTCGAGGCTCTGTGTTCGGTGCTTTTTTTCATACATACATGTGTATTTTTTTGTTCATTGCATTTTTTTCATATATATAATTAATGTATATATGTATGTGTGGTAGCTATATGATGAATGGATGTGGCTATGTATGTATGAATATAATGTTCATAGCATTTTTTTTGTTTATATATGTTTTTTCATATATGTATTTTAGGTTGTTAGTAGATATCGATTTTAGGTTAGTGCATTTTAATTAGGTTAGTGTAGAGGAAAAAGTAAAATAAGGAAAAGGAAGAAAAGAGGAAGAAGGAAGAAGGAAGAAGAAGAAGAAAAAGAATGAGAGGGAAAAGGAAAATAAGAAGAGGAAGAAAGGAGAAGAAGAGGAGAGGAAGAAGAGGAGAAATAAATAAGAAGAGGAAAAAAGAAGAAAAAGAAGAGGAGAAGAAGAAAGGAATAGATCTAGAAGAAAAAATCTCCTCTATTCTTTTTCTTCTTCTCTTTTTCTTTTTTTTTCTTCTTCTTCTTCCTTCTTCCTTCTTCCTATTTTCTTCCTTTTCCTTAATTATTTTCCTTTCTCGAGGGAGAAGAAGAAAAAGAAGAGGAGAAGAAGAAATAAAGGAATAGAGGAGAAAGAAGAAACTTCAACACGAGGGGGGTACCGATACCCCCTCCCCGATAACATTATTTTCCGATGTATATGTATGTCGCGTCGTTGTCGATATAACCCCCTCGAGATAACTTTGATCTGAGGGGCAGTCGATATATATACCCCCTCTCGACCGTGATAACTTATACAACAGCAGCACCCCCCTCGGCCCTCTCGCTCGACCAGAACTCTCGAGGACACCCAAACCCTAGAGAGAAAACGATGTTGGTCTCCTACCCCCTCCCGCCGCACCCCTACCCGACAAATTAACTCTCTTGAGGCCACCAAAATTTACCAAGTTAAAAGAGTGTTGTCGTCGAGACCACCCCAAACCCTTGAAGCGTTGTGTCGAGGCGACCCCAAACCCTAGAGAAGCAGCGTCGAGGCCACTAACATGATTCCTTATTGTGATTAGCTAGCTAGTTCTACGTTTGCCACTAATATATATATATATATATATATATATATATATATATATATATATATATATATATATATATATATATATATATATATAGACGGTCTATTCTGCTAATATTAGCAGAATAACTATTCCAAGACACCACTTCGCACTCTTGGCGCTCAGCGAAGCGCATCGCATCATTTTGACATGAGCACTGCAATAGAGACTAGTGAACTTCGTGTCGAAAAAAACTGCACGCGGTGTTTTTTCGGTACTGTTTTCGCTCTAATTTTAACCGTTTATCGGAATGAGGTGTGTAATATACCATTGAAAAGCTATGGATTAGGCGCAACTTCGACATGTTGAAGACTTTTCGAGATTTCACACGGTTTAAGAGCAGTTTTGAAAATAGTGCGGCAGATGAGGAGTGGCAGCGAGCGTTTTTTCGCTTTTTTTCTAAACCGCTTTTCGGAATGAAGTAAATGATACGCCGTTGGATAGATATCGTCGAGGCGCATCTTTTTCATATATAAATCTTTCTCTAATTCATTACGGTTTAAGAGCAGTTTCAAATTTACTAAATCGCGGAATTCTGTTTTTCAAATTTTTTGAAATTTTTGGTACTGTTTTTACTCCAGTTTTCTAAACGTTTGTCGAAACGAGACATATGATACGCCGTTGGAAAGCTACGGACAAGGCGCAACTTTCATATCTTGAAGTGGTTTTGAGATTCCTTACAATTTTTAGTTAATTTTGAAAATCGTGCGGCTGACTTCGAGAGGCAGCGGCTGTTTTTCGTGAAATTTTTACTAACGGCTGGTCGGAATAATTCAAATCATACGCCGTTGGAAAGATATCGACGAGACGCAACTTTTTCATGTAGAACACACTCTCTTATTCATTACGGTTTAAGAGCAGTTTCAATTTTACCGAAAAGCGGACACTCTGTTCTTCGCGAGACCAAAATCGTCGTATGTACTGCATCGGACAGAAGAACGCATTGCTTCAGACAAAATACCACACTGCATCAGATGGGCAAGTGCACTGCATGGTTTGTTTTTATTTAGACGTATTTTTTCTCGGACGGGGAAAGAAGAACGCACTGCTTCAGACGGAATACCGCACTTCATTAAATGGGCAAGTGCACTGCATGGTTTTTTATTGGACGTAAATTTTCTCAAACGAGATGGAGTGCACTTCATGTCGACCGTTGGTACTGCAGGGACGAGGTGAGTGCAGGGCAGGCCCTGAGGGGGGGGGGGGGGCAGAGGGGCGGCCGCCCCGGGCCCCCCATGCTGCAGGGGCCCCCACCCCAGGGTACGCACGTTGCTAGCACTGCATGGGCTGGACATGCAGACGTAGGCACGGCTAGCCCACGCACGCAATCGCTCGCTCCTCGACTCATCGTAATGTACGTACGTAGCCTCGAACTCTCTCTCTCGAAAAAAAAAAACGTAGCCTCGAACGGGCTCCTGTTCCCTTTCCTAATTCCCCTTTCTTTCAAGATCCAATCTTCCCGACCCCCGGATCTGATCGCAAGTCGCTGTTTCGCCGGCGAGCTCCGCTCTCCTGTCTTCACCCGAGATGTCGTCCACGTCGGGTCATCGCCGGGCGCACCATAATGACACGCCAAGTTGCCGGTGCCAGTCCAGTTCATGTTATGGCGGAGCGCCCGATCAGGCCATCAGCGAAGCAGATCCAACTGATCTGAGGTATACCATGTTATTCAAAGTTATTAAGTAGTCGTTTGCACATACGACGCATAGCTCTTTCACTGTTCAACTTTTATATATTTTCAATATCATGCTTGTATGTATAAACTATTTCATATAAATATTGGTTTTGAATTGATTAAAGTATATATACACGGACTAAAAAATTGCCCGTGCATTTCAACAAATCCAAAATAAACTGATACATGTTCATAAACATGAAAAAGACACCCTGCTCTCGGTAGACATATATCACTACAAATATGTTAGGATTCATCCATGGTATATTCCTCTTATTTGTTTGGATGATGCCGGGAAGGGTTGGGGCTGGTTCGTACACACTAACGGATTTACTGCAAACATGGAGCAGAGTAACGGGGTCTCTTTTCAATACCATAACCTATATCGCATGCATTACCGGATGATGAAATTTAGCGGATAAAACACATGTCATCGTCATCGGCTGAGTCTTTTAAAGAGCACAAATAGTTATTAGTGTTATTATTATGATTGTCATGCAAAGGGGCCCTGAGTTTTGGTTTCGCCCCGGGACCCAAAATCTCAGGACCGGCCCTGGGTGAGTGTACTGCATCAATTGTTCTTTTCCAATTTTCTTTCTAATGCACACAAACAACAAAGTGAGCTGCATTAAAAAATCAACCTTTTTCAGTTTGCTTTCTTCCAATTTGTTTCTGCACTTGGCAACATAGTGAACCGCTCGGAGAGAGAAAATCACTACATCAATGAAACAAGTGAGCTGCACTTTTTTTTTTCTTCTATGCATGTTTTCGAGAGCCACAAACGAAAACAAAGTGCATTACAAAAAGAAGTGTACTTCTCATGGGAATTTATTTTTCTCTTTTTTTTACAAAGTAAACCACTAATCACCACAAAATGGACCACATCATTTTTTTCTCAAAGTACATAGCATGATAAAAAAAATCCAGTTCGACAAAAGAACTGCTCAGTACAGTCAAGCGAACATCTTCAGCCCAAAGCGACTTTACTTTTTTTGTGATATGGGCTTCAACTTCTCTCAAAGAGCACTGCATTTGTTTGAATAATTTACACAAACAACAGAGGCAAAATTAACAAACTACTTAGTACTTTGAAGCGGAGATCTTTGGTCCAAATGACTTTAGTTATTGTGATATTGGCTTCAACTTCTCTCACAGAGCACTGCATTTTTGTTTGCAAACTACACACGCACGCCAGGTGAGCTGCATGAATCGATTCATCGGATCGCAATGGAGATGATAAAAAACGGTCGACTTGCCCGAGCTGATTGCTCGATCCCCTCCTCGGAGAAAGGATGGGGAGCCTAGCGCGCCTCACAGTGTGGCCGTCCTCGCTCTGGCCGGAGACAGCAGACCCTAACGTCTCGTCGGGTGGCCATCGTCCTCCTTTCTAGCCGCTGGAGGAGGCGCGGTGGAGGGAGGGTACACAGGGGGAAGGCACACTGGTGCGTGGTGAACCTCACTCGCGACCCAGTGGAACTGCGTCGGGGAGCCGAGGCGCCACCACAGAGATGGGCCAAGATCGATGGGCAGCGCAGAGGTTAGGGATGCGGAGGGAGGCGGAGCCCATGGCTGGCGCTTGTCGCGTGGCGCTCCCTCCCTGCTTGTGTTACTCGTCACCGGCGTGCCTCGGAGGCATGGATCCCTTTCCGTCAGGCCTGAATTCCCAGAGAACACCATTAGCATCGGATCCAAGACCGAGGTACAGAGTGTGGTGGCGCTGACGAGGAAGATGACCACCGAGGGGAGCAAGCAAGATCGGGGGCAGAGTGGTCGAGGCAGTCGCCGGGACGGCACTGTGGACCGGCGGCGGCCGGATCCGTCGGCTGGGCGGTGCGGTGGGGCTGGATCCGTTGTCTGGGCGGCGCGGAGGCGTGCGGGGTCGTGTTGCGGCTGGGATGAGATCCGGCGCTGGGAGGAAGTGCGGTGCGGGTAAGAAAGGAGCCAGCGGCCCTGCTGTGGTGGGAGGAAGGAGCCCCAGGGGCACTCTGGCACGGAGAAGGAAGCTAGGCGGCGGCGCGGCACGGCGGCGGGAGGCCGGGGCAGGCACGGGAGGAGGGAGGTGGAGAAGGATTCCGCCGGATCCGGTTGGGGAAATCGGTAGTGCTCGACCGGCTGGGGAGGAAAGGAGCCAGGGGAGTTCTCAAGGCCGGCGCAGCTGTGTGGATGGGTGGCGGTGCCAGGAGGCCCGCGGATCTCGCCGTGAGGGTGGATCCAGGGCGCCGAGGGGAATGGGCGCGCGGCGTGGGTGGTGGGGTGGGGGGGCGAAGCGGGGCCGGGAGGTGGTTCGCGTGCGGGGTAGAAGGTGGGAGGAGGGAGGTCGTGCCGTGGGATGCGCCGACGGGTAGGGGTGCGAGGAAGAAGGTGGGGTAGGTTGCTCCAGGTTCTGTATGCGGTTCATTTTATCCGCGGCGCAGTTTGTTTGGTGTTAGCAGAATAAGGATTTGGTGTGCAGAATAAGACTCTAGAGGGTGTTATCATAATAGACCTATATATATATATATATATATATATATATATATATATATATATATATCTGTACCATGTTTGAATAATAATTGACATGTTGTAAATATTTGCAGAAACTATGGAGCACTCCCGAGACGAAGAAACATAAGCGATGTTGGGGGACATAATCGCACAAGGAAGTGATGTCGTTGCGTCATTTCTCAACGACACCGATGGTCAGGAAGGACTGGGTGAAGAAGAGGGCTATGTTCATGATGGCTCCAACCCATTAATGCCGGTACAAGAAGAGGTCTATGTTCATGATCGCTCCGGTGACCCAATGGAGGTACAAGAAGGAGACCGTGCTGACTGCTCCGGTGACCGAACCGAGTCCGGCCAGGTATATATATATTAGTTAAGCCCGTGTTGACTAGTTAATTGATGCATTCATTGTTTTGGTATATGTACACATATTAATTAACTCTCGTCTTTCTTCCCTTTTCTAGCCCTCCGGATCGAGCACAACTTTGGTAAGGAGACGAGGCCCGAAGAAAAAGTTGAGCTCGGATGAAAGGTTTGAGATCATAGAAATCGCACCCGACGGCGAACCGATTGAACCCATCCGGACAAAGAACGCATTTTCTGCTCAGTGCGAGGTTCTTGTTAGGGACAAGATCCCGATCAGCATCCAGCAATGGTATAAGCCTAAGGAGGAAGACCCTGAGGTGTCTTATGTCAATGATATGCAGAAAGAAGATCTTTGGACTCAGCTCAAGGCAAATTTCACCCTACCGCCAGAGGAGGATCCGTAGAAGCTAGTTAAAGAGCAAATAATCAAGTCTTGTGCTCTTAAGAAGATGGCAACCCTATTCAGGAGGTGGAGGAAAGAGCTGAACAAGTTTGTCGACAAAAAAAAGACACCAGAATTCATCGGCAAATATGAGAAGATCAAAGATCACTGTCCCGCATTTGTGGCCCACAAGACATCGGAAAAGAGTAAGAAGATGTCGGCGACAAACAAGAAAAATTCTGTGAAGAAGAAGCTTCACCATCGCACGGGGTCAGGTGGCTACCTCAAAGCCCGGCCTATGTGGTCCAAGGCTGAGAATGATCTGCTTGAAAATGGGATCGAACTAGAGACACACTACAAGAAATATGTCAACTTGTGACCCTCACTATTGGTCGCTGAAAGGTCATAGTTTTTCATTTGCGACCTTTTTGTGACCAAAAACAGAAGGTCAAAAGCTGAGGGTCATTAACTGACTATAGCGACCTTCTCTGTGATATGTAAAAGGTCGTTGGTTCTTTGACCAAATTTTTGGTCACTAGCAACTTCCTCAGGCCACGTAGGCATCCAGCGTGGCAAGCTGATGTGGCACAAGAATCAGCCCGGTCCGATTCGGCGTTTTACATGGGCCTAGCCCATTTATTCAGCCCATTTATTTTTTTTCTATGTGTAAATTTTTGGTTGGGTTCATGGGCCAAGCCCTATATTGCAGCCTTTTTTATTGTTGGGTTGTGGCCTTTTTGTCTAAACGAATTTAGTTTTTCTTTTTTTCCCAAAAGAAGGTTCCACTAGTCAGATGGGTCCCAGTTGTCATCATCAATTGGCTGTAGCCTTTTCAGGCGCAGTACACAGGAATACAATTTTGCACATATATATTGTTGAGAAAATTTCATAATTTTGCTGTCAAAGCAGCATGTACACAGGAATACAATTTTGCTATCAAAGCAACATTTCAAACGTACATCTTCATGACATCGTACATAAAAACCAGCAATAAAAAGATTACAATATGCCATTTGGCTCGGATCTTGCATGCGCAACATCTCACATTCATGTACAGGAGAGGAGGAGGGGCTTGAGTTGTCCTGAAGGATACGCATTCCTGAAGGACACAAAAAGTAGAGGTATTATTTTGGACAATAAGCTCCAAGACAACATTGTAGGCTATTAACATAAAATAAGTTATTATCAGGTTAAGCCACACTTTTAGAGCTAGATCAAGGCACAAAATGTTTATTTGGTTGGGTCATGCTGCAACAATCACATAGAAGCATAATTATAAGCACAAATACACCAATCATCTCAGTTCAAGCAAATCATCTGTACTAGCAAAGCATGAAAAAGGAAGCAGCACATGGCAGGAATTTTTACAATAGCTCAGTTGATGACTTCAAATAGGAATAATGTATACAAGTATAATACAAAAATATGAGAAACTATCACAGTACAGAAATGGTATCACGGATATATATAGCTGATATATCACAAGACTTCAATGACAGATTGAAATGTTTTACTCAATATCTCAATGTATGGAACTCAAAGAACTTTTTCGGTTAGTCACCAAAGATCGTGCATTTTACTCATACAAGTCTAAAAAGACTACAACAGTACCTAACTAATGCTGCAAATTATATTGCCGATGCATACTTTGTGATGAGAAAATGGTTAGATCATCATCCAACGACATTCAACATGTACGCCATACAAAAGAAACTGGCAGTTCTCCTCGATTGCTTGTTCAAGCTAGATTAGAGTTATAAATGAATGTTCAGACTGCCCTTATATTTTATAGCTAGGATCACACATTGCAGTTGTAACCACAATGGGAACCTGATGATGTGCACATTTGAACAACTCGAGACACAAGTTACGTAACAAGCTACTACCGATGCCGATGCTGTGATACTACTACCGATGCTGTATGGGAACCTCTCTTATCATTTGAACAAGTTCTGAGAACAAGCTACCGCACACATGTATTCACTACCGATGATGTGCTACTACTTGAGGAAGAGGGGAAGGAGATGGAGATGGAAATGCTACTGCCGTTGTAGGTCTATCATGGTCGTGCTTATGACGGTCGGAGATGGACTCCCCATGTTGTGTACCGTGCGGGTGGGCAGCATCCACCTCGCCCGTCTCTGGCGCCCGCCGATGATGCCCTAAGCATGTTCATGCCACCTTTGCACCACCCTCGCATACGAAAACCAGCAAGACACCAAAACGTCGATCTGAGCCGTCACTGCTATGCACAAACATGGTGGTTTGCATCAATAATTCTTATAAACACATGAAACTAATCCTAGTTGTAAACTGAATAAACATATGCAAAGTTCAGACCGAATAAGACAACACCATATACTTGCTGTGCAGGTATATATAATAAATCAACATTGTATCTTGCAAGTCAAGAGTTATCACAGAGAACAAGATACCATAAGATGAATGAAACTTTAGTTTTAATCGCAGGCATCTGCAGTTGAAGCAAGTTGTTACCCAATATGGTTTTAATCGTAGAAGATCTAATTAATAAAAACCGCATCTGCATCTGCAGTTTACCTCGGTAGAATTGGTTTTAATCGCAGAACATATAATTGATAAAAATCAGTTTGCTGCTACTGTTATTGGAAAACTGTTGTGGATTTTTTTGATACAGAAGATAGAACTGGTAAAATCTGTTTGCTGTAACTCTGTCATGGATTTGTTTTAATCGCAGAAGATAGAATTGGTAAATAATATCCTACTAGCATGTAGCGACTAAGATTTAAGCAGGTATGACAATCCATATGTTACTATTCCACAAAGACAGCAAAGAGATATTCTAGAGGTGAAGTAAATGGGGCGCATTTTGAGCCTGAATACAAGAACACGCCCTGGCCTACCAAAATGTCACCTCTCCCTAAAGAATGGTGCCATGTTGTGGCTCCCATATTAGCCCACTAGCCAGACGGCACAACTACAGTAATTCAAATGACTCCAGTTATGTAGTTATGGTATCTTGTATCCTATAATTGCCAGTTTTATTAGATAAGTTGAGATCACAAAACATAAGCAAGGCGAGAATTGCTAGTTCTGGTATCTTGTATCCTGGCCTACCAAAATGTCACCTCTCCCTACCTAATGCTGTATGGGAACCTCTCTTACAAAAAGAAAGCCTTTCTACTCAGCCGATGAAATGAAACCAGCATATAATTTCAGGAAAACACCAGATAAGGGATTCTAAGGTATGCAAGCTTCAGAGAAGAGGAACACCAAATGTACTCTGACCCTCCTGAACACAGCAACACACCATAGGTCAGGATGAACGAAAAGCGATGCAAAGAACATGGTAAACAAGGGACAATGCATTTATGCATACTCATGAAGTGGTCGACACTTTAAATCATATAATGAGCATCAAAAGCGGTTATCAGGGTCAGCGATAGCAGCGTGGTCAAAGAAACTTCTGACCGACAGCTCTATCAAAACCATTCGCATATTATCTTGCAGGCCAGTGCACGTGTAGCAGAAAATCGGCAATGCACTGATCGTCTATATCTGTTCCTAGAGTGGGAAAATATGCTGTGATTGGGCTGGCAAAAACATGCCCTGTAAGCCTTGCGGCAAAATCAGCGATCGACAAAGATCGCTCGCACGACAAAGATGCATGAGAATTGAGAAGCGGGCGATTACTTTGTCTGGTTCTCTCGGACGGAGCAGCCTTGCTACTCTGACCCACGAGGTAGCACAGCATGCAGGACACCATGCTAAGCGCCAGAGCAGCGCCGAGAACGGCGAGGATGCCGTACATCCTCCCGCTCCCGCTCCCCTCGGGCTGTCCTGGCGCCGCGGTTCACGGTGACGATGCGCCGCCGCACGAGGCTCCGAGGTGGTTGATCGCGACGCGTAGCCTGCTTGTGCGGCGTGGCAGCTCGCGCCCCCGATCCTGAAGCTCTCGACGCCATGGGCGCGGGCTGAACCGTGTCCTCCGCCGTGATGTCCCTCGCCCGATCCGAAGCCGAGGAGCCACGGGCCATAGTAGACGAGAGAGTATAAACGCGTCTGACGCCGACGTTGACTTTGTCGGAGGAGGGTCGGCGAGGAAGGGCTCGGTGACGCCGAGGGGTCCTTGGCGCCCGGCTCGACGTGGTCAAGAGCGACGCCATGGCCCACGCCGGGAGCAGGGGCAGCGGGGCCCCGTGCCGCCGGATCGCGGAGGCCACGCTGGCGGCACAGCGCCATGGCGGGCCGGGCGAGGAGGCGGAGGCGCGGCGAGGTTCTTGGCCGGAGAAGGAGAGGAGGGAAAGGTGGGAGGAAATCTGTGGGCAGGTTGCGGCGGAGAGGAGGAGAGAGAGGCCGGCGGCAAGGTTTGGGAGGAGACGAGGTGGTGGCGGCGATGTGGGAGACGAGGGAGCGAGATCTGGATCGAGCGAGGAGAGGGGGGCTGCTAGGGTTTGGGTTGGGTTGGGTTGAGAGGGGACCTGAGAGACGTTGGATCCGTCGGATGTGGACGGTCCAGATCGGCTAAGGGGGTGATCCGCGTGAAGAGCTCCGATTGGTTCAGAAAAATTATGATTTAGAATAGTTTCTAAGTACTAAAACTAGGAGAGTTTTGTGAAGCAACTATCATAAATATTTTGCAAAATGGCACAACTAAAATTTTCTATCAATTTAGAGCATATTTTATGGATGATAGCCAGTTTGCATGCAATTTTTTATCTTTGTAGCTATTTTTAATCATTATTCGAGTGCCCAAAATGAGTTTTTTTGTGAAAGACCTACCAAATAATTGTCAAAAAATTGTACCAAATCATTTTTCTAAAATACTAGGACATATTTAAACCACAATTTACCAAATTGTTGGGTGTGAGAAGTTTCGTCCACCTTTGGTGAAAAGACAAAGTCCACCGATTCAATTGAAGCGGGTCAAATTTGAACTGCAGCTGCCTCATAGTTTGCTATTTATTTTTTCCAAAAATAATTTCTAGGTACGTAAGTATCTATTTAATCAGATAAACATCAAAAGTTCTCCAAGATTCAACCACTAGCTAGGAACGGTCATGCCCGCCGTTTTGACCGCATTTTGAAACGGGCATTAAAAAATAAAAAAAATAAAAAAATTGGAAAACCTTCGCATTGTGTCATTATATGTGACCAAGTTTTCAGGAAAAATAATAAACTTGTAATACGGTAATTATTTTAAAAAAGTGTTCTCAGAAATGAGCTATCATGCGTGAAGATTCCTGGCTTTCAAGCCAAATGATCAATCTTATGGCCACATTCGTGGCATAGTTTGTTCAAACGATCTCATATTGTGCACAAGGGTGCATCTTGGAATTCCAAACAACGTTGCCTAAGGGAGTTTTCATTTTCTTTGCACGAAAAATTCATTTTTCATTTTCCGAGTGCCCGAAATGAGGTTTTTTTGTGAAGGAACTACCAAATAATTGTAGCAAAAATGGACCAAATCAATTTTATAAAATACTAGGCCATGTTTAATGCACAATTGACAAAATGGTTGGGTGTAAAAAGTTTTGATCCACCTCTGGTGAAAAAGACAAATTGTCGCCAATTCAGTTGGAGGCGGGTCAAATTTGAACTGCAGCTGCCTTGTAGTTTGTTCTTTATTTTTTCCAAAAATCATTTCTAGGTACATAAGTATCTATTTAATCAGAGAAACATCAAAAAATTTCCAAGATTCAACCACTAGGTAGGAACGGTCAAGCCCGCCGTTTTGACCGCATTTTGAAATGGGCATAAAAAATCAAAAAAAATCAAAAAATTGGAAAACCTTCGCATTGTGTCATTATATGTGACCAAGTTTCCAGGAAAAATAATAAACTTGTAATACGGTAATTATTTTAAAAAAGTGTTCTCAGAAATGAGCTATCATGCGTGAAGATTCATGGTTTTCAAGCCAAATGATCAATCTTATGGCCACATTCATGGCATAGTGTGTTCAAACGATCTCATATTGTGCACAAGGGTGCATCTTGGAATTACAAACAATGTTGCCTAAGGAAGTTTTGTTTTTCTTTGCACGGAAAATTCATTTTCCATTTTTCGAGTGCCCCAAATGAGGTTTTTTTGTGAAGGAACTACCATATAATTGTCAAAAAATTGGACCAAATAATTTTTCTAAAATACTAGGCCATATTTAATGCACAATTAACCAAATGGTTGGGTGTAAAAGTTTTGATCCACCTCTGGTGAAAAGACAAATTCCACCGATTCAAATTGAAACGGGTCAAATTTGAACTGTAGCTGCCTCATAGTTTGCTCTTTATTCTTTCCAAAAATCATTTCTAGGTACATAGGTATCTATTTAATCATAGAAACACCAAAAAATTCCAAGATTCAACCACTAGCTAGGAACGGTCAAGCTCGCCGCTTTGACCGCATATTAAAACAGGCATAAAAATTCAAAAAAATCAAAAATTGGAAAACCTTCGCATTGTGTCATTATATGTGACCAAGTTTCCAGGAAATTAATAAACTTGTAATACGGTAATTATTTTAAAAAAGTGTTCTCAAAAATGAGCTATCAAGTGTGAAGATTCATGGCTTTCAAGCCAAATGATCAATCTTATGGCCACATTCATGGCATAGTTTGTTCAAATTATCTCATATTGTGCACAAGGGTGCATATTGGAATAGCAAACAATGTTGCCTAAGGAAGTTTTCATTTTCGTTGGACGAAAAAACCATTTTCCATTTTTCGAGTGCCGAAAGGAGGGTTTTTGTGAAGGAACTACCAAATAATTGTTGCAAAATTGGACCAAATCATTTTTATAAAATACTAGGCCATATTTAATGCACAATTGACAAAATGGTCTGGTGTAAAAATTTTGATCCACCTCTCGTGAAAAAGACAAATTCTGCCGATTCAGGTTGGAAGCGGGTCAAATTTGAACTGCTGCACTGCCTCATAGTTTGCTATGTATTTTTTCCAAAAATCATTTCTAGTTACATAAGGACCTATTTAATCATAAATACATGGTTTGGTGGCGATATGTCGAGGTTTGGGCGGTGCCGAGGGCCCCAACTCTAGAGCTGCCAGAACTCAAGATGTTCGCAAGTGGTCACTGCGTGACCGTGGCGTTGCCATGTGTTCTGGGCGGCCTAGGCATGTCTAGTGGGTTGGGCACTCCCCAGGTTGGTGCTAGGAAGAAAATTACAACATAAGATTCTCATGAGGAGACCAATCGATGCTCAAACATGAATTAGCAGCCAAGTGTTTGATTAGTGGTACGGGAAATGTACATGGATAATGGGCGTGAGTTTTGGCTGAGGATGATAAGTTACTAAGAAGACCGTTTTCACAAATTTTCAGCTCAAAAGGAGGAGCCTAGGTGGTACTTGCTTTGCAAACCACCACATTGGACATAAATACGAATGTTGAAGCTCGGCTCAAAATAATGAATGGATTGAGCTGGCATTTGGTGGAGGATGGTTATTTGGGCATAGGAAAGCACTGTAGAAAATGGATACTATTTGGACATGCCAAAGTGGTACTTCCTTCACAAACTGTTACTCTGAACAAAATAGGAAAATGAATATTTTTGAATTATTTTTGAACTAGGCAAGGAAGGTTTTTACATATTTGACGAAGATATGACCCAAAGAATTTATGAGATTTTTTTGGGAATTTTGGGAATGACAGAAATATAGGTTGCTTCACAACCTAGGGCAAAAACTGCCACATGGACATGACACATAGGCAAACTGATGAGGTGGCGCCTAGTCATAGCAACCCACCACAATTTACAAGGCTATGACCATCTATATTGGTCGTTAACAACTAGAAATAAGGCAGCGGACTAGCACTATTTGCTTTGTGACCATTTCGTGTAAGGAAATTACGACCTTTCTGACCAAAATGGTCGCAATGGTTCAGGGTTTGGAGCCCCCTGAACAGCTTTTGACCAATTGGTCTAAAATGGTCATAGATTTATGACCAATTCTTCGAGGGTCACTGACAGAAGGTCATAAGTTGACATATTTCTTGTAGTGACAATGTACTGGCCAGACTGTTGCCGGACTTGGTTCTTCGGGGCTGGTGGAACCTTGGACCCTGTATCAGGGAAGTGCCATTGGACGGACGAGCAACTGCAAATACCAGTCAAGACCTTCGACACTATATCAATGCAGCGCAGCGAGGGACGTTCATTCCAGACAGGGAGAAGGACGAGCTCACAATGGCCCTCGGGAATCCTGAGCACCCTGGACGGACACGAGGCACGCCAGGCTCCATTCCGTGGAATGTTGGTTTTCAACGCAGGGGTTACAAAACCCACGAGAGGAGGAAGAAAGCTCGAACAGGCCAAACGCAGCGCTGCGAAAGGGTAATGGGGCTAGAGGAACGAGAAGAGGAACGAGAAGCAGCAGATCGCAGCAAACGACCTGCCGAAGCTTCCCCCGAGGCTACCTCGCCATCTCAGCGGAGAAGCAGCGTGGCTTCCACCGAGCTACTTCAACCGGAGCATGTCTTGACGGCTCCTACCAGCTATCCCGTGGATGCTATCACAGAGTCTCAAAATTGCCACATTATGACGCGATGGATGAATTTGAAGGTCAAGGCGGCTGTTGGCTCTGTTTATCCTACTGGACCCGGCGCAACTTACCACTGCCGGCCGATTCCAGAAGGATATGCTAGGGTGATGGTGGATGAAATAACGGAGGGATTTGAGGACCTCCTGCTTGACCATCCTACCAGTGAAGGGGAGACTAGGCTGGGTTCTACTCTGAAGACTCCATGCCTACGGCGGAAGGATCTCATCAACCTTCCGAACTGGACGCCTCCGCCTCCTCCTCCTCCTCCTCCCGCGAGTCAGGGCACTCCGCCTCCTCCACCGCCTCCTCCTCCGGCGAGTGACGATCAGGGCACGCGTGGCGGCACTCCGCCTTCTTCTCCGGTGCATGGCGGTACTCCACCTCCTTCTTCGCCTGCGCCGGCGCTCCCGAGCAGCCAGCAGCCTCCTCCTTCTCCACCTCGTCAGCAAGGGCGGAAGAGACCTGCCGCCGCCCCGGCTGCTCCGGCGCATCGTAGTCCTTCTCCTCCGCCTCATAAGCAAGCACGAAAGAAGACGGACGCCGCAGCCGCTCCGTCTGCTCCGGCGTCAAGCAGCACAACCAGAGGCGGGAGGCAATACAGATACGGTCCACCTCTCAAGCCTCTAGAGAAGTTACCGTACGAGAGGACCGAGGAAGAAAACGCGAAGATCGTGCGGACCCACGTGAAGGAGTTCTTTGAAGGGGTGAAAGCAAAGAGACATCCACCTCCAGAGGAGAAGGTAGATCCGGTGAAAGCAAAGCGCACTCTCGATGCCCTGAGGAAACTCGCAAAGTCTCCGCCGAGAACCAACTATGAGCGACATCGAATGATATATCTCCAAGCGGAGCGAAGAAGGAAGTATTGCGGACATCAAAGGTCAAGAGAACGAGAGCTGCGAAAAAAATTGACCAGCTCGGCGAACAAGCAAACCAATCGTGCCCCCCGCTCAATGTGTCTAGCGGCAACATCATCGCTAATGCTCGGGGATGGTGGCGGTTATGGCAATCTACAAGATTACCCGCCGACGATCAACTTCCGATTTCATGGAGGTGGACGAACACGATATCTGAGTACGGAAGCCTCTCGTCAAAGATGAAAAATCTCTAACAACGATGATGCGAAGATTCCAAAATTGGTACATGAAAACCTGCAGAGAGTCTGGGGCACGAATAGTTTGTATCTGAACATTAAAGAGGAGCACGACCTCGTTGCAAGTGATCTATTGTGTGTTCCATTTGAGGAGTTCTTCGCGTTCTTCAATCAAAAGGCCCTCGATAAATTAACGGTCTTTTGCTACTGCCTGTAAGTACTATTTCTGTCATTAAGTCTATATATAGCTCGGCTCTTTCATTGCATGTATTTATAATTAATTATCCTCAATATATTATGCAGATTGAAGATCGTCGAGTGCAAAAAACAAGAAATTTATGATATTGGGTTCATAAACACAAATATCATAGATGAATTTTTGGTTAAAAAGCACGCCAAAGAGGCCGAGGACAACTTGCTACAATCGTTGATCAAAAATCAAAACAAAGATACCATACTCTTTCCTTACAACGGCAAGTGAGTGTTACTGTCCTGTGCATATTTGGTTTCCTTTATTACTCGAGCGAGGTTATAGTAATGTAATTGATGAGTTATGCATGTGTGCGCATGTACCACTATGTTTTTCTAGAGATTAAGCTTGAGCGGGGACTAGTAACCGTCTTAGACTCGAGACGAAAAGATCCCGAAACCTATGCGGACATGACTGAATTGCTCAACAAGTAAGTTCAATCGATTATTATCGCACCATATTGGCAACTTTTTGTTCATTTCCTGATATCTCAAGTAATAATAATTACTTTCTTTGTCTTGCAGGGTTTGGAAACAGTTCACCGCAGAAGCTCCAGGACTATAGAAGGAGCTGCGATATACACACCCGAAAGTAAGTACTACTGGCTAGCTAGTTGCGCGCATCTCGCGTTGATTCTATAGCTATACTTTCATCAATGCCATTTATAATGCTTCATTATCAGTTTGATTGACCTCTATTTCTTGTAAAGTGCTTGTGGCAGGAACAAGGGAATGATTTCTGTGGATACTACGTGTGCGAGTTCATCCACAACGCGACTTTGAAAAACAAGCGGGGCTACTCTAAAATACAATATGAAGTGCGTAAGCAATAATATTCACAATTTCATTTTATTATACCATCATTTCTGTTGAGTTTCATTCATATATATGTATTAATTAACCCCCTTCTTCAAATTAGACATGGTAGATGTGGAATGAACTCCTAAAACCAGATCGCATGAAAGCAATTCAAGAGGAATTGGCGGGATTCTTTCTTGACCACGTCATCAATAAAGCCGGAGAATACCATGTGCAAGTTGATTTCAATTGCTAGGGGATTGTAATTAAGAGATTTTACATATTGTATATGTATGTAGCCAGTAGCGTTGGATAGATAATACGAAAACTTGTTGTTCAAGCAATCTCTCGGAGAAGGAGAGGCCGATCGATCACTTCTCTCGGTATGCATGACGAACTTCTGTACTTAATGGTTACCTTCATTTTCTTGTTGGGGAACGTTGCAGAAAATTAAAATTTTTCCTACGGTTTCACCAAGATCCATCTATGAGTTCATCTAAGCAACGAGTAACGGGAGAGAGATTGCATCTACATACCACTTGTAGATCGCGCGTGCGGAAGCTTGCAAGGTGATGATGGAGTTGTACTCGAACGTGATTCAGATCACCGATGCCAAGTGCTGAACGGACAGCACCTCCGCTGCTCAACACACGTGACGGGACGATCGACGTCTCCTCCTTCTTGATCCAGCAAGGGAAAGGAGAGGTTGAGGAAGACAGCTCCACCGGCAAAGACGACGGCGTGATGATGGTGGAGAAGCAAGATCTCGGCTGTGGCTTCGCCAAGCTCTACGGAGGAGGAGATGTGTTGGGAGGGAGGGCTGCACCTTGGGATGTGTGTCCAGCAGCCCCCTCCTCCCCCTTTATATAGGCCCCTGTGGTGGCCGCCCCAGAGATCCAATCTACAAGGGGCGGCGGCCAAGGGGTGGAGTGCCCCTGCCGGTGGGCGCCCCACCCCTAGGGTTTCAACCCTAGGCGCAGGTGGGCCTAGGGGCGCACCAGCCCCCGTGGGCTGGTTCCTTCCCCTCTGGCCCATGGGGCCCTCCGGATAGGTGGCCCCACCGGTGGACCTCGGGACCCTTCCGGTGGTCCCAGATTTTGCCCAGAACCCCAAACTTTCCCGATGGTCAAACACCACTTCCTATATATTATTCTTTACCTCCGGACCCTTCCGAACTCCTCGTGACGTCCGGGATCTCATCCGGACTCAACAACATTCGTGGTCACATACTTGACTTCCTACAAACCCTAGCGCCACCGAACCTTATGTGTAGACCCTACGGGTTCGGAGACACGCAGACATGACCGAGACGACTCTCGGGCAATAACCAACAGCGGGTCCGGATATCCATGTTGGCTCCACATGCTCCTCGATGATTTCATCGGTTGAACCACGATGTCGAGGATTCGATCAAACCTCGTATGCAATTCCTTTGTCAATCGGATACGTTATTTGCCCGAGACTCGATCGTCGGTATCCCAATACCTTGTTCGGCCTCGCCTCGGCAAGTCACTTTACTCGCACTGTAATGCATGATCCCGTACAACACCTTGGTCACATTGAGCTCATTATGATGATGCATTACCGAGTGGGCCCAGAGATACCTCTCCGTCATACGGAGTGACAAATCCCGCCTCGATCCGTGTCAACCCAATGATACTTTCGAGATACCGTAATGCACCTTTATAGTCACCCAGATTACGCCAGACGTTTGATACACCCAAGGCACTCCTACGGTAACCGGAGTTACACGATCTCATGGTCGAAGGAATAGATACTTGACATTGGCAAAGCTTCTAGCAAACGAACTATCCGATCTTTTATGCTATGCTTATGATTGTCTTGTCCATCACATCATTCTCCTAATGATGTGATCCCGTTATCAATGACATCCAATGTCCATAGTCGAAACCATGACTATCTATTGATCACAACGAGCTAGTCAACTAGAGGCTCACTAGGGACTCATTGGGTCTAAGTGTTCACACGTATTACGATTTCCGGATAATACATTTATAGCATGAACAAAAGACAATTATCATG